>JBBAXF010000023.1:1641240-2246079 GCA_037837765.1 Delichon dasypus
CGAGCGGTTATTTTGGGATTGTAATAATAAATAATAATTAATTTTGGGGTTATTTAATTGCTCCTGCCCTGCAGGAGCCTCCGGGTGTGGGGTTTTCCTCTTGGAATTGCTCTTTACGCCGGGTTTGGGATTAAAGGGTCATTCCCGGGGGAAGGTCTGGGATAAATCCGTCGATTTAGGGTAAATCCCTGGAAAAGGGGCAAAACCCCTTTCTCCCGCATCCCCTGTTCCATCCCCTCTCCCAGGATGGGATTTCCGGGCTGGAATGCGACGCTTTGGGCCCTTCCGTGCAGGAAACAGTGGGAAAAGCCGCCCAAAAGATGGGATTTAGGGATTTATCCTCAATGGGAAAACGCAGCCCAAAAAATGGGATTTTGGGGATTTATCCTCAATGGGAAAACCCATCCAAAAAATGGGATTTAGGGATTTATCCTCAATGGGAAAACATGGCCCAAAAATGGGATTTTGGGATTTATCCAGGCTGGAAACTCAAGATACGGGATTTTGGGACTTACACAGGATGGAGAGCAGACCCCAGTCAATGGGAAAACCCACCCCAAAAAAGGGATTTTGGGGATTTATCCTCAATGGGAAAACCCACCCAAAAAAATGGGATTTTGGGGATTTACGCAGGCTGGAGGGCAACGCTGCAGTTCATGGGAAAACCCACGTGAAATATGGGATTTTTGGGATTTATCCTCAATGGGAAAACCCACCCAAAAAAATGGGATTTTGGGATTTACGCAGGCTGGAGGGCAACGCTGAAGTTCATGGGAAAACCCACGTGAAATATGGGATTTTTGGGATTTATCCTCGATGGGAAAACCCATCCAAAAAATGGGATTTATCCTCAATGGGAAAACCCACCCAAAAAATGGGATTTTGGGATTTACGCGGGCTGGAGGGCAACGCTGCAATTCATGGGAAAACCCACGCGAAATATGGGATTTAGGGATTTATCCTCAATGGGAAAATGCAGCCCAAAAAATGGGATTTTGGGATTTATCCTCAATGGGAAAACCCACCCAAAAAATTGGGATTTTTGGGATTTATTCTCAATGGGAAAACTCACCCCAAAAATGGGATTTAGGGATTTTTCCTCAATGGGAAAACCCACCCCAAAAATGGGATTTTGGGGATTTATCCTCAATGGGAAAACCCACCCAAAAAAAGGGATTTTGGGATTTATCCAGGCTGGAAACCCAAGATACGGGATTTGGGGATTTACACAGGATGGAGAGCAGACCCCAGTCAATGGGAAAACGCAGCCCAAAAAAATGGGATTTGGGGATTTATCCAGGCTGGAGAGCAACACTGCAGAGCCCAGTCCATGGGAAAACCCACCCCAAATACAGGATTTAGGGATTTATGCGAGCTGGAAACCCAAGATACAGGATTTTGGGATTTATCCAGGCTGGAGAGCAGACCCCAGTCAATGGGAAAATGCACCCCCAAAAATGGGATTTTGGGATTTATCCAGGCTGGAAACCCAAGATATGGGATTTTGGGATTTACACAGGATGGAGAGCAGACCTCAGTCCATGGGAAAACCCACCCAAAAATGGGATTTGGGGATTTATCCAGGCCGCAGGGTGACATTGCAGAGCCCAGTCCATGGGAAAACCCACCCAAAAACGGGATTTGGGATTTAGGAAGTGCCAAACACCCTCCGTTCCCCCGTGGAGACCACTCCAACTCCCTGCCGTGGGCCGGGAATTTTCTCCTTGCTGTCTTCTCACCCCTCTCACTCTGCCTCGCCTCCAACCCCAGAATTTTTCAACGTGGCTACGAAGGGGAAAAATTTTTTTTTTAAAAAAAAATCATAAAAAGAGCAGGGAAAAAAAAAAAAAAACCCAAAAAATCCCCCCAATCGCCGCGCTCCGGGAACAAGGGCGCTGTGTGCTCGCGTCCGGCAGGAATCCTCCGGCCGCCTGTTGATCTTGGAGCGGGGAGGTGAAAATGAGGCCGAGGGAAAACACGGCTCCCCCCGGCCCTTCCCGGGGCTCGCACAATCCCAAATTGTCGCCGCCGGGATGGTTTTGGCTCCTCGGCGGGGCCCTGGGATCGGTGGGGCGGCGGCGGGCCGGGAGCAGCCCCCGCTCCCCTCTCCCGCCCCCCCGGTTTTTTGTTTAATGTGGGTGCTGAGGAGAAATCCCATGTTATTCCCTGGAGCCGGGATGTTGCTGCCCCTGGAGCAGCCGGGTCCCCGGGATGATCCCGTTCCTGCTGTCCCAGCCCGAATTTTGGGGGTCTGAGCTGTCCTGGGGGGGAGAACATCCAGCATCTCCCTCATCCCAAATTTTGGGACTCTGACCCATCCTGGGTGGGGAGAACCTCCAGCATCTCCCTCATCCCAAATTTTGGGGGTCTGAGCTGTCCTGGGATGGGAGAACATCCAACATCTCCCTCACCCCAAATTTCGGGGGTCTGACCCATCCTGGGAGGGGGAAACATCCAGCATCTCCCTCACCCCAAATTTCAGGGGTCTGACCCATCCTAGGATGGGAGAACCTCCAACATCTCCCTCACCCCAAATTTTGGGGGTCTGAGCTGTCCTGGGGGGGAGAACCTCCAGCATCTTCCTCATCCCAAATTTTGGGGGTCTGGCTCATCCTGGACCAGTTTTGGGATGGGCAGCACTTCCAGCATCTCCCTCATCCCAAATTTTGGGGGTCTGAGTGTCCTGGGAGGGGAGAACATCCAGCATCTCCCTCATCCCAAATTTTGGGGTTCTGTTTCCCCCTGGAGCTGTTGTCAGTGAGGCAGCACCTCTGACATCTCCCCCATCCCATATTTTGGGGCTCTGTCCCATCCTGGACCTGTTTTGGGATGGGCAGCACTTCCAGCATCTTCCTCATCCCAAATTTCTGGGGTCTGACCCATCCTGGGGCTGTTGATGGAAGGGCAGCGCCTCTGATATCTCGGTCATCCCAAATTTTGGGGGTCTAATCCTTCCTGGGGCTGTTTTGGGAAGGGCAACACCTCCAGCATCTCCCTCATCCCAAATTTTGAGGCTCTTTCTCATCCTGGACCTGTTTTGGGATGGGCAGCACCTCCGACATCTCCCTCATCCCAAATTTTGGGGGTCTGGCTCATCCTGGACCTGTTTTGGGACGGGCAGCACTTCCAGCATCTCCCTCATCCCAGATTTTGGGGCTCTGACCCATCCTGGGGCTGTTGATGGACAAGCAGCACCTCTGACGTCCTTCTCATCCCAAATTTTGGGGCTCTGTCCCACCCTGGACCTCTTTAGGGATGGGCAGGACCTCCAGCATCTCCCTCATCCCAAATTTTGGGGCTCTGTCCCACCCTGGACCTGTTTTGGGACAGGCAGCACTTCCAGCATCTCCCTCATCCCAAATTTTGGGGGTCTGGCTCATCCTGGACCTGTTTTGAGATGGGCAGGACCTCCAGCATCTCCCTCATCCCAAATTTTGGGGCTCTGTCCCGCCCTGGACCTGTTTAGGGACGGGCAGCACCTCCGGCATCTCCCGCACCCCGCTGAAAGTGGGGCTTTTACTGGGAATTTTTTCCTGGCTTTATCTCACAGCTCCTGTTTTTCCTCCGCCTTAAAAGGCTCTTTCATAGCCGGGATTTTCCCGTGAATGTCCATTTTATTCCATTTTATTATTATTTTTTTTTTCTTTCTTCCTTTCCTAAACAACTCTTGGGGGCTTCCTCCCTTCCCACCCCTTTTTCCCCGCTCCCCCTGCTCTGTTTACGCCCCGTTTTTTTCTCCGGGAGCCTCCGTAAATAAAGGATTTTGGAGCTCTCCGAGCCTGGCCACTGACGAGGCCTTTGTTGGCCGCGGGAATGCCGGCGGCTCCGCGCTGGCAGCTCCCGGGAAAATGTCAATATTGGATCACTTAGCACCACATTATTTTATTTACGTTTTTCATCCCTCTCCAGCAGCGGCCCGGCGTGTCCCGGAGCGAGCAGGAATTCCCACTGGGAATGCGGGAGAGGGGCTGATCCCGCTCTGGACGTGACCCCGTGGCGGCTCTGCCAGGTGTTTTTTGGGGTTTCCCGGCTCTCCGTGGTCACGGGAGCCGAGTCCGGGCGTGCTGCGGACACTGGGATCATTCAGCCGTGGTGACCGGAGCTGGGAGAGCACCCGGGAGGCCGCACGTCCAGCTGTGGCCTCAGAAACCCGAATCCCTGCTCCGGTCCTCCTCCTCCTTCTCCTGGGGATCCCTCCGGGGCTTTGTGGTGGGACCCCAAATCCACACCCCAGTTCTTTGCCTCCTTTTCCTTGGGATCCTTCCAGGGGTTTTAGGACGGGACCCCAAATCCACAGCCCAGTTCTTCTGCTTTTCCTTGGGATCCTTCCAGGGGTTTTAGGATGGGACCCCAAATCCACACCCCAGTTCTCCAGCTTTTTCTCCCTGGGATTCCTGCAGGGCTTTGTGGTGGGACCCCAAATCCACACCCCAGTTCTTCTGCTTTTCCTTGGAATCCTTCCAGGGGTTTTAGGACGAGACCCCAAATCCACAGCCCAGTTCTCCAGCTTTTTCTCCTTGAGATCCCTCTGGGGCTTTGTGGTGGGACCCCAAATCCACACCCCAGTTCTTCTGCTCTTTCTCCTTGGGATCCTTCCAGGGGTTTTAGGATGGGACCCCAAATCCACACCTGGGTTCTCCTCCTCTCTCTTGGGATCCTTCCAGGAGTTTTAGGATGGGACTCCAAATCCACAGCCCAGTTCTCCTGCTATTTCTCCTTGGGATCCCTGCAGGGCTTTGTGGCGGGACCCCAAATCCCTGCTCTGGTTCCCCTCATCTTCCTCAGGATCCCTCCAGGGCTTTTTGCTGGACCTCAAATTCACACCCCAATTCTCCTCCTCTTCCTCAGGATCCTTCCAGGGGTTTTGCAGTGGGATCTCAAGTTCGTGCCCCCAGTTCTTCTCCCTCTCCTCAGGGTCCTTCCAGGGGTTTTGCCATGGGACCCCAAATTCATGCTCTGGCTCCTCTCCTCTTCCTCAGGATCCTTCCAGAGGTTTTGCATGGGACCCCAAATCCACACCCCAGTTCTCCTCCTCCTTGGGATGCCTCTGGGGTTTTGTTGTTGGATCCCAAACCCACACCCCAGTTCCCGGGACACTCTCCTGGCTCAGGTGGGACACCCCCCACCATCCACCCGAGGTGTCCAGGGTTTTGTGGTTGGACCCCAAACCCACACCCCAGATCTCAGGACACTCTCCTGGCTCAGGTGGGACACCCCCACCATCCACCCGAGGTGTCCAGGGTTTTGTGGTGGGACCCCAAAACCCACACCCCAGATCTCAGGACACTCTCCTGGCTCAGGTGGGACACCCCCAGCATCCTTCCAAGGTATCCAGGGTTTTGTGGTGGGA
Source organism: Delichon dasypus (assembly GCA_037837765.1). Lineage (NCBI taxonomy): Eukaryota > Metazoa > Chordata > Aves > Passeriformes > Hirundinidae > Delichon > Delichon dasypus. The sequence continues at coordinate 1,646,591 of JBBAXF010000023.1, forward strand.
CCCCAAACCACACCCCAGATCTCAGGACACTCTCCTGGCTCAGGTGGGACACCCCCACCATCCACCCGAGGTGTCCAGGGTTTTGTGGTGGGACCCCAAACCCACATTCCAGTTCTCAGGACACTCTTCTGGCTCAGGTGGGACACCCCCACCATCCACCCGAGGTGTCCAGGGTTTTGTGGTGGGACCCCAAACCCACATTCCAGTTCTCAGGACACTCTTCTGGCTCAGGTAGGACACCCCCACCATCCACCCGAGGTGTCCAGGCTCAGGAATCCTCCCCGTGTCCTTCCCTTCTCCGGAGCGGGGCAAAGGGCCAGCGGTGTCCGGCCAGGACAAAGCCCCCGGAAGGCCGGTGGCGGCTCGGGACAGAGGCTCTCAGTGTCCTGGCCGCGGCCCCGGGCGCTGACAATGCTGGCGCTGTCCCCGGGCGGGATCTGTTTGTCCCCGCGCTGCCCGCTCGTCCGGCGCTCCCATTGTGCCCGGCTGGAGCGGCCCGGAGCTGAGTCAGCGCCGCGGCCCCGCTCCCCACGCGCGACCGCCCGGGAATCCACTCCCACTGCTGGGCACGGGGGCGTGGGCACCTGGGGGGCGTGGGAACCTGGGGGGCACGGACACCTGGGGGGGCACGGACACCTGGGGGGGATTGGGAACCTGGGGGGGCACAGACACCTGGGGGGCTGTGGACACCTGGGGGGGCACGGACACCTGGGGGGGCACGGACACCTGGGGGGGGATTGGGCACCTGGGGGGGCACAGACACCTGGGGGGCCGTGGGCACCTGGGGGGGCACGGACACCTGGGGGGGATTGGGAACCTGGGGGGGCACAGACACCTGGGGGGCTGTGGACACCTGGGGGGGGCACGGACACCTGGGGGGATTGGGCACCTGGGGGGGCACAGACACCTGGGGGGCCGTGGGCACCTGGGGGGGATTGGGAACCTGGGGGGGATTGGGAACCTGGGGGGAATGGACACCTGGGGGGGTGGGGGCACCTGGGGGGGGATTGGGAACCTGGGGGGGATTGGGAACCTGGGGGGACATGGACACCGGGGTGGGCGTGGACACCTGGGGGGACATGGACACCTGGGGGGGCGTGGGCACCTGGGGGGGCACAGACACCTGGGGGGGATTGGGCACCTGGGGGGGATTGGGAACCTGGGGGGGCACAGACACCGGGGGTGGGCGTGGACACCTGGGGGGACATGGACACCTGGGGGGACATGGACACCTGGGGGGACGTGGACACCTGGGGGGACATGAGCACCTGGGGATGGCATTGACACCTGGGAGGCATCGGCACCTGGGGATGGCATTGCCAGAACCAAACCCAGGAGATTTGGACATTCTCAGCACCTGGGGATGGTGTTCCCAGAACCAAAACAGGAGATCTGGGATGTTCTCAGCACCTGGGGATGATATTGGGACCTTGGGGTGACATCCCCACCTGGGGATGGTGTTCCCAGAACCAAAGCCAGGAGATCTGGGGACGTTCTCAGCACCTGGGGATGGCGTTCCCAGAACCAAAGCCAGGAGATCTGTGACGTTTCTCAGCACCCGCGGGTGGCACCGGCACCGCTGGGACCGGCACCTCGGGACGGCACCGCTCGGACGCTCGGAGCTCCCGTCCTTCCCTGGGAACGGGGCAGAGCAGCCGGGCCGTGCGCCGCCTCCCACGGGAATGAGTCAGGGCTGGAAGCGGAGCTGGGGCCGCGGAGCCGCGGGAGCCACGCGTGACTCAGGCCCGAGGCGCGGCAGGAATGTGCCCCTGCCCGGGAGCGCGCACAGGTAGAACAGGTCCCGGCGCTGCCCGCAGCTCCTCCGGGAAGCGGCAGAGCCGGGCCCCGGAGCCAGCGGATGTTCCCAGGCGCTCGCAGATCCCGCAGATCTCACACGGCTCGCACCTGCGTTTCCCGAGGGAGACGCACCTGGAGGGGAAGGTTGGATCTGCTCCGATCCCGGCAAGGTCGCGGCAGCGCAGCCGCTGCTGCCAGAGCCCAAACCACCACAAAGCCCCGATCTGGGCTCCTTATGGGCAAGGAAGAGCCACAGAGCCCAAATCATCCCAAAGCTCTGGTCTGGGCTCCTTATGGGGCAGAGAAAGAGCCACAGAGCCCAAACCACCACAAAGCTCTGGTGTAGGGTCGTTGTGGGACAGGGAAGAGCCACCAGACCCCAAACCATCCAAAGTTCTGATCTGGGGTCGTTGTGGGGCAGCGAAGAGCCAGCAGAGCCCAAACACCCCAAAGCTCCGGTCTGGGCTCCCTATGGGGCAGGGAAGAGCCAGCAGAGCCAAACCACCCCAAAGCTCCGGTCTGGGCTCCCTATGGGGCTGGGAAGAGCCCCCACCCCGTCTCTGGCAGATGACAATGCAGGAATTTGGTTGTGGGCTGCTCCGGGCAGTGTTGGTGACCCCAGCAGGGACCCTCGGGCGGCACCACGAGGATTCCTCTCACGGATGGGGTGGGAATGGCCGAGGAGCCGCCCCCTCCATCCCCAGAGAGACCCCGGGAGCCCCTTCCAGGCCCGAGCGTGACCCCACGGGACGGAGCGGCGGGGCCGGGGCCGGGGAGCGGGTGGAACACAAACATTCCACCGGGAAGAGCCGGAGGAGAAGCCGGACTTTGCCCCGGCGACAACAACCGAGCCGGTTCTGCTCCGCTGCCAAACAAATCCGGCGCTGGGACGGCGCCAGCGCTGGAAAATTTCGAGTGCCAGGAGCGGCGCGGGCACGGCCGGGGGTCACCGGAGGGGACAAACAGCGGGGCGATGCCACCGCCGCCACCGGGACCGCGCCCGCAGGGCGTTCCGGCGGCTCCGGGAGCAGAGGACAGCGCTGGGGAGAGAGGGGAATTCGGGCAGGGATGGGGCTGGAGCGAGGAGGGGAATTCGGGCAGGGATCGGGCTGGAGCGAGGAGGGGAATTCGGGCAGGGATCAGGAATGGGACTGGAGCGAGAGGGGGAATTCGGGCAGGGATCGGGCTGGAGAGAGAATGGGGAATTCGGGCAGGGATGGAGCTGGAGCGAGAGGAGGAATCCGGGCAGGGAGCAGGAATGGGACTGGAGAGAGAAGGGGAAATTCGGGCAGGGATGGGGCTGGAGCGAGAGGAGGAATTCGGGCAGGGATCGGGCTGGAGCGAGAAGGGAATTCGGGCAGGGAGCAGGGATGGAGCGAGGAGGGGAATCCAGGCAGGGAGCAGGGATCGGGCTGGAGCGAGGTTCGGGCAGGGAGCAGGGATGGGGCTGGAGCGAGAGGAGGAATTCGGGCAGGGATCGGGCTGGAGCGAGAGGAGGAATTCGGGCAGGGAGCAGGAATGGGACTGGAGAGAGAAGGGGGAATTCGGGCAGGGATGGGGCTGGAGCGAGAGGGAGAATTCGGGCCGGGAGCAGGGCTGGGGTTCCCGGGGGTTTTGGGGCGCTGTCGCAGCGGGGCCTGGGCCCGGTGTCACCGCACCGGACCCTCCCCGTGCCAGCTCCGTGCTGGCTTCCCCTGGGGACACCCACGGCTCCTCATCCTCATTTCCCTGTCATGGAAAAAGGCAGCGGGGGCTTGAATCCCACCGGGAGGGAGCAGAGCTGGAGCTCTGCGTGGACACCGAGTGCGCCCTGCTTGGGGCGGGCAGGCTGCAAAACCCTCTGCGGACAGCCCCCCAAAAATCCGGGAATCAGTAAAAACCGGGATAATAACAATAAATTCTAACAGTGCGGGGAATCACGAGAATTCCCCACATAGAAACCCTCTGCAGACAGCCCCCCAAAAAACCCCGGGAATCAATAAAAACCGGGATAATGACGATAAATCATAACAGTGCGGGGAATCACGAGAATAAAAGGAGAGATTATGGGAATAAGAATCAGAATAAGGCGATTATTGATAACGATAATAATAATAATAATAATAATAATAATAATAATAATAATAATAATTTTTTCTTCTCCCATCACGCCAAGAAACCCGATTACAAAGTTCTCCGCCTCCGTGGGAGCTCTGTGCCGGTTCCCAGGGATCCAAGCCCCCGTCTCCACCAGAATCCCCCCGCGGCCGCCCCTCGCTTTAAAGGCAGTGAAAAGAAGCAGGAGCTCAAAATTCCAGCCGGAGCATCACAAAGGCGGGCTGACGTCAGGGAGGCGGAGGGCTCCGGGCCAGGAGAAGGGAAGCTGTGTTCGGAAAAATGACAATTTTCTGTCTAGGAAAGGCGGCCGTGAAAGGAGCCCTTCTGCAGGAGCCGGCGCGGAACAAGAGGAGCCTTTGAAGGGCCGGGGAAGCGGCTCGGCCGGCGGCCAGCCCGCCGAAAAATCCGCGGAGACGGATTTCTCCTGGCTCGGGAGACGTCCCGGCACGGCAGGGATCCTGCTCCGGCCCCGCCGGGCTGGAATCGTGCCCTGCTCCCGGCTGGGATGGGGATGGAACCGGGATCCGGGTGCCGGGATCCCTGAACGGGCAGCTCTGCGGGGAGAACAGAGGAGAAATATTGAAAAAAAGAAAAAAAAGGAGAGAAAAATCCCAATTTTCCCTATTTTCCTTCAGCCAGGGATTTTGGAAAGCTTGTGCTGCACCCGCAGGAACCGGGATGAAGGTGCCGGGATCCCTGAACTGGCAGCTCTGAGGGGAGAACCGGAGAGAAATATTTAAAATAAACGGAGAGAAAATCCCAATTTTCCCTATTTCCCTTCAGCCAGGGATTTTGGAAAGCTTGTGCTGCACCCGCAGGAACTGGGATGAAGGTGCCGGGATCCCTGAACTGGCAGCTCTGAGGGGAGAACCGGAGAGAAATATTTAAAATAAATGGAGAGAAAATCCCAATTTTCCCTATTTCCCTTCAGCCAGGGATTTTGGAAGGTTTGTGCTGCACCCACAGGCTCCGGATTTCCTGTAAAAACCCGGTTCCTGCTGAGTCCCGATGTCCCCGGGTGAGGTGTGGGGTGATGCTCATCCCATCCCTGCTCCAGCAATCCCAAACATTCCCAAACCCGTGATTTCTGCCCCCTGGATTCTCCCTGTGCTTGGATCCTTTGGTGTGGAGAGGATGAGGATGGGAGGAAATAACTCCAAATCGTGCCGGGGGAGGTTTAGGTGAGATATTTGGGAAAATTCCTCCATGGGAAGGGCTCTCCAGGCCGGGCACAGCTGCCAGGCGCAGCCCCCATTCCCGGTGGGATTTAACAGGGATGTGGCACCTGGGGACACTGTGGGTGGTGGCCTTGGCAGTGCTGGGGGAGCAGGTGACCACAGAGGGGTTTTCCAGCCTTAGCGATTCCATGATCCCGAACAGTTCCCTGACCCCAAACGATTCCATGACCTCGAACGATTCCCTGACCCCAAATGATTCCATGACCTCGAACGATTCCATGATCCTGAACAAATCCATGACCCTGAACGATTCCATGACCCTGAACAATTCCCTGACCCCAAATGATTCCATGACCTCAAACAACTCCATGATCCTGAACAACTCCATGACCCTGAACAATTCCATGACCCTGAACAATTCCACGACCCCGAATAATTCCACGATCCTGAACAATTCCCTGAACCCAAACGATTCTATGAACCCGAACATTTCCATGACCACAAACAATTCCACAATCCTGAACAGTTCCCTGACTCCAAATGATTCCATGACCCCAAACGATTCCATGATCCTGAACGTTTCCATGACCACGAACAATTCCACAATCCTGAACAATTCCATGACCCTAAACAATTCCCTGACCCCGAACAATTCCCTGACCCCAGGCGATTCCATGAAGCCGAGCAATTCCATGACCCAGAAGAATTCCATGATCCCGAACGATTCCATGACCCTGAGCAATTCCATGACCCTGAACAATTCCATGATTCCGAACGATTCCCTGACCCCGGCCGATTCCCTGACCCGTAACAATTCCCTGACCCCGGCCGATTCCCCGACCCCGGCAGATCCCCGGGGCTGGAGAGCCCTTTCCGGGGTGGCTCCAGCCGGGAGGATGGCGGTGCCATCTCCTGGCATTCCCGGGATTCTCCCGCCGCGGCCGCGGCAGCGAGGGTCGCTCGGCCCCGGGAGAGGGAAACTGAGGCACGGAGCGAGGGGGAACACCCGGAGCAGCGATCCTCGGGGGACCCTCCCGGCGTGGAGCCCAAATCCCTGGCATTCCATGACAAATCCCTGTGGGATCTCTCGGCAGGCTCCGGGAGAGGGGATCAGGCTCCAAGGGGTCAGTCCTGCCTCAGTTAAATCCCAAAAGAAACTTTTTATTTGGAGTTAAATCCCAAAAGAACTTTTTTTTTTTGGATTTCTGAATCCAGCCTCTCCTGTCGGGGACGGGAGAAACCCTCTCCTCCCTCCAGCCAGGAGTTCCCGTTTCCATGGCGGAGCTGGGAAAAAGCCATGGAAAAAAAAATCACTTTTGGGCTCAGGCTGGAAGCAGCCGGCGGCTCCTGGGTTTCCAGGGAAGGGAAAATCCCGCGGGGCGGGCGGGAGCGGCTCCAGCATCGCCCTCGGCGCTGTCCTTGGAGTTCCCCGCTTCTCCTTCAGGAAAAAAAAAGAGGAAAAAATCCGCTTTCCAAGGAGAAATCTGGGAGTCCCCTCTCCCAAATTCCCGCTGGAGCGCTCCCAGAGCGCACATCTCTGTGCGGGAATGTCGCGACGTTTCCCAGCTGAATTCAAAGGAGTTTTGGTCCCTTTTCCCCGGGAACCAGAATGTGTGGAAAGGGAATAATCAGAGCTCTGAGCCCGACCAGGAATCCCTGATTTAAACCCACACCCGACCCTTCCACACCCTCCCAGCACCGATAAATTCCCAGGAATTCCAGCGGGCTGGGAGCGGGACAGACCCCAGGGAGCGCTGGTGGGAATCGCTTCCAGCCAGGAATAATGCCAACCAAGATTTTATTTTATTTTATTTTATTTTATTTTATTTTATTTTATTTTATTTTATTTTATTTTATTTTATTTTATTTTATTTTTTATTTTATTTTATTTTATTTTATTTTATTTTATTTTATATTTTATTTTATTTTATTTTATTTTATTTTATTTTATTTTATTTTATTTTATATTTTATTTTTAATCCTTAACTTGCCTTGAAGTCCAGAATTGCTGGCCCCCATCCATCAGGCTAGAGAGTTTCCTATTTCCATCCGATTGGGAAAATTCCCTGCCTGTGAAGGAATTTCTCCCTCTGGATCAGTGCCTGGAGGCTCCGTGGCCAGAGTGGAGCGTCAGGGGCCAGCCACGGTCAAAAATTCCCTTTCCCATCCCCACAATTCCCAGCTTTCCCTAAATGCTGCTCTGGCGCCTTCTGCTGTGGAAGTCCAGCTACAAAATGTGATTTTTTTGGGAGAAATGGGTCAGATGATCCCGGTTCTCCCACGGGCACGCAGGGAAGAAAAGGGGGAAATGCGGAATCCAGTCACAGACACAATTTGGGGATAAATAGGAAGTTCTTCCTTCAGCCAGTGCAATTCCTCCCTGGAATCTCCCCGTGGTAGATTTGAAAGGATTTGCTCCCACCTCACCCAAATTCCCAGAAAACAACCCCAGCTTTTCCCATTTTATCCCTTTCTGATGCTCCTGCACCACTCCCCAGTCCTGAGGTCCAGTTCTGACCATCCCCAAATCACCGATGATCCCAAAGGATCAGGATGGGATCAACTCCCCTTTGGGCTCATGTTTTATATAAACAATTATTATTTTATTTTATTTTATTTTATTTTATTTTATTTTATTTTATTTTATTTTTTATTTTATTTTATATTTATATTTATATTATACTATATTAATACTTTATTTTTTATATATTATAATATATTATATTATATTATATTATATTATATTATATTATATTATAATTTTATTTTATTTTATTTTATTTTGTATATTTGATTTTTATTTATATTATATTATATTATATATTTATATTTTATTTATATTTATATTTTATTTATATTTTATATTTTATATTTTATATTTTATATTTTATATTTTATATTTTATATTTTATATTTTATATTTTATATCTCATCTAATTTTATTTTATTTTATTTCATTTTATATTTTATTTTATTTTATTTTATTTTATTTTATTTTATTTCATTTCATTTCATTTCATTTCATTTCATTTCATTTCATTTCATTTTACTTTATTTTATTTTCCGTTTTTACATTGAACCACATAAGTTTTAACGCACAGACGCACCGCAGGGAGGGGTTATCCATGATTTATTCCATGATTCCCCACCCTTCCAGCCGGCCAGGAATTCCTTCCCAAAATCCCATCCATCCCTTCGCTCCGGCAGCGGGGAGCACAGGATGGGGAATGGATTGGGAGCGATCCCGAGGGCGCCGAGCCCGCGCTGTCCTCGCCCTTTGACCTCACCCAAACTCTGCTGGAGTCCAGGGCGTTCCTTTGGTGCCCTGGAGGGTCAGAGACCTGGGCAGGGGGGTCTGGGACCCCGGCCCAGAGCTCAGAGCTCAGAGAGACACTGGATTTGATTTCAGTCCATGGGAGAGGCTTCTTGCACTGCAGGAAGCATTGCAGGCCACGAGAGTGTGAAAAATGTAGTTTAGTATATCACGGGGTGAAAAAACAGTGGGTTTGGGATTTTTGGCTTTGAAGTGAATGGGGCAAGATGGAGAATTTGGGGCGTTGTCTCCTTCTTCTTCCTTCTTGTTCCCTCACTCCATTTCTGCAGTGACGTTGGCACAAAGTAGTCAGTGAGGATTGGGTCAGAGTAAAGATGACCTTTTTAGTAATAGTGATAGACATTGGTAATAAATAGTAAATAAAGAATACGTAACAATTAGTATAAAAGATAAGGACAGCCCAGACACAGGGGGAGTCACCAGATGTCCGAGCCGCAGCAAACATCTTTTGGACACTGAGAAAATTGTAAAATAAGAACTAATAAACGAAGCATGTAACCTTGAAGACTCCGTCTTTTCCTGCGTTTGGCACAGAGCTTTGCAGAGGGCCAGAACCCTAAAACCGCCTGAATGCCGGGGATTTTAAACTCCTGAAAAGGAGCCCGGACAAAACTCCACAAAACTCGTTTTTTCCAGCTTTTCCCGAGCACTAGAGGGCTGCAGAGACCGGCGTGTGCGGCTCCAACCCTGGCTCCGCTCCTGGAAGGAAAACGGGAGCAGCGAGCCAGGGAATGGGGTTGGATCCCCCCTCCCGGAATGAGGATTTGGGATTTTGGGGTGCAGGAACTGGGGAGGGAGGGAGGGGAGGTCTGGAAATCCCAAACCAGCCCGGAGCGGGGTCCTGGTGCGATCTGAGCATCATCCCGGACAAGGACACCCCGCTCCCTCTGGAAAACTCATCCCGGTTTGGGCTTTGTGCGTTTAAAGGGGAAAAGGGGGAAAAAGGGGGGAAAAAGGGGAAAAAAGCGGAAGAAAGGGGGGAAGGGGGAAAAAGGGGGGAAAAGTGGAAAAAAGGGGAAAAATGGGGGAAAAAGGTGGGAAAAAAAAGGAAAAAAGGGAAAATGGGGGAAAAAGGGGGAAAAAAGGGCTTTTTTTGGCATGTAAATCAATCCTGTCTTTGGCACAGACTGCTGCCCCTCCAGTGAACACCCCTGGGAAGAGTCTGGATCCTCCCAGAATGTTCCAGAACTCCTCTGGAATTGTGGCTCCTCCCGAGGTTTCGGGCACCTTCACCCGGATCCTCGCGGGTGTTTTCGTGCGGGAGAGTCTCCCAAGATTTTCCCTCCAGCGTCCCTCCCCTAAAAGCTTCTTCCCTCCGTCCCACACATTCCTTGGAATCCCCTTCTTCTTCCCAAAGGATACGGGATGGTGGAATCCCGGAGTGGTTTGGGTTTAGACACTTCCCGTTATCCCAGGCTGCTCCAAGCCCAGTCCGGCCTTGGACGCCTCCAGGAGCATCCACTCCTTCCCTGCACAACCTGCTCCAGTTCCTCCCCTCCAAAAAATCCCAATTTTTATCCGAATCCTGAGGGAATTTGACCTGCGAGGGAGGACGCAGTGAGGGGCTGCGAGGGTTTCGGACACTCCCGGGAGGTTTTTCTCCTGAAACCTCCGAAATTCCACCTGAGCAACCTCCAGCCTCTTCCCTCCCTTGGAAAAAATTCACTTTATCCCGGTTTTTGGTTTTATTTTTCCAGCAGGTGGCAGGGAAAGACCGGGGAAGCAGAGGAAGGATGCGGAGGTGTGGGACAGCCCGGGATGAGACCCCCGGGAGCACCTCGGTGAGGAGACGGGTTTCTGCAGGAATTTATTTGGAATTTTCTACCTCTGGAGCAGGAAAAGAGCCTTTGAGGGACATTTCTCTCTGCACGACGCCACCCCGCTCCCCCTCTGGAATAAATTCCCTTTGGTTAAAAGGATAATCGGGGAGAGGTTTTATTCCGGGTGGAAAATTTGGCCACCGGGCACCAACGCAGACGCTGCGTTTTCCCTCCAGGGTGGATGGGGGGCCAGAATTCCAAGGGGAAAAAAAAAAAAATTCCAGGGAAATCTGAGCCAGAGCCGTGTGAAATCCCTCAGCCTGCGCTGCTTTCCCGATGGAATTCTGCTGGAATTCACTGCGCTGGGGCTGAGCAGGGCCGAGGGCAGGAGCGGGGAGAGGAAACCTGGGAAAGGACACAGGGATAAGGGAGGGGTGGCACATTCCCGGCTCTGGAACAGCAGGAAAAGTCAGAATTGTCAGCCCTGAGCGTCCAGCCCATGGAATCGCTCCTCCCCCGTGTCCCTGCCACGCACTCAGCACTTTTGAGGTGTTTAATCACATTTTTAATATAATTTATGTAAAGTAATGCCTTTTCCTTGGATAAGAGAGCAGCAGAGGGCCTCACACCGAGGGCACGTTCCCAGAATGTCTCCTTTTATGATCTTTTTTCTTCCTTTTTTGTTTCTCAAAACAAGACCAGGCTCCTTAAATATATATATATTTTCAGGGTTTGATGCTCAGTCTCCTGGATTTTCGACATTAAAAGTATTTATAAAATTTGTATTTTTTACATCAACCACGCCGAGGTGAGGGGGATTCAGGCCTGGGCATCCCTGGGAGAGGTTTCATGGAATCCTGGAATGGTTTGGGCTGGAAGGGGCCTTAAATCCCACCCGTGGGCAGGGACAATTCCCAGTGTCCCGGATTATCCCAGCCTGGCCTTGGACACTCCTGTGCCTGTGACCATCAAATCCAATCACCAACAGGACGTGGAGACAACGGCGTGAAAATCCCGGCGGATTCCCTCCCTCAAGGAGCAGATCCCGAAAATTCCCAGCTTTCCCGGACAGGGGAAGAGGGAAGTTGGGAAAACCCATCACCGCCAACTCTCCGATGCCAAAATCCCTGGAGGATGGAGGAGAATCCACGGAATTCTTTGGGCTTTGGAGGACGCAGCCTGGAAAGGACTTCCTTTAACGGAATAAAAAGGCGGGAAAAGCTCGGAGATTAATAAACCTCGTAAAGCTCCCGAATGCTAATTCCTGCCTGCAGGAAAAATTAAAAAAAAAAAAAAAAAAAAATCCCTTTCCATAGGTTTATTAAAAAACATACGCCCGTGCCCATTAAGCTGAGGAGCAAACAGAATCACAGAATCACAGAATCACAGAATAATGAGGTTGGAAGAGACCTCTAAGATCATCAAGTCCAACCTCTGCCTTAACACCTCAACTAGACTATAGCACTAAGTGCCATGTCCGGTCTTTTTTTAAACACATCCAGAGATGGTGACTCCACCACCTCCCTGGGAAGACAATTCCAGTGCTTTATTATTCTTTCAGTGATTTTTTTTTTCCTAATATCCGACCTGTACCTTCCCTGACGTAGCTTGAGACTGTGTCCCCTTGTTCTGTCAGCTGCTGCTCGGTGGAAGAGACCGACCCCCACCTGTCCACAACCTCCCTTCAGGAAGTTGTAGAGAGTGATAAGGTCACCTCTAAGCCTCCTCTTCTCCAGGCTAAACAACCCCAGCTCCTTCAAACGTTCCTCATAGGCCTTGTGTTCCAAGCCCCTCACCAGCCTCGTTGCCTCCTCTGGACACGCTCAAGCATCTCAATATCCTTCCTAAACTGAGGGGCCCAGAACTGGACACAGTACTCAAGATGTGGTCTCACCAGTGCCGAGTACAGGGGAAGAATGACCTCCCTACTCCTGCTGGTCTGTCCTGGGGTGACTGTGTATCCCCAATCATCTGTTGGGTGCAGGGGGGAGGGCAAGCGCAGTTTGTTTTTCCCCAGGAAAGCTCTGCTCCTCGCAGTGACCTTGAAGTGGAGGAGTTGGAACACAGCAAGACGAAAGAAGCTCTGTTGTTTTTTTCCCCGGCAGTTAGTTAGTTAGTGCTAGCGTAGTTAGACGCTGTAGAATAGCTGAAGCTTTTTGCTTTTTTTTCTTTTGCTTTTTTTTTTTTCCTTTTTTCCCTTTTTTTCTTCCTTTTAGCTTTTTTTGCCCTCTCCTCAAAACTGTTCCAACCTCTCCGGACTGAGGACCTGGGGAAGCACCGGGGCCCTCCACAGGGGACCCACCCCACCAAGCCCAGCCCTGCACATCTCCTTTTCTCCCAGCGCCAGCGGAGACGGAGCGGTGGAGCACAGTGACGACCCTCAAGAGGAGACTTTCTTTAAGTTTGTTATCCCTCCGTAAGCAGCACGAAGCTCTTGTCATCGAGTATTGTGCTGGGAGTGTTTTGCCTGTTTAATAAACAGGTTTTTTCCACTTCTCTCTGAAGAATTCTTTTTCCCGAACCGGTTAAAAGAGGGGAGGGGGGCCTCGTGGGAGAGTTTCTCCCAAAATTTGCCTGAAACCACCACATGGTCACACAATTCCTCACGCAGGCCAGGATGCCATTGGCCTTCTTGGCCACCAAGGCACATTGCTGGCTCATATCCAACCGGCTGTCGACCAGCTCCTTTCTCCTCCCGCCGGAAGGAAAAACGCTTTTCCAACCGCAGGGGAATCCTCCCGCGGCAGAGGGAACCCTCCGAGGGGAAAAGGGGCTGGGATTCTTCTCCGCTCGGGAATGTTTCAGTCTTAATCAACGCGTTAATTATTAATGCCCGGCCAGCGCGCGGCCCTTGATGGCTGTGCTGTCTCCTGAGGAGGAGGAGGAGGAGCGGGGAAAGGGCGGGTGGGGAGCGCAGACAGAAAGGAAAAGGGAATTCGACGGGATGTCGGGAAGATTTGAGTTCTGGTTGATGATCAGAGAACAGAAAAGCTCCGAGGAGGCCTCAGAGTCCCTTCCAGAGCCCAGAGGGAGCTGGGACAAGGGATGGAGGGACAGGACACAGGGAATGGCCTCCACTGCCAGAGGGCAGGGGTGGGTGGGGATTGGGAGGGAATTTCTGGCTGTGAGGGTGGGAAGGGGCTGTGTCCTGTCCTTCCAGGCTGTGTCCTGTCCCTCCGGGCTGTGTCCTGTCCCTCCAGGCTGTGTCTGTGCCCAGTTTCTCTCTCTGCTGGCACCTGCCAGGGCCTGGAAAATCCAGCATCATGGGAATGTCCAGCCTGGAGAGGAGAAGCTCCAGGGAGAGCTCAGAGCCTCTTCCAGGGCCTGAAGGGGCTCCATGGGAGCTGGAGAGGGACTGGGATAAGAGATGGAGGGACAGGACACAGGGAATGGCTCCCACTGGGAAAGGGGAGATTTGGATGGGATAATGGGAAGGAATTCCAGGTTATGTGAGTGGTGAGGGGCTGGGCTGGAATTCCCAGATTTGCTGTGGCTGCCCCTGGATCCCTGGAAGTGTTGGAGCACCTGGAAGATTCCCTGGCCATGGCAGGAGTGGGATGGGATGAATTTAAGGTCCCTTCCCGACCCCAACCATTCCAAGATTCCATTCCCTGCCTTCCCAGAGCGCACAAACCTCTCCCCAAGGTGTTCTCACTCCCAGCTCCCGGCCGCTCCTCCCGTTCCGCCCAGGCCTTTCCCCGTTACTTTAACAAAGTTTTATGTCTTTTAATTTCCTTTTACGACTTCCCAGCCGCTTCCCAGCCGCTTCCCGAGGCGAGGCAATGAGACAGAGCTCCCAAAAAACCCACACATCCATCACTGCCTCGTTTCCCTCCCTTTCATCCGTAACCACTCCTCAGCCACTTGGACAACCCAGAGGCTCCGGAGCTCGCAATTAGGCGCCGCCTTTGTGCTCCTGATGAAGGGAGATTAATTACATCAGGGCTTTTCAAGCCTAGAACAAATCCAGGAATGGGTTTTTTTTGTGTTTTGTTGTTTTGCCAATTTTCTCCTTCCTTTAAACCCGGAGCCTCTTAATTTCAGGCACCTGCCATGGAGTGAGTGTTTTACCCCAGTGGAGAGCAACAAACTGGGATTTTTACACTTGATCCTTGTGGAAAAGCTGCTTCCCTTCCCTTCCCTTCCCTTCCCTTCCCTTCCCTTCCCTTCCCTTCCCTTCCCTTCCCTTCCCTTCCCTTCCCTTCCCTTCCCTTCCCTTCCCTTCCCTTCCCTTCCCTTCCCTTCCCTTCCCTTCCCTTCCCTTCCCTTCCCTTCCCTTCCCTTCCCTTCCCTTCCCTTCCCTTCCCTTCCCTTCCCTTCCCTTCCCTTCCCTTCCCTGCCTCTCCCCACCCTCCCAGCCAGGAATTCCTGCCCCGTCTCCCACCCGTCCCTGCCCTCTGGCAGTGGGAACACATTCCCTGTGTCCTGTCCCTCCAGGCTCAGTCTGTGCCCAGTTTCTCTCTCCGCTGGCACCTGCCAGGGCCTGGAAAATCCAGCATCATGGGAATGTCCAGCCTGGAGAGGAGAAGCTCCAGGGAGAGCTCAGAGCCTCTTCCAGGGCCTGAAGGGGCTCCAGGAGAGCTGGAGAGGGACTGGGGACAAGGGATGGAGAGACAGGACACAGGGAATGTCTGCAAGCTGGGAAAGGGGAGATTTAAATGGGATATTGGGCAGGAATTCCTGGGTGTGAGGGTGGGGAGGGGCTGGGCTGGAATTCCCAGATTTGCTGTGGCTGCCCCTGGGTCCCTGGCAGTGTCCAAGACCAGGCTGGGATAATCTGGGACAGTGGGAGGCGTCCATGCCCATGGCAGGGGTGGCACCGGATGAGCTCTAAGATCCATTCCCAATTCCTGCCATTCCAGTTACTTTGGAGCTCCGTCCCTGTGATGGCACCGCAGGGAATGGAGCCCACAGCTCCTCGTTATCCAAGGAAAAGGGAGGAAATCCACCCAGGAGGCAGCAGAACAACGACACAGACACGTTATTTAAGCTCTGCCTCCCTGGGCAGGATTGCGACCCGGGAGTGGAATTATTTATTTCGAAATCATAAATGAAGCTTTTCCATAAATGAAGGTTTTCAAGAGGAAAACCTCTCTGGCAGATCTGCATCGCAGGCCTAATCCAGGTGCACTGCAGCTCCTTATCCCACCCAGCTGTGGTTGGAAAAGGGGGAAGATCATGGGAGCTTTTGTCCTGGATATCCGAGGAGACTTTGGGAAGCCAAGACTTTCATGTGAGTAGCGTTAAAGGATTTTCTGCAAAATTCTCTGTCTGAGGGAGAAGAAAAACCAGGCCTGCTGCCCTCAGGAGCTCTCATTTTGTGTTTTTTAAACTCTTAAAAAGTTTTACCTTTATTTATCTCGGGGATTTTGTTTTCCCCCTCCCTCTGGACGCAATCGCTGTCGGAAAATCCTGGTTAGGGAGAAGGCAAAGCTGATGATTTATAAAAACCCTGACAGAGGAGGAGCTCAGCAGCTTTTCTGCATGGAACTCCTATTCCTGCCAGCAGGATTTGACCCCAGCCACGTGAGGAACCCAGCCACGTGAGGAAATTCAGGAGAAAACCCCCCAAAATCGGGAATTGGCGCAATTGGCCAGAGGGAGATGCCAGGGCTGAATTAGCACCGTGCTCTTTCCACAATCCTGGTGACAGCCCTGGCTCTGGTGGCATCTCCGGCGCTCCCTGGTCTCCAGCACTCCCTGCTCCAGCTGAGAAGGAGCATTCCCTGCCCTGAACCACCAGATGTGAGCAGTAAATCCTGCGTCTCTCTTCTGGGGGCTGGGGCAGAGGCTTTGCCGAACTCCGTCCTGGAGCTGGGAGCAAACTTTCGTCTCCTGCAGCAGGAGCTGAAGCCCTGAACTTCCTGATTAGTCTGATCCCTGATTAGGCTGCAGATAGGCCCTGATTAAAGTGCTCTTGGCTATTTTGGAGCTCCGGATAAATATTCATGAGTGGAGGAGAGGAGAGTAAACAGAAAACAAAGCGGAGCCTGGCAGCGCCCGCCTGGAGATCCAGGGGGAGGATCCAGCTCCGGGGTGATTGAGGTTGTGGAATCATGGAATGGGTTGGGTTGGAAGGGACCTTAAGGCTCGTCCCTGTCCCCATGGGCAGGAAGCGACATTTTCCACTGTCCCAGGGCGATCCAACCTGGTCTTGGGCACTTCCAGGGATCCAGGGGCAGCCACAGCTCCTGTGGGAATTCCATCCCATCCCCTCCCCACCCTCACAGCCAGGAATTCCTTCCCAGGATCTCACCCCAATCTCCCCTTTCCCAGTGGGAAGCCATTCCCTGTGTCCTGTCCCTCCATCCCTTGTTCCCAGTTTCCCTCTCCAGCTCTCCTGGACCTCCTCTTCTGAGATCTTGGGAATTTTGAATCTATCCAGGGAATGGTTTGGGTTGAAAGTGTCACTCCTGCCATGGGCAGGGACAGCTCCCACTGTCCCAGATTATCCCAGCCTGGCCTTGGACACTTCCAGGGATCCAGGGGCAGCCACAGCTTCTCTGGGAATTCCATTTGGAGCAGAAAATGAAAGTCCCCCCATATTTCCTAAAAAAGCCCACGTTGTCACCCATAATTTCCCCATTCTTGGATTTCTTGGGAAGGGATACAGGTGGTGCCCACACATTAATTAATCAGTTAATTAATGAAGCTCAGGAATGCAAACCCTTGTGATTTAGACCCTGGAATCCTCCTGCCATGAAGAGATTGGGATGAGGCTGATTCGTGACATTCTGGCTGAGTTTCTCCATCACCACCTTCCTCACCAAATCCCCAAAAAACTCCCAGATCTGCTGTGGGCCGGTGATTCCGGCTCCTCCCATCCTTCCAAGGCTTTCCATTATCACCTAAATCTGATAAAAAGGAAACAAAAAGCCAAAACCACCCGGCAGCTCCCACTACAACGGAAAATAAAAAGGGCACAACCGAATGGAGTCGGTAACCTCACACTTCTCCACCCCTTCTCACGCATTTTATCCCTTCTCCAGATGTTTCCACCTCGCCTCCTTCGCCGTTCTGTGCCACGGAACAGCAGCAAATTCCCATCTTTTGATCAAAAAGCAGAAAAAGCCCAGCCCAGCTCTGATGATTTTTGTTTCAGGTCAGCTCGGAGGAGGCTGCAGGCACAAACCTCCTCCTCCTCCTCCTCCTCCTCCTCTCCAGCACCCGGGGGGCTCTTCCCAGTTGTTTCCTCCTGGGGTTTTTCATCCCGAATCCGTGTTTCTCACAGCGACCTTTGTTCTCCTCAGGTTTTTATTTTTATCTCTGCCTCCCCTGCCCCCGAGGCTTTGCTGGGGGTGAAGGAGAACTCGATCATGTGGGGCAGGGAGAAGCCAGGTTTTCCACCCAAACCGCGCCGCATCCGGTGGAATCCGACAGGAGGAGGCAGAGGGAGGAGCCCCCACCTTGCTGCAAAATTTTTAGTGGATAATTAAAAAAAAATAAATGGATAATAAAAAAATTAGTGGATAATAAAAATAATTTTTAAAAAAGATACTACTGCTACTACTATTACTACTAAAGTAATAAAATAAAGAGACCAAACCTCTTTGGGTGCTTGGGAATGGGATTTTCTCTTGGAATGTCAGGGTTCACCCCACAACAGTCAGGCATGGCCACGACTGGAGGAATTGATTGTCACCTTCGGGGCTCCACCACACCTTAAAGAGGGGTTTGAGGTCCCCAAATGTCACCTTGGCACCTGACGGGGTCGAGCCACACGGAATTAATGCTCCTGGGAAACCTCCTCCATGGAGTTCCCTGCCTGCAGGTCCCTCCTCTCCTAGTGCTCACCTGTCCCCTACAAAACCAAGGAAATTCTGAATTTGGGAAAAACAATGCAAATTTTCACCTTTTCCAGCCCAGCTCTGGGCGCGGCAAGCACGGACAGAAGTAAGGAATTAGCTGGTGCGTGCCGGGGACGACGTTCCTTGGAGCTCCTGCGGCAGGCTGGGACAGCTGGTGCTGATGGGACACCAGAGACATGGAGGTGTGTCCATTTAGTGATCAAAATGCTAATTATCCTGGTAACGAGACACAAGGAATTAATTATTTCCATGGCCTCCCCTGGGATCGGCCCAGCCACAAGGTTTGGGTGAGGGATGGGGCTTGGAGCGACCTGATGGGAGGTGGGAGGAGCCCCTTGGATGAGCTTGGATGTCCTGTACAACCCAAACCTTCCCACGGCTCTCAGCACTCCCAAAACGGCAGAAATTTGTGTTTTTGTGGATGGAGAATCCAGCCAGTGACCAGCGAAGGTCAGGAATGTGTGTCCCTTCCAAGGGGGAATGATGGGTCCTGTGCTGGACGCATCAGGAACCCAGCTCCTTATCAATTCCACACCCTCATCAAGCTACCAAAAAACCCCGACTCCCTCCCAGGGATAATTACGGATTTAAACATTTTCTGTCAACCAATAAATATTTTCTCTTCTCAATTATTTTGTTTCTTCTGGGATAAAACCACAAAACAACCAAAACAAAAACCCAAACTCAAACTCCAGCTCATCCAACACATCGATTTCTTTGATAAGCTCCAAAACACGGGGAATATTTTCCAACTTGTCCGCGGTGGCAAAGAGTATCCTCATTTCTCCATTTAGGAAAAAAAAAAACCCAACAAACCCCAAACAGGGAATGGAAAACATCAGCATGAACAGATGGAGAAGGCAGCAGGAGGATTTGCAGGAGCCACCTGAAGTAAACGAAGCTGATGGAATTTGGCATTTCTATCACAAGAGATCTGGTGCGAAAGCTCCCAAATTCAGCCTGACACGCGTTTAGGCCGCTTTTCCCCAGGATTTTTTCGCTCTGCTGCTGCACCTGAACAACAGAACAACCCCAAAAATAAACAGCGTCAGAGGCACGACCAAGGCTCGACCCAACTGAGGCAAGGCCAACAGTTTATACACCAGAAAAAAAAAAAAACCAAAACAAATCAAGATTTTGGGTATTGCACTGCCCGGTGGATGTGATCCTGACACAATTTTCCATAAAAATATCAACCGGACCAGGTATTGTGGGGATGCCCGGAAGAGCTGGTTTGGGAGATTATCAACCCTTCATCTTCAAAGACTCGCTCTTCTGCAGAGAACTCCAGGCTGAAGGCTCCAATTAGCGTTTGATTAGGCCCTTTCAAAGCCTCTCTCGAGAATGAAAAGGGAAAAATATGACATTGTTCTCTTCAATTCCGGCAGAAAAGCCACGAGATCAGGCTGTTTAAAACAAAAAAAGAGTGTTTTTTCCCCATTTTCCCCCTGTTCTGCCATGAAAAGCACCTTATTATAAATATAAGACGACCCAACCACCTCCTGATGATAATGACCCAGCCGATTCACCACAAAAAAACGTCAGTGTCACCTGTGGAATAATCGTGGCAAAATACCTCAAAAACGGGGAAGGAAAAGGGGTGAAAGGAACACTCCCAGTTCTGGTGCAACTGGAGGAGTCGCTTGAAAGTCAGAGCCTTAAGTGATTCAGACAAACACCGAGCCGGTTAATTTGCAATTTGATTTCAACCACGGGCGCGATGAGGGAAAACAAGAGCAGGAGCGTCGGCGTCCCGATATTAATAAAATGTAATTAGCGGGGAGATTTGCATAGGAGAAAGGAAAGCGCCTTAATTCCCCTTCCCTGCTCCTGCCGACCGGGCTCGTGCCGTCGGAGGCGATTTTCCAAGGGCTGGTGTTTGCAGAGGGTTGATTAGAGGGGGAGAGCGCAAATTAACAGGGAATTCACTGACGGCGTTTCCCTCTGGAAGGTGCTTGTGGATCCCAGCTGGAATGTCCTGGAAGCGTGGAATGGGTTGGGTTGGGAGGAACATTGAGGTCAGTGCAACGAGGGTAGGGAGACCTTTCACCAGGCAAGGCTCCGAGCCCCGTCCAAACCCAGCCTTGGGCACTCCCAGGGATCGGAATTGGTATGGAAGAAGACCTGGATTCAGTGGGAAGAAGACCTGGATTCAATGGAAGAAGAACCTGGATTCAGTGGGAAGATCACCTGGATTCAACGGGAAGACGACCTAGATTCAATGGGAAGACCTGGATTCAGTGGGAAGAAGAACCTGGATTCGGTGGGAAGATTACCTGGATTCAGTGGGAAGATGACCTGGATTCAGTGGGAAGATGATCTGGAGTCAGTGGGAAGAAGAAAAAATTCAATGGGAAGTTGACCTGGATTCCATGGGAAGAAGACAGCCAGGAAGCTGGGAAAGATGGGGAAAACTGAACAACACCTCAGTAAAAAAAAGGGAATTATTTTTTTATGGGAATTCTTATGGGAGATGGATCATTGGAATAAAACCAGGGGAAAAAAAAAATGCCCTTCCTGTTTCCTCAAGGGAAAAATTCACCTTTCCTGCTGCGCCTCCTTCAGCTCCAGGGCACCTTTTCCCTTTGGAAATAAGGTTCAGTTTCCAGTTAAAAAAAACATTCCTAGAACAAAAAGTGTTTCCTGGGCTTCCTGCAGCCACGGGAGGAGACTTGGGAGAAGCTTTTGAGTCACGCAACAGGCTGGGAAATAAAAGGAGCTGTTTTTTCCCAAGGAAACTGCCAGAGAAAGGAAATCATCCTGAACACATCAGCCTGGACTAAAAATCCAAACTTTTTGCAGGGAAAATGGTGGATGAGGGGAAAGGCCGTCTCAGGTGCTTTTAGACATCCAGGTTCCCCCTCCTCTCTCAGACCCAATTCTTTATTTTCCACCTTCAAGGGCACAAAAAGAAGACAGGGAAAAAAAAAAAAATCTCTTCTTCAGCCTCCATGTGACATCTTTTGTTCCAGTCTGAAGGCAGAAAATCTGGGAAAATCATTGCCTCGCTCTCCAGCCGAGACTGGCAAAGTGACAGCTCGGAGAGAAAGCCACTTGCACATTTTATTCATATAATATTTTAAAATTATCTAAGCTCCGCTTGAGCCTTGACACTGAACATAGCCCAGTCGAGGGAGAAATCCAGCTTTTTGGAGCTGCTCCCAATAACTTCAGTTTTTGCTGCAGAGGCCCAATAAAAAACTCCAATTTTATTTATATTTTCATGCCTAAACCAGAGCCCACATTCCCTTTCCAAGAGGAGTGGTTTATGCAGCAAAACTGTTTGCGTGGGTTAACAGACATTTGACCTGGGACTAAAGGGCAAACTCCAGCCACTCAAATTAAAACTACGGCGATTTTTAGACGTTTTTGACCCGGTGCGAAAAAGGGTGACACCAATCCAGGTGGTTATTTTGGATCCATTCCCACATTTCCCCTTCCTTGACCAAAACCCCGACAAATTCTGTCCCTGAAATAAAACTCGTGGCTCAATGGATGGTCCTCGGTGTTCTAAAATCCCCCTTGCACAGCTTTTATCAGCTCTCCCTTATCAGCAGAACTCATCGCTGCTTGACCACCCTGGGTGCAAAGGTGAATTTTTGTGCAGCTTTCCCAAACCTGGGAGTTCTTCTGTCCCAAGCAAAGAGCGATTCTTTCCCCTCTGATGCTTTGGAGCAGCGATGTTTTAACCGGGAAAGCTCGCGTTTTTCCCCACGGGATTTATAATTTTAAATATTTGTTTTAAATTAAACGTATTTAAAATAAAATATTACTCTCAGTTTTCTCCTCCCCAGTGGGCTGCAGGTAGTGAATAAAAACCAGTTCTGCCTTTTGTCCCCCAAAATGTGGGAAAGCTGATGGGGTGAGCCCAGGGAAGTGTCACTGCTGGTTTTCCAGGCACAGAATTCCCATCCCACCAGGCCAGGGGGCTCCCACCTGCTTCCAGAGCACCGCAGTGGCTGCAAAGCTGATGGAAAAGTGCCAGGAATGAGTTCATTTGGAGATAATTTTTTTGTCCTGGGTGTGTAAAATGGTCGGGGCTGGGAGAGGAAGCAGCAAGTGAAGGTCTAGAGGGAATCATGGAATGGTTTGGGTTGGAAGGGGCCTAAAATCCCATCCAGTGCCATGGGCAGGGACACGTCCCGCTGTCCCAGGGTGCTTCAACGTGACCTTGGACACTTCCAGGGGTGGGACAGCCACACCCAGGGACTCCATGACATTCCAGAGGGGAAAAAGCTGCCTCTGTGGGGATCCGTGCAGGGGCGGCATGGATTTGATGGATTTGTTTCCTAACCTCCTGTTTATCAATCTCCCCTGGTTTGTCAGAGGAACATTTGTCAGAGGCACTGCACACAATTCATCCAGACAACTCCACCACACAATTCATCCGGACAGCTCCACCTCACAATTCCTCCCCAAAATCCCACCACAAAATTCCGCCTCAGAACTCCACCGCAAAGTTACATCATGAAATTCCACCTCAAAATTCCCCCGCACTGTTCCCCCACAGAAATCCACTTCAAAATTCCACCTCACGATTCCACCTCAGAATTGCACTTCACAATTCCCCCACACAGTTCCACCTCACAATTCCACCTCAGAATTCCCTCACGCAATTCGACCTCAAAATTCCACCTCAAAATTCCACCTCACAATTCCACCTCACAACTGCATCACACAATTCCACCTCAAAGTTACCCCACGAAATTCCACCTCACAATTCCCCCACAGAATTCCATCACGCAATTCCACCTCACAATTCCCCCCAGAATTCCACCACGCAATTCCACCTCAGAGTTGCCCTTCACAATTCCATTTCACAACTGCATCACACAATTCCACCTCGAAGTTCCCCCATGCAATTCCACCTCACAATTCCACCACGCAATTCCACCACGCAATTCCACCACGCCACCCCATCACGCAATCCCACCCAGCACTCTCTCCTTGACCCTAGCAATTTCTATAATTTCTATATTTCTATAATTTTATATGGATTTATATAATTTTTTATGCCCGTGAACCCCGTGGCAGCGCTTTGTGCTCACAATTGCCTCACAATTCCACCTCAGAATTGCACTTCACAATTCCCCCACACAATTCCCCCAAACAAAACTCAACCCAAACAAAGCGATTGTTTTCGTGTTCCTCCTTGGAGGAGGGACAATTGATGGATTTCTAGTCTGACCAGTGGGAGTCGGAGAGGTGGCGACCTCATTCTCCAATCCCTCGTCGTTGTCCAGTGTCACCCTGGTTTTTCTGAGTTTTTTTAAAGCCTTTTGATTGTTCACAAAAATGGAGTCAGACTTTTTAGCTACTGTACAATATTAGGAGCAGTTTTTTGCCTTTTCTCACACATGTAACATAAACAAATCCTTTGTTTTTCATTCCCTGTCCTTTGTTTGCATATTTCTAACCTGAAGACAATTGTAACTGAGAGCTGCTCTGGCCGTTGCGCTGGGAGGTGAAAACTCCAGAAGCCAATCCACAGCTAGAGCCACAAATGTATAAAAAGTAAGAAATAAACAGGCAGAGGGGCTCTGGGCTTGGCTCAGCCTTAGGCTCTCTTGGAGGAACTCTCTGCCCTGCAAAAATCTCTTGTCTCCGTGTGGTTGCTTTGCGTGTCACGATCACAGTCCAGGATTATATAAATTCCAAGCTGAAAAATAAACTTCCTTCTTTTTACTCTGGCTGCAAACTGTGTGAGTACGATTCTTTCTGTGTCCCTCGAGCCTTCATTGCCACCTCAGCCTCATAACAGGCTGAGACAATTAAAGGATGGCAACGGCTCACGTCTGCCAGCAGCAGCCAGAGATTTCTTTGAGACAGGACATTTTTAAAACTTCCTAGCCAAGAGCATGTTGATAAAGCTTACAGACAATTGTTCTGGCCAATCACTCAAAGCACACCCGCCTCAAACAATGATGAAATTGTGCATTGCTAATAGAAAGCTTGGATGCTTTCTATTAGCAATACACAATGCTTTTATTAAGTTTAAAAACTTCTGCTATCTCTCCAGGCATATTTTTCCTCAGCCTTAAGGTCTATCCTGGCCAAACCTGAAACCCAAACTATTGTTTCGTGTCCTTGCTTGCTGTACTATTGTAACTTTTCTTACTTTCGAGCTTTGTGGTTGATTCTAAGTTCTGCTCTTTCCATTTCTGGGCCTGCTTTCATGGCATTCTTTGATATTTCCCACAGCCCCAGTTGGACTTTCAGGTCCCTTCCGAGCCAAACCATTCCGTGTTTTTTTAGTGAGTCCCTGGCACCCGGCAGTGCTGGCACAGCAGCGTCTCCCTGAGGAATGAGGCAGCGGGGATGATGGATGGACGTCTGCAGCTCCACCAAGAGCCCGGGATGATGGATGGGCCCGAAGAGAAAAGATGCGATCCCTTGATTAAAACAGAAATTAATGAATGGGCCGGGAGATGCAGATGATGGCTCGGAGCTGGGGTGGATGGGGAGCTGGGGAGCGCTGGCTCAGCAGGAGAAGGGAAAAGGAAATGAAAACTTGGATGTCGCCTGGATCAGACATCAGCAGAAGGCCGGAGCCAGCAGCACTTCTCCCAGACACCCTGAGGGATCTGCTCTGCTCAGACAGAAACACTGAGCAAGGGCTCTTCAAGGAGGCCCAGTTTTCTCCAGGATTCAGGGAATGTTGGGTGAGGAGTCAGGAGGGGTCGGAGTGAGTGGATGGGTTCACTAAGCCTGAAAACTTCCCTTCCTTCACACACCTGAGTAGAAACCAGATTCAAAAAGAAATTCTGCCCATTCAGCTGCAATTAAGTAATTGCTCCTGGTCTCTGACAAGCCAGGGAAATCAACTCTGGTGCACAGGATCAACTTCCAGCCCTCCTTCCCCTATCCTGTCCTAATTTACCCCAAAATATCAGCTGGAACTCTTGGTTCTGGTCCCTTCTACATCAGACCAGAGCAACCCAGGACCATCAATCTCTTTTTGCTGTTGGCATGTGGGAGTAGGAGATCAGAGTGAGGGACCTGAATCCTAAAATTTGTGCTGCCTGAAATCCCAGAATCCCTGAGGCTGGGAAAATCCCCCCAGGATCATCGAGTCCAAGCTGTGCTGGATCCTCTCCTTGTCCCCAGCCCAGAGCTCTGAATGTCACCTCCAGGAGTTCCTTGGACACCTGCAGGGATGGGGATCCAAACCTTTCTGGGCAGCTCCAATGCCTGAGCTCCCTTTCCATGGGGAAATTCCTGCTGCTCTCCACCCTGAGCCCTTTCGGGGCAGCTCCAATCCCTGAGCTCCCTTTCCATGGGGAAATTCCTGCTGCTGTCTACCCGGAGCCTCCTCTGGGCAGCTCCAAGACTTGACCACTCTTTCCATGGGGAAATTCCTGCTGGTGTCCACCCTGAGCCTCCCCATGGCAGCTCCAGTGCCTGAGCACCATTTCCATGAGGAAATTCCTGCTGCTGTCCACCCTGAGCCCTTTCTGGGCAGCTCCAATCCCTGAGCTCCCTTTCCATGGGGAAATTCCCGCTGCTGTCCACCCTGAGCCTCCCCTGGCCCAGCCTGAGGCCGTTCCCTCTGCTCCTGTCCCTGTTCCCTGGGAGCAGAGCCGATCCCCCTGGCTGTCCGCTCCTGTCAGGAGCTGTGCAGAGACACAAGATCTCACCTGAGCCTCCTTTTCTCCCAAACATCCCAGTCACACAATTCCTGTCGATCCCAGGAACCTGCCCAGCCAGCTCCCAGCAATCCCCTGGGATGTCGGGGGCTGCAGCTTCCAGCCAGCGACAGCAGAATATTCCCTTTTTCCTCTGTGTTCGGATGAGATCCCGCTGATTGAAGGAGTCTCCTTGAGCGGGGGCAGCAGCCCGACAGCAACATCCCGATCCTTGCCACGCACCATAACACAAAGATTAAACTCAATTACCATTACCGTTCATTAATGTGCTGCATCCAGAAAATTTCTGGCAGTTTCCACTCAGGAGGGTCCGGCGTGTTTTTACAGCTCTCCTCATTTCTCCCCAGCGGCTGCAGTTTGGAGGTTATGAACAAACTCTGGGCAAAATAAAGCTTTGCTGAAGTTTCACCTGGCTTCAGGCACAAATTTGGCTCTGATGAACTTAAATTTAGGTCTGAGACAGAGCTGGCGAAAGTTTGGAAATCCCAGTGGGGGGAAATCCATGATGAACTCCGAATTAATCCCAACAATCTCACCTATTGATTTTATTTTTCTTGTATCGATTGAACTGCTTGTTCCCAATAACTCATTTCCAGGTAATGGACTGAAACACCCGAGACCTGCTCGGGTCTAATTGACACCTTTTCCTAGAACGCCTTAATCACAAATTATTGGCCTAATAATGATTTTTTCAGATACCAGGACAGGCTAAACCAACTCCTGGTCACCCTAAAGAAGCAGAAAACTGAATTAAATTTTATTTCAGGGGCTCCATCATCTTTTCCCTCTCCAAAAGCAGTGCAGACCACTCCTGATTCTCGTGTGGAGAAACAACCAGGTGGAATTGGTTTATAAAGCAAAAAATTGAGCTTTCTTTAACCTAGAGTTGGTACAAAGACGATTTGTCTTCTTTGAGGGTGGTGAGGGGCTGGGATAGAATTCCCAGAGAATTCCTTGGAGTAAATGTCATGGAATTATGGGATGGCTTGGGTTGGAAGGGTCTTTAAAGCCCATCCAGCTCCATCCAAACACCTCCCACCATCCCAGGTTGCTCCAAGCCCTGTCCAGGGTGGCCTTGGACACTTCCAGGGATCCAGAGGCAGCCTCCATGAGGCTGGAAATCGCATGGAAAGGAGCAGACAGTGACAAATCCCTCGATTATCCCATTTGCTTTAAATCATCTTTCCATCTTTCCTGGTTTTGATTCTTTAAAAACATGTCCCAGATCCTCCCGGGTCAAAGTTTCTTCGTTTAGAGTTTTAAATAAGGACGTTTGGGACGACCAAAACCCGCGGCGAATAAGAATTTCCTGTTTAGTTAAAAAAGGGCTCCTAATCGGTTCTAATCAATGCAGCGTGTTCCGCTCCTGCCGTTGGATGCAGGGCTGGAATCCGTGGAGCAAGGAGGAATTGCCGCTAATGGATGCACACAGAGGCATCCCATGCTCCATTTGTACCACGGCCTTTTTATTTCCACGAATAAAATCAAAACCAGACGATCATTAACGGAGTATAAAACCTCTGAACGGGCTCTGGGCATTAGAGGTTTATTTTCTTCCATTTCTCCCTGTTTTTTTTTTCCCTGGATCCCGTGCTTTGGGCCATCGTCTCGTTGTGTTTCTGTTTAGTCAGGCGGATTTCGTGCCTGCGCCACGGGAGGGGTCGGCAGAGTGGCAGGAGCAGCGAATCCAAAATCGGGGAATTAAGCAGGAGAAGGGATTTTTATTCCTTTATCCGAGTCGAGGTGACCACAGAAAGGGGGGGTAGTTGTCAGTGACAGTGGCAGAGCCAACCCCGCCATTCCTGACCAGGATCCCAGGAAAGGGCTGGGATTGCCTCCATTCCCACCTGGGACTCACCCACAGCCCGTCGGAACTTGGATCCAGATGAATGTGGGGTCGGGAAAAAGGGAATCAAGGCTGGATTGTGGCAGGGGGAGGGAAGGAGGAGAAGGAGCAGCTGTTCGGTCAATCCAAGGGAGGTGAGGATCCCTCGGAGCGAGGTGGAGAGAGGGAATCCGCACAAACCATCCAGTGCCGCCCCTGTTGTGGGCAGGGACACCTCCCGCTGTCCCAGGCTGGCCTTGGACATTTCCAGGGATCCAGGGGCAGCCACAGCTCCTCTGGGAATTCCAGCCCAGCCCCTCCCCACCCTCACAGCCGGGAATTCCTTCCCAATATCCCATCTAAATCTCCCATTTCCCAGTGGAAGCCATTCCCTGTGTCCTGTCCCTCCATCCCTTGTCCCCAGTCCCTCTCCAGCTCTCCTGGAGCCCCTTCAGGCTCTGGAGAGGCTCTGAGCTCTCCCTGGAGCCTTTCCCTTCTCCAGGTGAACATTCCCAGCTCTCCCAGCCTGGCTCCAGAGCTCTCATCCTGATTTCCCCTTGATTTGTTCCATTTTTTTTCCCGTGTCATCTGGGACACAACATGCGTGGGATGGGAACGAGGGAGAGACATCCCTGTTCCCCCCAAACTCCTCTTACTCCCCATTTCCTGAAGTCATTCCCTGCTCTCCCACCCCGGCTCTGGAGAGGCTCCGGATCCTGGAGCATCCTCCTGGCCTTTCCTGGGCTCTCTCCAGCACCTCCACATCCCAAATCAATCCCCAGAATCAGAGCCTGACCCTCAGCCCAGGCTCTGCTCGTCCCAAACTCCCTCTTTTCAGTGCTCCTGACACGGCTGCTCCTTGAGATGATCTCCAGCTCCCTGGAAAACAAAACAAATCCGAACGCGCCTCATCTCAGCAGCCCCATTTCTCATTCCGCTGCTGACAACACCTAATGAAGTGGATAAATGATTAATTAAGAAACAATATTTCTTTACAGAAGCTCGCTCTTGGGGGAGGAAAGCGAATCCCTCGGCGCTATTGTTCAGTGGAATGTTTTCCACTATTTTTAGCAGGCGGAGGAGAGGCTGGAGCAGCGTGAAGGGAAGCGGAGCCGTGTTTCATCAGGGCAGGAACAACAAACATTCCTCTGAACAGAACTCCAGGTGTTCCCTGTCTCCGGAATTAACTCCTCCGCCGCTCCTCATCAACACCGAGCTCTGGGAATGGGGTTTGCTGCTGATGCCAGGCTTGGGAAAAATGATAAATCCGAAGTGGGGAAAAACGGGGTGGCTTTTGGTCATCCCAAGGCTAAAAGATAATCGGTATTTTAAATAAATAAAAAATACTCCAATGCTGAACCTGTTCCTCAAAGAAAACCCTTCCACAGCCTTCCCAGTCCTCCACGCACTGACTGTGGCATCAGGAATATGGAGCAGGATATTAAATCTCTCCAAGCATTAATTCCCGGAAAAGCCCGGACTGTAATTAAACGACACCCAATTAACAGCTTGAGAAGACCCATCCGAAAGTCGCAGTTACAAACTTTGACTCCAGTGGTCCCCCGGAGATGATTCCCTAATCTCCTTTAATTAAGATGTTCGTAACATGCCAGGCAAGGGTTTTGGGAAGAGGCTTTTGGAGCTTCCCATTCCCATTCGGGAAGGAGAGGAAGAGGCTGGAGCCACGTGCAGCCACCAAGAGCTCAACTTGAAAAATAACTTTTTGATAGAGAGTTTTATCTCTTTCTGCGTTCTGGTGTAAAGCAAAAAGGAAAATGCTACTAAAAATATGATTCACGCATCCAAGTGTAATAACTGGAGCAGGGATGGCTCCATTCAATCCTGTTATTCCAGGAAATGGGAAATGAAACTTTTGATTTTAGCCTGGAATTTCACAGGATCCTGGATTGGTTGGGGTTGGAAGGGACACCTTCCAATAGACCCCATCCAATTTCTCATCCTTGAGTATTCTCCTTAAAATACCATTTTTTTCTCCCCTTAGAAATACCCGATAAAGCACCTCAATGAAGCACTGACAGCAGGGTCTTGAGTTTTCCTCTAAAACCGCTGACAAACCCCCCATCACTTCCCGTTTCCTTCCCATTCCCGACGTTATTTTGGAGAGCAGCTCTTGTGCAATCCCACGTGCTCGCGTTGATCCCCTGCGGTTTAACCTCTGCCACATCCAGGTTTGTTTTCCCTCAAAAATCCCATTTTTTCTCCCCGTTTATTTTGGAAGAAGCCTGATGCGCCAGGCCTGAGCTCAAGGCCTCTCCCAGCAGCACCAGCAGCCTTTGGAATTGTTCCACCTCCATTTTCTCCGGGAGACAGCAGCTGAAATCAATCACTCTGCTGCATTCCCCTCTCTGCTCTCTCATTTCTCTTCCCGTCCTCGCCCGGGAGCAGAGGTGGAAAAGCCATTTTTTGGGAGCCGAGGCCTTGGCAGGACGATTTCCCACTCATTATTCCCTCCTCGCCTCCAGCTCCACACACAGAGACCTCCCACCTCCCCTCTGGACATCCCCGATTGTATTTTTCAGCCCTATATCCCAATAAATTCCTTGCTCCTACATCACTCCTTAACCTCAGTGGCCTTTATTCCACTTTTTTCCCCCTCAGGACCCAATGGAGCAGAATTCCTGACTCATCCACTTCCTCCAAAACTCATTTTCCCTTCTTTTTTTCCCAAAGCCTATTTCCCAGCACGTGGTTTGCCTCCGAAGCAGAGATCCCTGGGGTATTTACTCCTCTCCAGCCAGAAATTTGGGATGTTTCCCTTTGTGTTTTTTTCCTCCTAAGGATTCCCAAATCAACAGCTCTGGATAGAGATCATTAAGCCTTAAATGACCTATAAATTCCCATTAAAGGAAAGTTATATACTTAATTCACTCCCCAGATTTCCACCCCAGATTGCTTCTGGCAGTGCCAAACTCCACGAGGATCCATAATTCCAACCTGGTCACAATTCCATTCCTGCTCAGGAGAAATCCCAGGATTTCTCAGGGCCTCATTGCTTTCGTTCCTGAGCATTTCATCTCCTGCACAAAGCAACCAAAACAACAACAAAGTCCTCAGAGGGTTTTTTGGGAGGCTCCCCCAGCTGTGCCCTTCTGGGGAAAATAATTTTCTGCCTGAAATGAGTTTTGTTTTGACCTTTATTTTTACCTGGATGGGGGGGAACAGGGAAGAAAAGGGTCAGCGAAGGTTTCTCTGGAGCAAAGCATTTGTAAACCTGGTTTTCGTTGGATTTGAAGCATCCTAACCCCGTGCCAGGCCTTGGCAAGCCCAGCTTTCCTGTCCCATTTACCCTCTGCAAAGTTATTCCGTTCTGTTCCACGAGCTGGCAAAGAAAACTGCAGTTTTCACAGCAAAAATTCCGCATTCATCCTGTTGGATCCATCCAGGCTCCTTCTTCAGGGCCGGGATCTATCCCTGGCTCCCAGCATGACCTCGTTTCTCCTTGGAGGAATCCTTTGTGGTGCTCCAGACCCTCCTGGCTGCTCCAGCCTGGCCTTGGGCACTTCCAGGGATCCAGGGGCAGCCACAGCTCCTCTGGGAATTCCAGCCCAGGCCCTCCCCACCCTCCCAGCCGGGAATTCCTGCCCAATATCCCATCCATCCGGCAGTGGAAGCCATTCCCTGTGTCCTGCCCCTCCATCCCTTATCCCAGCCCCTCTCCAGCTCTCCTGGAGCCCCTTCAGGCCCTGGATGGAGCTCTGAGCTCTCCCTGGAGCCTTTCCCTTTTCCAGGTGGACATTCCCAGCTCTCCCAGCCCGGCTCCAGAAGGGCTCCAGATTTTGGATCATCCTTGTGGGCCTTCAGCTCATTCCACCTCCCCCAGCTCTGCCCCAGGC
Organism: Delichon dasypus; assembly: GCA_037837765.1. Taxonomy (NCBI): domain Eukaryota; kingdom Metazoa; phylum Chordata; class Aves; order Passeriformes; family Hirundinidae; genus Delichon; species Delichon dasypus. The sequence goes on from JBBAXF010000023.1 coordinate 1,677,890, forward strand.
AACCTGCAAAGAGAGGAATGATTTCCATGAGGAAATCATGGATGATTTCCATGAGGAAATTGCCCCTAAAAAATCCAATGCCCAAGGGGGAATTCCATCCTGGGGCTGCAGGGGCTGGAATGAGGGTCAGGAGGGGCTCATGAGCTGTCTCACATCCCCGAGCAGCAGCCCCCTGTTAGGTCAAAGAAAGCTTTTGGATGTTTTTTCGTGTTAAACATCCGAGACGGAACGATGCCGACGTGGCACCGGCACTCCCTGGGCCTGCTCTCGCATTTTTCACGCTTTGTTACCCAGGATCTCCCCCCACCACCTCCAAAAGGCCTGGGGAAAACACAAAGAGATTAAAAGAAAAGCTATTGCTTAATATTAGAATGAAATAGATCCAAACTCCCCGGCTGGGTGTGGAATAATGATAATTACAGCCAGGAGAGCAGGGCCTGGGAGAGCCCCGAGTCCTCCAGCAGCTTTGTCTCTCTAAATGAATTTGTCCCATAAACATTTTTAGTGATCTCATTAGCATTGTTAATAAAAGTCATTAACTACGACACCATCAAGAGTGGTTTGGGGACGAGGCCGGATGCGGGTTTGGAGTTCCAATTAGAAGGCAACCGGGAGCGTTGGCTGGGGAATTTGCGGATAAACCATCCCTGGAATCGTCCAAGGCCAGGCTGGATGGGACTTGAAGCAAGCTGGGATGGTGGAAGGTGTCCAGGCTGGAACTGGGTGATTTTTAAGGTCCTTCCCCACCCCGGCCCATTCCCTGATTCCACGATAATGCCAAAATACACCGGACTCGAGGCGGTCCTTGCCTGCTCCCCCCTGCTCTGTGCAGGTTTCAGTCAGAACACACAACCAGGAGGTTAAATCGGGATTTGCACCCCGTGGATTCACTTGGCTTGGATCCTCTGCTCTGAAATCCCCCCTCCGTTTGTCCTCACGTGCTGGCAGCGCCTGGCCGAGCTCTCCACTCCCAGAGGATGTCCAGGAAAACAGATTTTCCACCTCAGTTCGAGCAAAAACCTGGAAAGCCAAACAGACAAATTGGAGAGAAATACAGGGGGAAGAGGAACCCAAGCTACGCATCCTCGATCCGGGTTTCACAACCCCAGCTTTAAGGGAAAGGTGTGATCACAACACGCAAAGCAACCACACGGAGACGAGAGATTTGCAGGGCAGAGCTGTTCCTCCGAGCGAGCTCAAGGCTGAGCCAAGCCCAGAGCCCCTCTGCCTGTTTATTTCTTACTTTTTATACATTTGTGGCTCTGGCTGTGGATTGGCTTCTGGAGTTTTCACTTCTCAGCCAAATGGCCAGACCAACTGCCAGTTATTGTTTTCAGGTTAGAAATATGGAAACAAAGGACAGAGAATGAAAAACAAAGGATTTGTTTATGTTACATGCATGAGAAAAAGGTAGAAACTGCTCCTAATATTGTGCAGCAGCTAAAAAAGTCTGACTCCATCTTATGAACAGTCAAAAGGCTTTAAAAAACTCAGAAAAACCAGGGTGACAGAAAGGGGGATGTTTTATTACTCCATAATCACGAATTCAGTGTTCCCAGCCACGGCTGATCCATGGGAAGCTGCGTTTCACCCCCTCTTCCCCTCCACCTGCGGCTCCGGCACCGACAGCCCGGAATAAACGCCTTGTCTCCCTCCCGTCTGGGGCTGAGGGTGTTCTTGCAGGGCCCTGGAAATATCCTCAGCCGGGAATCCACGGCAGCTCCTTCGCTCCGGGCTGGCTCCGAGACATCCCTGAAAATTTAACGAGATGGGAGAGGCGGGAGGCGCCGCTCCGCCGGGAAATGTCACGGCTGCGCTGGAGGCTGCAGATGCCACCCCAAAGCACGCCTTTGTTTTCCCCTCCGGGGAGAGCAGGGGGGATGCTGGAGTTCTGGAAACTTAGATTTTAAGATTTTTGGCATCAGATAATATATGTGGGGCAAGGTGGAGACTTTGGGGGGGAGGTTATTTGTTCTTCTCTTTTTTTTTTCACCTTTTTCCTCCTTCTTCCTTCACGGGTTTGGGTGGTTTTCCGTAACCAGAAAAATGTTTTCTGTGAGCAGATTGGGTGAAAAAGGTCTGCATGGTGGGCCTTGGGTGGCCATTGTTGGGTCAAAAGGATAAATAATAGAGGTGTCATCTCATTTTTGGGGTGATTATCGCTTAAATAACCTTGGAAGGAGTCAGAGGTATCCATTTCACCTCATTTTTTAGCTTGCTAGTTAGAGCTCGTGGGTCTGTGAATAGATAAGAAATAATAAACACCAGATCTGAACACAAATTGCGATTCCCATGTATTAATCCCGACCTTGGCAGAGAGAAAGAAGCCAGAACCACTGCAGGGGGTGAGGCAGGAAAAGAGAAGGAAATCAGACGGCTTGTGACAGGTGAAGGGTTTGATGTCCCATTCCCAGAAAATGTTTTGTTGGGAGGAGAATTCCATTAATTTGACCGATCCCTCTGGGGCTGCACAGACTTTGTCCCGTGAGGGATGAAATGCCGGCAGAATTCTCCGGGTTTTTGGGGCTGGTTTAGGAACCAAGTTGCTGCAGATGGAACTGGAGCCTGCAGGAGGAACACGGAGCTCAGGTCAGAGAAAAACCTCTGCCGGGAAATGAGCGGAAGAATGCTCCCGAGGGTGAAAATTGGGAAAGGACGGGGAAAGAAGGGACCTACCTCTGCAAAACCAGCCCTGCTGGGTGCCAAATTTACCTTTGGCCCTGGATTTTGTGATTATGAATCCATGGAACGCTCTGGGTTCCAGGGACCTTAAACTCCATCTCATTCCATCCCCTGCCGTGGGCAGGGACACCTCCCACCACCCCAGGGTGCTCCAAGCCTGGTCCAGACTGGCTCTGAACACCTACGGAAAGGCCCAGGACACAATTTTAACCAAATATTCTGCCAAGGCTCTTGCCTCCCTGTCCTGGGGTGACTGTGTATCCCCAATCGTCTGTTGGGTGCAGGGGGAGGGAAGCACGGTTTGTTTTTCCCCAGGAAACTCTGCTCATCGGAGTGACCTTGAAGTGGGGGAGTTGGAACACGGCAAGACGAAAGAAGCTCTGTTGTTTTTTTTCCCCGGCAGTTAGTTAGTTAGTGCTGGCGTAGTTAGACGCTGTAGAATAGCTGAAGCTTTTTGCTTTTTTTGCTTTTTGCTTTTTTTTTTTCTTTTCCTTTTTTTCCCTTTTCTTCTTCCTTTTTGCTTTTTTTGCCCTCTCCTCGGAACTGTTCCAACCTCTCCGGACTGAGGACCTGGGGAAGCACCGGGGGCCTCCACGGGGGACCCACCCCACCAAGCCCAGCCCTGCACATCTCCTTTTCTCCCAGCGCCAGCGGAGACGGAGCGGTGGAGCACAGTGACGATCCTCAAGAGGAGACTTTCTTTAAGTTTGTTATCCCTCCGTAAGAGGAGCGGTGGAGCACAGTGATGACCCTCAAGAGGAGACTTTCTTTAAGTTTGTTATCCCTCTGTAAGCGGCATGAAGCTCTTGTCATCGGGTGTTGTGCTGGGAGTGCTTTGCCTGTCTAATAAACAGGTTTTTTCCACTTCTCTCTGAGGAATTCTTTTTCCCGAACCGGTTGGAGGAGGGGAGGGGGCCCCGTGGGAGGGTTTCTCCCAAAATCTGCCTGAAACCACCACACTCCCTCACCTCTCAGGGATAATCCGGAGTCAGGATCTCTGATCCAGGATCACAGTGTGCCCCAGCCATAGGAGGAAAAATGAGTTTGCAGCCCAGTGAACCACCTGGAGCTTCCCCCAGGCCGGAGCAGGTCCCGAAATTACTGAGGGAAGCGCAGAATCATCCGAGAAGGAAATGTGTGCTGCTTTAAAAAGGTACAAATTCCTCCAAGCAGGGGACTGGAGTTACTGAAGCGTCTGCGAATGCCGCAGACAACTCTCCCGAACGACCCATGACCTCTTCTGCATGACTTGGAGCTCCTTAGGAGCGTGGCAGGAGATGATTCTCACTCCAAAGGATCCGTCCGCGGGGCAGCCAGGGGAGCGAGAGCACATCGATATTTCGTGTTTGCTCAGATGCCTCGATGCACGAGGACGGGAAAAGTCTGCTGGCCCGAGAGCAGGGCAGCAGCTCAGGCCCACGCTCCTGACGCCAGCACGGATTTGGGATGCCTCAGAGGCCGAGTGCTCTTCCTCGAGGGTGTGATGTGAATTTAGAGCTTGGAGCCGCTGCACTGGAAGGTGAAATGTCGTTTATTGCATTAATGCTTCTGCCCATTGCTGCAATTCCGTCTCGTCAAAGCGTCTCTGTTGTGTCAGGGATTATGGGAGGTGACAACAGCCAGGCTGAGGGATGTGACAAGGACAGATTGTCCCTGGGACAAAAACCTGGAGGTGGAAGCACGGGACAGGCGGCTTTTGGGTTTTCCAACCTCAGATTTTGACAGTGCCCACAATGAGAGGGACATTTCTGCATCTCAGAATTATTCTCCCACTCCGGCAGGTGATGGAGCACGTTCATTTTTGTTCCCAAAGCCAAGGATTCTGTGCTGGGAGAGGCTGCAGGACTGCAGCCATCACCAACGGGAAACTTTCAATCCAAGGGGATGGAATTGGCTCCACACTGCCAGAGGGAAGGGTTAAATGGGATTTTGGAAAGAAATTCCTCCCTGTGAGGGTGGGGAGGGGTTGGGATGGAATTCCCAGAGGAGCTGTGGCTGCCCCTGGATCCCTGGCAGTGCCCAAGGCCCGGCTGGAGCAGCCTGGGACAGTGGCAGGTGTCCCTGCCATGGCAGGGGTGGCACTGGGTGGGATTTAAGGTCTTTTCCAACCCAAACCATTCCAGGATTTTAAGATTTAAAGTGCCTGGAATTCACCCCTACATTTCTGACCCCCTTCTAAGCACAAAAAGGGGTCTGGCCCACCTGCTGCTCCACCTGGGGCCATTTCAAGCATTCAAATGGCCAGAATTTGTCCTAAAAAAAATCCCTTGTTAAAGGGAAACTAAAAAACCCCAAACTAGAAAAATCCCTGGCAGGGATTTACCACCCTCACTGAGGCAGGGACTCACAGGGAGCACAAGCCATGAAACATCCTCGGGGTGCTGGGGACACCAAATCCTTGGTCCAATTCACTCCAGACTCTGGAGCTGGGAATTTTAACACAATCCCAAGGAAATGAAGCCTCCAGCAGCTCCACATCCTTCTCATGTAGGAGGGGCAGGGCTGGACACAGTATTCCATTTTTATATTATTTTATCTTTATCATCTTTATCTTTATCTTTATCTTTATCTTTATCTTTATCTTTATCTTTATCTTATCTTTATCTTTATCTTTATCTCTTTATCTTTATCTTATCTATGTTTGGGTTGTTGCGCTCTGGCAGATCATGATTTCCAAACCCAGCTTGTCTTGGTAGAAAAACTCAAAGGACTCAGAGGAGGAAAAGCCAAAGGGGACGTGTCCTGTCTCGAGAATTTCTTTGTCCAAGAGTAAACAGCTCCTGCAAGTTCTGTGTCATGAAAACAAAGGAATTAAAAACTCCAAGTTTAAGCCCGGATTTTGCCTGACTCAAGTCCAACTGCAGAAATCAGAGTTCGAGTTCAGAGCAGATTTTGGACCTGGAGATACCTGGAGGGCCTGAGCTTTCCTGGGTGCCCCCACGGGTCTGTGCTGCAGAGAACAGACGTCCCGACCGAGTCCCTGAGCCTAAAACAAAGTGAGATTTGGACCCGAAGCCCGTCCCTGCCATGGTGCCCGTCTGTCACCTGGCTCGGGGCTGGCTCTAGGCAGTCTCTCTGCCAGGGGCTGACGCGCGGCTCAGTCCCCAGACAGCACTCGCTGTAAATAAATAATATTGACTAATTATGATGAAGTGTCAGCTCAGCCGTGCCGGCGTTTCGGAAACCTGCGAGGTGCTGGGGAGGGCGTGGAGCGATTTCCGAGTCCCAGGAGCAGCACAGAGGTCTCCAAGCCCCAATTTCGCAGATCGCTTTCTCCATCCCCGCCCCGGTTTTTGCCGCCGGGCCTGCGCCGCCTCACAAATCTCCTCTCGTGTTCTTTTTCTCCTCTGGCTTTCCACGGAGGAGCGATAAACTCCCCTGCAGTGACAGCACGGCTGGAGCTCTGTGCTGGAAGAGGGGCATCCAAGACTGACAAATGCCCTCAGCCTTCCTGTGCTTCGTCCAGCGCATCAACGGATCCGCACCATCCCTCACCCCTGCTCCAGATGGATAAGTGTCTCATCCCAGAGAAATGCTGCTCTGACAGCTCCAAACCTCCCTGACTGCCAGGAATGATGGGGAAGGGCTCTCAGGGCTGTTTTTCTCTGCTCTCTCACAACCGGAGCATCCTTTATCTCCCTGTCTGCTCCGAGTCCCACCGGAGGCTTTCCCAGCCCTCACTTCCTTGAGATCTCCCTGCGAACTCTCTCTCCTCGGTGCCTCGTGAGCTGTCTCACCTCAAAGCTGTGTTTTGTGCTGTTTGGAGCCTCCAAATTTACGGGCTGCCGTGGGTTGATTCGGAACAGGAGTCTCCAGGGAGAGCCACAACTTCACCTTCGTCCCAGGGTATTTATTTTTTCTGCAGTAGCTGTGCAGGATCCAGGACAGCTTTAAGGGCTCAGGTTCACCATGGATTTATCATGGCTCGGCCGCATCCATGGATCCATCCTGATCAGGGAGCATTCCCAGATCCGGCTGCTGCCCTCAGCACCAGCCCTGAGTGATGCTGAGTTTGGTGTCGGTTGAATTTCACCTGGATTTAACACTCGGGGACTCCAACCTTCATTTTCCCCGTGTTTTACACCTGCAGTATCCTTGTCCATCCAGGGAGAGCTCGGCTCCTGCTCCAGCCCACTGATGGCACAGTGTGTTTCCGTTCCTCATCCTATCAAGCCATCCTTGGGAAGGACAATTTTCCTTCCCTATCCTATCAGGCAGCCCATAGGGAGGATCCTTTTCCTTCCTTATCCTGCTAATCGGCCCTTTGGAAAGGCTGTTTTCCTTCCTTATCCTATCAAACATCCCTTAGGAAGAACTGTTTTCCCTCCTTATCCTATCAAACATCCCTTAGGAAGAACTGTTTTCCTTCCTTATCCTATCAAACATCTCTTAGGAAGAACTGTTTTCCCTCCTTATCCTATCAAACATCCCTTAGGAAGAACTGTTTTCCCTCCTTATCCTATCAAGCAGCCCTTAGGAAGGACAATTTTTCCTTCCTTATCCTATCAAACATCCTTTAGGATTACTATTTTCCTTCCTCGCCGTCCCAAGCAGTCCTTAAGAAAGCGTTCCCAAGCCAGACTGTTCCAGGGAACTGCCAGCCCGTTGTCTGAGCAAACACGACATTTTTTACTCCGGAAAGACAAAAGTCCTATTTCGGGACGCGCCAGCCAGAGGGAAGTTCCCTAAAATAACCCCAGCTCCCACAGGAGGTGCTCAGCCGTGGCAAAGCTCCTGCGCCGCGGTTCGGGCTGCAGGGATCCGTCCTGCCGACACCTTCCCGAGGTTTTTTATTCCAGTGACGCCCACGCTCCGGCGTCTCGTTGTGTTTTGAGGACGGTCTGGAGAATTCCTGGCTTTTATTTTTAGGCAGAGGCCGTCCCGAGCTTTCCTTCCCCGTGGGTGGGAGCGGTGTTGGAGCGTCTGGTGACAGCCGGGACCGGGGCTGTTCTCAGCTCCCTTCGGAGCCCTGATGCTCCCACTGAGCTCCTCCGGCTGCCTCGTGTCTGTGTTTAGCTCCGGGACGGGAGCGATTCCCGATTCCGGATTCCCGGTTCCCTCTGCGGGTGACAGACGCGCGGAGGTGAAGGCGCCGAGCTGCCAGTGCCGCGTGTGACAGGAGAGTGACGGTGTCCCTGCTCCTGCCGGGGCCCTGCCAGCTCAGGAGAGACACCCGGCAGCATCGCCTCCTCCTCAGGAGGAGCAGGAACCGCCTGGGGAGATGGGGATTGGAATGGAGCTGAGGTGGGGATTGGAATGGAGCTGAGATGGGGATTGGAATGGAGCTGAGGTGGGGATTGGAATGGAGCTGAGGTGGGGATTGGAATGCAGCTGAGGTTGAGGTTGGAGCTGGGCTGGAGCTGAGGTTGGAGCTGGAGTTGGAGCTGGAGTTGGAGCTGGGGTTGGGGTGGAGCTGAGGTTGGGGTTGGAGCTGGAGTTGGAGCTGGAGTTGGAGCTGGAGCTGGAGCTGAATTGGAGCTGGGGTTGGGGTGGAGCTGAAGTTGGGAGTGGAGCTGGGCAGGAGCTGGGTTGGAGCTGGAGTTGGAGCTGATTGGAGCTGAATTGGAGCTGGGTTGGAGCTGAGGTTGGAGCTGGAGTTGGAGCTGGAGTTGGAGCTGAATTGGAGCTGGGGTTGGGGTGGAGCTGAGGTTGGGAGTGGAGCTGGGTTGGAGCTGGAGTTGGAGTAGAGCTGGGGTTGGGGTTGCAGCTGGGGTTGGAGTGGAGATGGAGATGGGTTGGAGCTGGAGCTGGGGCTGAAGCCGGGTTGGAGCTGGAATTGGAGCTGGGATTGGAGCTGGGTTGGAGCTGGGGTTGGAAATGGGATTGGATCTGGGGTTGGATCGGGGATTGGAGCTGTGTTGGAGCTGGATTGAAGCTGGGTTGGAGCTGAGGTTGGAACTGGGATGGGATCTGGGTCTGGAGCTGGATTTGAGCTGGAATTGGAGCTGGAGCTGGGATTGGAGTGGAGCTGGAGCTGGGGTGTGAGCCGGGTTAGAGCTGGATTGGAGCTGGAGTTGGAGTTGGAGCTGGGATTGGAGCGGAGCTGGAGTGGTGTGAGCTGGGTTAGAGCTGGTTTTGGGCCTTGTTGGTCACAGATTTTAATCTTTGATGACCACACAGAAGACAGAGCCCCTGTTAATGGGATGAGGGGACGTTTCCTGTGCACCCCTAAATGGGGAGAGTGACAACCTGGGAGCCCTAGAATTGAGCTGGGAATTTCTTGGCATTTGCAGTCTCAAGTTGTGCCAGGGGAGGCTGAAGTTGGATTTGGGGATCATTTCTTCCCAGAAAGGGCAGTGGTGGGGTCCCCATTCCTGGGGGGATTTAACAGCCCTGGGGATGTGGCACTTGGGGACGTGGTCACTGGTGGCCTTGGTGATGCAAGGGTTGGACTCAACAGCTTTTCCAACCCAAACAATTCCACGATTCCCTGATTTCTGTTGCTGGGTGTGCCTGGCAGGGGGTAGAAGGAGATGATCTGCACCGTCCTTTCCATCCCAAACCATCCCGGAGTTTTACAGCTTCCCTCAAAGCCAGGCAGGAGCGACAGCACAATCTGCTCCCTTGGACATTTTTAACATCCCAGAATCCCGGCAGAACCCCACGTGCGGCCCGTTCCACAGGGAGAGCTTCTCCTCAAATGACACCGGCTGGAAACGCGACTTCCTTTTGTTTGGTAACGAAGGACGGAGCGAGTAAATAAAAAACGCCCAGAGAGGAAAAGGATTGTGAGGGATGTCAGGAAGGGCCGAGTGCTCCATCTTAAATCCGCGCCTGTGACGGACAGTGGATTAAACAGAAGATGAGTTACGGCTCCCCAGAGCACGGCGAGGTGTGACAAACAACCCCCGGTGTGGAGGAGTGAAAATAAACCACGGCTGAGATCAGGGCAGGCATCGCCACTCGGATCCGCCGCGGAAATCAGCTCCAGAGCTTGGGATGAGGATTTGAAATGCGCAGATTCACCGGCGTAAAAACGATGAAACCTTAAAGAAATAAAAGGGGGAGTTCATGGAAAGCGCTTTTCTTTTTGCTCTGGTGAAATAATGATAAAGGAGTGGGCTGTTCCAGCTGTTTCCAAAGGAAAAAATTCCCAGAAAGGTGAAAAAATTAAACTCAAAATTAAACATTTCCACACTCCCTGGACCTCCCCAATTACTCAGACTGGGATGGAGTTACTATTGCTTCTTCACTTAAATGAAACATCATGAAAAATCACAACAGAAATCAGGGAATGGTGGAATTGTTTGGGTTGGAAAAGCTGTTGAGTCCAACCCTTGCATCACCAAGGCCGCCAGTGACCACGTCCCCAAGTGCCACATCCCCAGGGCTGTTAAATCCCCCCAGGAATGGGGACCCCACCACTGCCCTTTCTGGGAAGAAATGATCCCCAAATCCAACTTCAGCCTCCCCTGGCACAACTTGAGACTGTTTGCAAATGCCAAGAAATTCCCAGCTCAATCCTAGGGCTCCCAGGTTGTCACCCTCCCCATTTAGGGGTGCACAGGAAACGTCCCCTCATCCCATTAACAGGGGCTCTGTCTTCTGTGTGGTCACCAGGGCTCAAAACCCCTGAGCTGAGTCTGGAATTGCCTGGAAGTGATTCCAGCTCCATCTGTGGATTTGCAGCCACAGCGATAAAAATCACAGAATCCTGGAGCGGTTTGGGAGGGAAGGGACCTCAAATCCCACCCAGTGCCACCCCTGCCCTGGGCAGGGACACCTCCCACTATCCCAGGTTTCTCCAACCTCACCTTGGACACTTCCAGGGATTCTGGGGCATCCACAGATTCCCTGGGAAACTTTGACTTCCCAAATTGCTCCAAGATTTTGCTCTGAAAGCCTTCATGAGGTATCCCAGAAGAATTTCCTTGGAAAGCGACTGCCACCCTGGTTTTTCTGAGTTTTTTAAAGCCTTTTGATTGTTCATAAAAATGGAGTCAGGCCTTTTAGCTAATGTACAATATTAGGAGCAGCTTTCACTTTTTCTCACACGTGTAACATAAACAAATCCTTTGTTTTTCATTCCCTGTCCTTTGTTTGCATATTTCTAACCTGAAAACAATTGTAACTGACAGTTGGTTTGGCCATTGGGCTGGGAGGTGAAAACTCCAGAAGCTAATCCACATCCAGACCCACAAATGTATAAAAAGTAAGAAATAAGCAGGCAGGGGGCTCTCCTCCTTGCTCTCCGCCTTGCTCTCCTCCTTGCTCTCCTCCTTGTTTTCCTCCTTGCTCTCCCCCTTGCTCTCCTCCTTGCTCTCCGCCGTGCTCTCCTCCTTGCTCACCTCCTTGCTCACCTCCTTGCTCTCCTCCTTGCTCTCCTCCTTGCTCTCTGCCTTGCTCTCCGCCTTGCTCTCTGCCTTGTTCTCCGCCTTGCTCTCCTCCTTGCTCTCCTCCTTGCTCTCCGCCTTGCTCTCTGCCTTGCTCTCCTCCTTGCTCTCCTCCTTGCTCACCTCCTTGCTCTCCTCCTTGCTCTCCTCCTTGCTCTCCGCCTTGCTCTCTGCCTTGCTCTCCTCCTTGCTCTCCTCCTTGCTCACCTCCTTGCTCTCCTCCTTGCTCTCCTCTTTGCTCTCCTCTTTGCTCTCCTCTTTGCTCTCCTCCTTGCTCTCCTCCTTGCTCTCCTCCTTGCTCACCTCCTTTCTCACCTCCTTGCTCTCCTCCTTGTTCTCCTCCTTGCTCTCCTCCTTGCTCTCTGCCTTGTTCTCCTCCTTGCTCTCCTCCTTGCTCTCTGCCTTGCTCTCCTCCTTGCTCTCCGCCTTGCTCTCCGCCTTGCTCTCTGCCTTGCTCTCCTCCTTGCTCACCTCCTTGCTCTCCTCCTTGCTCTCTGCCTTGTTCTCCTCCTTGCTCTCCTCCTTGCTCACCTCCTTGCTCTCCTCCTTGCTCACCTCCTTGCTCACCTCCTTGCTCTCTGCCTTGCTCTCCTCCTTGCTCTCCTCCTTGCTCTCCTCCTTGCTCACCTCCTTGCTCTCCTCCTTGCTCTCCTCCTTGCTCTCCTCCTTGCTCACCTCCTTGCTCACCTCCTTGGCTCAGCCTTGTGCTGGCACGGAGGAACTCTCTGCCCTGCGAATCTCTCGTCTCTCGTGTGATTGATTTGCATATCCCAGTCACAAGCGACCACCAGAGGTTTTGCACTTGGAGTGCTCCAGCATCCTCTCCGTTCCAGTGCCTCACTGCCCCTCTCCAGCTCGGCTGGCGCTGATCTGGGATGTCAAACACACCGGTGACGAGGATTGGGACGGTTTTCCAGGGAATTTCCCTGGATGCTGGATGCTGAGAAGGGCCTGGTGTTGTGGGAGCAAGGAACCTTCCCCTTCTCCCCACCAATTTGGCTCGAAGCAGCTGAAATGAGGTGCTAAAAAGTGACAGTTAGCTTTCAAAAGCAATTTGCTCGAAATATCCCCATTTTCTCTGGGAAGAAAATGCCCGGGTTACCCAGGAGCTGAACACAGGCAATTTTACTGCTGGAGTTGTTTTTTTTTTCTCTTTCCTTTTCGCTGCTAATAAGGTAAAGCTGCGAAGCAGAAGTCTGACACCCAGCAGCACCACGGTGGGGCTTTATCTCCATCTCAGAATCCTTTTTCTTCATTCCACGTCATCTTCCCTCTTTTAATCTTCCTTGACAGGTGCTGGTTAAAAGCAGGAGCAGGGAAAAGGCAGTTTTCAGGGCTGGAAAGATCCGTCAGCAGCTCCTCAGCCCGCTCGGGGTGTGACTTCTCACACCCGCTCTGTGCCCGGAGCTGTGGCGGATCCATCCTGCCCGGTGCTGGGTCAGAGCTCTCCCAGGGACCGGGACAGGGACTGGGAGCAGCAGCTGAGGGTTTGAATCACACCAGCTCCATCCCTGGCTCTGGAATCACACCCGTTCCGTCCCTGGCTCGGGAGCGTTTCACACATGGCAGCGGAAGGAAATCGGCCGCCCCCGCGAGCTCCGACAGCTCGCGGTGTCACACCTTGGGTGTTCCAGGCTGGGAGCCGCCACGTCCCGGCATGTCTTGGCATTTAGAAGACCCAGGAAAAGTCCAAACTTCCCGTCTTTTCCAAAAGTGGATACTCTTCCTCTTTCCCTGTGCCTGCTCCCGAGGTTGGGCGAGGGTTCCGGTTACTTTGGGAGGTGGAATTCTTCAGGAGTCCCTGCCCATGGAAGGGCAGGTGGGACAAATGGGTTTAAACTGAAAGGAGGGGAAGTTTACGTCGGATTTTAGGAGGGAATCCCTCCCTGTGAGGGGCTAGGATGGAATTCCCAGAGGAGCTCTGGCTGCTCCCGGATCCCTGGAAGTGCCCAAGTGCCCAAGGAGCAGCCTGGGACAGTGGGAAGCGGCGCTGGGTGAGCTTTGAGGTCCTCCCAACCAAACCATCCTGTTAATATCCGTGATTTAGTGTCACAAGGAGACATTTTGGGTCCCTGTGTCCAGTTTTCCCGCTCTGGAGCCGCAGGTCTCCAGGTTCTCCTCGTGAACAACTCCCAGATCCAGCAGCACTGAACCCTCCCAGCTGCCCCAAAGGTTCCCAAAGGAGCAGGATTCCCATCCAGCCATCCCAGGAGGGCATCCTCCTTCCCCTGCATCATTAAAACACTTCCCAGTTCTCCCAGACCAGGATGTGGAATCTGGGGAGAAACTCCTGGAGGCAGAAGAGCAAAATCCTCTGCTTCTGCTCCTCCAGTATTGCGATTTTCTCCTCCCACCTCTCTGGGAATGCTGCTGGAGGAGCGGGGTTGTGGCAGCTCCTCAGCACCCATCACGTAAATCCCGCCCGAAAAGATCTTCAGGAAGTCCAAGGAGCTGCCAGCACCTTTTTTTAAAGCCAGAGACTGGGATTTTCATGGATGTAAAGGAAGTTTAGACACCTAAATTCCATTTGCTGGCCGCAGGATTTGGGCCCCTGACTTCCTTGGGTTCCTGCAGAAATCCCTGTCTTGCTCTGGGTTTCCATTCCAGCTGGGAAAAGGACAGTTTGGGGTTAAATCACTGAAATAAAGTGAATTTCTAATGGAGTGAGGATCTGGAAGTCGGCGAGTTACCACCAGTAGGAGCTGAAAAGAGGGATTTGCACCCTCAGATTTTTTTTTTGCAACATAAAATGTAATTTCTGTGATGGAAGAATCCAAGGTTTACAGCGAGCTGAGTCCAGCAGAACCCGGTTTTATCCGAGCAAAAATAAATCTTCGGGACCAAATCCTCCTCCCACAGGTCCTGTGGAGCCTCCAGGGTCTCCAGTGCCGTTGCTCTGGATTTATCTGGGTTTAGTTGCCCTGATCCCTGGTGCTGAACGCAGGAATTTCACATTCCCAGGAAAAAGATGGACCCTGCTCCAGGTCCCCATGAGGAACCGGCCCTGTCCTCCCCAGCTCCAACTGCTGCTCGGGTTTTGAGTAAAAAATGACATTTCCCAGGAATTCCTGCTTCCAAGACAAGGCCCAGGGAAGCATCTCAGCCCAGATCCTGCTTCCAGGAAAAAGCTGCATGAGCTGGAATTAAAAAATAAAATTACAGCCGGCTTTCTGACCCATTTTAAGTAAAAATTCCAAGAGAAATCATGGGCTTTCCTCTCTCTTTTGGGGGCTGAATAATACACATTTCCATTATTATAAATCCAGAGCCATTTTTAAAAGCATTCTTTAATCCAAAGATGATGATGATGATGATGATGATGATGATTTTTATTTTTATTTTTATTTTTATTTTTATTTTTTATTTTTATTTTTATTTTTATTTTTATTTTTATATTATTTTTATTTTTATTTTTATTTTTAATTTTTATTTTATTTTTATTTTTATTTTTAATTTTTATTTTATTTTTATTTTATTTTTATTTTTATTTTTATTTTTATTTTTATTTTTATTTTTATTTTTATTTCTATTTTTATTTTTATTTTTATTTTTAATTTTTATTTTATTTTTATTTTATTTTTATTTTTATTTTTATTTTTATTTTTATTTTTATTTTTATTTTTATTTTTATTTTTATTTTTATTTTTATTTTTATTTTTATTTTTATTTTTATTTTTAATTTTTATTTTATTTTTATTTTTATTTTTATTTTTATTTTTAATTTTAATTTTTATTTTATTTTTATTTTATTTTTATTTTTATTTTTATTTTTATTTTTATTTTTATTTTTATTTTTATTTTTATTTTTATTTTTATTTATTTATTTTAATTTTAATTTTAATTTTAATTTTAATTTTTATTTTTATTTTAATTTTTATTTTTATTTTCTTATTTTTATTTTTTCCCAGGTCTGCAGAATATCTAAATCAATGCCAGCCCTTTCGAGGTGCAAGACCTGGAGCGTTGAGTTTCCTGTCAGGTGGATGCACACGGACATGGATCACAGCGTTCCCCCAAGGAAACTCCGGGATGAAGCAGAATTAATTATTGGATTTTTCTGGCTGTGGTTTTGCTCAGCATCTCCATCACTCCGGAATTAGGGAAGCAGAATTAATTTATTTTATTTTTTTTTTTGGCCTGTTCTCTGCACGGTTGGGTTTGTCCCCACAGGAAGAGACAACCGGGATTGTCACAGCTCCGTAGGGGATCTTCCATCCTTCCCTCCTGGCTGTCATTCCCTTCCCGTCCCTCCTGATCTCAGTTCCAACAGATTTTCCTCATTTTTGGAAGAAATTCTGAATTAACTGGAAAGCTCTGAGGGTCTCTCCGGTGGGGAATGGGTTAAACCTTGGTCCCTCCATCTCCCACCTGTCAAACCTTAAAAAAACTCCCCCAAAATCCCAAATTAAACCCAGCTACCCAATCCAGATTAAAAAAATTGGGATTGATGCCCAGCTGGTGCCGTGTGGCTCAAGTTCCCCATCTACCCAGCGACGCTCAGGGTTTTCCTGTCGCCTAAATCCGGCGTTTTTACACATTCACACCAATTTCACCGTGGGATGACCCAGAACCATTCCTGATGGATCGACAGATGAGCCTGGGAATGGAGAGAGTCCAGTCTTGATCACTGCCAAGCCAAGAACTTCCCCTGAGAAAATGGGAGAGTTTTAAATAAAATTTAAACAAATGTAAATAGAGATAAATGGAAAAAAATGTGTACATGCATGTATAAAGTCTGTATGTATTAATATCCACATGAATATATAGATATGAATATGAAATAAATATAAAGATAAACATAAACATAAATAGAAAAATATTATATATATATATATAATTATAGCATAATAAAGTCTCCTCTCTAGCACAGAGATAAAATATTCTGCCTTTGTCAAATATTTTTAGAGCAATAGGATTATACAGGGAATATTTATATATAATATGTAATATGTAATATGTAATATGTAATATGTAATATGTAATAGATAATAGATACTATATCTAATATCTAATATCTAATACATAATATATAACAAATAACAAATAACAAATAACAAATAACAAATATATAATATATAATATATAATATATAATATATAATATATAATATATAATATATTATATATTATATACAAGATAAATTAATAACTATACAATATATGCTATATGCTATATGCAATATGCCATATTCTATGATATAATGTATATAACATTATACACAATATTTTATATAATATAAATATATATTATATAAAATATTATGTATTGTATACTATATTCATATAATAAATATTATAATTGGACAGTATTTAATTACTCATGATCAATATCAGTTTTAGCATCAATAGCAACAGTAAAATTAATTATTAATATTAATTACAAATAAGAGCCATGGTTATAAATGACAGATAATGGAGAGAAAATTAAATAATAGAGGTTATTTTTCTTAACTTTGGTCCAGGGACTTGACACAATGAAACGGATTCCAGCTGCGAAGAGACAGGGATCCCTGTATTCCTCATCCTAGAACCAGGGATTCCTGCATTCCTGATCCTGCAGCCTGGAATCCCTGTATTCCTGATCCTACAGTATTCCTGACCCTACAGGCAGGAATCCCTGGTATTCCTGTTCCTACAGCTGGGGTTCCCTGTGTTCCTGATCCTACAGTTTGGAATCCCTGTGTTCCTGATCCAAGAACTGTGAATCCTTGTGTTCCTGATACTACAGCCAGGGTTTTCTGCATTCCTGATCCTACAGCCAGGGATCACTGCATTCCTGATCCTACAGCCAGGGATCCCTGTATTCCTGTTCCTACAGCCAGGAATAGCTGCATTCCTGATCCTACAGCCAGGATTCACTGCATTCCTGATCCTACAGCCAGGGATCCCTGTATTCCTGATCCTACAGCCAGGGATCCCTGTGTTCCTGATCCTACAGCCAGGATTCACTGCATTCCTGATCCTACAGCCAGGGATCCCTGTGTTCTTGATCCTACAGTATTCCTGATCCTACAGGCAGGAATCCCTGGTATTCCTGTTCCTACAGCCGGGGTTCCCTGTGTTCCTGATCCTACAGTTTGGAATCCCTGTATTCCTGATCCAAGCGCTGTGAATCCTTGTGTTACTGATCCTACAGCCAGGAATCCCTGTATTCCTGATCCTACAGCCAGGGATCCCTGCATTCCTGATCCTACAGTTGGGAATCCCTGTATTCCTGATCCTACAGCCAGGGATCGCTGTATTCCTGATCCTACAGCCAGGAATCCCTGTATTCCTGATCCCACAGCCAGGAATCCCTGGTATTCCTGATCCTACAGTTTGGAATCCCTGTATTCCTGATCCTACAGCCAGGGATCGCTGTATTCCTGATCCTACAGCCAGGAATCCCTGTGTTCCTGATCCTACAGCCAGGGATCGCTGTATTCCTGATCCTACAGCCAGGAATCCCTGTGTTCCTGATCCTACAGCCAGGGATCGCTGTATTCCTGATCCTACAGCCAGGAATCCCTGTGTTCCTGATCCTACAGCCAGGGATCGCTGTATTCCTGATGCTACAGCCAGGAATCCCTGTGTTCCTGATCCTACAGTTGGGAATCCCTGTATTCCTGATCCTACAGCCGGGAATCGCTGTATTCCTGATCCTACAGTTGGGAATCCCTGTATTCCTGATGCTACAGCCAGGAATCCCTGTGTTCCTGATCCTACAGCCAGGGATCACTGCATTCCTGATCCTACAGTTGGGAATCCCTGTATTCCTGTTCCTACAGCCGGGAATCGCTGTATTCCCGATTCCCTGCCAGTCTGCCATAGGGTCAGATGAGGGATTCCAATCTCCCCTTATCCTCAGACGTTCCCAGTTGTGTTTTACAGCTCCCGTTTTCCTTCCCAGTCCGCAGCGCGAGCCTGGCGGGGCACAGGGAGCCAACACCTGGCACTGGGAAATCCAAAGCCTCCCGTGCCGAGAGGGAAAATTTATCTTGTTGATGATTTTTCCTGACTTCCCCTCCCCAGCTGGCTGGGATGCAGATTCCAGCACTGCCCGAGGCATCCTCTGTCTGAAGGAACAATAAAACTTCCCCGTGCCAGGGGAGCGGCGCCAGATGAGCCCATCTGGCAGCTCACTCCCCACCATTAATGTGGTTTTCGGGAGCTTGTTGACTCCTTGTTCCCAGAAATTCCCAAGGGCCCTTGGATAAACTGCAAGGAACATTTGGAGGATGCTCATGGAACATTTGGAGAGGGGGGAAGAACATTTCTGACAGCCAGGGGATCATTCCTGGATGGCTGGTGCAGGGGTGGGATCATGGAATCACAAAATTATGGAAGGGTTTGGGTGGAAAGGGACTTTAAGCCCACCCAGTCCCACCTCTCACCATCCCATGGTGCTCCAAGCACCGTCCAGCCTGGCCTTGGACACTTCCAGGGACGGGGATCTGGTGCGTCCATGTCTCTCCCTTACTGGGAGCTCTGGATGAGCTTCCCAGAGCCGAGGGAATGGGAATAACACTCTTCCACCCACCGGTCCCTCCCAAATCAGGCTTCAGGTGCAGCACCTGCTGCTGTTTTCCCGAAGTTTCCATCTCTGGAAGTCTT
Organism: Delichon dasypus; assembly: GCA_037837765.1. Taxonomy (NCBI): domain Eukaryota; kingdom Metazoa; phylum Chordata; class Aves; order Passeriformes; family Hirundinidae; genus Delichon; species Delichon dasypus. Next base: position 1,696,497 of record JBBAXF010000023.1, read on the forward strand.
GCAGGAGATGAATTTTTAATCCATCAGAACCTGAGAGCTCGATTTCCCACTCCTCATCCTCTGCAGGGACAGGACCCAATGGATTGGGTCTCACGGCGAATTCCAGAGGGATTCCAGTGCCTGCCTGGAATTTGGCTGTGTATTTCCACCAATCCATTAGTCAGCAGCGCCATTCCCATGCCTTTGGAGATATCCATATTTGAGTGCTGTATCTAATTCCCTATTGATTCCCAGCTCTGCTCCGAAGGGCACTGACTCATCCTGCGGAGCTCCGGCGGAGGAGCTGCTGATAAAAACAACATTTAACATTTGGAGCCAGAGGATGAGGATGAGAAATGCTGCTCCACCACAGACATCCAGGGATCGTGAGCTGGATGCACAAGGGGAAGGCTTTGAGGGCTTTTCTCCCTGCCCTGATGCCGAATGCACGCACTCTTTTGATGGGATCATTTTTTTGGGATGTGATGCCTTTTTGGGGCTCCCTAAAAAAAGAGGGCAGGCAGAATTAAGGGAATAAAACCCAGTTTATTTCTATTTCTGGAAGGGCCTCCAGGTACATTCAGGGCAGACAAAGCCCCCCAGGGGCTGCACCCAAACATGGACAATGGTCACGGGTTTCACTCTTGGATCAGTTTGGTCCATTTGCACATCGGGGTTCATCTCCCAATTACAGCCTCAGCTAATGAAGTCACTGACCCCGAGTTTGCTGCCCCCAGCTCACTTTTGTTTAAATTTCACAGGGCCTGAGGCAGTGAGGTGTCCTTGATCCCCAGCCCGGAGAGGAATTGCTGTGTGTGAGCAAAACGGGGAAGCAGCAGCTGCCGCTGTGTGTGGGGTTTGGAGTTAAACACTAAAGAACTGCAGGGTCACAAAGAGATGGGAAATGGAAAAAGCTCAAATCCTAACCCAAATCACATGGATTTGCTGGAATAACAGGGAATGAGTTCCCACTGCCAAGAGGGCAGGGATGGATGGGAATTGGGAAGGGATTGTTCCCTGTGAGGGTGGTGGGGCCTGGGCACAGGGCGCCCAGAGCAGCTGTGGCTGCCCCTGGATCCCTGGAATTGTCGCTCCCAACCCAGCCATCCGTGATTCCCTGGGTGCACAATGGACTGGCATCACTCCAGAGGATGCACAACCTATGGGAAGGATCCAGTGTGGAATTTCTCTCTGTGTGTGAACGTTGGAGAGGACAGAGAGGGTTTCTGGAGAGGGAAATTTTCCCTGCCCACATCACAACTCAACAACCCCGTTTTCCTTCCCTCCGAGTGCTCCAGCTGGGATCTGAACTGGACTGAGGAAAGGAATCACAGGATCCTGGATCGGTTTGGGTTGGAAGGGACCTTAAATCCCACCCAGTGCCACGCTGCCATGGGCAGGGACACCTCCCACTGTCCCAGGCTGCTCCAAGCTCTGTCCGGCCTGACCTGGGACAATTCCAGGGGTCCAGGAGCAGCCACAACTCCTCCAGGAATTCCATCCCAGCCCTTCCTCACCCTCACACCTTGCACCAGCCTGAGCTTTACAAAACAGATCCAGACTCTCAAACCTCCAGCGACAATTTTTATTAAAGCTAGAAGGATGAAAAACCGACTGGAGGGAGAAAACTGCGGATGCCAGCCTGGCAGAGTCATCCCTCAGTCCTGGATCAATAACACCCGCGGAGCCCCTCTCCCACAGCTCCCATTGATTTCTGTCAGAACCTGATTCCAAGGGAGCCAGAGCCACCTACGGAGGCGATTTCTCAGTCTCGTGGCATTTTTCTTGAGAATTATGAAAACATCTTTAATTTTTTTTTAAAGCAGGAACTGCGAGATTAATGAGCATCCCAAGCTTTTGATGCCTGCTTGTCTTCCCATGGAGAAAAACCTCAGAGAACTCAGAATAAAACTGTGAGGGCCCCACCCAAAAGGCAAAACACACAAGGAAGAACCGTAAAGTTGAGTTTGATTTGATAAGCACTTCTTATTTTCCTCCCTCCCATGAGCTCTTCTGCCCAACCCCACCTTGTCAGGACACATTTGATGTGAATCCAGAGGGATTAAAGGAATGGGTGTGGTGGCTCTGGTGCCAGGAATGCAGCATTCCTTCTCTCTGACACAAACAGCCACCGAGAAATTGACTCATGCATCTCCTCACGCCTTAAAAACACAGAGGTAAAATGGTGTAGTGCAGAAAAATCTGCGGCTGCCGCATCCCTGGAAAGGTCCAGGGCCAGGAAATGAACGTCGGAAATGAGAACGTGCTCAATCCTTCCAATCCTTCTCCTTTTCTCATTTTCCTTCACTGCTCTGGAAACCTTTTGGTTCTTCTTGATCCTAAGGAAGTCATGCTACAAAAATCCCGATTCCACTAAAATTACCGAAATAAAATAAACGCTGGGACTCTGATCAACTCAATCCATTATTAATTGAATGGACTTTATGCTAACACAGGTCAGTAAGTTGAGGTTTTTTTGTCAAATCAGCATTTGGGACCATTATGCAGAATTTTCCCAACAGCTCCGCCTTTTTTAATCCCATCCCTAAATCCAGCTCTATCCAGGCCTGCAATTAAGCACGACACGACGAGAATTAAGTGTGGGCTTGGATACAGCTTTTAATGAGGGTGTTTTACAGGACTGGGGCCAAATGAGCCTGAATCCATCAGTGCCCAGAGGTGAGTGTGGCGCTGCAACAGGGAAAGGAGGATCAGAAACTTCCCCGTTTGGACTCAACCCGAAGCATTAATTAGGACATTAATTTAATTTCCCTTCCTATGTCAGCTTTTAATTAAGCCTTCATTTACCCTCTGAAGCTGGCTTTGGGATTGCATGGAATTGCCATGGAGCCTGTGGCATCCTACGGAGTGTTTCCAGCTCTGGGCCCAGGGGTGACTGGGCAGAGGGGACAAAGGGACACAGCTGTCACCTGGGCTGGTGGCCTCGGCAGAGGGAGAACGCAATTCCTGAGGCTGCTCCAAATCCCAGCACTAAAGCTCGGACCTTCAACTTCCCTGGATCTCTGCAGGTGCCCAAATTTCCCCCAATTCGGAGCAGGGTCTGAAATTAATGCTGGAAAATCCCTAACGGTGCCTTCGTTAAATCCTCCCGCTAAACCCAGCTCATTAAATGTAATATCTGGTGGCCCTTCATTCATTACTCCTCAATTTCAACTTTTTAAGTCCTTCTTTTCATTCCAGGATATTGGATTTGATAAAACAACAATGGTCTCAGCAGAGGAAAAATCTTTTCCTGGAATTATCTTTCCTGCCTCAGCACGATCGTCCTTCTCCATCTCCCTCCCCACTGTGTGCTCGCTCCATTCCTCATTCCCATGGTGCAAAGGACACCCAGAGCCACCCAGACTTGAGGATGACCGGGAAGTTTTATGGGAATTAGGACCAGGATGTGGATAAAGACACAAGACTGAGTTGGATAATCTGGATTGGAATCCTGGTCCTGCCCCAGTCTCCCTAGACGATGCTGGAAAATCCATTTCAGGGGTTTCCCAGAAGAGTGGAATAACAGTTTCTAACCCTCTGAAAGGATCCATTTAAGATCCTTGGGGAAGGCTGGAAATCCTTCCACATCCTCCACAAAAATACTGGTTCAGTCAGGGAACAGAACAGACTCTGTCAGACGCACGGAGGCGGGGTGAGACCCTGATTTCCCAGAGAAGCTCTGGCTGCCCCATCCCCGGAATGTTCCAGGCCAGGTTGGACAGGGCTTGGAAGGTGTCCCCAGGGTCCCTTCCAGCCCAAACCATTCCACGTTCCTACAGTTCTGTGTTCCCACAGAAATCCTCAGTCCAAGGCTTCCAGAAAAAGATCCCGGGCAGAATTGAGAAAAGACAAACCCTTCCCATCCCAGAAGAAATCCGTGGATCACCACTGGGGTACTTTTCCAGACCATTAAAACCACTGGGAATCCAGTGGTGAATTTGGTGGAGCAAGAAGAATTTTCGTGGTCATGTTCCTGCAGATGCAGCAAGGAGATTTTTGTGATGCTCCGGACGTGACTCAGCAAAGTCCCTCCCTGCCATTCCTTCCCCTCTTTCCAGGAAATTTGACCAAGCACCAACTTTGGCAGGGGGGGGCTGTGGAGGATTATTCAAGTGAATTATATTTTGCTGTATAAAATTAAGAGGGGAATCGGTTAAAAATCATTTTAATCAGGAAAACAAATGGAGAAAGGAACGGAATGATCCCTCGTAGACCGCTTTTGACATTTGTGGATTTGCTTTGTATTCCCTCTCACTCAATAAACTGCAGGATGACTGAGTTCATTTCACAGGAGATGGATTGGATTTTTCTCTGAGCAGCCCTGCCGTGTCCATGGAATGCAACCAGAAAAAAAAACAACAAACCCCTCCCAGCTCTGTGCTTCAACAAATCCTGGATTCTGCATTATCAGAGCCCCACTTGCACCCCCGGGGCAGGGGAGCAGCACAGGCGCTCTCTGGGAGGGAGGTGATTTTCTGATGGTGCTGGGGAACGTTCGGGGGAAATTTAAAACAAATTTTCACTGAGACACAGCCATGAGCCCCAAACTGAAGAGGTTAATTTATGTACCAGCTGTCACCCAACCCAAACTACGGGGTTTTTGTGGGGAGTGGGAGCGAGATCAAGGGGGAAACCAAAGTGGACACAGGGAATGGCTTCCCGCTGCCGGAGGGAAGGGATAGACGGGATATTGGGAAGAAATTTCCGGCTGTGAGGGTGGGGATGGGCTGGGATGGAATTCCCAGAGGAGCTGTGGCTGCTCCTGGATCCCTGGAAGTGTCCCAGGTCAGGCTGGAGCAGCCTGGGACAGTGGGAGGTGTCCCTGCCATGGCAGGGGGCAGAATGAGAGGATTTTAAGGTCTTTCCAAGACATTGATGCTCAGTTCTGTCTGGCTGGATGAAGTGCTTTCCCTCCCAGCCTGATCCAGGAAGGTCCCCACTGCTGGGCTCTGTGCCTTTGGATTGAAGAGGTTTTTCAATATCGTAGGAAAACTGATCTTTCCTATTTTCTGCATCCTCAAGCATCAAGGAAATCGATGTCGGTGCAGGGTTTTTGTCAGGGAAGCTCCAACCAAAGCCTCTGCAGCGACTGCTGAGAATAAAAAAAAGAATGAAGTGGCAAAGAGAAATAAAACTAAATCCAAACCCTGCTTATTTCTGGCAGAGACTGAAAACAGGGAGAGGGGGATGCTCTCCTGCCACCCAGGAGCTCCTTGCATGGATCAGCCACCATCTGAAGGCTCTCAATAAATCTGCAGGACAGGCTGGGTCAGGCACCAGCTACCTCGAGGATTTTGGGCAGATGGAAGATAAACATGATCCCTTTATCGGTTACATCTCAGTTTTTTAAGCTTCTGGGCTTCTTTTATTATTTTAAGAGGGAAATAAGGAAACACATTTTATTTATTCATGGGCGTGGGAGAGGCCAGAAAGCCAAAGTAAATCCTGATCCAAAGTCTTGGCTCTACAGTTCCGTCACTGAGCGAACCTGGCTCCAAAATCAGAGTGTAAAATGTCAGGGGGAACATCTCCTCTCCCTGTCTTGACAGCCAGGTGAGCTCCCCACATCTACACACGCTCTTCTCCTCTCTCAGCACAGCCAGAACATCCATGAAAATAATTCCATGAGTTCCACAAGTAGGTTTTTTTTTTTGTTTTTGTTTTTGTGTTTTGTTTTTTTCCCCCTCCACTGGGATTTCTTTATTCCCCCACTGGCAGCAGGTGACGATGGCACACGGAAATCACCTCCACGCCAGCACGGGCCTTGCTCCGCACAGGAATTTGCAAATTGGCTTCGCCATTTAGCACGAGAAGGTTGTTTCAAGATTTAGCAGACCCATTGCCAAAAAACTACTTTGGGAAATTGTTTTTTCCCCCTGATCCCTCGGCACAGACTCATTGGAATGCTGTGAGCACTCGGTGCAGACGCTGAGGACACAGAATTATTTAATGCTCCACGCCCCACCGAGCTGAGACCCTGCAGAGCCAAAGGGAGCTGGGTGCAGTTCCTTCATCCATGAGGGACAGGGATGAGACAGGCCCTTGGAAATATTGCAGCTATGGATTAGGGAATTAGGAGAAATTCCTTCTGGCAAGACCTCCCAGCCTCTCACACACCCAGTTACAGCTTTTCCATCCCCAATAACGCTTCAGTCTGTGATGTTCATGCTCTCAATTCCTTCCATTCTCTTCCTAAAGTTTTTCATAGGATCCCAGCACGGTTTGGGTTGGAAATTACCTTAAAGAACAACTGCACTGCCATGGCCAGGGACACCTTCCACTGTCCCAGGCTGATCCAGCCTGGCCTTGGACACTTCCAGGGATCCAGGGGCAGCCACAGCTCCTCTGGGAATTCCATCCCAGCCCCTCACCATCCTCATAGGGAAGAATTTCTTCCCAATATTTCATCTAAACCTTCTCTCTTTTGGTTTAAAGCCACAACTGAGTGCGGGTGGCAAAATCCTAAAACCTTCTGTAAACTGGATGACTCTTAAAGAGTCACTTGGTCCTTCTCTCTCCCATCCTGGTCAGCCTCAGCTCTGACCGTCACAGCCCACGCACCAAATATTCTGAAAACACGGGAAATAAGGACATCAGCAGGTCAAAAAATGCTCCTCGCCCCTCCTGGGCACTGTCAGACTCTCACACCAAGCAGATTCCAAGAGGATTCCACAACACAGGAACCCGTTAGAGAAAGGCGATTTTTACTCTCTCAAAAATGCAATTTTTTTTTCTCCTGGAAATTAATGCACAGAGTTACAAAGACTTGAATGATTAATCATTCCAGGAGCACCCCAGGCCATTGTAGCCACAGCTGGGATTATGTATTCCAGACAGTCCACACTTCTCACTGGAATATTAAACATTTTCAGAAATACTCAACAGCCAACACGCTGAGTTAGGCGGAACCTGAGGTTTTGTTCAGTGCAAAATCACATTGTCATAAAACCACTGGAAAAGCCCTCTGAGGTCATGGAATCCAACTGTTCTTCCAGCCAAGCCCAGTCCTAAACCATATCCCCACCTGCCACATCCACACCTTTTTAAAAACTCTTCCAGAGTGTTCAAACCAGGCTGAAGACCTTGACTCAAACATCTTTATGGAGGGAGACGCAAGACCAGTGGTTTAACACATGCAGGAATTAATTTTAAATACTCACCTTCGCTGATAAATTTGAAAAGCACCCAGCAGGACAAAAACATCTCTTTTACATTTTTTAAAAGAACTCTACTGTATCTCCTCTCTTCATCTGCTTCGTCTCACCGAGCAGAACCCGTGTAAAGCCAATTAAAGCCCATTTGTCACAGGGTAGAACTAACAGCAAAACGCTCCTGGTCTGCTCACAGCTCACTCGCTGCTCCTCCAGGTCACAAATCACAATAATCATTCTGTGGAAATCGTAAGAGAGAAGCTCGAAATCCTGCTGAACTCAATGAGCCATTAAATGGTTGACAATATTCTTTATAGGAAGCACGAATAGTTAATTAATCCCCAAATATGAATGGTGAGCATGAATAATTACCACCGTAGATCCCGACCAAGAGATCTGCAGCAAGCATAAATTGACATTGCTTTGTGTACAACAGCTCACACCAGCTGGGAGACCAGTCCTGAAAGGTCTGGCTTGGGTTTAAAATGTGGGAATCCCAGATGGGAGCATCTCAGTTCTGTTCCAGTGTGCCACTAAACTGACTTTCCATGAAATCTTCACTTATTTTTTTTAGTCAGTTTGCCTATTTGTGTTACTTTCGTCAGTCTCAGCATGTACAAAGGGTCTGTCTATTCCTTCATCTTCATCATCACTCTTATCCTCGTTCCTATTCCTTCACACCTCCTGGATTAACAACTCCAGGGACTCCCTTCCCTTCCCTTCCCTTCCCTTCCCTTCCCTTCCCTTCCCTTCCCTTCCCTTCCCTTCCCTTCCCTTCCCTTCCCTTCCCTTCCCTTCCCTTCCCTTCCCTTCCCTTCCCTTCCCTTCCCTTCCCTTCCCTTCCCTTCCCTTCCCTTCCCTTCCCTTCCCTTCCCTTCCCTTCCCTTCCCTTCCCTTCCCTTCCCTTCCCTTCCCTTCCCTTCCCTTCCCTTCCCTTCCCTTCCCTTCCCTTCCCTTCCCTTCCCTTCCCTCAATTCTTGAGCTGTTGAGATGTGACCTTCAGAAGTTCTGGCACCACACAAAAACAAACGAGGAGCCGCCGTGGCGGTGAGTGCAGGGAATTTCTCCATCGGTGAATATTTACGTATCCTTGGATGACAGATTCCAGTGGCACCCAGAGCTGTCATTAATCAAAGCCCACTGAGAGTCTCCCGCCAGGCAAACGCCGCTCATGTCTTGGCGTCCCACAGGAGTCACACGGGCTTTATCGAATCCCAGCCTCCTGCTCAGAGCCTGGCACAGTTTGGAGAGATCCAGGTGATCCAGGCGGGAGGCAAACTTCAGACGGGAGGAGAGGCCCTCCCGCATCGGCGCAGAGATGTCACACCCTGACAGCGCGCACTGAGGCGGCAGCAGAGCTGGGCCCTTCGAGATCTTCACTGCCCTTGCGCAGTCACCTCACCTTGGAGGTGACTTTTGCAAATCCGGCTGCTCAGCTACCAGAAGATAAACTCAATTTGGATATCTCCTGGCTGAGGATCACGGGGCACATCACTCTTTAGGAAACTCAGCCTGCAGCCCTTTGAATCCAAGTGTCTTTTCCACCTCAACCATCTTTTCCGACCCAACTATCCTTTCCAACACATCCATCCTCTTCAGCCCATCCGTCCTTTCCAATACATTCACCTTTTCCAACTCAACTGCCCTTTCCAACCGATACACCCTTTCCAACCCATCCGCCCTTTCCAACCCATCCACCCTTTCCAACCAAACCATCCTCTTCAGCCCATCCGTCCTTTCCAATACATTCACCTTTTCCAACTCAACTGCCCTTTCCAACCCATCCACCCTTTCCAACCTATCCACCCTTTCCAATCCATCCGTTCTTTCCACCACATTCACCTTTTCCAACTCAACTGCCCTTTCCAACCCATCCACCCTTTCCAACCTATCCACCCTTTCCAATCCATCCGTTCTTTCCACCATAACCGCCCTCTTCAACCCAACCACCATTTCCAACCCAACCACCATTTCCAACCCAATCACTTTTCCAACCCATCCATTCTTTCCAACCCATCCATTCTTTCCCGTCCAACCAATCTTTCTAACCCAATCAGCAAAACAGTGCCCCTGGATCCTGCAAATATCCCCAAGGCATTACGGCTGCCCACATCCAGCTCCTGACTCTTCCACCCTGTCTAACCGGTGCCTTTTTGATGGTGGAGGTTTGAAACCTCGCCTCCATCAGCTGACAAAACACCTTCAATTGAGCTGCAGCAGCTCCGTGACCTCTCGTGCACCTTTCGTCTTTCAAAACACAGACAGGTGCTGCAGGAGGGAATATTTGAGGACTTGGAAGCAGTTTCCTTCCCTTTCTCTGCCGTGGTGTCCACGGGGAGCCGAGCGCCAGGATGTGCTGTACAAATCCATTTGTTACAGTAAACAGCCCCAGGCAAGCGCCTGCGCTCCCAGACCTTGGGGGGATTCCTCAGAGGGTTTGTTCCTCCTCGCAAATTTACAGATATGAACTCAGGGGGGACCAGAAGCTTCTTCCTGGCCTGAGGCCAAGCATGCAAAGTGTACAAACAGACACTGACAGTTTTATACACAACACCAAAAAAAAAAAAAAAAAAAAAAAGAACAGCTAAAACAAATAATATTTGAACTAAACTGGACAGAGCCGTCATTTCATAGAATGGAATCATGGAATGGTCTGGTTTGGAAGGGACCTTAAAGATCACCCAGTTCCGCCCTCTGCTATGGGCAGGGACAACTTCTGCTAGGCCAGGTTGCTTCAAATGCGTCCGACCTTGAGCACTTCCAAGGTTCTTAAAAGTCTTTTCCAGCCTTAATGATTCCACAATCCCTGAAGTTCAGAGGCAGCTCTCACCCGTGGGTGAATCCACCTGGAAAACTCTGACCTGCTGCCAGGAGCAAAGCCACGACCAACGTTTCTGTGTTTCACCACTTGCCGAATTCCTGCCTTTCTGCTGAGACTGGGACTAGCAGGGAGCTGCGGCAGGAGTTTCTTTGTAGGAACCTGACTTTTGTTTTGTTTTGTAGGAACCTGACTTTCCAAGACCTCATCACCTTCCCCACAGAGGTCCCATCAGATAAGATCCATTTAAGGCTTTGGTGGCTGTGAAAATAAAAATAAATAAACTAAATCTCACTGGCGATGCTGGGACAGGCTGAGCCTGACCCTATTATTGCTGTGACATGGATTCCATTAAAATCTGGAGTCTCACGGAGATAAGTTCCTATTGAAGACCAGGGTTGGCAGCGAAATTCCAGCGGTCTTAACTCAGTGGCAAGTTCAGCCCCCCTCATCCTTGAAATAATGATTCGGCCATGGTGGCTGCAAGTTTGGAGCATCACACAGAGCAGCACAAAGTGATTTTTCTGAAAGATGTCCCTGGAGAAGGGCCGAGGCAGAGGGAGGAAACGAGGCTGGCATTGCGCTTGATGCAGAGAGCAACAAGCACAGTTGGATTTACTCTGCTTTTACAGCATGGGACGGGCTTCAGCAAAGTTCAGCTGCTTTTTAGGGCATCAGAAAAGAACAGAGATCATCAAGAGGCACATAAAAATGTAAAAAACCCCAAAGATCTGGTAATAATCCCACTTTTCCTGGTGTTTATAACAGCAGCAGCAGGAAACGCTCACGTCATGATCCGACTTCTTTTCGATCGACTTGACCTCACTTTCCCCGGGCTGCACAGAGCAATAAAGTGCTGTCTCAGGCACAGCCTAATTAGCCCTGAAAAATCAGATTCATCCAAAAGAGCAGCACGGGGAAGATCCAGCTCCTGTCCCAGAAGCCCCGTCGCTCCAAACATCCAGCATCAGTTTGGGATAATTAACGTGACGAGGCTGGGTCTGGTCTGGTCCCCCTGTGCAGCGAGCATCAGCCACCATCAATTTAACTCGGTGAGAGAGAATCTGTCAAGTTATTTCCAGGGTTAACAACTCACACTGTTTAAAAATATAAATTCCATGCCTGGCCTGAACTTGGCTGCTTTCAGGTTCCCACTCTTGGGTCTTGTGATGCTTTTGTCAGACACATTAAACAGCCTCGATGATCAGAACCATCCTCCCCACGTGGACGGGGATGAACCACATCAAGTCACCTTTGGAAGGATTTTTCTCCTCAAATTAAGGTAACGAGGACTAAACCACACCAGGGCTGGCTCCACCGTGGGGAGAACCTGAGCAGAGAAGGCTTTCAAAGGCACAAAGGAGCGCTTGAATGCTCATTTCCCACCGAAAATCACGGGCCCCTGGGTGTTCTGCTCCATCTGTGGAACTCTGAAATCCTCGTCCCCTGTCTTGGACAGATTAATGGGAAATAATAAAAATATCATTTAAACGTGGAGTCTCAGGGAGGTGATTCAACTCCCAGCCCCAGCTGCCACAGTTGTCAGTAAATTAGGGAGAAAAGAAACACAAAATGATCCTTTTTCAGTCCCTCCGATTAAGCAGGGATGGTTCTGCCTCTGGTGAGAGATTTTGAGAGCCTTTCCCCACATCCAGGTGGAAAACTGCTCAGTGAGGAGAGAAGAGCTGGGGGAAGAGGGGGCAGAAGAGGACACCCCAGCAATTCAGGGTGTGCCAGGACACAGAGCACTGTCACGGGATACCTGTGACATCCGTCATCCGACAGGGAACGCACGATGCCAGGGAAAGACTGGAAAGGAGAGAACACAACCTCTGTCACCGGCTGTTCCCGGGGGATGGCTGTCAGGAACGGAGAATTCCCAGCAAAGCCAGCTGAGGAGAGAGAGACGGCACAGGAAAAGAAGCGAACAGTGGAAAATGACATATTGCAGGTGCACAAAATGAAACAAATTCTGATTTTAGAGCCTGGGATGCACACACACACGACAGAGCTGCCCGACCTGCTCAGGCGCAGTTTTACTCCCTCTGGATCTGCCTCGTTCCTCCCGTTTCCTCCCACCAGGATGTTCATTAGCTGCAGAGCATTCCAGTTCCACATGTTCTTAGGTAAAACAGCATTGACATTTTCATGTTGTAGATGTGAAACTTTGAACTCTAAGAGGGGATTTTGGGTTGTGGAGCCCAGACATGGGAGAGGACAAGGGGGAATGACTTCCCTTTGCCAGAGGACAGGGTTAGATGGGATATTGGGAAGGAATTTTTCCCTGGGAGGGTGGTGAGGGGCTGGGATGGAATTCCCGGAAAAGCTGGGGCTGGCCCTGGATCCCTGGAAGTGTCCAAGGTCAGGTTGGATGGGGCTTGGAGCATGCTGGGATAGTGGAAGGTGTCCCTGTCCATGGCAGAGGGTGAACGGTGATTAAGGTCCCTTCCAACCCAAACCATTTCATGATTCCTTCCCTCATTTGTGCCCTTTCCAGCCCATTTTTATGGAATGGTTCTTGTTAGTCAACCTCCAGCAGGTTAAAAGGGAACTTCTCAAAACCAGCTTTGGTTTGCTCCAAGGAAAAGGCCAGGACCTTAATAACCAACAACTTAATTGGGAAAAGGAATTCTACCTCCATTGAGGAAGAGAATTCTTTCTTCGTTGAGAAAATGAAGTTCTTGCAGCTCCTTATCTAAGGGGAAGTCTGAGGTCCAGGCTCAGGGGAGCAAATCCCTCCAGCCCACACAAAAAATGCTGTTAATGAGGCTGCCCAGATATCATATCCCCAGCGCTCGTGGGTTTGACAGCCACAGCTGTCCATTTCTGATGGAAAATTTGTGCTGATTTCATGGTGGCTGCTCAGAGAAAAGTCACCACACGTCACTGTTGTTTCATAGCTGGGGGGCAAGTGCAAAAAATGATTTAATTAGGCTTCTGTAATAACATCTCCGTTTCCAAATGGCTGTCCATGTGTATTAGCAGGGAAGGATTTAAATTTCTCTGTTTCCTTTAATTCTGTGAGTTCAGTGCTGGTGGAGGCGGAGAAAGGCTGAGATCAAAAACTAGATCGGGAACTCTTTGTCCACAGAATGTATTGAAGATATTAAATTAATTTACCCATGGATGCACGTAGCGCCTCGCACTTCATCTCCCTGCAGCCACATCCATGTGCAAAATCCAAGCCCGTACCAGAATGAGGGAATCGGGTTGGAAAAACCCCTTAACATCATCAAGTCCGACCATTAACGCACAGCTAATTAGTGCAAAACATTTGTATCAGTGATGAAGCTGCCTAATTGAGGCCACCACCACAAACACAACCCTGAGGAATTGAGTGTCCTGGTGATGGACACAACTCTAGCTGCGTTCACGCAGCTCTGGTTGCAGATTAAGGAAAAGATCAGCCGAGAGTTTGTGACATCCCCTCATTCTCCACTTTAAACCCCGATCTCAGCTCCCAAAGTCACAGAATATCCACCTTCTACCAACACAAATCCACAAAAAAATCACGGAGTTTTGCCTGGGAATTGCAGGAGCTGGCATAAACACAGTTTACCAAGTCCTGATGATCCGTTTTGTTCGTATGGCTGGGCCAGCCTGGTTCTGGATGTGTTGGGGTCAGCCTGGTTAGGGACACATTGGGGTCAGCCTGATTAGGAACGTGTTGGGGTCAGGCTGGTGAGGGTCACGTTGGGGTCAGCCTGGTTAGGAACGTGTTGGGGTCAGGCTGGTGAGGGTCACATTGGGGTCAGCCTGGTTAGGAACGTGTTGGGATCAGCCTGGTTATGATGTGTTTGGGTCAGCCTCGTTAGGGACACATTGGGGTCAGCCTGGTTAGGAACGTGTTGGGGTCAGCCTCGTTAGGGACACGTTGGGGTCAGCCTGTTTAGGAATGTGTTGGGGTCAGGCTGGTGAGGGTCACGTTGGGGTCAGTCTGTTTGGGGAAATATTTGGATCAGCCTGGTGAGAGGCGTGTTTGGGGTCAGCCTGGTTATGATGTGTTGGGGTCAGCCTGTGTAGGAACACGTTGGGGTCAGCCTGGTGAGGGATCTGTTGGGGTCAGCCTGTTTAGGGACATGATTGGATCAGCCTGTTTAGGGACATGTTGGGGTCAGCCTGGTGAGGGATCTGTTGGGGTCAGCCTGTTTAGGGACATGATTGGATCAGCCTGTTTAGGAACATGTTGGGGTCAGCCTGTTTAGGAACATGTTGGGGTCAGCCTGGTGAGGGATCTGTTGCTGTTGGCAGAAGTATCAGGGCCAATAAAACATAAATAGGCCCCAAAGAAGGACCTGACCAGCAGCCTCTGCCTCTTAATTCCTCATTAGAGTGTCAAAGCCACAGCTCAGCTCATCCTGCTGTACCCTCATTCCATCTGTTCTGTCTCTAATTTCAACGTCAATCAAAATAAGCAGAATTCCTGAAAACGTGAAAGAAATCTGATGTTTTCCAAGTTCCTTTGTCTCCTCAATGACTTTGCCTCCTCCTGTTTGGCACAGGCAGCTTTCCAAGCTCATTTTTTTAGGGAATACTACAAAACGGAGAACTCCGGGCCTCCTAGAGAGCTCTTGTAAAACTCCATGGTTGGATGGAAGCTGGAACAGATGGGAGAGCTCCTCCAGGCTCTACATTAACCCTGCTGTTCCCTGACTGGGGGCCAACAACACTTTCAAATTTCAAAAAGTACAGAGCTAAAAATACATCTCTCCAAGCCAGAGATGATCCGTAACTTCAACAAAACATCAACAAGATGGGTGGCAAACAGCTCCTTCTGGGGAGATGCAGGAATTCCAGCATCTCAATGGCTGGAAGAGGGGATGTATTTAAGGGAAAGGTGTTCCGAGGGAATCTGGCAGCTGTTGGTCCATTGCAGCTGGAATCCTTCAACCACCACCTCATTACACGGAGAGCAGCGCCAGGCGAGCGCAGCGAGGGCGGTAACTGGGGTGGAGAAGCGGAGCAGAATTCCTGGGGGGGAGATTTGCCACACTCCACTTGGTGCTGCTCGATTGAAAAACCTCCCTTTGTGCTGCTGAGTACACCAGCTCCGCTTAGATTCCGAAGGAGCTGTGGGTGCTCAGAGTCTCTTGATCCCAGCCTTAATTTGAGGTTTCCCACGCCCACCTTCCCTCCCTGCCACACAGGAGCTGAATGACACAAACCCACAGCTGGCCTGGGAGCTTTGGGATAGCTCAGGGTGAGGATTTCAGAGGTGTCAAAGGGATTCGGGATGTTCTGAAGGGTGTGATGTAGAAAATTCTCCATCTCTGCAGCGAGGACTCTCCTTTTCATGGAATCATGGAATGCTTTGCGTTGGAAGGGAACGTAAAGATTATCCAGTGCCATGGGCAGGGACACCTTCTGCTATCCCAGGGTGCTCCAGCCGGGCCTTGGGACACTTCCAGGGATCCAGGGACAGCCACAGCTTCTCTGGGAATTCTGTTCCCTCCCTACCCTCACGGGGAGAAACTCCTTCCCAATATCCCATCTAACCCCTCTTTCAGTTTAAAAAAGTCCCTCTCTCTCCTTCCCAGTCCTATGATATTATTCCAAACCCTCAGGTGGGCAGACACCCCAGGAGCTCCACACAAGCCACGCAGCACCGTGTCCCTAAAAACCACCCCTAAGGCAACAGCCTAATCCCAAGGGAGCAGCACCCAAACAGCCGAAAAATCCATTAAATCCCCTTTTTTTTTTTTTTGTCCTGAGGAGGCACCCAAAAGCCTCATCCAGAGCAGCAGATGCCTGCCCTGGTTTGTGGGAGGAATATTTCCCCAAACAAACCCACCACGCTCCATCGTTCATCCTTTCCGCTGACAGGCATGCAGGTTAATTGGTCACAATTGCATTCCAAATGTCCCAGCCGAGGAAGTGCCAGGAGCCAGAGGTAAATCACACAACTACCCACTCGCTGCCTGAGAGTTTAAATAAATAGAAATTCCAGGCTAATTAATATTTAGGAAATGCAAAAGTTGTCATCTTAAATCAGGCTGAAACACAATAATCACATTAAGTGCTTACTTCAGCAAAATACCCCTGAAATGCAAAGTGTTGGTGAGTTATGGGAGTATTTATCCCCTTAATTGACTCCTGGCTCTGGCAGAACTCCATTACCCAGGAGTTATGAGGAAATTTAATTCCAATCCTTGTGTCTGCACTCAAGGACTTCTGTTTGACTTGGGTTTATTTTCAGCGGCGGGGCTGAAGGGCTGCGTTTTTCCAGTTGCAATCCTGCTCAGTTGAGCAACAAATGTGACATTTCGTATTTCATCTGCCGACCTTCCCTTCATATCTGGAAATTTTTTCATCCAGTTCTCCTTCTGTTTCCCTTCCTTCCAGATGTCCTTTAAGGGAAGAAGGAACTTGGTGTTTTAGCAGGCAGAGTCTGGTGGGAATTATTTAGACAAAGAAGGGTTTCAGACACTTTTCTTGTGCTCAGTGAGCGGCTTGGCTGCTGCTTGGGAACCTCAATTTTCATGGAATCATGGAATATCCTGAGTTAGAAAAGGCCCTCGAGGATCTTTGAATCCGTGTCCTGGCTTGGCAAAGGACAACTCCAAGGATCAACCCAAGAAACCCCAAGAATCAACCCGAGAAACCCCAAGAATCATCTCAGTCACACTTCACTTTTAGGAAAATTTTTTTTACCGTAACAGTGGTGCAGCATTGGGACCACAGTTACCAGGCCGTGGTGGCGGTGGAAGTGTTCCAAAACCGTGTGGGTACGGCTCCTGGGGACACGGGTCAGCGGTGGCCTTCGCAGTGCCGGGTTGGGCTTGATCTTAGAGGGCTTTTCCCACCCTGACAATTCCACGATTCTGATTCCGTGTCCCTGGGAGCGTTGTCCAAACCGTCCTGCAGCTCTGGCAGCCTCGAGGCCGTGCCCATTTCTTGTCCTGCTCTTTTCAGCCTTCTGATGTTTATGTTTTTGTAGTGGAGTCTTCTCATGGATTGTAACATAAACAGAGTGATGGTTTTCACATTCCTCTTTGGAGAAGGGACAATTGATGGATTTCTAGTGTGGCCAGTGGGGTCGGAGAGGTGGCAAACTTATCCTCCAATCCCTGGTCATTGTCCAGAATCCACATAAGCGAGGTCAAGAAAATAAACTTCCCTTCTTTTTGCCTGATGCATTAACTGTGTGAGGATCATTCCTTTCATCACCCATTCCCTGTGGAGCCTGGTCAGATCCCCACCACGCTCTGGGAGAAGAACCCTCACCACATCAGGGCTCCCTCCTTGTGCACAACTCCTTCTCCTGAGGGTAAATCCAAAGCGTTTCCCAACAACTGATAGTTTGGGGGTGACTTTCACCCTCCAGGAGGATCCCCGGTGCTCCCAGTGTCACAGGGCCAGGGCAGCTCCTGCACAGCCATGGTTCAGGAGACAACCTGACCCAGCCAGGGGCACAAAACCTCTCCTCAAAGTGGGGTTTAAAGCATCCTGTCAAATAATCCCTGTGCTGGAAGAGGAGGGAGCACAACCGCAGCTCCTCTGGCGCTCACACCTTTGCCCAAAGGTTTGCTGGGGTTTCACAGCAGTTTGGGAAGGCTTCAGGGGATTCCTCCTCGATCTTCCTGTAAACCATCCCCAAACATGTTTGCTCCTTCCCATGGGCACAGCGCTGGAGCTGCTCCTCACGGTTTTTCCCGTGTGTGAGGCATTCCGGTGTTTTAGCAAGTTCAGGAGGTGTTTGTCACATCTGCTCGGATCCCTGCACTAACAAACCACCCTGGAAATCTGCACAATTCCCACCTGGCTCAGAACTGAAGGAGCTAATCGTGCCTCTCGGATCGACAGTGATTCCCACAGGCAGCGCTCTGGGATTTACCAGAGTCAGGGCTGAGCAGGGGAATGGAAATAAATTTACAGGAGTGTACAAGGGACACAAGGGATTTCACAGATTAAAGAGCAGCGTTTCACAGATCAGATCACGGGCTTCACACATGAATTCCAGAGCTTCACAGATTAAAGGCCAGGATTTCACAGAATAAATCCAGGATTTCACAAAATAAATCCAGGACTTCACAGACCAAATCAAGGACTTCACAGCATATATCCAGGACTTCTCAGATTAAAGGCCAGAATTTCACAGAATAAATCCAGGATTTCACAGATCAAATCAAGAACTTCGCAGAATATATCCAGGACTTCTCAGATTAAAGGCCAGAATTTCACAGAATAAATCCAGGATTTCACAGATCAGATCCAGCATCCTGAACTGCAACAGGAAGCAGAATAGGAACTCATGGAGAAGTGAGGTTGTGGGAAGAAATGCCATGAAAAGAAATCTCACTGAAATCCATGGGAGACCCTGTGCAGGCTCAGCATTTAAAGGGTTTATATTTTATTTTATTTTATTTTATTTTATTTTATTTTATTTTATTTTATTTTGTTTTGTTTTGTTTTGTTTTGTTTTATTTTATTTTATTTTACTCTATTTTATTTTATTTTATTCTATTTTACTCTATTTTATTTTATTCTATTTTATTCTATTTTACTCTATTTTATTTTATTTTATTATCTACAGCGAGTTTTGGAGGGTTTTCTGTCAACTGACCTGGCCCAGTGGGAAGAAAGTTGAGAGTGGCCAAAAATCCACAATTCCCAGCCCAGGTACAGATGATCCAGAAACAAATCCTGATGGAAGCTCAGAATTCCTGAGGTAAGAGAAAAGCTGTGCTCGCAGGGAAGGGGTACAGGGGGGAGCTGGGACAGGGAAAAGGAGCCCAGGCTGGGAATGGAAAAAGCCTCATTTCCAGGGATATTGGGCAAAAACAACATAAGGGACTCCTTGTCCGGCCGCAGCGCTCGAGCCAAGCCAAGCTGCTCCCCTTCCCTGCCTCCAGCCAGGAAAATCCAGCACAGGGAGCTGCTTTGTTCTGCTCGGGAGGGAACGGGGATAAGCTCCTCTCAAAGCCACACCTGAGAGCAGGAATCGCTGACTCTGATCCCTTCAGAGGCAGGGGAGGAGTTGGGATGGGGGTCTGGATGGATGCTCCAGCCGCTGTCGGTGCCTGCTCCGTTATCCAGCAGCAGCAGGACACAAATGCCCCTCCCTGACCCCGATGCCTTCGCATCTGACCTCCTGGATACTTCCAGCTTCCCCACTGCAACCCAGCCTTGGACATTCCAGCGATCCAGGGGCAGCCACAGCTCCTCTGGGAATTCCATCCCAGCCCCTCACCACCCTTACCCTCAGAATTCCATCCCGATATCCCGTCTAACCCTGGCAGTGGGAAGTCACTCCCTGTGTCCTGTCCCTCCATCCCTTGTCCCCGTGGTGCCTTAGGAAACCTGGAGCAGAGACTGGACAGAGCTGAGAGAATAAAGTAGATATTTATTGAAACGCTTTTAGGGTAAACCTTGGGCAGGACAAGAGCCTGGCCAGGGCTGCACCCAAGGTGGAACCAAAATGGACACAAAATGGTCACAAAATGGACAAAGGGTCACGAGGTCTCACACTTTTATAAGTTTTGGTCCATTTGCACATTGGGGTTTCATTGTCCCATCCCAGCTCCAGGCTGTGAGCTCCCATCCTTCTCGTTCCTCCCTCCAGCCACCGCTGTTTGTGCTTTTGGCTGAAAGTTGTCCTTGGTGTGCAGCAGGAGCAGGATTTGTTTTGTGTCCCTGCTGTGTGCAGAGAGCTGAGTGACCCTGAGTGTGAGCTCAGAGCTGCACCCTGGGCAGTGCAGAACCTGAAATACACAAAAGCTAAAGCTTAAGGCATCACCCAGTTCCTTTCCAGCTCTCCTGGAGCCCCTTCGGGCCCTGGAAGGGGCTCTCAGATCTCTCCAGAGCGCTCTGAACCCCCTCATCTGTCCCAGCCTTTATCTCTGATTTTCATAGAATTTTAGGAGCAGGAGAGACCCTTCCAGAGTGGCAAACAGGGCCTGGGAAAGCTCATGAAAGGCAGAGCGTGGCACAGTCGTTATCGTGGAGATGTCAGGTTTAATTCTGCAGGGGGGATCAATACCCACCTCGTATCTGCCCACAACAGGGACAAACCTGGCGACACCCAGCTACCAGCGACACTTCCCGCAGTCCCTGCACTCCCTGATTTCCATGCTGGAGTCGTTAGGAGAGGTCCTGAACTGTTCCCAGCCAGGGGGGCTCGCCC
Source organism: Delichon dasypus (assembly GCA_037837765.1). Taxonomy (NCBI): domain Eukaryota; kingdom Metazoa; phylum Chordata; class Aves; order Passeriformes; family Hirundinidae; genus Delichon; species Delichon dasypus. Next base: position 1,716,571 of record JBBAXF010000023.1, read on the forward strand.
CAGGCCAGGATTAATGAGTCTGACTCCCATCGACTCCACACACCCAGGGCTGCAGCCCTTGAAGTGGCACAAAGGAAAGCTCTGGGCACAAACTGAGGCAGGAGCCACCAAAGGCCCCAGCGCTTTCTTTATTATTTTTTTTTCCTATAAACTTTTTTTTTTTTTTTTCTGTAAACGAAACTTTTTTTTAATTTTTTTTCCTATAAACAGCTGCTGGCTCTTTGATTCCTCAGCTCGGCTCAGTCCCCGGGAGCTGGAATTCCACACCAAATTCCACATCTCTTTATGAGCTCGGATTTTGTACCTGCACGGACCCACGGAACCCTGTGTCGGATGAGCCTGTGCTGGGTGGAACGCACACGGAACGGAGGGATTTGAGGATGGAAAATATCGCAAAGGCCTCGGCTCATTTGACAATACCGATTCCAGTCAAGGCTGCTCTCACCCTTCAAAAGCAATCTGAAAATCTGTAATGAAAGGAGGGGCTCCAATTCCCAGGATTTCCAGTCAGTCCCTCTCTTCCTGTCTGGCTCATCCTATCAGATAAAGTGCTGCCCCAAGCTGAGGGCAAAAATTTAGGATTCAGGAACAATTCCTTGCTGAAACTCCCTAGGAGTGACTTGAGCCCCCGTGCCTCAGTTTCCCTGCAAAGCTGAGCTGACATTTCCCACCCCACACAGAAACCGGGAATATTCGGGCATCAGGCACTGACTGGGAACAGGAAACACCAAAATAATTAACATTTAGCACTAACAACCCCTGTGCTTTTAACCACATTTTAATTGCATTGGCACCTGTATTTATTAATTTTTAAATTGTGTATTCTGATATTTGCGGCTCAAAATCTCAGCACAGAAATTGGTCGGTACAGGAAATTGATCAGTAAAGGAAATAGGACTGATTTCATCCCAACACAGGATCCTGCCAAGAAGGCAAAGTTGCCAATTTCCTCCTTTATTAAGAGTCAAACCCCGCCTAGAAGAGTAATTAAACAGATAAATTTGATTATAAACATATCATCCCACTCCGGATCCCGGACAAGCTCCAGACAAAACCTCCTTGTCACCTGCACGTCCCGTGTGCTTATCCTGAAAGAAATCGAACTCCCTTCATTTACTCACACCCCAAAGCTGGGGAGTGAACTGTATGTTTAATTACAAACTTTCCACTCGGAGCAGCTGTAATTAATGAGCCCAGGAATCTGCAATATGCCTGGAGCAGCCCGGATTCCTCCCGGGGACCCTGGCGCCGCTCACGGCGCAGTTCGAGTCACTTCCCATTAGTTTTAGGAGCTGGAGTTGCCCACCTAAAGCATTAATCACGGAATGCTGCAGCTCCAGGACTCTTTAATTACCCGCACTCCGTGTGCTGGGCACGGATTGTCCCACCCTGGTAATAAATGACCTTCCCGGGGCTACCGAGGGCCTTGGTTTGTGTTGTTCAGTTTTTTTGCAGAATCTGCAGAATTCACAGAACTCACAGAATCACCAGGTTGGAAGAGACCCTCAAGATCAGTGAGTCCAACCCAGCCCTGGCACCACAACAAAACCACGACGCTGTGGTTTCTGATATTTTTTTAAGCATCCAGTCTTTCTTTAAACACATCCAGGGGTGGTGACTCCACCACCTCCCCGGGCAGGACATCCAAGTACTTTATTATTCTTTCCGTGAAAAGCTTTTTTCCTAATATCCAACCTGATTTTCCCTTGGTGCAGCTTAAATCTGTGTCCTCTCGTTCTGTCAGAGCTGCCTGGAGAAAGAGACCAACCCCAGCTGAGCACAGGCACCTTTTAGGAAGTTGGAGAGAGTGGTAAGATTTTATGGGAATTTGTTGGAAAAACGGGATTCCTAGTGCTGGGAATGGCTCTGGGATGGGGCAGAATGAGCTGCAGCCTGGAAATAATAAGGGATTAACACAGCCTGGAGGGCAGGGTGCTGATGGGGGAGAGAATTTGGGCGCCACTTCACTTCCAGCTCTTCCACTTCCAGCTCTTCCACTTCCAGTGGTTTTCCCTCCTCTCTGAGAAGGCCTTGTCGCCGAGTCCCCTCCGCAGTGGGTTCCTTTGGAAATGAAATCTCTCTGTCTCTCTTCTGCCTCTCCACAGGTTCTGGATAAGAATTTTGGAATAATTGAATCATTTCCTCCCCTTATTTAAGTCAGAATGACCCGCTGGACAGCACAAGGCGTCAGCCCAGCTGTAATTCCCTCCGTGCTCTAAGGAAAACACTGTGGAAGAGACTGGGCTCTTTCCCAGATCGTAGAATCGTGGAATCATGGAATCATGGAATGATTTGGGTTGGAAAGGACCTCTAGGACTATTTAATCCCAATTCCCCTGCCATGAACAGACCTTTAAAAATGACTTGGATGAAGGGATCGAGCGCAACCTCAGGAAGTTTGGTTTTAAACCCTGTGGGGATTTACAGCAGAGGTGGCAGCTGGGGACATGGTCAGCGGTGACCTCAGCAGTGCTGAGGAATGGTTGGATGTGAAGGTTTGGCTTTTCCAACCCAACAATTCCGTGATTTGTTGATTCACCGCTTTTTGCCCCTGGATGAACGGCTTTTACGGAGGTGATTTTTCTCCAGTGCAAGTGGAGCCACCCCAGCTCTGACTTCCAGAGGACTCTGCAAAGCTGAAGGAGAAAATAAAAAAAAATCCTTAAAGTAAGAAACAAAGAGATCTGAGAGGAAAAGGGAGAGCAGAGGAGTTTGTAAAATTACATTGTTGGATTGGTGCCAAATGGGGAAAATCAGGGTGAAAAATACCTGGATTTATTGCTGGTCTGGAGGAGAAGCAGCACCTCTGCTAATATTTGGGTTTATCTTTGTGGAGAGCAAACATGATTAAAAAAAATAAATCTGCAAGAAAAATCACTTCAATAATTTCCCTTAGCACAATAAAATAAATGAAAAGAAATATCTGAGGTGTCCTTTTCCAAGATCCTCACTGTTTTCCGTAGAATTCCCCATTAAGTGGGATCACAGAATCCCAGAGTGGTGGGGTCAGAAGGTGTCACCGAGAAACACAAAGAAATCACACGCAGACAAGAGATTTCTGCAGAGGTTCCTCCGATCCAGCTTCCAGCTGAAGGGCGGAGAGAAGAAGAGACCCCTTTGTTTATTTTTTTTACTTTTATACATTTGTGGGTCCAGCAGAAGATTGGCTTTTTGGGGTTTCACCCCTCAGCCTCAGTGGCCAGAGCAGCTGTCAGTTACAATTGTTTTCAGGTTAGAAATATGCAAACAAAGGACAGAGAATGAAAAACAAAGGATTTGTTTATATTACTTCTGTGGGAAAGGTAGAAAACTGCTCTGATATTCTACAGTAACTAAAAGATCTGACTCCATTTATGAAAATCAAAAGGCTGATAAAGAAACTCAGAAAAACCAGGGTAACAAGAAGGGACCTTGAGGATCACCTGGTGCCACCCCTCACCATGGACAGGGACATCTCCCACTTGGAGAAGGGACTGGACTTCCCACTAATGCCCAGTACAGGCGCTGGGAATCACTGGGAATCAGATTCCCAGGCCCCACGGGTCCCTCTTCACATCAGGAACAAAGTGTGGACAAACAGGGGACAGGAGCTTGTAAAACATTCAAACCCGAGGTGCAGAATTTCCCTTTCAAACGCCACCAAGGTGTGACTGCTGGAATATTTATACCCTGCTCGTCTGCCCGGCTCAGGGCTGCTGAAATTTCATTCAAAGATGAGGCAGGAAAAGCACCAAGTTCTGTAAGGTGGGAAAACGGATGCAGAAGGAAAAAGGGGATCCAATTCACCTTTCTCTTGTTGGAGCCCGGGTGCACAAACAGCTCTCCCGTCCTCAACAGATCCTTGAGGACCCTGGGAGAGGAGGCTCAGCCCTTCTCCTGCATTGCTTCCAGCTGCAATTCCCAAATCCCGCCCTTGGCAGCTCTGCAGAATATTCTCTTTGTTCTCCAAGTGTGTTATTCCCAGGCTCGGGGACAAACGGGCTTTTTCCACCCAAATAATTCCATGATTTCGGAGTCTTCTCCATCCTCTCTGTGATCAGGTGGTTTTTTTTTGGGGGGGGCTGGATTATTGGGATCTTGAATCCTGCCCGAGTTCTGCACCTCCTGCTCATCTCTGAGCTTGAAATGATGTGGAAACGTTCCCAGGCTGGGGAGCAGCTCCCCGGAGAGCCCTGCCTGTCACAGCCGCCCCACGGATCTCCCGGAGAATTCATCCAGCGCTGGGAGCGCGTCTGAAGCTGCCTTTCTGTGGGGCCACCTGCCCTGCTCCCGGAGTTTCAACACTTCCCTGGGATTTGGGGGGCGAACCTGCCTCATTTTCTGGTGCATTCATTATTTTCCCTGAGTTGGAGGGGGGTGGAAGGACGTGGTTTTATCACAGCCGCCAAAACCAAACCTGTGTCAGTTCTGTCTGTGCCTGCCCTCAGGGACAATTCCCGCTGTCCCGGGCTGATCCAGCCTGGCCTTGGACACTTCCAGGGATCCAGGGGCAGCCACAGCTCCTCTGGGAATTCCAGCCCAGCCCCTCCGCACCCTCACAGACAGGAATTCCTTCCCAATATCCCATTTAAATCTTCCCTTTCCCAGCTTGCAGCCATTCCCTGTGTCCTGTCCCTCCATCCCTTGTCCCCAGTCCCTTTCCAGCTCTCCTGGAGCCTCTTTAGGCCCTGGAAGTGGCTCTGAGCTCTCCCTGGACCTTTCTCTCCTCCCTTGGGCACTTCCAGAGATCCAGGGGCAGCCATGGCTCCTCTGGGAATTCCATCCCAGCCCTTCTCCACCCTCCCAGCCAGGAATTCCTTCCCAATCTCCCACGATCCCTGTCCTCTGGCAGTGGAAGCCATTCCCTGTGTCCTGTCCCTCCATCCCTTATCCCAGCCCCTCTCCAGCTCTCCTGGAGCCCCTTCAGGCCCTGGAAGGGGCTCTGAGCTCTCCCTGGATCCTTCTCCTCTCCAGGCTGGACAATCCCAGCTCTCCCAAAATTGGCTCCAGAGCAGAGGCTTCCACTGCTCAGGAATTTTTGATGAATCCATGGGGAACATCTCAGTCAGGACAAACTTGTGCCACTCCTGCGATGCCTCAGGTGACATCACCTTCATCAGCTTTTCCTCCTCAGACACTTCTTCCCTCCCTCAGGCACAGATCCACCTAATGGCTATCAATTAGCACTTAAGCGCTAATTAGGGCTATATTTGAACACCTAAAAGCAGCTACAGCTCCATTTGTGCTTCTTGATGTAAAGGAGAAGAAAAAAAAAATGAAATCCCTCAGCTCTTCCCTGCTAAATTTATCAAAGCCTTTAAATAAGACAGGTCTCGGAGTGAATACTGGGAATGGGGAAAACTTGGTATTCCTTAGATAACGGAGGTGTTTTTGGCCTTGATTAACTATTTCTATTTGTGATATTTATCAGAGTGTGGCGGTGATTCTCTAATGTATTAAATGTGTTCTCTGCCTTCAAAAAAGCTGCTTCAGGATGAGACTTAAAAATCTCCTCCACAAAGTATAAAATAAACAAAGATTTACTTCCAGCCCTGAATTCACTCAGTAACCAAGAAATGAAGCTGCTGAGCTCCAATGAAGGGCCAGAAAAAAACAATGATTGTCCCCAAAACCAGTTCATTAAACCAGTGTGGATTTTATTATTTTATTTTATTTTATATATATATATATATATATATATATATATATATATATATATATATATATATAATTTTTTTTATTTTTTAAATTTTTTTATTCTGAATATTATTTCAGAATCAAAGAAAAATGAAATGAATCCCTGGTTGACGTCTCTGCTCATCCAGGATATTCCAGACACAGAAGAATGAAAGAAAAAGAAATGGACAGAGAATATGGATGAGGGATATATGAATATAGGGATGAATCCCTATATGAATATAGGGATGAGGTTTAATTTTTTATCCTGTGGGTGTGAATGAGCAGAAGAGGATTTTGGGCTGGGGGAAGAACATGGAATGAGATTGACTTTATCTCTCTTTATTGGCTAAAAATCCACAATCAGGGCAAGGACAGTGTGGAATTTTTTCCAAACTCAAGGGGCAAACAAATCCCACAAGTGAGGTTGGTGCTGTTTATCCAGGGGAACGAATCTCCTGGGCTGTTCCTCCAGAGAAGGGAAGGATGCTTGGAATTTTTGGATGTTGTTCAGCAGACTCGGGCTCAGCTCCTGGCCCTGGGATATCCTTGGACAAACTCAGCCGTATCCCTTCCCAGACTGCTCCCAGCACCCAAAACCCTCCAGAGCCTTGAGAATTCCAGGAAAACAGAGACGTCCTTTGGATCAGGAGATTCCCCCACTGCCCTGGGCATCTGAGAAACTCCCCAGCCGTGCTGAGGTCAGGGTTAAATCACCGTTCCTCTCTGAAGCAATTTAAATTTCCATGGATTTCCTTCAGACAGAGCCGAGATCCAGGGGATGCTCATGGTGGAATCCTCCTTCCTGAGGGAATTTTATGTTGGATGTGGCACTTGGGGACATGGCCAGCGGTGGCCTCAGCAGTGCTGGGGAATGGTTGGACTCAACGGTCTTTGAGGGCTTTTCCAACCCAAAAAATTCCGTGCCTTTGGAGTCTTCTCCAAGGACTCTTCACCCTCTCTGTGATCAGGTGAATTTTTTGGAGGTCAGATTATTTGGATTTTAATTCCTGCCCGGGTTCTGCACCTCCTGCTCATCTCTGAGCGCAAAATGATGTGGACAGTGTTTATCGACCAGAAAAATCTCTTTTTAAACCCATTTATTAATGGCACATCCCCCTGGGACCGCTGGGCACTTCTATCCAGGCTTTTTGTGCCTGAATCCATTTATCCATGGCCAGAGATGGATTCCCTGGGCTCTGCCACGGCCGTGGGGACCTGCTGGAAATGTGGAATTATGGCCAAACTTATCATGAGGCGCTGCTGCTGTTCATCACACCTGGCAATAATTCTCAGCTCTGCTCCATAGCTCGGAGTTGGGGAAGCAGCGAAATTCCGGCAGTAAATCCTGGGAGATACTGTCTTTTAACATTTAATGGGTGTCACCACAGGGCAGTAAATAATTCCTGCTGGAAAATCCTACAGCTTCCCCCATTTTGTTATTCTTTGAACGCTGGTGAAGCCCAAACCAACCCAACCTGTGGATTAAACAGGATGTTTTTTCCCGAGTCAGGGTTGTTCCAATTAACATCTTCCTCTCCTGTTATTCCTTTAAAAGCAGAGGACAAATGTTGGCTGTGCTGAGCACTCACAAACTCTGCTGGGTTCTTATTTTTAGACAAATTTCATCTCAGCGTCGTCGCCATCCCATGTTTGAGGACATTTTTCCTTCATTAGCACTTCCACTCGCAAGGGAGAGGGATGGATCGGGATTCCTGTGAATATTGCAGGAGATGGCTGCCAGAGGAGCCGGGAATATTGACACCCTGCAGGGAGAAATCGCCGCTTTCTCCGGATATCGGAGATCTTTGTGATAGATTGGAATAATTCCATTTTCCTTACCCTCACCCAGGCACAGACAGATCCAATCAGCAACATTGGGAATAATAATTTGGTTGGGAGAACGTGTTGAGCCTGATGAATAGGGAATCCTCATGGAGGCAGCACCAAACAAATCAGGAGCAGATGGCAATTCCCATCTTAAGGAGCCTAAGGATGAAAATGTCCTGGAATCTCAGAGGTGTTTGGGTCGGGAAAGCCCTGTGAGGCCACCAAGTCCAAATGTTTCTGTGTCCCCATGTGCCACGTTCCCAAATCTTTCAAGTCCCCTGGGAAGTGACTCCACCCCTGTCCTGGGCAGCCTGTGCAGGGCTGGACAACCCTTTCCATGAAGAAAATATTCCTAAAATCCAACCCAAACCTCCCATGGCACAACTTGGGGCCGTTTCCTCTCGTCCTCTTCCCTGTACCCATCCCCACTTGGCTCTGTCCTCCTTCCACGTCAGTGACAGATCCCTAAAAATAGGATCCAAAAAATCCCGGACTGGGGCTTGGTGGGGTCGTGTCCCCTCATCCTGTTCCTTGCGCCAACCCTCACCTGGCTCCACCTTCCTTCCGTGTCAGTGGAAAACAATCAAAATACTGTCACTCATCCCTAAAGATAAGATCTCAAAGTCCCAAACTGGAGCTTGGTGGGCTCTTCCCGGTGTCCTGGAGTGCGACTTTGGGAAAAGCAATAGAACCCCCAAACACTGGCAACTTAAAAAAAACGCTTCTGCCTTCCGAGCCAAGCTTTTGGGATGAGAAAAAAATTATTGGGATCTCAATTCACCCCCAAGCTCTGACCTTCGAAAAATCCTTCCCAGTTTGTCCCCTCCGAGTCACTCATCTGCTCGTGGCAGGAATAATTAGGAGGAGGAAGAGGAGGCATGAAACAAACTCCAAACACGGAATTAATCTTGTCCCCGTCCCAGCATTTGGTGGGATTTTATCTCCTCTCACCTGAGGTCCAACCCACCCCCAGAATTAAAGCACGGGAACTGTGGAGGTTAATTATTAATTATCGAGAAATGATGATTGAAAGTCGATGGTGCAAACCTCAAAACCATCCAGCACAGCTCCATTTGTTTCAGGGATGTCCAGAACTTTTTCCTGTGCCCAGGACATCGCTCTCCTGTCATGGCAGGAATATTGGAGCCACAGCAGCCTGCAAACGCTTCTGCAGGAAATTGGGTTTTTCACTCTATTAGGAGCATTTCATTTTTATGATTAAAATCAGACAACAATGTTTTCCCCAGTTAAGGTGCGATGTGCAAAGTGCGGCCCTGCTGGAACCGGGTTTTGGAATCCTTATCTAAAGCGCCCAGAAAAGGCATTAATAAATAGGGATGAGAAATGACAGCTGCATTGCTGGTGTGGCGGATAACGTGTATTTGCTGTGGCTTATGGACAGCAGGCCTTGGGGAAACAATAATAATAGTAATAATAATAATAATAATAATTTACATTTTTGTACAGAAGCACTCGGTGGAGAGATCTCAATGAAACACTGAGCTGCAATCAGAGAGAAAGGAGATGATTCCTCTGTTACACAAAATGGGGGAAATCCAGGCAGAGATTAATAAATATATTGAAACCCACCACAGACAAAGCTTCAGCAGGACTCTTATTAACTGAACTGTGCTTATGACCCCAGAACCCCAGAATCACTGAGGGTGGGAAAGAGCTCCAAGATCATCGAGTCCAAGCTGTGCCCGATCTCCACCTCGTCCCCAGGCTGTCCCCACCTGCTGAAGGGTTGGTGACCCTGGCTGGCCTCACTCTGATTAACTGCTGCCACCAATCCTCCCTCCCCAAGTGACATTTCTGTGCTGGAGAGAGGAAACCTCAAAGGGGCAGCTTTAAAACAGGGACAGAGGAAGAGCCAAGGATCAGAGAAGGACCTCTGAGAGAAATTTTGGGAGCTCTGGTCCAATCCCGGCCCTGTGCTGATAATGAGCTGAGCGAGGTGGGGCAAAGGCCACCGAGCTGTTCCAGATTTCCCCCTGAGAATTATCCTAAACTATGGAAGGGTTTGGGTTGGGAAGAACCACAGACAGGGACACCTTCCCCCAGTCCAGGTTGCTCCAAGCCCTGTCCAGCTTGGATTTACGGATTATCCATCATTGGTTGTGTTCTCTGTGGGGCCAGAGGGAGAAGGAATTATACTAAACTATGGAATGGTTTGGGTTGGGAAGATCCATGGACAGGGACACCTTCCCCTAGCCCAGACTGCTCCAAGCCCTGCATAACTTGGATTTATGGATTATCCATCATTGGTTCCCTTCTCTGCAGGGCCAGAGGGAAAAGGAATTATCCTGAACTATGGAATGGTTTGGGTTGGGAAGAACCACAGACAGGGACAATTTCCCCTTGCCCAGGCTGCTCCAAGCCCTGCATAACTTGGATTTATGGATTATCCATCATTGGTTCTGTTCTCTGTGGGGCCAGAGGGAGAAGGAATTATCCTGAACCATGAGATGGTTTGGGTTGGGAAGGACCACAGACAGGGACACCTTCCCCCAGCCCAGACTGCTCCAAGCCCTATCCAGCTTGGATTTATGGATTATCCATCATTGGTTCTGCTCTCTGTGGGGCCAGAGGGAGAAGGAATTATCCTGAACCATGAGATGGTTTGGGTTGGGAAGGACCACAGACAGGGACACCTTCCCCTAGCCCAGGCTGCTCCAAGCCCTGCATAACTTGGATTTATGGATTATCCATCATTGGTTCCCTTCTCTGCAGGGCCAGAGGGAAAAGGAATTATCCTGAACTATGGAATGGTTTGGGTTGTGAGGGACCAAGGACAGGGACACCTTCCCCCAGCCCAGACTGCTCCAAGCCCTGTCCAGCTTGGCTTTATGGATTATCCATCCCCAGGATCTGGATGTCTCTGGGAACAGGACACAGCTCACAGTGAGTGGGTACATAATCCTTGGGGTGGCATCATCCAGAGCTCACTGCTCCTCACAGCCAGGCCAGCACCTGGAACCAGCAAGGAATTTAATTTCCCAGCTTCCCAGCAGCAGCCACTAATTAATATGGGTTACTAATTACCAGAAACATGATAAATAAACCCCCTCGCTTCACACCTCAGTCTGCCTCTTCACGTTACAAAAATACAACCGGTGGTGGTTTAACCCAACCTGATTATTTCTGGAGCAGGTATTTCCCCCTCTCCTGTCGCCTCTTAATCACCACCATCATTAATTTTAAACAGCGCTAATTGCCGTCGTTTGGCCTTTCCAAGCTCAGCTCGCCCATCTGCACTGGCAGGACCTGAGCACATTCCAAAGGGGCTCTGAGCCTTGTCAGCCGAGGGAGAACGTGCAGAGCTGCGCCCAGGCTGGTGAGGAGGAGCTGTCGAAGGCGCCATCTGGATATCCCACATCCCGCCCGGAGCTGCTCGGGATTAGGGGAGGCACTGTTGGAGCGCTGAAATTCGCAGCCACGGCGTGGCTGCAGCGCTTCAGGGAGCTGGCGAAAAGGCTGCACGGAATCCTGGAATGGTTTGGGTGGGAAAGGACCTTAAAGTTGTTTTCTGACACAGGCAGGGACAGCTCCCACTGTCCCAGATTATCCCAGCCTGGCCTTGGGCACTGCCAGGGATCCAAGGGCAGCCACAGCTTCTCTGGGAATTCCATCCCAGCCCCTCATCACCCTCTCAGCCAGGAATTCCTGCCCAATATCCCATCCCTCCCTGCCCGCTGGCAGTGGAAGCCATTCCCTGTGTCCTGTCCCTCCAGCCCTCGTCCCCAGTCCCTCTCCAGCTCTCCTGGAGCCCCTTTAGGTGCTGGGAGAATGGAGCAAAGGCAATGTGTGCCTTGGGATGCACAACCACAGGAACAGCAGGATCTGGGAAGGGAAGGAACTCACCCAGTGTCACCCCTGCCATGGCAGGGACAATTCCCACTGTCCCAGGCTGCTCCAGCCTGGCCTTGGACACTGCCAGGGATCCAGGGACAGCCACAGCTCCTCCGGGAACCCCATCCCAGCCCCTCTCCACCTTCCCAGGGAATAATTCCATCCCCAAACCCCATCCATCCCTGCCCTCTGGCAGTGGGAAGCCATTCCCTGTGTCCTGTCCCTCCATCCCTTGTCAACCCCCGGCAGTGCTCTCAAATATCCCACAGAATAAGTGCTCACTTTGAGGCTCTTACAAAGACCGCCATGCACAGAATCCCATTTCCTTTCACAAGTCCGATTTTATTTTTGGGAAATCTGCATATTTCCAGGAGGCGCAACCCCCCGAAAAGTCCACCAGCCACTTCTCCATGGAGACAGACCTGCCAAAATAAAGTCTCCACAGAAATTTTTAAGCCGGTGTGGGGTAGGAGGCTGGGAATGTCCCATCCCTGCCATCCTCAGGCAAGGATGATGGGGCAGAAGGCATTTCATGAGGAAAACCCCTGCCCAAATTCAGCTGGGCTCTGGCTGGTGCTGAATTAATGGAATTTAGGACAAAAGGGATTAATTTGCTCCCCTGTTGTGATACTCTGTGGAGCTGCTCAGTGTTGAAGCCAAGCTAAATAAATCCAATCTCAAAATTCTTAGAAACCCAACCAAAACTGCAATGGATTTTCCATGGTTGCTTTGTGTTGATGTCACGCGTCTTCCACCCATTCCTTTGTGCCAATTAAAATCACAATGCATGGAACATCCTGGGTGGGGAGGGACCCACAGGGATCAGGGATCCAATCTCTGGATCCCCCAAATTCCCACCTTTTCCCTTGTCCAAGCACTCCCGGGGCAGGTTTGGTTCTGAACGAGGGGAGGGGCAGAAACCGCAGCATCTCCTGACCAAAAAAAAAAAAAAAATCTGTTCAATTTGCAGCTCAGTTTTAAACGCCTTAAACATTCTCACACTTCCAGTAAGCCAGGGACAAGCTGGAATATCTGGAATGAACCTCCAGCCCTCCCGAATTTCCCCAGCATATGCAGGGAAGCAGCTGCCAATCTCAGTGTACGTCTGATGAGGCAGCTCTGGAAAAATAGAGAGGAACTATTTTCCAACAGAGCCTCCTATGAGTCAATCTGAGCTCGAGTTGCCACATTCTGTGACTAAATATTGGTTACACGAGAGGAATTTGGGCCCAGTTTCTCCAGTGCTGATTGTCATCTGCTCAATTAAATAATGGGAGGATGATTTGTCTTTAATTCCTGTGATTTGAAGTCCAGCACCGGGTTGGGCTCCATGATCCTTGTGGGATAACCTCTGGTTCTGCGAGCTCTTTCAAGTGATAATGTTAATTTTTCATACTTGTTGCAGGGGCTGGAGGGTGTTTGAAGCCCAGCCCGCCCTGTTTTCAACGCACTCCAGTGGAATCAAGGAGGTTTTGCCGTGGAAAACACAATGGACGCTGACAGCCAGGCCCTCCTTTGGGATGAGGGACAAACTCCACATCCTGACCATTTTTTGGCCTGCAGAGCACACAGGCGCTGCGGGTGTTCATCTAAACCATTGTGCTAACCCAAAACCCTGGCAGGAATGAGGGTTCATCCCAGAAAAGAGATCCCTGTGCCCCCTGAGCTCCCACACTTCAGGGAAAGCTGTGGCTTTGCTGCCTCAGTTGGATCCCACGGAGCTGGCTCTGCCCCCACAAGGGAAACTGAGGCACTCCTGGGATCTCCTGGACATTTCCCCCCCCAAACTGCAGCCCCTGGTTTGCTGAGGTGAGACCAAACCGGAACTGCGAGCTGGAAACGGGAAAAGGAAAATGGGACAAATTGCACGGGTTTAGGGATCCCGTCTCTGCTGCAAAAGGAAATCCTGCGAAGGGAATGAAGGGATGATGCAGCCTCTCAGAGAATCCTGGAATCTTGGTTTGAGTGGGAAGGATCCTAAAGCTCATCCCAGCCCCTCCCCACCCTCACAGCCAGGAATTCCTCCCCAATCTCCCATCCATCCCCATCCCCTGGCAGTGGGAAGCCATTCTCTGTGTCCTGTCCCTCCATCCCTCATCCCCAGTCCCTCCCCAGCTCTTCTGGAAGTCCTTTAGACCCTGGAAGAGTTTTAATATCTCTCTAGAACCTTCTTTTCTCCAGGCTGGACTCTCCCAAATATTCCCTGTTTATCTACCCCCCGTACACCTAGATTTAAGCAGCTCCTGCTCTTCATCCACAACAAACCCGAGGGCTTTGCATAGAATTTCATTGGAACCGCTCCTTTGGGATGTTTTGGGGGATTTTTGTTTGTATCCCAACCTCTGGCATTTGTTAGGATGCAGCTCCTCCAAATAATTGGGTTTTTGTGGACGTCACGTTCTCAGCCCTGTGATGCCGCTAAAACCAAACCCCAGACTCGGCACACGGAGTGCTCTGATCTCCAGGGAGAAAAGCAGCTCATTTTTATTTCTCTTTCAAGCCTCGTTCAGGTTTGGGATTCTGTCTCTTACCTCAATCCTGAGTTTCAACAGCTCTCCGGATAACAAGGCTTGAGACTCGCAATCCAAACTGAACCAAAATTCAGATAAACCTGAGCCTGTAATGAATCTGCCCATCAAATGTCGGCCAGAATTGCCCTTTTCCCCCTGTAATGTCAATATAAAAGAGATTGGATAGGAGGGGTGGAGGAATTCATTTTCCATGTGCAGGATGTGTTGGTGGAATGGGCTGGCCCAGGCTTCCCCCATGGAATTGATCCCATCGTCCTCTAATGAGAGCAATAATTCCAGCAGTGCCTTTTTGACACCATCTCGACAACATAATTAACCTGGGAGATGTTGGGGCAGTGAAAGCAGAACAAGAACCTGTGTAATTATCGGCAATAAAATCTTAAAAATGTTTCATAATAATAAAAATCTTCATCTTTTGCCTCCTTAGATCATCACTGTAATTGCACCTTTGAAACCATTGCTCCAAATCCTGTTGCTGTCCCAAATTTGAGACACTTTTTAGAAGAATCCTGCCCTGGATCTTGCTTTTCATATCCAGAATTCCAGGCAGCCTCATCCCTGGATTTTTACCGGGCTCAGTTCGACTGCAGAGGTTTGGAGCATCTGGCTCACAACAGGACCCAGCACAGGTCAGGGTGTGACGAGACATTCAGCAGGGGATGTGTTTTGGGTGGGAAATACCAGGGGTTGTTGGCTTTGGGGGAGTTCAGATTGGGAAAAGACGGCGAGGCTGTTGTGAAACTTCGCTCCTGTTCATCCTTTTGCTGCCCTTCCTTCTTTTTTTTTTTTTCTTCTGGTGTTCACGAGTCCAGAAGGAAAAGCAGCTCTTTCTTGTTCAGTTTTAAGGAAAGAAACACATCCACAGCGCTGTTTAACCTCTTCTCTTCCTACCCCAGTAATGAGAGATGAATTGGATGGGGACAGAGGAAAACAGGAGCAATCCCACACCTTCCCTGATGGGATGGGGAATCCAATTTCAGATTGGAATTGGAGAATCCAGTTTTTCTGCCTTTTTTTTTTTGCAGTCGTTTGACTCCATTCTTCGTTTCTGGGCTCCAGCCTCTCCACCTCCAGCAGCAGCAGCAGGAGGAGAACGACGCCCCTGGGGAGTTGGAAATGGAGTTTGAAGCTGGATTTTATAAGTTCTGGAGGAATGGGAAGAGGAGTGGAAGGGAGGCACCACAGAACCTCTCCTTGGATCCTGGAATCCTGATCCCAGCACTGGAAGGAAAGAAGGATTTGATTTAAATATGTGATATATGCACATAGATGCATTCCCACATGCACAGGAGGATGTGCATATTTTGGGGTGGGTGGTCTGCACGGATTCCTCCGAGGCGGAGGGAGCCATAAATATTTTTGGAGTCTCTCTGCACACATTTTGCAACACATAAATCAGATTTTTGGTGACGTGCAGCGCAGCTGAATATTGAAGACAAATGCAACTTTCAGGCCATGATTTCTGAATAAAACCCTGGGTTTTAAATCCACCAGCAGCTTTTATAAATCAGTGGCCCAGGATGTGAAAGCCCAAGCACGGGGATGTGCGGAGTTTTAATTTCTCCTCGTAAATCACAGTGGGAGGAGGTGGGAGAGAAAAAAACTGTGGGGTTTAAATGTTTTTTTTTTTTTTCAGAAACACACAGGGAAATACAAGAGAGCTGGAGAAGGATTTGGGATAAGGGATGGAGGGACAGGACACTGGGAATGGCTTCCCACTGCCAGAGGGCAGGGATGGGATATTGGGTATCCCAATTAACTCTGGGATTCCCTCTGTCAGTGGGAAGGAGCTGGAGGTTTGATCCTTCTACAGACTGTAAAACTTCCACATTATTTGAATTCCACTGATCTGGATAATTTTTTTTCCCCCCCAGTCCTTAGGAGGAGAAGGGCAGCGTCTTGGATGCCACTGAGGGCAGTGAAAAAATCACTCCAGGTGCGTCTTGTTCCCCCAAATATCAAATTCCTCATCCAACCTTTGCTATTTGCTGCATCTTAAGTGGGATTTGTGAGAATCATGGGATCCTGGAATGATTTGGATTGGGAGATACCTTAGAGTCCACCCAGCGCCACCCTGCCACGGGCAGGGACACCTCCCACTGTCCCAGGCTGCTCCAAACCCCGTCCAACCTGGCCTGGGACACTTCCAGGGATCCAGGGGCAGCCACAGAGAGAAGAAGAAGAAGGAGGGAGGATGAGGGGATTTTCAGGGGGTCTCCACAGAGACAACAAAATTATTTCTGGAGAAAATGAGCTCCTGGGAAAGGGTTGAGATCAGGCAGAGCTTGAGACACGACAGCAAAGCAGCACCGAGCTCTGAAGATCTTTTAAACACAGGGTTTTTAAAAGTGATTCCCTTCCCTGGGCATCCACAGCCCAGAGCTGGAGGGTTCATCACGTTGGACAGGGCTTTAATTCCATGAGAACAGAATTAAATCAATGTTCCTCTGCTGGTGCCATTCGCTCAAAGGAGGAGCTGAATCAGCAGGGAGAAGGTGGATGAGACATGCAATGTGAAAATTGCCTTCTCCAAGCACCAAACGATGGGAATCCCTCCAGCTATGGAGAGGATAAGGCAGGAAAAGCTCATCCTGGGCTGTGCTGGCTCCGTTCTAGGCAGAGCACCTGAGTTTTCAGTTAATAAAGGGCAGGAGATAACTGCTCCTATTACAAATAATTGCCAGGAAAAAGAATGGATCAGGCTAAGAAAATACAGGGGCCATAAAAGCTCTCGTTAACATTCTTTCTCCGTGCTTATCATCAATTTTATACAGGGTTAAATATATTTTCTGGTGACTACCACGGCAAGGCTGAGGATTAAAGAGGATAATGTACAATGTGATTTATGAAGTTTTAATGGAAAATCCCCATGGGTTGTGTATAAATCTTATTTATAGCTTTAAAAGTATGTAATATACTTATTGTATATTTTAAAAACTGTGGGAGTGCAGTCCCTGTCATAGTTAATCCATTAAAAAAAGCGACTCCTGAGGGGCTCCTGGGGATAAAGCGTTGGATATTTCAGAGCCTCTCCGCGAGTTCAGCGGGAAATGTCCAACACGATTTGGTTACTGGGGGGGAAAAGGGGAAGCAAAGAACCCAAACTGGCTGGGAGGAAGGGACAGGCTGGCTGGGTCAGGAGTGAGCTGGGACCATCTGGATCCGGGGGATGTGTGGGGGAATTAAACAACTCCTGAGGGCCCAGCCTGGTGCCTGGGCTGGGTAATCTCTGCCTGGGGCTCGGACTAAGCTTCAGCTTTGGGTTTAGGTGAGAGGGGCTTTCTTTGAATGTCACCTGTCCAATGAGGGAAATTCTCCTGGATTGCCTGCAATGGACCCATGGAGCCCAGCAGCTCTGTCTGGGGTGGAAAACAAGATCTTGTCCACCTGCTCTTGTGGACTTGCTTCCCCTTATCCTGAAAATACAGATTTCTCTCCCCCCCCCCCCCCCCCCCCCAAATATTACAGAATCTATTTTCCATCAGTTCAGGATAGAACCTGATGGACTGAGTGCTTTAGACATAGAGGAAAAAACCCAATTTTATCTCTTTTTTTTGCCTCTACCTGAAAAAACCTTCATTGCCACCAAAGAAGAAAAGACACGAAAAGGATGAACCAGGACATTTCCTGCTTCAGCCCACCCAGGTTTGTTTTTTCCCATGGGGAATGTTCTGCTTTTGGGCATCAGCTCCAAATATTCCCATCACTCCTAATGAAGAAGCAAGATTATCTCTTGCAAGATTAAAATCAGGCTTTATGAAAGATCCTGATGTGCTGTGGGAGGCTGTGTGGGGTTATTTTTAATATAGGGAAAAATTCCCAGTCTCTGGCCAGGGAAACAAAATCCCTGATCTCATCTGAGTCAGGTACAGGGGACTGAAGAAGAGGGGGATGAAAGTTAATTTTGGTTTTTTTTTTTTGTTTGTTTTCCTTGCAGTTTCTTAGAAGTATGCTGATAGATGGGAATTCCTAGATGAGACAATCGGAGCCGATGATTCATTCCCAAAGCGCCAAAATGAGCCAGCACTGGGCTTGGATGAGAACACTGCATGAAATCAGATTTTTTTTTTTTTTAAGGATATTTCGAAAGAAACGATGATCTTTTCCCTCCTAACACACTCAGATTTTTTTCTAATTATATCCCTTGGCTCAACATCTTGGCCCTCAATAACAACTTGAGGGGCTCAGATGTATTTCAGCCTACCCAGGGGATCAAAGACGAGCAAGGCCTCTCTGGTGTCCTAAACGAAAATAAAGGTGCTTTTCCAGAAAACTGGGGCCCGTAATTCCTCATGGCCAGCTCAGAGAAGAGCTTGGTATGATCCAAACCAAAAGGTTTGACCACCACTCCGAGGTTTTATCCTTCATATTTAAAGTGCAGGCCTGCGATCCCGGAAAGGCCTCGGCCTTGTTTCACACAAAAAGGTGCCACAATGTCCCTCAAAGGACAGAGGTTTAATGCAGAGAGCCCAAAACAATTTGCAAAACCCATTAAAACCAGCACAAAACGAAAATCAAAATTCTCCCTCCCCACCCCTGGGAGTGTCCAAGGCCAGTTTGGATGGGATTGGAGCAACCTGGGATAGTGGGAGGTGTCCCTGCCCATGGCAAGGGGTGGCTCTGGGTGGGATTTAAAATCCTTCCAACCCAAATATTTGGGTGATTCCATGACCTTGAGGAGCTAATTAGGCAAAGCACCATGATTTCTGGGAACGGAGCTGAATTCCATGCGGGGAGGCAGCGGAATCTGAGCCGGGCAAGGCTGAGTGGGATCAGGACATGGGAGGGGAGGAGGAGGACATGGGGACAGCCCTGCCACCCTCTCACCGGGACAACTGCCCCAGCAATGCGCTCAGAGGCTGACAGACACTAAAATTCAGGGGATTTCATCCCTACAAAGCTCCTGGATTTCCGAATTTCTCCAGCGACAGGCTTGTGCCCGGTGCCAGAGTGAATCCAAGCAGAACAGGACCTTCAAAGGAAAACCCAACACCTTTATGGGCATGAACGTCCCAGATCCCACAGGGAGAGCCGGGGCTGTGTGGCTGCATCCATTAACTCCTGCTGGATGCTCTCCCTTCCCTCATTCCCACTTCCTGAAATCCCAATGGAAAGCAATGTTTAAAGCGGGTCAGTAATGGGTAGCAGCAACCGCGGGTGCAAAGTTCAGCGAGAGGAATGAAGTGTTGGGGCAGAAGAACGTGTGGGAGGGGAGAGGAGAATGGAATCACTGCTGCTGGTGGGTGGCTTTGATCTGAGAAAGGAAAGTGGGTCACGGTGGCAGAGCACGGAGAGGAACTCGTTGTTTGGGAGTGCTGTTGATGAGGCATCCCTGATGTGTCCGGGAGGGGATGTGGCAGCAGAATTCCATCATGGGCACAGTGGGAGAACAGGCAGGGGCAAGGATCCTGGATTCACAGAGCAGGATCGAGCTAAAAAAGAGGGAAGGGCCTCTCCTCCCCAGGAAAACGGGGAAACTGAGGCAGGGCAGGAGGCAACTTGGAACAACGCAAGGATCTCGTGTTTCCTCCTGCTTCACGTCAAGTTATTTGCCAAAGATGAAGTAAATTTACTCCAGCCTTGGAGGAGGGTTTTGTTGTGTCTTCCCAGTGATGGATAAACCACAACTGTAGGAATTTCTCCAAATTCTCACTCATTTCACAGGATCGTGGGGTTGTTAATCTTGGAAAAATCCTCCCAGATCAAGTCCAACCATAACCCAGCACCACCCCAGGGTCACACTAACCCATATCCCCAAATGTCATATCCACACATTTTTTAGAGTCACTTTTAAGAGTTCACACCAAATTTTGGTGGGTTTTTTTTCCTAGATGACTCCCACCTATCAGGAGTTGCTGTTTCATTATCACTCAGGATAAAAGCCCTTTATCCCTTTATAATCACGTCACTCCTCCCATGGGGACAGGCCGTGATCAGGTTTCCTTCGGCTCTATTTTGATTAACTTAATAAATTGAACTCCTTAATTCTTTTGTTGCAGGGGGCATTGTCACCCCTTTTCTCCCCACCTGATCTGCAGAAATAGTGAATCCCTGAGGAACAAAAGCCCATTTTGCTTTCAGCTCTGGAAATCCTTTGACAAAGGCAAAGATTTACTATTGGTGTCACACCTTTTATCTAGGGTAAGACACAAACACAAAACCTGCAGCTGGAGTAGGAAAAAAGAAGACTTTTTAAATTATTTTTTTTTAAACAACCAACCAAACCTCTCTCAATGGAGGAATTTTGTTCTAAAAACCTGGCTCCTCTCTGTGTGATGAAAATGCCATAAATCCAGTTCCTTGTGTTATCAGACAATTCCCAAATGTCCCCCAGGGTACCAGGGGCATCT
This sequence comes from Delichon dasypus, assembly GCA_037837765.1. Classification (NCBI taxonomy): domain Eukaryota; kingdom Metazoa; phylum Chordata; class Aves; order Passeriformes; family Hirundinidae; genus Delichon; species Delichon dasypus. The sequence goes on from JBBAXF010000023.1 coordinate 1,736,788, forward strand.
CCAGCAGTGGAGAAACAGCTCCGTGTCTGCAGCCTCTGCCAAAGCACCGGAGCCGTGAACGATGCTTTATTTCCTTAGAAAGCAAAGAATTAAACACAAAAATCAACGCGTGTGGCTTTGCAGGGAGGTGAGAGCCAAACACCCTCTTGGAGCTGTCACAGAATCCAAAATCATGGAATATCCTGAGCTGGAAGGGACCCATAGGATCACTGAGTCCAAGAGTGCCGAGTGCTGACAACAAATGTTTTTCCTCATCGAGCTCAAAAGTAAAAAATTTTCAGGGATATTTTTTGCCGTTGTGTCTTTTTTTTAATTTATTTCTTTCATCAGAAGAGCATCTCTGACTTTCAGCCTCATCCGGGCTCCCAAATTATTTTAATAATGAGATGCAGCCCATGGGTCTCTGAATTTATCTGGGATTTTTGATAAAACATAAGCCCCCAGATAAACCCAAGCAATTGGACATTTTAAAATATCTGTTTTCTGAGTATGGGAACATCCCTGGAGGTGCTGGATGTGCTTTGAAGACTTTGGTGAGGTAGAGGGTCGAGTCCCTCCCGTTATGTCCAGGTTGCAGCACATTTTACAGGATTTTGTTGCTAAATCCCAATAATATCCCGATCCACAGCAGCCTGAGCGCTGCAAAGACAACATTGAAAGGCTGCAGGTGCTCCCTGAAAGGGAACAGCGAGTTTTCCTGATGTTTACCAGTAATTCCCGGATGATCAAAGCTGGATGTTGCTCCTGCTCCATCAGCACATCAAATAAATAAGGATCAGCCTCTTTCCCTCCAGGCATGTCCTGGGTCTGTTCCCATTCCCAGGAATTGGTGGGATTTATCCCCCAGAGCCTCATTACACAGAATATTCCAGCCTGGAGCCACCTGTCCTTTGGCATCCCCTGCAGAAACGGAATCAAAATCATTTTCCATCCCTCTAAATGGTCATTAAACCCCTCCCCTCTCCTGCCAACAGCCTCAATAATTAACAACGGCCTCAATAATAATTAATCCCTGGGATTGCAGAGGGGGAACTGTGGGATCCGCTCGAATTTCAAACACCAGCTTTCACTTTCCATGAGAGGCAAGAACACTGAAATTCCCACTCCAGCTCCACCTCAATCCCTGGAGCCACTGGAAAATTCAGGATTTTTTCCAGGCCACCTGATGCTAAAAACAACGGAGAGGGGTTTTCAACACCTGTGCTGTTTTTTGCAGAGGGAACACGTTTGTTCCAAAGGAGCAGAAGTGGAAACCCACAACTTTTGTGTTTGTTTTAGCTGGAGACACTCACTCTGCGATCCTACCTAGACATTCCATTTGGGATGGAGCACTGGGAGCCAGGGAAGAAACACAGTTTCCTTCCCTTTGCAATCGACAAAATAATTAGTTTGATTTGAAAAGTCGGCGGGAAGGAGTCAACGAGGAGTTTGTAACGCCAGAAACAGGTGGAAAATAGGGAATAAGTTGTCAAAATTGTGCACAAATTACTCCTCTCCTGTGCAAATCACCCAAACCCAGGGGTGCAGCAGAATTCACCCCCAAATCCTCACAAATCAGAGAAGTTCTGCAAAATGAGGAGGCACTGAAAGAGCTGCTGTCCCTGAGGGTGTGGAATCTCTGCTGGCAGAACCACCACGGTAGCAGAAACCCCCAAATTAAATAAAAAAGCCAGGGAAGACCATTTAAAATAAATTTACCTCAAAAGAGACACGATTTCGGAAAGCAGTCAGCTGTGGAGGGAGGGAAGTGGTGAATTCCTGTCACTTGGAGTCCTAAATCCAGGTTTGATTTCTTTCTAAAACACATCTGAGGGCACCCAGGGACATTCACAGGCTGAGCAAGGCGGATGTCAAGGAGGGAAAATTTTCCAGCCCCTGTTTCCCAGGATGCAAAAGTTGATTTTCAAGCTGGCTTCTCTGGCCTGCATAAAGGAATGCCCCTAAACAAGAGAAAAAACACCTCAGATGAGATGCTTCTCTCAGGAATTTGAGGAATATGACACCAAAACTCACCCCTCGAGTAAATGACATTATTGAAAAAAAAAAAAAAACAGAAAAACATTATTCAAAATCCACGAGAAAGCCCTTAGCTTGGAAGGCAGGAAAAATAAGGTAGAAATGCCAATTGTTTTGGACCTGAATTCTTTTGAATCTGAAAAACATGGAGGTTAAGGGACCTTTTAAAATTATATTTACAATCTCAGTGGCTTTGGGATGTTTTAGAGAACAAACATCAGGCTCCACAAGGAAGGGTGGGGGGAAACCCCGTCAAGCTCTCCCCAATTACTGCAGCAGGAAGAATTACATGAATCGGGATTTTTTTTTTTTTTAAATATAAATAATAAGCATTCTGCGCATTTAATAATTTTTTTGGTTTCCCAACAATATCCTGGCTGCCAACAGGATGCAGAACAATCCTCATTAGCTGTGTTGGGGGAGAGCCTAGAGAAGGTCAAATCACGGGCCACGACGATGCAATTATGCTCCCTGCTAGAAAGGTCACTCATCCTCATCACGCTAATTATCCCGACAGGATTGCATTAATTTCCACGGATTTTTAAGGCAAAAACTTCGGCAGTGCCTTGGCCTGTTCGATTCCAGCACTGCTTTTGTCCTTCTCGTCCCAAAAAAATCCTTCTTGGGACAGGAAACAACAAAAATGGTCTCCCAGGGAAAAAAAATAAACAAAAAACAAACCCCAACAAAACAGTGAAAAACAGCCAGGGAGAATTGTAATTAAAAGACAAGGATGAGGTTATTTTGCAGTTTCAAGGACTGATTCTCATAGATTTTGTTGTCACTGTTGTGTGAGGAGACTTTGTGGGGCAAAATGCAACAGCAGGAGGACGTGGAGCTGCTGGAGCTAGAGCAGAGGTCAAGGGGATGCTCCAAGGGCTGGAGCAGCTCTGGAGCCAGGCTGGGAGAGCTGGGATTGTCCAGTCTGGAGAGGGGAAGGATCCAGGGAAACTTCAGAGCTCCATCCAGGGCCTGAAGGGGCTCCAGGAGAGCTGGAGAAGGACTGGGGACAAGGGATGGAAGGACAGGACACAGGGAATGGCTTCCACTGGGAAAGGGGAGACTGGGGTGGGATATTGGGCAGGAATTCCTGGGTGTGAGGGTGGGCAGGGGCTGGGATGGAATTCCCAGAGGAGCTGTGGCTGCCCCTGGATCCCTGGCAGTGCCCAAGGCCAGGCTGGAGCAGCCTGGGATGGTGGAAGGTTCCCTGCCGTGGCAGGGGTGGCACTGTGTGGGATTTAAGGCTCCTTCAACTCAAACCATTCCAGGATTCTGTGACGTTCAAACCAGTCCAGAGCCACAGGAGCCTTTGTAAATCTGGATTCTTTAACTTTCCGTAAGCAGGGGAGGCTGCAAGGAGGAAAGATTAAACAAAGAGAAAACCAACTTTTATCAGGGAGCGATGGATTCATCCGAGGCTGCTGAGGAGAAGAGGCTGCCTGGGACACATTCTCAGCACAGCAAAGACACCCAGCACGTGTTCTTCATTCCTGTAGTCGCTTTTTCCTTCTCCACAACATCTCAAACAAACAGAAATTGCTTGTGGCCCTCCCGGAATAAGTTTTACTCCTCCATGATGCTGCTACAGCCAGAGCTGTGCCGTGTCCTTGCTGTGGACGCTCCGTGGAGTCCCCAAAACAATGCCCACCAGGCCTCAGAAGATCTCAGTTCTCTGTGCTCCTCTCCCTGCCCTTTCTTAGCAGCAGGATGAGCATTAAAAAAAAAAAGTCTAAAAAAAAAAAAAAAGCCTAAAAAAATTAAATCTCTGATTCCTCGCTGCAGTCAGAACTATATTCATGACTCTGCAGTGGTCCATGGCCCAATTTCGAGGTTTAAGAAGTGCAAAAGGTCACACTGGAAGAGAAAGAGGCAAATTCAGACACCTCTCCCCAGCTCCAGGCGCTTTTAACTCTTCCCAGCTCAAGGAATTTGCTCTGCTTGCGGTCGAATTAATTAAGGGGATGTCAAGTGTGAAGGGAGAGGGAGGAAAGAAGCTCCTCTCCCAAATATTCTTCCCTGTCACGGTGCTTAAACAGCTTCAACATATTTATGGCACCTGTGACACACAGCAAATTTGTTTGAATCACCCTGAAATCTCCCCGAAGTCCAGGCCCTGCTTTGAGCCCTCTGGAAACAGAGGTTCAGTCTTTGCTGCTGCTCCTTGTTTGCATTTTAAGGGCACTGAAACGTTTTCATTTTAAGCTCCTTCTGTACCATTTTCATTTTAGGGTTCACTCTGAACCGTTTCCATTCTGCTTTTGCACCCTAAAATCCCCCATGGGCCCCGGCCAGGCACATCCTTGCCCTGCTGGGGACACAGCCAGAGTGACAAAGCTCTGCTTTTGTGGGCTGGACATGGGTTTATTCTGTGATTTCAGAGAATATTTAGGTTGGAAAAGAGCATTTAGGCTGGAAATGACCTCCAGGGCCATCGAGCCCAGCCATTAACCCAGCTGGGTCACGGCAGACAAGGCACTGTACATAACCTGGCAATTATGACATTAATAACTCTTTGTCGAGGGGTTCAAGGCCACAAATGAAATTAAAATGTTATTACGGGAGCCTGGACCCACCTCTTCGAGGCACTAAACCTTTTCTCTCTGGAAGGGAAGTCGATTTATCCTTAAAAACCTCCAACAATTCCCTTCTAAAGCACAGACAGGCCTGGACACAGGGAAAGGCCGCAAAAAAATTGGTTTTATAAAGTACAGAGAGAGCACAAAACCACTCCCAAAGCTCCCTCCATGCCGGGAATTCGGGATCAATCACACGGAGAAGCCCCGGGGTCGATGGCTCCATACTCCTGGAAGGGGCAATGGGTTGTTTACAGCCTCCCAGGCACCGCGGCACAAGGCAAAGAGGAAAAACGGGTGAGCGCAGGGCTCCTGTAAATCATCAGGAATGAACTCCTGGCCTGCTTTATCCCATCCATCACACCGTGCTGAAAGGAGAACACACCCTCATTTCCCACAGAGAAAATATATGGAGGAGGTGAACTCCCTCTCACATCCCAGCGTAACACGGTCACCGCCCCGTAAATACATCGGGTCTCGGGTTGTCCTTAAAGTAATCTTAGGGCAAATCCCCATCCTGATTTATGGCAGGGACAAAGCGCTGGGCAGCCCCCAGAGCCAAAGGGAGGAGGAGGGAGTGATGGTTCTCCTGATTTTTCAGCCCTGGATTGGGAATGGGAAACTGGGTCAGGAGAAGAGGAGCGGCTCACTGAGGAGGGGGAGACGATCAGGAGCAGAGCAGGTCCTGTGCGTTTTGAGCAAAGCATCATTAAAAAAGGTCGGTTCCATGAGAGCAGCGAAATAAAACCACAAATAAAAAATGGAACTCGGTCCAAGCAAAACGGAACAACCTGGAAATGCAGCCATGGGCGGCACGGGGAGAAATTTTGAGGAGTGATTTTAAAAAATCCATTGGAAATTTCTAGTCTGAACTTTTTAAACCTTAGAGCTGAAGACTTTTGGACACCTGACCCTCCTGGAACCACGCTATCCATCCTGCCTGAGGGATGGAGGATGGGAATTCCAAAAAAGCTAAAACCCCTTTCCTAGAGGCAAATCAGGCCCTGTGAAATGCATCCAGTGGGAGCAGAGAACCTCTGAAATAAAGCTGCACGTCAGGGGAACACAGCCGGGCTTGGTTTTGAAATGAGTTCTAAAAATCAAATCACCTTAAAAGGGGAAAAAAAAAAGAAAATTGGTATCAGGTGCTGCTTCCACACAGGAGCCACACAAATACCCAGAAATTCCTTTCATTCCAGCACCATTTTCCTTGAATTTCCCTAACTATTACCGCACTGATGAACCACTTAATCATCCCAGAGCGAACCCTCCCCATACGCAGAGGTATTTTTAGGAGGGAAGAAAATATATCTGATTTCTCATTCCCTATTTCCATTTCTGAGGCTCCACCAATTTACATTTCACACCAGCTATGAAAACACCCATGGAATACAAAGGCTGTTTAGACATCTGTTTGAGTCTGGATTCCTTCTTTTATTTTCTATTTTAAATTATATTTTTTAATATCAAATTTCTGCTTTAATTAGCAGCAAACGTAGGACACTTAGGGCCTGAAATGAGGAGACCTTCCTGCTCGTTTCACCGGAGCAGCGTGGCCCTCAAGTATTAATTAAACCTTAAATTGCTTTCTGGGGCAGAAGGGCTGCTCTGGTTTTTCTGGTCAGGGGAGCATTATTGAAAACAGGGTCTGTGCCATGCCCGGAGCCATTCCTGAATCCATGTCAGCTCCAGAAAAGTGGGAATTCAAAGTGAAACCTCGATTTTCCCCTGAAAATGCGCTATCCACGCTCCAAATTTATAAATGCTGGAGTGATTGAAGCAGCCAGAGAGGAACCAATGAGGACGATGCAGGAGCTTATAGCCCACCCCAAAGTCTGATTTGTTCAATTATTTGATCCCAGGGAAAAGAGGTGGGGACAGGGAAGGCAAAGGATGAGGGTGATAATGGATAATGAGGCCGGATTTCATTTACACCAAGGCCTGCCTGAAGACTCAGCCTTAAAATAGGTTTAAAATAGGGAGAAATAGGTTTAAAATAGGGAGAAATAGGCTTAAAATGGGCAAAAAAGAGCTCCAATAATGATTTTTAGCACAGGGCGTTACCTCAAAACAACTCGTGCAAGAGGAAAACCAGCCCTGGAGAAGTGCATTTGTGAGGCTGAGCTAAACCCAGGGTAGGATTTTACTGGTTCCACGCTGCTCCAAATGTGATGGACTCACGGGAGTTCTGCTGAGCTGCTGCTGTCCTCCAGCCTGCAAAAAAAAAAAGAAAAAAAAAGGAAAAGAGAAAAGGGATCATCCTAGGAAGAGCTTTGGAAAACTTCCAAAGCTGCACAGGGCAAACACAAAGTTCGCTGATTTGTGCAGGAGCTGCCGCTTTTATGTTTCAAGTTGATTAGGAGCAAAAAATTAACATTTCATGAAAGCCTCTGACAGGAGACAGGAGCCTTTCATTAAACACAAAGCGTGTAATTAGTGATAGTAATGATACCTGGGGGCTCTTTGTGCACAGTTCATTCCGTGGGAGATGGAACAGGGAAACACCATTTGCCCCCATTGTTGGGAGCTGAAAGCGCCAAGATTCCCAATTTCTTCCCCTAATCAGGACTAAACTCCACTTTTTAAACTTTAAGCATTCACAAGGATGAGAAAAATAATCCCAGTGCAACTCACTCTGAGCTTTGGGTATCTTATACCCTTAAAGAACTCATTAGGGTCAGAAGGTTTTTCTTTAACTGATTCTGTGGTAATTATAACACTTATTAGGATGCCCTGGAAGGAGCAGAAAGACTCTGGATTTCCATGGTTTTAATGAACTCTTGGGGAAAAAATCCCCTCTTTTCCTCCTGCCTAAAGTTTTTATTGTTGGGATTGCACAGACTCGTCATTATTGGGTGCCCAAAGAAATTCCTGGATCCCTGGAAATGTCCAAGGCCAGGTTGGGTGGGGCTTGGAGCACCCTGGGGTAGTGGGATTTAAGGTCCCTTCCAACCCAAACCATTCCAGGATTCCATGATTATTTAAGCCAGGAGTTTAACCAGGAAAATCCCATTAAAATCCCATCTATCTTCACACGCCTGGACTTGATCATCCCAGAAACCTTTCCCAACCTTTTCTATCATTCCACAGCCTGGGATGCCCTTGCCTGCGCTCAGAGCCTCCCAAAGAATTCCCAAAAAAATCTCTTGGCAGGGATCAAACCTCTCCAGGGTGGCAGCTCAACATGAGACACCCCAAATGAGACACCCAAAAATTCCATTTCTTGGTGCAAACAGCCCCAAAATGACCCCTCAGGAACGAGGATGTCAGGGAGGGGATTTCGTATCTCCGGGCTCAAATCCAGTGTGGACGAGCCTCCCTTCGATCCAACTCCTCCCAGCAAGGATCTATCCAATTTGTCCCGGATTCGTTCCTGTCCCAGCCTCACCAAGGTGGAAGTTCAGATTTCCCAGGTGGGATTGCACCTCCCCGAATCCTGGTGGGCTCCAAGGCTGGTAAAGCTTGGGAAAACGTGCCCCGATTCCAAAATGTGGAACTCCAGCCCTTCCCGAGGGTGTTTAAATGCACAAGGAGCAGGAGGAGAGGAAGGAAAGGAGCCTCAGGTATCAGAATCCATCCAGGACTCATCCCTAATTTTGATTAGCTGGGAAACAACGGAGCAATCCCCATTTGTATCCATTTGGGAGGAGGCTGGAAGTGCTGCTGCCAGGTTTTATTGGAACGGTTGTTGTGGCGACGAGGGAAATCAAAGCGGGATGTCGGTCCCAGGTTTTAATGAGTCTCAGGGAGGATCATTCCGTGTTTGCAATTCCTCAGCTCCTCAGTAAATACGGGAGGACACAAGGCTGGAATTCCAATTTCTCAGGAATCCTGGTGCTCTGGAACAGAAAAATCCGGATTTTTCCATGCAGTTGAAGAGATCCTACTGATTTGGAGACACTGCTGGAATCAACGGCTCAAACATCAGAGGCACAGTGCAAAATTCTATTTTATTTTTAAATTTTATTTTATTTTATTTTATATTTTATTTTATTTTATTAATTTAATTTAATTTAATTTAATTTAATTTAAATTAATTTAATTTTGTTTTATTTGTTAAAATTTAAATTAATTTAATTTTTTATTTTATTTTATTTTATTTTATTTTATTTTTAATTTAATTTAATGTAATTTAATTCAATTTCATTACATTTTGTTTTATTTGTTAAAATTTAATTTTATTTTATTTTATTTTATTTTATTTTATTTTATTTTATTTTATTTTACTTTATTTGATTTTTTAAAATATAGTTTAAATTTTATTTGATTTTATTTTGCATTATTTTGCTTTGTTTCATCCTGAGATAAACAGAATTTCAGAGCCCCGTCCAGGGCCTGAAGGGGCTCCAGGAGAGCTGGAGAGGGACTGGGGACAAGGGATGGAGGGACAGGACACAGGGAATGGTTTCCCAATGGGAAAGGGGAGATTTAGATGGGATATTGTGAAGGAATGAGGGTGGGGAGGGGCTGGGATGGAATTCCCAGAGGAGCTGTGGCTGCTCCTGGATCCCTGGCAGTGCCCAAGGCCAGGTTGGAACACCCTGGGGACAGTGGGAGGTGTCCCTGCCATGGCAAGAGTTGGCACTGGATGGGATTTCAGGTCCTTCCAACCCAAACCATTCCAGGATTCCAGGAGCTCGCAAATTCCCTCTGCTGAGAGGAAAAAAAAGGTCAGAATTAAAAGACAAATCCTGAAAATAAACAAATTTCAGCATCCCAGCTTGGGCACGGGAGCAGGGCAGGACTCCACGGAGCTGCCATTTGTCAGGATGGGAGGGAAAAATCACTTTAGGGGTTGGAAAAACTCCAGTGATGGAAAACTCCAGGATTTCAGGGCTCAGAGGAGATGAGAGCAAGCTCCAAACCCTGTTTTAGTCCATTAAAACAACAGGGAGCAGCGCCCCAGGCAGAAGCTCAGGAGCTGGGAGCGCTGGAATTCATTCCATGCGTCTGGAAAGAAAAGGATTTGTCTTGGCAGTGCCAATCCAAGAGGCTGCTGCCTTCGGGGAGAGCAAGAGAGGCAGAATCCAGGTGAAATCCAGCTAAAAATGGTCTGGAAAAGGGAACAAAGAACCCAGCCCCTGCTGCTTCATCCCTGCTGGACCCCGGGAAAGAGGAGCTCAGGAATATTCTGCACAAATGCCGAAACCAAAGGGAAGCTGACCTCAAACCCAATTTTTGCTCTGAATTAAAATAACCTCCAACGCCTCAAATTCCAGTTTTTTTTTTTTTTTTTTCACTCGTGTCAAGCAGGGTAAGGGTGAATTTGGAGTTGTCCTGGCAAATAAATGAACTTTTCTGAGTGTGCAGCGTTCTGCTTCCATTTCCCACAGCACCCCAAAAACACCTCCTGGAGGAAAATTCTCCAGAGAAAAGAGATTTTAGCTTACAGGGAGACTCTCCCGGTTTTCCCAGCTGCCCAAGAGGCTGCACAAAGTTCTTTTATTTGGGATAAAATCTTATGGGGAATAAATTGCTGGATTATCCCATTACAGGGGGTGGCTCCATCCAACAATTTTCTTGTCATTGAACGAGTTCTGGGAATGCACCTTGCGGGAGCACAGGGAGAGAAACCCAAAACCCTGCATAAAATTAACCCCAAAGTGGTTATTCCTTATTTCCAGCCCCTCTGTAATGGGAATTATTGAGGGAGTTTTGCCTAATTCCGTGTGATTTCCCCCCAATTTGATAACAACTAATTGGGAATGGCGGGATTGCCAGTATTTGCCTCTGGAAGCTTCTCTGAGAGGTTTGATCTCCCACCCAGACTCTTTTCCCTGGAAGCAGAGGAAAGAGCTGTGGAGCTCCCTGAGGTTTTCCATGGAGATGTCTAAGACAGGGAGAACAAATGCTCCGGCTTGTTCAGCATCCAGGTCTGAATCCAAACAGAAATTTCCATCCAAATAACGTTTCTCCGTTCCTGCTAATGCAGGTTTTCCCCGTGGCACTGAAACTGATCCTTCCTCAGCCAGTGGAAAACTTGCTCAGAAAAAAAACCAAACAAACCAAAAAACCTTAAATGAAAAAGGAAACAAAACAAATGGAAAAAGCATCTGGGAAACCCCCAAAGGTTCCAGGGTGGGAATATTGTATGACACAAATCTTGTTTTTCCCTCAGTAATTGAATCCATAAAGATACTAAAGATTTAATTACGTTCCAAGGTTTTGCCTCCCCTTTTTTCTGCCTAAGGAAAACTTTAAGCGCAGGAGTTGCTGTGAAATCCCACTCGCATCGCTGGGGCTGGAGCAGGAATTCTCTCCCAATCATCAGGAGCTCCATGGATTATCCTGGGCTGCAGCTTCCTAATCCAAGGGCTCTGAGGTTTTATTAAATTACACAATGAGCTCTGGTGGCTTTTATTAAAACTGTCACATGGAAATTCCAATCACAGGCCAACAACCAGGAATAGAAGGTCTGAAAAAAATCCTGGAATCCTGGAATGGTTTTGGTGGGAAAGGAACCTTAAATCCCACCCAGTGCCATGGCAGGGACACCTCCCACTGTCCTGGGCTGATCCAGCCTGGCCTTGGACACTTCCAGGGATCCAGGGGCAGCCACAGCTCCTCTGGGAATTCTATCCCAGCCTCTCACAACCAGGAATTCCTTCCCAATATCCCATCTAAATCTCCCCTTTCCCAGTGGGATCCATTCCCTGTGTCCGGACCCTCCACCCCTTGTCCCCAGTCCCTCTCCAGCTCTCCTGGAGCCCCTTCAGGCCCTGGATGGAGCTCTGAGCTCTCCCTGGATCCTTTCCCTTCTCCAGGTGAACAATCCCAGCTCTCCTAGCCCGGCTCCAGCCTTATCCTAAAGATACCCATGTTAGAATTTCTTCCCAGTATCCCACCTAAACCTGCCCTTTGTCCATCTGGAACAGAACAGGGAGCAAAGGGAAAAGATCCTCTGGTTCAAGTCGAACAGTTTGCAGTGAACCCAACTATCCCAGTTCCAGGGATTCCACACAAAAGCAGCATCAGGGCTCACACCTGGATGAATCCCAGGAGTCCTAATCCCAAATCAATGTCCACATTCTCTCCTGTCCCCTGTCATCCACATCCCTTCTGCTCCCTCAGGATTTTTGTGCCTTGCTCCTCCTGACTCATGGCCGGGGAAGAAGCAGCCCTTGGAGTTTATTCCTGGGATTTTTTCCGTGTCCCACACACACAAATCCAGCTGAAACCTGAATCCCCGAGACAGCGACCTGTTACCCTGGTTTTTCTGAGTTTCTTTATTATCCTTTTGATTTTCATAAATGGAGTCAGATCTTTTAGTTACTGTAGAATATTAGAGCAGTTTTTCTACCTTTCCCACAGAAGTAATATAAACAAATCCTTTGTTTTTCATTCTCTGTCCTTTGTTTGCATATTTCTAACCTGAAAACAATTGTAACTGACAATTGGTCTGGCCACTGAGGCTGAGGGGTGGAAACCCCAAAAAGCCAATCTTCTGCTGGACCCAGAAATGTATAAAAAGTAAAAGAATAAACAAAGGGGCTCTCTTGCTCTCTCGGTTTTCAGCTGTGAGCTGGATCGGAAGGACCTCTGCCTTGCGAAATCTCTTGTCTGCGTGTGACTGCTTTGTGTGTCTCAGTGACAGCGACCTCCCTTTATTAACCTGGGAAATGAGGTGCAGACCCCACGAATCCCCTTCCTGTTCAAACCACAGGAATGTTGGTGTGTTTGGGACCCATTCCCACTAAATTTGTCATCGGGTTTTTCCCAGGAGCACCGTTTAACAAATTCTGTGTGAGGGAATTTTGACTCAATCACGTCAAAATTTGTCCTTTCTCCCCCCTTGGATCCTTCTGTGCTCATGTTTGTGGAGAAGATGGTGACAAGGAATTTACTGGCATCATCCAGAGCCTTCTGCTCGTGTTGTTCAGATCCCGGTTTTCCACCCAAATCGTTCCTTCTGGAGTTTTGCTGTTCACGGAGAAGTGAACCAGAGGGAATGAAAGCAGAGGAATCCATGTCCACATCACACAACGAGGAGCAGGAGGAGAGGAAACAGCTCTGAGCTGTGCCAGGGGAAGCTCAGGTTGGATAGTGGGAGAATTCCTGCGTGGAAAGGGTTTTCCTGTCCGTGGCAGCCCCCGTTCTGGGGAGGATTTAACAACAAATGTGGCTCTTGGGGACAAGGATTGGGGTGGCCTTGGCAGGGCTGGGGATTGTTGGACTCAGTGACCTTGGAGAGCTTTTCCAAGCTAAACAATTCCATGATTTCATGGATGAGTAGACACTGACCACTGCCAAAGGTCACTGGGAAATTCCCACTTGGAGCTCAAGAGGAGACCCCAGCTGACCATCCACGGGCAATCCCTGCGCCAGCTGAGATCACACATCCAAAGGAGAATTTGGGAATTTACCTCTCCAAGAGGATGGGCAGGAGAAGGATGGGACACCAAAGACCAGGAAAATCAAAATATTCTCTCCCTGTATCATCACGTTGGTCTTGAGCTCACTTTCCAAAGCTTAATTGAATTGTGCTTAATTTTAAATATTAAATACAGAGAAAAATGGCAAAATTCATGCTAGCCGAGCTTCTTATTTGATGTACTTTTGATATTTTTAGAACTTCTGCACACACTTGGTTATTTATTATTATATTAGTATATAATAATAATATTTATTATAATGTAATAAAACCCCTTCAGCATTTATTATTTGGGGATTTTGCAGGCCATCTCCTAAATTTTTACATTTTTTGGTCCAATACATGCAAAAAAATTACACAGAAACGCTGAAAATGGAAGAACCACCTGCATTTACCTCATTAAACACCCACTGAGTCAGAGCAGGCACCAACCTGTATTTTGGGACTGTCTCTTCCAGTAATCGAATTCCCAATGATTTATGTGGGCTCCGAGACAATTCCCAGCTATCGACTTCAATCCTGCAGGATTTAAACCTAATTAAAAGTGCTTGAAGTTGTCAACCTCAAGCTTGTTTTTTTATTCCTTTAAAATGGCAGAAACAACCAAATGAAGCCAAACAAGGACCAAGATCGGCTGTGTGAGTTTGGAATTTCGACGATTTCCGTTTCCCGGCTTTCCTGGGGTATATCAGGCACATTCCCTAATGTTTGAAATGTTTAAAATGAAATTTTTGCCTGCATTTATCAAAAGGCAACAGGCCGGATTCAGAGTGCTGCAGAGCTGACACCTGGAGAGGGATGGTGGAGGGTTCAACCCTTGAAAATCCCAGGAAGGCGGCAGCAAATCGGAACCGACGGGACGCTCCTTTGATCTGACAGCTGGAACTCCCATGGAATGTGGGATTTCGGCTCCTCTCAGCTCCGGGACGAGCGGATCCACCCGCAGCAGTTCTACAGCACCAATCAGCTGCCTCACAGCCGAGCTGCTCGGGATTATTTTCCTTTATTTTGACACCCCCAGACTCCGCGGAATCCGTCGGAAGGCAAAATCAGGAGCCACGTGCCTGGGCAGGGATGCCAACCTGTCACTCTGCCTCCTCCAGAAACACTCCTCCTGCTGATGCAACAAAGGGAAGTGGGCTGGAGCCAGAAGAATTTTCCATTTGCAGCTCCCGGATCCCGGGTGTTTTATCCCAGGTTGTTTGCGGGGAGCAGGGAAGTGACAGCTCTGCGCCGTGTTGCATCAGCAAAGCCTGAAATGCCATTTTCTTTTTTGCTAAACATTGTGGAATCAGCCCTCCCGCTCAGCTGAGTGGGAGAAAAACACTGCCAAGGTTTCAGGGACTAAAGGAAGATTTAGGATTTTCGATTCCTCCCGAGGAAGGGAATTTTGGAAATGACATTTTTGAGTTCTCGATCCAACAGACAAAATACCTACAAAGGCATAAATACTGGAATTTAAAAACAATGATTTTGAAAATCCCTTAAGAACAACTCACCAACAACAGGGATGTGCACACGGGATCTAGGATTTCAGCTCAGGGATCTGGGATTTCAGCTCAGGGGTCTGGGATTTCAGCTCAGGGGTCTGGGATTTCAGCTCAGGAGTCTGGGATTTCACACCCCAGCTCAGGGGTCTGGGATTTCACACCCCAGCTCAGGAGTCTGGGATTTCAGCTCAGGAGTCTGGGATTTCAGCTCAGGGGTCTGGGATTTCAGCTCAGGGGTCTGGGATTTCAGCTCAGGGATCTGGGATTTCAGCTCAGGGATCTCGGATTTCAGCTCAGGGGTCTGGGATTTCAGCTCAGGAGTCTGGGATTTCAGCTCAGGGGTCTGGGATTTCAGCTCAGGAGTCTGGGATTTCAGCTCAGGAGTCTGGGATTTCAGCTCAGGGGTCTGGGATTTCATCTCAGGAGTCTGGGATTTCACACCCCAGCTCAGGGATCTGGGATTTCACACCCCAGCTCAGGGGTTTGGGATTTCACACCCCAGCTCGGGGGTTTCTTTTGGAATTAGCACAGATCCCATCCCTAATTCCTTTCCGGTTTGATTGCTGAACCCAAATAACTCCAACCCCATAAAAACCCTTCCAGGAGCCAACGGTGAGCCTGGAAAGGAGGAAAGGACAGGTCAGACCATCAGAAGTGTTGTTGTGGCAAAGTGCGTCCTCAAAGGGGTAAATTTTGCTGATGAAAAGTCAGTTTTGGAGACAAACAACTGAAACCTAGGAAACAGAGACCAACTCTCTCATGGAATCATGGAATTGGGTGGGAAAGGACCTTAAAGATCTTTTAATTCCAACCCTTGGACACCTTCCCCTATCTCAGGGGGTTCCAAGCCCCATCCGGACTGGCCTTGGGCACTTCCAGGGATGGGGCAGCCATGGTTTCAAGACATCCTGAGCCCCAAAACACAGCAATTCCATTTTTCCTGATTATTTCCCTCTTCCTTCCTTCCCTCCCCTCACCAGGGTCGGATCCACGATGCCCAGGGCGGGTTTTCCTCACTTACCCAAGACCCATCCACCACTTTGTCAGGTCCTTGGTTGTTCTCTGAGGATTCCTGCCCCTTATTCCCAGAGCATTCCCCCAGATCTTCCCCCCAGATCCAATTAAAGCTCCTCCACGGGGTTTCTTTTACGGCTCTCAGCTCTCTATTTCGGGGATTTTCACAAACAATTTATTTTTCGCTGCGTCTCCAAGAGATAAAAGACAAAATGTCCGGATGACAAAGCGCAAACGGGGAGAAGGAGACTTTTAATGGTCAGGGGAGACCACTAAGCTGAGGTGTTTAATTTCCACTGTCCCGGAATGCGATGCAGGCAGTAACAAATGCCCAGGTCCAGGTTTTCCATCACTTCCCAGCACAGCTCCGACTGCTCAGCTCTTCTGGGCTGGAATATGCAAACCAAGAGCGTTTTTCCTGCCGTGCTCGGGAGGGTATGAATGGAACTGAATCTGCCAGGAGAGAAATCTCTGCATCCCCCGTGCAGAACATTTCCTTCCAGGCAACGGCCGCTCCTTCCAGCAATTTATTTCAGTCAGGACGGGCATTGCTGGGAGATGAAATTTATCCCCATAAAGAGATGCAAGCCTTCTCCTCTGAGCAATTTGGCTCCTGTTTTTGAGGCTCTAAACGGGACCTGGAGCACATGCTGACACTTCAGACAGCGAATTCCACCTCCTGTGCCCTGTTGTGCTGTTCTCCATGCAGCGTGATCACTTCTGCTGTCGCCCTCCCAGGAAAAATGAGGGTTCTCTTCAACAGCTGCTAATTTTAGGAGGTGTTTAAACAATGACCTGTGGAACCGCTCGCTCTCCCAGGCGGTTTAATTAGGGAAGACCGGGATGTGTCTGCAAAGGCAGGGATACAGAATTCCAGCACGGCAAAAAAGAGGGAAAACACTAAAATGGGTCAGCAGCAGGACTTCCCCCTGCCCCTGGAATCTAGAGGCCGGAGAAAGGCAGCAGCCATTGCTCAGTGGCTTTAATTACCCCGTAATTAGTAAATCTGGTTAAGGAAACAACGATTCCTGCTCTCAGGGTGGCTGGCCCAGAACAATCCTTCTCATTTTTGTCGTTATCTGTGGATTTTTGTCTGCTGTCAGAGAACAGATGCTCCGAGGGCTTCACCGAACGCCCTCTCCACCCACCGGGACCTGCCACCGCATCCCAAACCTCTCCACTTCCCGCAGCCTCTGCCATTCCTTTCACTGGAGCTGAAACGCTCCAAGCTGCTCTCCGGTGTGGGGGGAAGCTCAGCTCCGGTGTTTTTCACTTCTCCTCCCCGTGTCCTTCCAATTCTTTCCCTCTTCCCCCTCCCCGCCACCTCCACCTGCTCCCACCGCTTTCCTCATTCGGCAGCTCTGCTGATAAACACAAACGTTTGTTCCAAGTTCACCAGCCAAAAGCTCTTAATCATTGATGGCGGGGGTGGGATGGAGGGAGGGGAGCACTCGGGGGAGTTTTGGGGGGAAATGTTTGAGTTTCCAGCTCTGGAGAGGCATCTCTGCCTCTTCTCATCCACAGCCATCAGCACGAGGGGTGTCGTGTCCTCTCCTCTGGGGCCCTTTGAATTTCCCAGCCTCCCTGCACCACTTTTAGGGAATTCCTTGGGATTCAAGTCTTCTGAAGCCACCAAATTTTCCGCTGATAAGCACAAATGTTTATTCCAAGTTCGCCAGAGAAAAGCTCTTAATCGTTTAAGCAGGAGGTGTGATGGAGGGAGGGGAAGACTGGGGGGACATTTGGGAGGAAATTGTGGAATTTTGGAGGCAAATTATGGAGGTTCCATCGTGGGAGAGGCATCTCTGCCCCTTCTTCTCCTCCATCACCTCCATCAGTTGTGTCCTCTCCTCTGGGGCCCTTTGAACTTCCCAGCCTCCCTGCACCACTTTTTAGGAAATTCTTTGGGATTCAAGTCTTCTGAAGCCACCAAATTTTCTGCTGATAAACACAAATGTTTATTCCAAGTTTCCCAGAAAAAGCTCTTAATCATTTATACTAGAGGTGAGATGGAGAGAGGGGAAGATTGGGAGGAGGTTTGGGGGCAAATTGTAGAGTTTTGGGGGAAAATCGTGTAGTTTTGGGGCCAAACTGTGGAGTTTCCAGCTCAGGAGAGGCACCTCTGCCCCTTCTCCTCAGCCATCGGCACTCGGGGCAGGGGTGTCCTCCCCTCTGAGGCCCTTTGAGCCTCCCAGCCTCGCTGCATTCCTTTTAGGGAATTCCTGGGGATTTGAAGCCTTCTCAAGTCACCAGATTTCAAACCCAGGACCTGCACTGGTGGCACGTGGTGGCTTTGATCCCCACGGAGTGTGGAGAGTGCTCAGGAACAGACAACAACCCAAGCGCGTTTTCTGTTTTTTTTTTTTTTTAATTAATTAAAGCCCAATTTCCAGACAGTCAGGGACACGAGCGAATATCAAAGCCCACAGTGAAGAGCCCGAGTGCTCTCGAGGGAGGCAGCTCCATCTGAAGTGTCCTTCAGGCAGAGCCTGATGGCTTTGATAGCTCCCCACATTTGATCAAATAAAGCTATTGATCCTTGGAACCAAAGTTCAGTCCAGACTATCAGTGCTGCAAGAGCAGCACAATAAAACCTCGCTCCTTTTGATCTCCGCTGAAGCATTTCATCTTGACATTTGTTAAATGTATCAGTAGATTGCTTCCAATGAGAACAGGGCTTTAAAAGCTTACTGGAAAAGCAAAGCTCCCATAAAAAATTCAGCTCTTACATTTGTTAACTTTCCCATTCGCTGCTTTTCATTAAGTGCACGGCCCAGCCAGGTATTATTATTATTGTTATTATTATTATCACCAATTCCATTTTAAGCAAGATGGGGAGACCTAAATGGGTTTCTAAATATAAATCCTTGGCTCGGCTCTCACGGGCGGTTTGAGGAGGGTTTATCTGCTGCTGCACCTTTCCAGTCACTCCCTCCTGGGGACCCCTCCTGACCCAACCCAGCAGCAGGAACAGGGGGTGAGAGCAGAGCATCCCCGAGCAGCGACAGAAAGCACAGTTAGAAAGAAAATAAAGGAGAGAGAGAGAGAGAGAGGGGAATGGAAAGAACATTTTCCCTAATCTGATATTCTGTAATAGCAGGGACAGGTTGTTGGGACAACGACACCTCTGCAAAGCCAAAGAAAGGAGCAAATGATCCCATTTTATTGCTGTTAGTTAATTGGGTTAATTAATTGGGTTAGAGTGAGGAAATGTGTTCAAGGTCAGGTTGGACAGGTCTTGGAGGAGCCTGGGACAGTGGGAGGTGTCCCTGCCCATGGCAGGGGTGGCACTGGAGGGGATTTAAGGTTTTTCCCACCCAAACCACCCCAGGATTCTACAAACCTTCAGGACACGCAGGCAACACAGCCCAAACGACAAAGATGTTTTATCATACAGAGCAGAGCTTTAGAACAGGCTCGGCGTGGAATTTACTCCACCTGCCTCCTTTGAGGAGAGTTTTAAATCCAGCGGAGGCCTCTGACAAATCAACCTGACTTTGAGGCGAGCCCTGGTCTGAGGACCAGCCAAATTCACTGCTCAGGCCTCAGGTGACACCTCCTGCCAGCTCCTGATCCAAATCCTACACACGGGTCCCAACGCAGAGCCATTGCCCTTTTCTCACTCCTCGGCGCCTTCCAGAAGCCAGAGGAAAATCCAGAGTTGTGGATGTGTGGCCTGTTCAGTGAAAGATCAAAAATCAGGGTCCCAGAAGGGTTTGGGTTGGGGGAGACCCTAAAGCCCACCCAGTTCCATGGGCAGGGACACCTCCCACCACCCCAGGCTGCTCCAAGCCCCATCCAGCCCGGCCTTGGACAATTCCAGGGATGGAGCAAACTGAGGCAGGAGGAGGGGAACTGAGGATAATCGTCTTTATAGGGTCAGTCTGCTGGGAGATACAGGAACAGGCCTGGCATTTACTCTCAGTCTGGCTGATGAACTCGTACAGCGGACAAGCTGTGCCCTCCCAGCAAAGCAGAGCTGTATTTTCAGTGCCACTCGTGTTTTATTTGGTGTTTTTATGTCACAGAATCCTCCTGGAGGTTGTTCCCTGCTGGGAGACCTCAGGTGCTCCAGAGCTGTTTTATTATTCCCTGATGCACGGGATCCTTCCTCCCGTGAAAACAGGAATTCCACAAAAACCCGAGTGAGAACACGGGGCTGACCTGGGGCTCAGCTCTGCCTCTGCTCAACCCCAGAGTGTCAAACCCTGAATCCGTCCTGACCCCTAAACTCGGGAATTCACAAACCCGGGGTGAGATTCCCAGCTGGAATAAACTGCCCTAGTCCACACAGGTTTATTGATTTGCATTCTTTAGGCACTGACACCCAGCCTGGGGCTGTCGAGGGCACCGAGGTGTCAGGACCCACTTTTTGTTTGATTTCTGGGCAAACCAAAGTGCTGTGTCTGACATTTTGTCCTCTGCTGCTTTGTGAGGAGGGGAAGAAATGATGGGAGCGAGAACTGGAAATAAATGGAGATGGGATGGGAAAACAAGACAACAGAAACGCTCATTCTCTTGAGAAATTGATCGGATTGACTCGGATCTTCCCTTCAAGAATTCCAGATCTCAGCTGGTGAACTCGCTCTGCCTGAGCTGCCCCACACATAAACCCGGCGTGGTGATAAACAGGCACTTTTATTTTGTGGAAAACAACACCCCAGGTGACCTCTGAGGCTCCTCAGGTTGATAAAGAAACACTCAGAGACCTGTTACACTCAACCCCACAGCCCGTCCTTGTGCTGCCTTCCCTGAGAGGACTCACCTTTGGACGTAAATGGCTCGGAATTACTCCCGGGGCTGTGTGGATACGTCTGCGGGATTTCAAAGTCGATTTCAAGGCCTTCGAGAAACAGTGGAAGCTGCAGGAAGGCATCCTTGAACTCCCCATGTTCCCAGACCATTAGGAAATTTTCTGAGAAGACAGGGGGGAAAAAAAAAATGTTGGAGAGTAACTTCAGCTCAAAGCTTTTCTTTGCTGCCTTTGTGGTCAGCAAAGGGAACCCTGCTGAACAGAGATCAGGCTGAAGGACTCAAAACAGGAGCACTCAGGGGAGCAGAGAGAGAAAAAGCCAAAAAAAAAAAAAAAGCTCTTTTCCCTTCCCTTGAAACTAAGTTTGTAACGGTGTTGGAGAGAACAATCAAGAAATTCCTTTGGAGATGAGAGGGCAGGGGACTGGGGGAGAAAGGCCAGCGCGTTTCTTGAAGGGCTCCTTTTCTTTCCTTCTCCCTCCAGGAATATCAGTATCAAAGAAACCGTTGTTGGGTTGGCTTCAGTGCCAGGAACTGCACTGAAATTTGCTACTGCACAAATGGCGGCCTGAGGAGAGTTTGGAGCTCCTGGAGCAGCAGCGGAGGAATTCCACAGTTAATGAGGGTGATTAGAGAAGACAGCCTTGTACTACCTGGCACCAAACCCGATGGGATTGCTGAACACTCCCAAACCATTCCAGACACATCCAGAACATTCCCTGGGATGGTTTTCTGCGTTCAGAAAGCGCCTTCAAGGCACAGCTCTGGCAACGAGAAGAGCAGAGCTGTGGGCCTGGCAATCCTCTCTGGACCCTCCTCTGTCCCTAAAATGGGAGAATTCCTCACAAAAACAATACCTGGGAGCCGGGGGGAGTCTTTCCCAGGACACACCCGGTGGGAATCATGAAAGGGGGAATTCAGAGGTGGCCACACCTGGCACCAGCCACAGCATCTTCATGGCTTCAAAGTGCCGGAGGGCAGGGAGGGATGGGGAACTGGGAAGGAATTCCTGGCTGGGAGGGTGGGGAGGGGCTGGGCTGGGATTCCCAGAGGGGCTGTGGCTGTCCCTGGATCCCTGGGAATGCCCAAGGCCCGGCTGGAGCCACCTGGACTGGACAAGGTGTCCCTGCCTGTGGTGGCACTGGATAAGCTTTGAGGTCCCTCCCACCCCAAGCCATTCCAGGATTCCATGTGCAGATTTAGATGGGATACTGGGAAGGAATTTTTCCCTGTGAGGGTGGGGAGGGGCTGGGATGGAATTCCCAGAGGAGCTGTGGCTGCCCCTGGATCCCTGGGAGTGTCCAAGGCCAGGTTGGAGCAGCCTGGGACAGCGGGAGGTGTCCCTGCCATGGCAGGGGTGGCACCGGGTGGGATTTTAGACCCTTCGAACCCAAATCCTTGTGATTCCATGACTCCTCAGGGACATCCTGGAGAGGAGCTCACTGCCAGGACCCTGCCTGGGCTTTGTTTCCATCACTGCAGAGCGTACCCCTGCAAGGAGAAGCAATGAAAAATCCCGGAATTTCAGATATTCCTCACTTCCTCTGCCATAACAAACACCCAAACCCTGTTTTGCCTTGAGAGCACAACACCCTCAGAGCCGCTTCCCTTCCTTCCATCAAGTATTAATTGGATTAACAAATTAACGAGGATAATTGCGCATCTCTGTACCTGTAGAACTGTTAATCCCTGAGCCATTGTACATTGCAGAGCAAGTTGACACTAAATAAAACCAGGAGGTGATTCTCCCGAAGGACTCAAACCTCTCCCCATCCCGTCCCCTCTCCGGGCAAGTCGCCACATCCATCACCGATTCCTCCTGCCAGGCGTCCCAGTTCTGCCGGATGCAGGGAAGGAAGAGGCTTTGCCTCGGGCTGTCTGTGCGTGGCCCAAGGAAAGGAATCAGGTTAATTTGGATCCAGGCCTCAGGTTAATCATTGAAGCTGTCGGTGAGGTGTTCCCATAGTGGGCTGATCCCTTTTCCTCACGCAGCAGGATGAGGGCCAGGAAGGAGATTGGAGGGGGGGAGCACCTCTCCTACGGGGAAAGGCTGAGGGAGTTGGGATTGTCCACCCTGCTGGTGCCCTCCAGCCAGGAGAGGCAGAGTCCCCTCACGGGAACCCAGAGCCTCCTGGCGTGGGCACAAACGCAGAGTGAGACAGAAGGGATTTATCCCTGTCCGGAATTCTGGGGAGGACGTGATAAAGATGATGTTTTTTGTGAGCCACGGCTGCAAAAGCAACCGAAGAACGTGTGGATGCATCCAGCTCCCTCATCCAGGGAAGGGACTGACCCAATCCAATAAAGTTATATGGGATTGCAGGGAAAGAGTTATAGCTCCAACTAAAGTTTAAACTTCCGACCCTCCCTCTTTGCTGCTCCTTTATGGAGTCATTCCTGGAAAAGCAGAAATGGTGTTAAACGCTCCCGAGGCAGCACGGAGGATTTGTGTCCTCATGGAGAGAGATCAGATCCAGGGAAGGGAAAACGCAGCTCTGCCACGGAGATGAGAGACCCGGGAGAGCTTCCTCATCCTTTGGGACACCCTGGAGCTTCCTCAGCCTTTGGGACACTCTGGAGCTTCCTCAACCTTTGGGACACCCTGGAGCTTCCTCAACCTTTGGGACACTCTGGAGCCTCCTCATCCTTTGGGACACCCTGGAGCTTCCCCAGCCTTGAGACACCCTGGAGCTTCCCCAGCCTTTGGGACACCCTGGAGCTTCCTCATCCTTGAGACACCCTGGAGCTTCCTCATCCTTTGGGACACCCTGGAGCTTCCTCAGCCTTTGGGACATCCTGGAGCTTCCTCAGCCTTTGGGACACCCTGGAGCTTCCTCAGCCTTTGGGACACCCTGGAGCTTCCTCAGCCTTGAGACACCCTGGAGCTTCCTCAGCCTTTGGGACATCCTGGAGCTTCCTCAGCCTTGAGACACCCTGGAGCTTCCCCAGCCTTTGGGACACCCTGGAGCTTCCTCAGCCTTGAGATACCCTGGAGCTTCCTCATCCTTTGGGACACCCTGGAGCTTCCTCAGCCTTTGGGACACCCTGGAGCTTCCTCAGCCTTGAGATACCCTGGAGCTTCCTCATCCTTTGGGACACCCTGGAGCTTCCCCAGCCTTTGGGACACCCTGGAGCTTCCTCAGCCTTGAGACACCCTGGAGCTTCCCCAGCCTTGAGACACTCTGGAGCTTCCCCAGCTTTTGGGACATCCTGGAGCCTCCTCATCCTTTGGGACACCCTGGAGCTTCCTCAGCCTTTGGGACACCCTGGAGCTTCCTCAACCTTTGGGACACCCTGGAGCCTCCTCAGCCTTTGGGACACCCTGGAGCTTCCTCAGCCTTTGGGACACCCTGGAGCTTCCTCAACCTTTGGGACACCCTGGAGCCTCCTCAGCCTTTGGGACACCCTGGAGCTTCCTCAGCCTTGAGATACCCTGGAGCTTCCTCATCCTTTGGGACACCCTGGAGCTTCCCCAGCCTTGAGACACCCTGGAGCTTCCCCAGCCTTTGGGACACTCTGGAGCTTCCTCAGCCTTTGGGACACCCTGGAGCTTCCTCATCCTTTGGGACACCCTGGAGCTTCCCCAGCCTTTGGGACACCCTGGAGCTTCCTCATCCTTTGGGACACCCTGGAGCTTCCTCAGCCTTGAGACACCCTGGAGCTTCCTCATCCTTTGGGACACCTGGAGCTTCCTCATCCTTTGGGACACCCTGGAGCTTCCTCAGCCTTGAGACACCCTGGAGCTTCCTCATCCTTTGGGACACCTGGAGCTTCCTCAGCCTTTGGGACACCCTGGAGCTTCCTCAGCCTTGAGACACCCTGGAGCTTCCCCAGCCTTTGGGACACTCTGGAGCTTCCTCAGCCTTTGGGACACCCTGGAGCTTCCCCAGCCTTTGGGACACCCTGGAGCTTCCTCAGCCTTTGGGACACCCTGGAGCTTCCTCAGCCTTTGGGACACCCTGGAGCCTCCTCAACCTTTTTGACACCCTGGAGCTTCCTCATCCTTGAGGTATCCTGCAGCTTCTTCATCCTTGTGCCTTGTGCCATCCGGCTGCCTGGGCCGTCCTTATCCTTTATAAACACAGAATGCAAAGGGAATTAATTTACCTCTTGATTTTCTGGAGTTGAGTCAGGAGCACAGAGCTCTGTAAAGCAGCAAAACAAGCAGACAAATGTAAGTGCAGAATGTATTTCTAAGAGAACCCTGGGTTTCTGCTTTTCAGGGATATTAAGGATTCCCTTCTCCCGTTCTCTCTCCTGAGTTTTGTCAGACTCTCCTGCAGTTACACACACTAAAAGGTTCAGAGCTTATTTCATTAATGATTTCAGGGACTACTTAATTAATGATTTCTGCAGGACTTGTGGCCTCACACGGAGCTCTGGATGCAGAAATCCACAGGCAGGGTTGTTATTTCAGGAAACCTGGGCTGAGCATGGGGAATTCAGCAGTTCCATCCAATCCCAAAATCTGGCACTGGGAGGAGCAAACCCTATTTACCCTAAAACCAATCTGAGGGGCAAAAAACCCCTGCCTAAAGCAGAGGATTATTCTTAAATAGAGGAGGAAACATGGTGCATTGAGGCAGCTGAATGATTCCACTTGGAGATCAGGATCAGTCCTGAGAGCTGGAAAAATCTTTGTTAGTTCAGTCCTGACAGGAATTCCTTACGCATTGTCAGAGGGATAAATTAATGGCTGACAGAGAGATAAATTAATGATTGACAATCCAGAGGTGGAAAAAAAAAATCTCTAAAGGGAACCATCATCAGGATTTTTAAAAGCAAAGCCAGGCTGGACCCTGAGGCCACTGCACAGAATGGAAATCAGCCCTTGCTGAGCTCCACGCCACCGGGAAAACGCCACTTCCTGGCTCAAAATTCCACTGGTCTGGGAGATTCCTGAATATTTTGCTTTTTTTGGGATGGTTTTGGGGAGGAAAATCCTCCCTGGAGGCAGAGCAGCAGCCAGGGGATGGTGGCAGAGCTGTCCCTGTCCTGCGTGGATGATGTTCCATGGAGATGTTCCATGCCTGGAAAAGCCTCTGGACAAAACAGCGCTCCCTCCGTGATCCCAGCTGGAAAAATGGGATCAAACACTGTAAATATCTGCTGGAAAAACAACCACAGCCAGTGCAAGGGGCAGGGGGAATGCAGGAGAGGGTGATTATTATGGGACACCCAATTCCCAGCTCCAAACGGGTTGGGACTCCTCAGTTGTGTCCCCAAGTTCAACCCCAACTCTGCTGCTTGGAGACTTCGTGTCTTGGCTTCATCCTCCAAATTAAGTGGAAAAATATTCAAAAGAATCCTTGCTATCCCCCCCCAAAATATCAAATGTCAGAAAAAAACCACCCAAAGAAACCTTCAAAACTCCAGAATTAGACAGGGGAAAAAAAAAATAAAGAAAAAAAAAAGTCTGAGATTATTTAGGGGAGAACAGAGAGAATTCTATAAATACCTTGGAGAAAAATTTCCAATCTCTGTTCCTGTAGCAGCACAGCTGAAAAAAGAACATTGTCTTACACTTTAAATTCTTCATGACTTAAGTGACTGCATTCCCAAACTTTTCTCCTGCTTTTCAGCATAGCACCAAAGAGAAAAGAAATAATATTCCTTGGTTACTGGGGGAAGCTCTGAAAATTTTTGGTTGTTTTTTTTTTGTTCAGCTGCTACCTGGCATGTCTCTGTTCAAAACAGGTGCGATATTGGGAAGGAATTCCCCCCTGGGAGGGTGGGGAGGGGCTGGGATGGAATTCCCAGAGAAGTTTTGGCTGTCCCTGGATCCCTGGAAGTGTCCAAGGCCAGGCTGGAGCACCTTGGGACAGTGGGAGGTGTCCCTGCCATGGCAGGGGTGGAACTGGGTGGGATTTAAGGCTCTTTCCAACCCAAACCTCTCCATGATTCCATGATTCCATGAATTTTCAGGCATGTAAAGATAGCCCTCTATGGTCCTGAGTCCTCCTGCACATCAGAATCCAAAAAAGTTCCAGCGCTCAAAGCACCTTGAGATCTGAGAGTAATGAAAGGAGATTAAAGCACATTTAAGCCTCGATCCATCAGGTTTGGAACAGAAATCTTGGAAATTCCATCTGTGGATGTCAGACCAATGATAACTGAAAAACTGAGCTGGATTTCAATAACATTTGTGGATCCCTTTCATTCCTGTGATAATTTTTCCTCCTTCCCAGTCCAGTCCACCAGTGCTCCCAAAAACATTATCAGCTTTAACTTCCCCAGAATTCTCCAGAATTAAATTCCCCAGCCAGAATTCTTGCAGGAAGGGAAGATTTGGATGGTTTGGGGGCTCAAAAACACAACTTCAAAAATTTAGCTGATTTTTAAACTAAAGAACTCTTGAGGGACACCCCTCGGGCAAGAAGGAATTACTGGAGCTGGCCAAATCCATGGAATATTCCCAATATTCCTGACTTCAAGGCTTTTCCTTTTTCCACATGAGTCCAATCTCACAGCAATGAATTTTTGAAACTCTCAAACCTCTCTGGCAGCGATGGCTGGAGTTGTGAACTATGGAGAAAATTAACGCGAAGTTACAAGGCAAAAGAAAAAAAATCATCAGAGTTCCAATAAATGCTGAGTAACTTTTAATATTTGCAGTAATAGGATTTGGTGCAGTAATTTATAATTTTTGTACAAGCAACAGCCAAGATTAATGTTGGGAGTTATTATATGCAATAATTAGAGGCTTTTTTAGGAGCTGCCTGGCTGGAGGGCCACTGCCTGTTTGTACAAAAGATAATTACGGGACAAATTGAATTTTCCCGTTCCCCCAGTTCGGCAGCTGCTGCAGATAAACACATCCCTCATTTCCAAGTGCTTGGTCCTTATCCCTGTCTTTGAAGTGTCATTTGAAGTGTCACCGCCCTCATCAAAACCTCGACTTCCCTTCGGTGTGGAGCAGAGCTGAGTTTATCGAGGTACTCGCACAGCTCGTTAGTGTTACTTTAGTCAGTTAATTAGTTTATTCCCCATGTTTTAGCCTGAAAATCCCCTCTGCTCAGTGCCCGACAGCAGGCAGGAGACTCCAGCAGTGATGTCCAAGGATTCCTTGAGCTTCTGGATGTTTCTCTCCCACCCTCAGGAGGAGGGAGGGAAATAAAACCACCCCCAGCACCCTGAGGGAGGGAAATAAAACCACCCCCAGCACCCTGAGGGGTGTCACCTCCCAGCCTGGGCGTCCGGGACGTGCCGCAGCTTTGTCCCCATCCCAGCAGAGACACAACCCAAGCCTGGCTGTCCTGAAGCTGTAGAACACCTTTGATCCCATCAGCTGGGTTTTGGGTAGATTTTGAAGCAATCCTGATTTTGTTTTTTCCATTTTGGCTCAGTTCCCAGAGCAGTTTTAGCACGAGCCAAAGCGCTTTTCCCCCCCAGTTTTGTGCAGAGGCTTGAAATGGGCTCTGAAATCAGGAATTACTGCTGCACCGCGGTTTCAACCCCACAGGGCTGGAGGAGAGTGGAGCCCAAAGAGGCGAAATTCCTTCCAAGGGCAGGGATTGTGCCTGGGGATGTAGGGTAGCGCAGGCTGTTCCCTGTTACCCTGGTTTTTCTGAGTTTCTTTATTAACTTTTTGATTTTCATAAATGGAGTCAGATCTTTTAGTTACTGTAGAATATTAGAGCAGTTTTTCTACCTTTCCCACAGAAGTAATATAAACAAATCCTTTGTTTTTCATTCTCTGTCCTTTGTTTGCATATTTCTAACCTGAAAACAATTGTAACTGACAGTTGGTCTGGCCACTGAGGCTGAGGGGTGGAAACCCCAAAAAGCCAATCTTCTGCTGGACCCACAAATGTATAAAAAGTAAAAAAATAAACAAAGGGGCTCTCTTGCTCTCTCGGTTTTCAGCTGTGAGCTGGGATCAGAAGGACCTCTGCCTTGTGAAATCTCATCTGCATGTGACTGCTTTGTGTGTCTCGGTGACAGTTCCCGTTTTTTGGCTGCTTCCAAAACACATGGGAGGGATCAGGGCAGGGCAGAGCCGCACCAGCCACCTCCTCTGCAGGCTGGGCATTTCTCCTGGGACTCATTTTAAATGAGAGACATCCAAAACTGCTCTAAATTCATCCTTCAGGTTAAGAAATCTGTAATTTGCCTCTCATTCCCAGAAAGATAAAGAGCATTAAAGCAGCTGCAGAGTAGAAAAAAACTCAAGAACAAAACTGGTCTCGATATGGAACCCCTCATTTCAGTATAATGGACCATATAATTAATCCATGAAGGAGACGACAAAGTCCCCAGTCCCAGGGAGAGGCGGCCGTGCCTTTCTTGGTTTGGTTTCCAACTCAGCTGTTTCATTTAATACTCGCAGTTAATGAGGGGTCTCCTCTCCTAACGAGCCGAGCGTTGGCGATTCCTGCGCGGAGCGGAGGCGCCTCGGAAGCGCTGGTGGCAAACACCAATTATGGAAATGAGGAGGTGATGAAGATGCTGGGAGTTGATGCGAGTTCAAACCAGGAATCGTTACCTGGGAGGGAGTTTCACTTGGAGATTTATTTAATGAGGAGGCAAAAATAATCGGAGATCAACACAGGGAAAGAACCGGACTGTGTGGGGAAAAATCCCTTCCTGGGAAATGCTTGATGGGAAACAAGGATCCCGTCCCTGGAAGGGGATGTCCCAGCTTGGAAAGGGCTTGGAGCACCCTGGGATGGTGGAAGGTGTCCCTGCCATGGCAGGGGTGGCACTGGATGGGCTTTGAGGTCCCTTCCAACCCAAACCATTCCATGATTCCACAATTCCATGATTCCATGATTCCATGATTCCATGATTCCATGATTCCATGATTCTATGAGTCCATGATTTCATGATTCCACAATTCTACAATTCCACGATTCCATGATTTCATGATTCCATGATTCCACAATTCCACTATTCCATGATTTCACAATTTCATGATTCCCCAATTCCATGAAGATGAACATCAGTAAAGACCTCAGCAAAGGTCCTGGTGTGTTTCTTTTCCTCAGCCTGTGAGAAGTCCTTGACAGAACCGACCCACCCAGATCCACAACCTGGAATTGCCCAAAGCTCGTAAAGCATCCCCAATTAAAAACCCTTTCTGTAACATCAGTTTCCATAATTACACTGGATATTCTGGGGCCTAACTCTCCTTTCCCCTACACCATCTGAAAGCATCAGTATTAAAAAAAAAAAAATCAAGTATTACACCAATTTTATACCTGAACAGTGTTTTATTTTATTTTATTTTATTTTATTTTATTTTATTTTATTTTATTTTATTTTATTTTAATTTTATTTCCATTCTTTCCTCCTCTCACGGACAATTCTGAGCTGGGGGCAGCTGCTGCACCCAGAGACGCAGCAAAAAAGATAATTTTGACTAACATTTATAAAAAATTAAACCAGCAAACTGTGCAGCAGAAATGTAAACCTAAACAGAGGCTGTGGACAGCTGTCCTCGTGCTGTGTTTTTATTTAGGATGTTCTAAAACATCATTAGTTTAATTGCATATAAATTTAAACGGAGTGTTCCAATGGCTGTTCTGAATGTGCAGCTTGTTGGAGAAAATGAACACAATCTATTTCCCTCAAAAGCCTTCCGAATGGGTAAATCAACATCATTTACAAATTGCATTACAGCACTCCCAACAATTTCTGTCACTGAATCCACGAGTGCTGCAGGGAGCAGTTTGGTGGTGAATGTTTCGGGGAAAGAGCTGGTTTAGGACTTTGGGAGTTGGGCAAGGGCTGGAATTCTCAGGGCAGCCAGAGCCCCTGGCCTTCGCTGCTTCCCAGCTCATTATTTATGGGAGTTTTGTGGGCTGACACTTTAAATATGCTCTGCTTTTCGAAGGGAAGAATAACACAGAAAAAAAAAAAAAATCTGTTCAGCACAAGCCTCCCATAAGAGTGGATTTGTCAGAGTTGCCATTTTTAAAGTATATCGGGAATAACCTGGAATGAAAGAACCCCTGGTGAGGGAGGAGGTGGCTGAGCTGGTGGCTGAAGCTCCTTGACCATCAAAAATGCCGGGAAGAGAGAATTCCTTTTTGCCTCTGCTAAGGACAGGTGCTCCAGTTGGCCTTTGATTCCACCCATTCCCAAGAAAACACCTCTCCAAATCCTCCCATTATTTGGAGGCACCTGAAGAGTAAATTCACCCGAACGAACAAAATGTGAAAATGAAAAAATTTCTTCCTGCATTTTTATTAGTGTGCCGTGGAAAACAAGAGCAGATAACAGGGGGTGGGCGATGGCAGGGACGCTTCAGTGCTTTATTTTCTGCCCGTCTGTGGGATGAAACTTCCAGGGGAAAAAAAACTTGCAGTGAAAAAAAACCTTAAAACCCCACATATTTATCGATTGTGACAAACCGAGTAAAACGTTCCCATCCAGCTGATGTAGCCACGAGCCATTCCGGGAATGTTTTTTGGAAAGGGGGACCAGGAGAAACCCAGTTTGCACAACCGCTGGCCTCACCTGGATCATCAGGTGATGCTTTTTAGCTTCAGAACTGGAATTGTCACTTTTGGACACGGACATTGGAAATCAGGATAAAATAGTGGAATTGTTTGGGTGGAAAAAGACGTTTATGATCATCTGCCCAATCATCCCCCAGCACTGCCAGGCCACCACGGGCCACGAGCCCAAATTCCATGTTCCCACAACTGTTAAATCTCCATAGGGATGGGGATTCCCATCCTGTGCTGGGCTGGAAATCCCTTTGGATGAAGACATTTTCCCCCAAATCCAGGCTGAAGTGGGCATTTGCACACTCCCCTGGCACACCCGAGGCTGTTTCCTTTGGCAATCCAGGAGGCCAAGGGGCACATTCCCAACCCCAGCAGCCACATGGGATCTGTACCATGATTTGATGATCTGTACCATCTCTTGATTCTGCAGGCTCAGAACTCGAGCCCATCCTGATCTCCAGGTGAGGAGCTCAAGGGCAGAGCATGGAATTCCGAGCCATGGAAGTGGCTGCAGGTCCCTGTCCATGTCCAGCTGAGTTCTGATGTTAAAAAAAGGACATTTTTAGGGCCACTCCATCTAATCAAAAAAGGGTTTTTTTAGGGCCACTCCATCCAGTCAAAAAATTACTTTATAGGGCCACTCCAACTTATCAAAAAGGGGTTTTGTAGGGCCACCCCATCCAGTCAAAAAGGACTCTTTTAGGGCCCCTCCATCCAGTCAAAAAGAGCTGGTTTAGGGCCACTCCACCTAATCAAAAAAGAGCTTTTTAGGGCTGCTCCATCCAGTCCAAAAGGGCTGGTTTAGGGCCACTCCATCTAATCAAAAAAGGGGTTTTTTAGGGCCACTCCATCCAGTCAAAAAATGACTTTATAGGGCCACTCCAACTTATCAAAAACGGTTTTTGTAGGGCCACCCCATCCAGTCAAAAAGGACTCTTTTAGGGCTGCACTATCCAGTCAAAAAGAGCTGGTTTAGGGCCACTCCATCTAATCAAAAAAGAGCTTTTTAGGGCTGCTCCATCCAGTCCAAAAGGGCTGGTTTAGGGCCACTCCATCTAATCAAAAAAGGGCTTTTTTAGGGCTGCTCCATCCAGTCCAAAAAGGGTTTTAGAGGGCCACTCCATCCTGTCACTGCCATCAGGCCACGGCGACGTCTCCAGCAAGTGGCTCAGAAGATCTGGGCTGAAGGATCTCTGGTTTTACGTCCCTGAGCATCCCCGATGCTTTGGGAAACAGGAATAAACAACAGAATGGATCGGAGCCGGGAGGAGCCGCTCTCCGGGGACTGGGTTTGGGCAGCGAGACGAAATAAGCGGTGACAATTTAAAATAAAATAAAAAAGGGTACAAAAGCCACGGGGAGATTTGCCAAGAAGGGGCTGACAGACACTGCAAACATTCTGGTACCCGCCTGTCAGGAGGGATCCGTCCCAAATCCTCATCCTCTTTGTGAGCAGGGTTATTAACCTTGGTAAATTTAGTTTGGGCTGGATATTTCCCAGTTTGTTCTTTTCCCTGCATCTTTGATCTGGAGTTCCACAAAACAAAGCAACTCCATCCCGTCCCCAGATTCCTCCTTTATTCCTCCCTCCAGCTTGTTTGTGCCCACTTGACTTCATAAGCTGAGACTCGAAGATTAATTTAAATGGAAAATCAATCAGCTTTTTGATACCAGGAAAAATTGTTGGTCGTACAAAACTGCACAAGTGGATAGTAACTCGCCTGTGTGTCCTCAATATCTAAGTTTAAAATATTAATCTTAAGAGAAAACTGCAGGAAACAAAAATTTATTGATCTGTTTTTGTGCTGTCCAACGATGGTCATTCCCTTAAAAGGCAGGAAAATTTGTGTTTACTCAGCCCTTTTTTATGATCATCATTGTAGAGAGGGGTTATTTATTCTGATGAACGGGCTGATTTTTACAGCAAGGATAACTGATATTAATAGACGTGGACTTGGTTTCAGTGGAGAGAAAAGAGAGCAAGAAAAGGGATAAAAAAAAGAGAAAAAAAGGAGAAAAATCATGATCCAAACCCCAATAGAGCCAAGGGGAAAAGATTTCCCTGTACCAAGCCCCCAAACCAAGATTATTCTCTCATTTCTTGCATTAAATTGGTAAATAAATACAATAAAGATATTTTTAAGAAGCCAAATATGTCAAGAGTCGTTTTTGTCCAACAAATTAACAGAGAGAGAAGAGCCAGCTGTGACCGGAGGCGTAAAATGATGCCAAATGTAGGGAGACTCCAACCCGGCCATGGATTATATCCCACCCTGTACTTTAGGAAACACAACAAACCCACGCCTCCATATCTACTTTTTCTCCACCAGGCTGACCCCAGGGTCCAGCACAGTGCACAGCTGGTGGAAAAAACCCCCCCAGATTAATGAAAAACTGCAAACTGTGACACCCCCAGCGGAGATTTCCCACTGGCATCTGCCGGGGATCCCATTCCTGTGTTTCCTGGGACAGGGTTCCCCATGGAAGAGTTGATGGAGTGGCCATAAAAAAGTCAGGATGTGCCAGGGGGAGGCTGGGGCAGCAGGGACAGCTCCAATCCATCTGCATTAGCCCAGGCGGTGACAGGGACAGTGGTGGGAGCTGCGGATTTATTTTAAACAACCACTGCTACAAAACAAACGCCTCACGCGCTTTTCCAAGGAGAGAAAGGAGGGGAGGGCGGAGGTGTGGGAAGGCAAAAATGAGATTATTTTTTTTTTTTCTAATAGCAGTTAAATGTCACCGTATTAATTCTTGCAGGGCTGAGAACACCCCACAGGCTTAACCTTTAGGATTACTTCATTCCTGAAAGCAGGAACAACCCTCTGCACGCGCCAGATAACCGCCAGGGCGAAATCCCAATTTAGACATCCAGCGCCGAGATCCATCCCTGAGAGCTCGGGCCTGGAAACTGCCCCAAACTCCTTCACCAAAAGATCCCCAAAGCAGGATTTTCATGGCAAACTGTGGCCTAAAAAGTGAAATCTGGGGTCGCTGGCAGTGGTTGCTGTGAGGAACGGAGAGCTCAGAGCTTCAGCCAGCGCTCGACTCCTTCAGCTGCGCGCCGGCCCAGGAACGCAGTGGTGCAGGGCTGCCGTTCCAGCATCCATCAGCGTCATCCCGGATCACTCTGATCCTGCTGACGGAGCCAAGATCCCACTCCTGCCTCTCCCTGCCAGGCCCATCCAGCCGGACACTGCCAAGAGAAGGGCTGGAAAAGCCTGTGGCAAACAGCAGAAGGGAGCAGCAGGAATCGCTCCCTAAATTCGCTTCCCAACAGGCTGCAGGGAGAAAACGTTCCAGATGCTCAGCTGAGGCTGGGTGAGATCCCATTCCCTCCTCCAAGCATCTGCCGTGGTTTAATCTCGCTCCAGGTGGAGGGGAAAGGTCATTCCCAGCCTAATTCCTGCTCTGTGCAAACCCTCCGAGCTCCGAGCTGCCTTTCTGCCTAGTATGGTGAACCCTAATTAAAATCCAACCCTAATTAAACACCCAGCCCTAATTAAACACCCACCCCAACAGCCCTGATCCATGCCAGGAGAGTCCTTGCATTCCCAGGAAATTCGGACACAAATACGAGAGCAACCCCACCAAACCTTTCCTCTGATCCTCGGGGAAATCAAAACACAAATCACCACAGGCCGGGCCTAACAGGCGGCTCGGGGATGCTGACAAATTTTGAGACATTCCCTTTTAAAAAACATTTTTTTAAGCCATTCCCTTTTAATCACTTATTTTTCCCCCCCTGCATGTCCATCCACAGGATGTGCTCAATTAAGAAAAAATAAAGTAATTCAAACCCAGCCAAAGCCACCAAACTGCCTCATTCTTCCTGCAGTGAACATCTGCTTCTTTCCTTAAATACTGTATTTCCTTTTTTTTATGGAAATAAGCTTTATACGTATTTTTATGGAAATTACAGCCTAAGTTTTTATTAAAAAAGAAGGCAGACAAGAATAGCCTGGGAGGAAATTGTAAATTGTGCAGGTAACAATTTCCCAGTGTTAACTGGGAAATGCAGGTCGGTTTTACTGGTGTAACTGGGCTGGAGGGTGGATGTGGATCTGTTGGATGGGAGGAGGAGCTGACACACCAGGCTGAGAATCAAAAATGCCCATTCCCTGAAAATCATCCTGATCCTTCCAGCAGCCTGAGACCAAAACCTCTCCTGGATCACCCCTCCCTCTGTTCCCTCATTTCCAGCAGGACACTTCAAGCCAGGCTGTGCTGATCCAACAAGAAAACAAAAAAAACAGAGGGAAAATGAGCTCAGGAGTCAGAAAATGAACTTCACTGGAATTCTGGCGGATCAGAGGCATCAAGCAATTTATCAGACACCCAAAATGGTGTCAGACAAATGAAAACCATCCATGAGGAGCTTCCCAACATCCTTCGACTCCATCCGGCTGTTGTAGGCCTTTGATCCCTGCAGGGACCCACCAGAGCACGCAAATGCAGCGAGTCCAGAATTCCATGGCTCCCACCACCCAAAATTCCATGGATTCCACTCCTACCACCCAGAATTCCATGGCTCCCACTGTCCAGAATTGCATGGTTCCCACTGCCCAAAATTCCATGGATTCCACTCCTGCCACCCGGAATTCCATGGCTCCCACTGCCCAGAATTCCATGGATTCCACTCCTACAACCCAGAATTCCATGGCTCCCACTGCCCAGAATTCCATGGATTCCACTCCTGCCACCCAGCATTCCATGGGTCCCACTGTCCAGAATTCCATGGATCCCACTGCCCAAAATTCCATCGCTCCCACTCCCGCCACCCAGAATTCCATGGCTCCCACTGTCCAGAATTCCATGGCTCCCACTGCCCAAAATTCCATCGCTCCCACTCCCGCCACCCAGAATTCCATGGCCCCCACTGCCCAAAATTCCATGGATTCCACTCCTGCCACCCGGAATTCCATGGCTCCCACTGCCCAGAATTCCATGGATTCCACTCCTACAACCCAGAATTCCATGGCTCCCACTGCCCAGAATTCCATGGCTCTGCCTCCTGCTATCCAGAATTCCATGGCTCCGGCTGCCCAGAATTCCATGGCTTCCACCACCCGGAATTCCGTGGCAGCTCATTTTCAGTAATTTCCACCATAAAACCTCCCCTGGTTCCAGGGTCTCTGGCCCAGCTCTCCCCCGAGCTGCAGGAAGACGCAAAACGCGCCCTGAGGGGAGGAGGGACTTGAAAGAATCCCCGATTTTTTTTGTTTATTTTTAAAAAAATTCACTCTTTGATGCAGCTAATCGACTCCTCCGGCGCTGAGAGGCCGTTTGATTTTCCAACTCCAGAGTCTTTGCCAGGGAGCTGCTCCCACCACTCCGTGACTGTTGTAACACAGCAACATTTGATGCGTTATAAATATTCGAGGTATTATAACCACCGAACACACGGCAGGTTTGTCGTTCCCACTTTTACTTTTAAGTGCCAAATGAGCGATTCCAGGGCTGCTGCCGGAGCAGCCGTCTGCCCCATCCTGCTGATTTATTGCTCCTCTCTGAGGAGATCGAAATCTGGGAACGTTTTTATGACTCAAAGGGTCCGATTAGGACTTAGCAGCAGCCAGCTTGAAAAGGTGGGGTTATTTTGGTGCTCAGCATTCGAAAGAATGATCAGGATTTGGCAGTGGCTGGGGTTTTTTCCGTTCTCTCCAGGGAAATGTGTTTTTTTTTTTTTTTATCACAGCCACTGTAACTTTATTCATTCATAACTGTTGGGAGAATCAACATAATATTCCCTTCCCTCCATTATCATTCCTTAGTAATTTTTCTGCTTATTCCTTTTTTTTTTTTTTTTTTTTTTTTTTTTCTTAAGCAGCAGCTTAATATTCTCTTTGGACAGTAAGAAATATTATCCCTGCATAATGATTGGATTGACTCACTTTGTCCCTTTATCCTTGACTCCGTTATTACTCCTCCTGGACTTGGATCCTGGTACTTGCACTGAACGCTCCAAGAGTTTTGGGGGAAGTTTCACCTCTTTTATAGCTGCAGAGGTTCTGATGGGGCCGTCTCAGCTCCTCATCTTTTATCAAGCTGAGTTTCCTCTGGAGACAAAGCAGGATTCACTGGAAGGGTCCAGCCTGGATTTTTACAGGGGAATGGAGTGATAGGATAACAGGGAATGGCTTCAATTGGAAGAGCTTGGGTTTGGGTGGGATATTGGGAAAATCCTCTCCTCTGGGAGGGTGGTGAGGGGTGTGCATGGAATTCCCAGAGGAGCTGTGGCTGGTCCTGGATCCCTGGAAATGTCCAAGGCCAGGCTGGAGCACCCTGGGACAGTGGGAGGTGTCCCTGCCCATGGCAGGGGTGGAACGGGATGGGCTTTAAGCCCCTTCCCACCCAGACCATTCCAGGATTCTGAGATGACTCAAATTCTTGGATTTGGCTCTCTCTCTTCCACACGACCTTGAGCGAGGTCTTCTCCCCCCTGGCCCCGTTTATTTTCCGTTTTCCTGCAATTAAAAGTGGGAATGGCACCACTCGCTCTGCATTCTGGGGCACTGCGAGCTCTGCGCTGTTTTATATAAACAAATAAACCGGAGAATTCCTTGTTCACTCTGGGCTTTTAATGACTCCAGCTGCAGCAAAAGGAAAAGCTGCAGGAAGCACCAAAATCTCAAAATCAGGGAACACCCTCTCTGAACCCCTCTACCCATCCAATTCCCCAATTACCCCTCTTTTGAGAGCCTTTCAAGTCCCATTCCCGAGATCCAGGCTGGTGCGGATTTGTGAGGAAAACCGTGAGGGTTTTGATGACATTTGTCCATCCCTGGCACAGGATCAAGAGATTCCAGGATAAAGAGACTCCAGGAGAAGGGTGTTCCGTGTTCCTGGGACAGGAGTAGGGCAGGAGAGGCTCCAAGGAGGGGATTAATGGGAGCAAACGAGAGATTTATTGGGAATTGTAGCTTTTCTCAAAGGAAAAGATTTGTACACCTCCAACCTTTCATCCCTGGGGGTTTTCCACCCCACAGGTGCTCCGCTGGGGCACAAGGCAGGATTCTTCCTGAATGGGATTTGTTTGGGATTTAGACAGAGCCCTGCAAAGCCCAGTCCTCCATCGCTGCCCTGCTGTCCCAATCCTGGCCTTGTGCAATTCCACAGAAATTCTGCTGAACCTTCCAGGCAGCCAGAAATGGATGAGAGGGAGGGGAAAAAAATCCCAAATAAAGTCAATCCCAAATATCCTTGTGGGATATCCTTGTAGGATAATTCACTGGCTTTATCTGTGACTTCTCTCTCCTTCTCATGCTACAAAGATCCAGTAAAAAATATCCCTGTATCCCTGGTTTTGCAATGACTGTAACCCCCAAATTCCAAAATTTCCTCAGAATGGGAGCAAATAATTTAAAAAATTTGGTCAGCGATGAAAACTTCCAGGAGTTTGGATGATTTTGGAAATTTCCACCTTTAAAAAGCGCTGTCTAAAAAAGAGAAAAAGCAGAAAAAAATAAACCTGCTTAGGCTTGACTTGGGTAAGACTTTAAGTATAAATTAAAAATCTCACAGCGGCTGCACAGAAGAAATTAATGATTTATACAGAAGATAATTTTAATAATTTACTTAACAAGAACATTTATCCTACGAGGGTTACTGGATATTTGCAGGATATTTGTTATCCTTGTTTAACTTGTAAGATACTCGTTAACCTTGTAGGATATTTGTAGGATATTTGTAAACCCTGTAAATTTGTAGGATATCTGTTACCCTTGTAGGATATTTATTATCCTTGTAGCATATAATTAGGATCTTTTTAAACTGGATTTTTGTGGCATACTTGTTAACTTTGTAGGATATTTGTGGGATATTTGTTACAATATATTTATAGGATATTTGTTATTCTTCTAGTATATTTGCAGGATATTTTTTAGTGGCCATTTATAGGATATTTTTTAATTTGTAGTGTACTTGTAGGATATTTGTTACTGGATTTTTTTGTAGGATATTTTTCATCCTTGTAGAATATTTTAAAGATATTTGTTAACCCTGTAGTGCACTTGCAGAATATTTGTTAACCTTGTATTGCATTTGTAGGGTATTTTTTACTGGATATTTGCAGGATATTTGTTAACTTTGTAGTGTACTTAAAGAATATTTGTTAACCTTGTATTGCATTTGTAGGGTATTTTTTTTTTTACTGGATTTTTGTAGGATATTTGTTAACTTTGTAGTATATTTGTAGGATATTTGTTAACCCTGTAGCACATTTGTAGGATATTTTTTAGTCTTTGTGCATTTTCTTATGTCTCCCCCAAAATTTCCCTTTAGGAAGAGAATATTCTGAGTCTGTTTTTTTGGTCCTTGGCATCTTTTCCCACTTCACTTCCAGTAACTCCCACACTGGGAATCTCCAGAGCTTTAACCCCAGGTGTTTTCCTAATTTTCCACCAAATTTCCAGCGGTTTTGGAGCCCCCTCTCTCCCCAAAGTGACACTTTTGTGGACGGTACAAGCAAATGGGGAGAAATTCTCTGTTCAGGCACTGAAAAAGTGGAATTTTTTTGGGAATCAAGGAGTGCTTGTCTGAAAACGCCAACGTGAGTGTTTGGGACAGACTCTGCTGGGAGTGAGATGAAAATTCCATAACGGTCCAGTATTTATTGAGGATTAAAGGAAAATGATGGAAAAATAGGAAAAAAATCATCAAAATAAATATATTCAGGGGGCCACGAGCTGCACTCTTAGACATTGAAGTGTTAAAGCAGCACGTACATAAATAAGGATATTTATACTTATATATAAGAAGATATTTATATTTACATTTACTTTAATATTAATTTTTATTTTTATTTTTATTTTTATTTTTATTTTTATTTTTATTTTTATTTTTTTAATATTTATTTATATATATGGAGATACATATTCATATAGAAGGAGACAAATATTTATATATGAGGATATACATATATATAAGGAGAGAAATATTTACATATAAGGCGGTATATACTTATAAATTTATAAAGAAGGAGGGATAAATTTATGTATCAGGATATTGATATTGATATTGATATTGATATTGATATTGATATTGATACTGATATGGAAAATGAAGCTGTGGCACAATGTGGGTGACAAAGAGGTTCCCCAGTGCTGTGCTGGTGTCCTGACCCAGCCCAGCAAACCCAGACTGGGGGCACTGGGAGGGAGCCGAGGGCAGAATTCTTCCCCTCAGCAGAAAATAAACTCTGGAAAAATCCCCTCGTCTGTGCCAGGCAGAGTCCAGGAGCTACTGAGGAAGGGAAAGGGAATCGTGGAACAGTTTGGGAAGGGACAATGAAGTTTATCCCATTCCATGCCCTGCCATGGGCAGGGAACCTTCCAGGTGCTCCAGCCTGGCTTTGGACTCTTCCAGAGAGCAGCCACAGCTCCTCTGGGAATTCCATCCCAGCCCTTCCTCACTCTCCCAGGGAAGGATTTCATCCCGATATCCCTCTAAATCTACTCTCTTTCAGCTTGAAAACATTCCAGAGGTGGGAGAAATTTCCAGGTCTCACCATCCAAGAGAAGATGTGAAGGAAGAGGCGGAGAGGGAAGATTCCCTGTCCTCGTGCTCGGCCGGAGACGGGAACGGCAGGTGGGAAATCACAGCTCTATTGTCAAAAAGAAAAGCATAAAAGAAAAACTGATTTATTTATTTTTTTTTTAATTTTTTTCCCTTGATGCGAGATGAGATTGGAGCTGAAGTGTATCCAGTGTGGCTGTCAGTGATGTCGGGGGCTGAGGAATGAGGAAATAGCTGGCAGCCAAAACATAACAGCTCGGAAGGAGGGGATGTCGGAGCGGCTCAGGACGAGCTGCGCCGCTAAACAGAAGCAATGGCACAGAAGATCTTTAAACATCTTCCCTGGCCGCGGCACAACGGGATTCCCCCGGGGGAGAAACAAATCCTGCTATTTTCACCACCGCATCCTTCGGGGCAGCGGCTCTCTCCGAGAGAGAGAGAGAGGCTGGGATGGGGAGGATAAAAGTTTAATGCACCAAGCCAGGCAGCAAAGGACAGGCTGGGGCGATTTACAATATTTATGATAAAATCATCCGAGAGAGCATCAATCTCCCATCACCTCTCCCGAAAACAAGGGATAAACAGTGGCACTACGCTGCCATCCATCTCAGGTATTTACTGTGGGCCTCGCATTCCCAGCTTCGGCAAAGGCCAAGGAGAGTCTGCTAACCGACCTAATTTACTTTAATTAACTTCTGCTAATGGGCCTGATTAACCTGAAAGAGGGAAGGTTAAAAACCTCTTTGAAGTGAAGTACAAAAGGTGTTTTCCTCGTGTTCTGCAGCAATAAGGAAAACGATAAGAGGGTTAAATTCCAAGGTTTGGGGAAGAAGGATGGATCTAGCGAGGAACTTTTGTGCTTTAGACAGTCCCTAAAGAGGCCAAAAGAAAAGAATTTACATTAATTTATCGAATATCTTGAAATTTAGGCGAGATAAATCCTGTGGAGGCTCAGACAAGGTGTTCTCTGAGCTGAGTGTCTCGTGTTTGAAGCAGCAAGAAAGACTCCAGGAGGTTTTCCTGGGACACGCCAGGAATGGGTTTTCCCCAAGGAAAATAAAGAGCAAATAAAAGTAAATGGCTTTGCCCAGGAAAAGCAGCCATGCAGAGTAATGGGAGCTGAGCCCCGAGGAGAGGCTGATGCAGGGGCAAGCTCTGAAATCAATATTAAGAAAATTCCTGTGGCCAAGGATATCCCTTAGCGTCATCCCATGGTTCATGAGGTGAAGGAAAACTGGCAGAAATTAGGAGAAATATGGAATATAGGAGCTTTCAGGTGATGTGGCTTCAATATCAATTCGCCCAGAACATCCACAATCCAAGAGCAGAACCAGTTAAACAAGAAAAAGTTATTTTTGCCCCCAACTAACAAATTATTAAATACGAACTGACTATTGAATAACATCAGTTCTTGTAAAAGGTATCAGGTTTATCAGCAGAAATCGTATCATCACCACTTCCACAAGGAGCAGAGGGGATTCTCGTGGACATTTCCGTGGAACACCAGGACCCTGACGCTGTTCCATTTCTAAGGCTCCTCCAGTGTTGCCCCCTTGCCATTTTAATTGCACTGATTACTCATTAAAACCCCAATTCCAAACCCGCGTGACGACGCCCCAAACCCCCTCAGTTTCAAACCTCCCAGCTCCAAATGAAAAGTGTAAAAAACACCTCCGAAAGGGCTCCACGTTTGTTTTTCGCGATATGTGAGGGGACAAGGAAAGGGAGGATGATTTATGATTCTTCAATGCTTAAGTTGTCACAGCTGCTTCCCTTTCCCTCCGTTATTTGGGAAGAAAATGGAGCGATCCATCCTTAACGCATGAGCGGAGCGGGAGCGTTCCTGTTCCCGGGTGTAATGCGAGCAGACAGGCTCAGGAAAGGGACAGAAAAACAAAATAAAACCAAACCAAACTTCTCCCGAACATTTAAAGGGCTCTGACCCGACTGTCAATGTCGTTGTGGGGAGGAGGAGCAGCCAGGCTGGGGGATCTGGCTTGTCCTCACGCTCCAAAATGGAATGAAAAATGAAAGAGGGAGAAAAATGAAGCTGTTCTGGTGATGCCTAGGGAAGGCTGACCTGAAACAGACCGGACAGAGCTGGAGAATAAAGCAGATATTTATTAAAAGGCCTCTAGGATCCACCCCCACTCCTCTCCATGAATTCTCCCTCACCGCAGCTGCTTCTTCCCTTTAACTCTGCCATCAAAAAAACCAGGTCT
The DNA here is from genome assembly GCA_037837765.1 of Delichon dasypus. Taxonomy (NCBI): domain Eukaryota; kingdom Metazoa; phylum Chordata; class Aves; order Passeriformes; family Hirundinidae; genus Delichon; species Delichon dasypus. Next base: position 1,779,196 of record JBBAXF010000023.1, read on the forward strand.
GAGTAATAAAAAAGATCAAATCCCCCCCAAAGAGGACGAACGTCCTGCCCAGGCTCTGTGTCCCTCTGTGATGTGACCCAGAAGCTGTGGATGGCTGCTCTGGTGGTGGCTCTGTCCGGGGTGGTCAGCAGGGCAGTGCCCGCAGGATTCCTGCTGGGAGCTCCTCCCGGTGTAAAACACAGGTGGCAGCGGGAGAAGGAATCCCAGGGACAGAGCTGGGGTTGGGCAGGGGAAGGGAAGGACCGGGAACGGGCAATTCCTGCTCCGTTTCAGCACTCACACCAGGCTTCGGGCTGGCCCGGCTGCGTTCCCAGCTCCTGCTCAGCAGAGCACTTCGGCAGCTCTTTCGGAGCCACTGGGGCTTGCAAGGCACTGATTCTGTTTAACTAAACTGGTTTCTGTTCTCAGGAGCACAAAACCTGCCGAACAGGATCATGGGCAGCTTTCAATTCACCTTTTCTTGGTAAAATTAAGCCTGGGCCGCTGGGAGTGAAACACAATGAAGATGGAAAATCAGGACAAAACCACTTCCAGCTATTCAAGACAACATCCATCAAAAGGCACCACTCAGACTCTTTTTGAGAAGCCTCCTGTGCCCTTTTCAAAGGTGTCTGGTGCTGTTGGGAAAGGATGGAAGGGCTGTGGTCCATCAATGCTCAGGTCCCACTGCTGCAGAAACCCTGCTGGCCCTGCCTGCAGAGCCCAGGCACAGCACAGCTCCAGAGGAAGCCTGGAAGAACGGTTTCCAATGGATTTCACAGTCCTGGCAATCTGCACGGGCATCTTCTGGGTCTGAGAGCAGAGCAAATTCGATCGGGGAGTGTTGGAGGCAGCCGGCGAAATTGATGGCGCTCCCCAGGTCATTTATTTTCCATCTCGTCATTTTTCTATCCATAACTCCCTTTTAAATGGCAACAGCAGAGAGCCAGTGAGGTTTGTAAATTAAAATGAAAAAGCCCCACGGTTCCTTTCTTCTTGACTGAATAAACATTTAAAAGCAAAACAACCGAGCTGGAAATCACCGGTAACAAAGGATTTTCGGCACAGCTTATCTGCGGCGGCCTGCAAAGAGTGAGATACCCTTTGTTCCCCTTACTGAGGGAAGCAGCAGTGAGAAATTGAGGGTGATCGCCCGGGTGGTGAGGAGGGAACACTGCTCCACCACCAAACCCAATCGTTTTGGGAAGATCAGGGAGCCTCATCCTGCATCAAGCAGCTCCCATCCCGAGCTCTGCTGGGAATTGGCTGCTGTGGGTGTGAGGGCTGGGGAGGAGAAGGAGCCTGACCAGGCAGGAGCTGATCCCTCACTGAGAACAAACCCTTCTACCTGATCTACCCTTCTCCCATCCCGAGCTCTGCTGGGAATTGGCTGCTGTGGGTGTGAGGGCTGGGGAGGAGAAGGAGCCTGACCAGGCAGGAGCTGATCTCTCACTGAGAACAAACCCTTCTACCTGCTCTGGGTCAGGCGATCCTGATCTGCTCTTGCCGAACTCTAAAATTCATTATTACACACACATCACAAAAATATGTTTGCTGGAAATTTAAAAAAAAAAAAAAAAATCAACTAAAACATGGAAGTAAAACATCTTTCGTCTCTCCTCCATTCCCTTCCACCAGGTCAGGTTTTCCAGCTCCTCATGTTCTGAATTCAGGTAATTCCCCTTCCATTCACACCAGCTTTTTGTGGATCCTGATCCTACTCTCACCAGCACCAATGAACTCCCAGCCCGAGCTCTGTTGGGAATTGGCTGCTCTGGGTGTGAGGGCTGGGGAGGAGAAGGAGTCTGACCAGGCAGGAGCTGATCTCAGTTTTCCCTGGGAACAAACCCTTCTCCCTGCTCTGGGTCTGGAGATCCTGATCTGCTCCTGCAGAGTGTCTGAAATTCGTTATTATTGCACACATCACAAAAATACTTTTGCTATTTTTTTTTTATTTTTTAATTCAACTAAAACATGGAAGCAAACCATTTTTTTGTCTCTCTTTCATTTCCTCCCACCAGCTTGGGGCTTCAAACTCCTCAGGCCTCGTGTTCTGCGTTCCCTGACTCCTGTTCCATTCACACCAGCTTTGTTCAAGGATCTTCTCTCCAGTGACCCCTCTGACCCCAGAACTATTCCTAAATCAGGGAATGACCCCTTCCTGCTCCCTGGTGCCTCTCCTGTGTCAGCAGTTCCCGTGGGAGGAGCTGGAACAGAGCCTGGACAGAGGAGCAGCAAGGCTCCGTGGTGACACACCCTGCTCTTTTGGGATGCAGAAGGAGCTGGAAACAGAACCAAAGGATGGTTTTTCCAACACTCCTGCAGGTCAGGCACACCTGGGAGCAGGGAAGGGCTTCTCCCACCTCACAGGCACAGAGGAGGCTCCTTCTGTCCCGAGTCTGAATCTGCCAGAGCTCCCAGCGCTTCTGCTGACTTTAAATCTCCCCATCCGAGGAGCCTGGAGTGTGTCCAGGGACACAGGAGCAGAAAACCTGGGAGAATGCCAGGAATTCACCTCAAACAAGTTAAATCCACCAAATGGAACAAGAGGCAGTGTCACCAAGACACACAAAGCAGTCACAAGCAGACAAGAGATTTTTGCAGGGCAGAGGTCCTTCTGATCCAGCTCACAGCTGAGAGAGCAGAGAGAAGAGACCTCTTTGTTTATTTCTTACTTTTTATACATCTGTGGGTCCAGCAGAAGATTGGCTTTTTGGGGTTTCCACCCCTCAGCCTCAGTGGCCAGACCAATTGTCAGTTACAATTGTTTTCAGGTTAGAAATATGCAAAGGACAGAGAATGAAAAACAAAGGATTTGTTTATGTTACATCTGTGGGAAAAGGTAGAAAACTGCTCTAATATTGTACAATAACTAAAAAGATCTGACTCCATTTATGAAAATCAAAAGGCTCAGAAAAACCAGGGTAACAAGGCAGCTGCCGCATTCCTGTTGCCTCCCAGCAGGGAGGAAATCCATGGGATCTGAGCTGCCTTTAAGTGGTCGGCGCTGAAATCCAGCACTGCGGGTGATTCAAGCAGCGTGGTCACTTCCCCACCTCAACCCAGGCTCGCTGGACCTTCCCAAATAAATCGAGAAGTTAAAGAGAAACAGGGCCAGGAAAAGCAGCTGCAGCAAATCCAGGGGTGGAGTGAGGGAATACGGAGCTCCTGGGCCACGCAGCCTGTCCCTGGAAAATCCTGATCCCACGTGGGGATGGTGCGGGATAGCTCGAGTTTATTCACTTCCCTTTAGCTGGGAAAAACAGAATTTTCTGATTATCTATGGATAGAGGCCACTCCTCTCCAAATAAACCCAGCTGTGGGCGCATGGCAGTGCAACAGAGACAACAGGAAAAGGGAAAACAAAGGATAAATTGAAAATGTCTCACGTTTTGGAGGTGCTGAGTAACATCAGTGCCAAGGCCAGGCTGGACAGGGCTTGGAGCACCCCGGGACAGTGGGAGTTGTCCCTGCCCATGGCAGGGGTGGTGCTGGGTGGGATTTAAGGTCCCTTCCCACCCAAACCATTCCATGGTTCCACGATTCTGGGATCAGCTTGGCAAACACTGGGCTCAGACAGGACAATCCCAGAGTTTCAGATGCAGTCCAGGTATCCCGAGGGATACAGCAAGGACCAGAGGAGATGAATGTTTTATCCCTCCTTTCCAGGCAAATTTTTGTCCCTCCTTTACACTCCAGCTCCACAGGCAGCGGTGGAATTTTTTGGGTCAGGAAAAGAGAACCAAGCCTCAAAAAGAAAAAAATAAAAAAAAGAATCTTTAGGAAAACAGATCCATTTCACCCAAGCCACTTAAAATTCTTTGGGAAAGTTGACAGCCCAGCCTGGGAGCTGATCTGTTCTAGCTTCAGCCCGGGTCTGGGAGGAGGATGGAAGGCACGGAATTGGATCTTGAGGGACAATTTCTACTTCAAAGGAGCTAAAAGCAGAAAGACCACACGAAAAACTCTTTATCAAGTACCTTTATCTCTCTCCCCTTCTGTCACAGCCACTTGTACTTCTGGGCCATGTGCTTTTCTGTCCCCAAACCCAATTCCTACACTAAAAAAAAACCCCAAAAGGAATATCAAAGAGCAGAAAAAAGCGCCTGTTCCAAGGTTGACCGGCTCCTGGTCCGGGCTGTGGCAGGAACCATAGATTTTGCTTAATTAAGATAAGGCTGTTGCTCCTTTGCAGATTTCCTTAATTCAGGATTTATTGATGCAGCATTACCCAGCGTTTTAAAGTGATAAAATACATCTGCTGCAGGAGCCAAAGGCACCCTGAGCTGAGCTCTAATAGAGACAGATCTCCAGCTCTGGCCAAGCATGGCTGCTTCCCCCAAATCCAACAGCGAGCCCGATTCCAGGGAGAGGAGTCCGTCCCTCAGGTGCTGAATTAAAGCCATCCCTGCCACCGCTTTATAGTTCAGTAACACTGCCTTTTGCAAAGTTAGTTAAATTCTTAGTTAAATTCTAAAATCTGCCACAACAAAAGTAATGCAGCCTCGCTAAAAAAATTCCTAAATAGAACAGATAAAGCTATACGCTTAGAATTTGTGTAAAAAAAATTATAAAAATTGTCACACATCAATTTTTGCTTAAGATAAGTCCAACACTACTGTAGGATATTTGTGTTTAAACCCAATTAGCTATAAATAAAATAAAAATGCGCTGCTTTAAGAGCACACACACACAAAGCTCACGAAAACACCGATGCCACTGCCGTTACACGGCTGCCCCATGCACAAGGAAAAGTTTAAAACTGCTGCGACTGCTGTTTATGAAACGCTCACGGAACACAGATTAAAAATCCTGTAGTTGCTACTTCTGCTTGGAAACTTTATACTGGAAATCTTCCGAGTGCTGCTGGAAGATCTAATAACTTTGCCTTCATAGGACTAATTTAACGACACAACAAAAAACTTAATTTTACATCCGCCCGACTTCAGCGAAGACACCCGACATCAGACGGTGCCCCGTGTGAGGATCCAACTCGCGGCCTTTTAGCTCACTCAGGAGCGTTTGTACCGAGCCCAGGTGTTCAGCCCGAGCCCCACACGCCTTTGGAAGGGGTTGAGGTGCCACAAATCCCCCCCAGGAGCCCCACGAGCGGCAGGAGGAGGCACTTGGTGGCACTTGTGCCGCCCACATCCTGTTTGGTCAGGGGGTTGTTTGACACAGCCTTACACGTGGCCAGTGCGTAATAAAGCTCCTGAGGATGTATCAGGTCTGAGGGCTGACCTGCAGCCTCCCTTAGCGACAGCGAGACAACTTCTCCGGACGTGCTTTGTGGAAAGAAAAATGTTTTAATAATGACGAAAAATAACAAACGGTATCAAACAAAAGAAATATCAGTCGGACACAGCTTGGCTGAGGCAGTCCGGAAAAGCCCTGAGCACCTCTGTGCCTCTTCTTAAATATACAACCATCAAGGAGGGATAATTTGGCTTCCGGCCAATAGAAGCAGCTGCAGGGTTTGAGAAACATTTTCAAAGCCCAGCCGGTGTCCCTGTGCTGGCATTGTGCCAACGCCGATGAGGGAAGAACGGAAAGTTCTGCTGCTTCTTTATAAAAGTTTGGGAGATCCCTTTTCCTCATTTGGAAACACCTGCTCGGGTGTGGGAGTGCATTCCTACAGGCGTTGAGGTCGGAAAAGCCCTCTGAGATCATCGAGTCCGTCCCCCAGCACTGCCAAGGCCACCCTAAGCTGTGTCCCCAAGTGCCACCGTCCCGTGGCTGATAAATCCCCCAGGGATGGGGACGCCCGTGGATGGTATTGACAAACCACGGAAGGTTTTGCTCCAGAGTCTTCAAACCCGAAGTGCAGTTCCCCAAATCCGCCTCGAATTAGTGAAGAGGGCAACGGTTTCCAGGCAAAAACAAACAAACAAACAAACAAACCCCAAAAAACCAAACCAAAACAAACAAAAAACCCTACAAAAAACAAAAACAAAAAAACCCCCAAAACAAAAACACCCCAAAAAACCACCAAAACAAAACAAAACAAAACAAAACAACAACAAAACAAAACAACAACAAAACCACCACCACCACCAACAAAAACAACAACAACAACAACAAAACACCAAAAACCAAATAAAACCCCACCAGGAACTTTCCGAGCAGTGCTTAATCCCAGATTCTCTGAGGTTGGAAAGGATCTCTGGGATCATCGAGTCCAAGCTGTGCTCGATCCCTGCCTTGTCCCCAGCCCAGAACACTGAGTGCCACCTCCAGGAGTTCCTTGGACACCTCCAGGGATGGGGACTCCAAACTTCCTTGGGCAGACCCTGCCAACCTTTCCCATGAGGAATTTCCTGCTGAAAATCCCTGAGCCTCCCCTGGCCCAGCCTGAGGCCGTTCCCTCTCCTGTTCCTGTTCTCTTGGAGCAGACCCTGAACCCTCAGCTGTCCCAGGAGTTGTGGAGAGCCAGGAGGTCTCTGATATAATGGAATGATCCCTAAAATCACGGAATCCCTGGGGAAAGGCAGGAATTGCTCTGCAAGGACCCCCAGAATTGGGATCACCTCCATCCACATGCCCTGTGGAGCAGCTCCTGTTGGTCTCATTCCCCAGCCAGGCAGGGGCTCATTCCAGGATTCAGCTGCCCAGGGGGGAGCAGAGGCAATGCAAACCCGTTGTCCCTGGAATTCACGGATGGAATTCCGTCTTCCCAATCCCCTCCTCAGTGTCTGAGGCGCTGCTCTGCCAGGGAAAACCCGGCACGTTGTGCTACAAGGACCCCGCTGAACAGAACAACCCAGCAGCTCATGTTTAATCCAGTTCCATTTGCCACGGATGCTGATTATCTCTGAGATTTATGAAAACAACTGTGATAAATTACTTGACAAACAAGATTAAAGTCCCTGAAGTTCTTTATTGTTTCCGCCCGCTCGCAGGCGTTAGAAGTGCTCTGTCACATTAACCCAAACTCCTTTTTATTCTCCCCGACTTCCAATTGTTTTCAAGTTAGAATGTTATTCTACAGATGCACGTTGTGCAAGCCCCGCAAGGGAAAGGCATTTCCTCCCAAGGAGACAAAGTGTCCTGCGCCCCAGAATCTGCTCTGTGTGTTTCCAGCACCAGAGACACTCGGCAGGGCTGCCCCGTGCACAAGGAAAAGCTTAAAATAACCCCAAACACGCTGCAAGGGCTGAAAAAAACAACAATCAGGTCTGTTCCTGCTGTCCGATTGCTCCAAACTGAGCATTCCGAGGGATGTTTTGGGTGAAGCGTTGGCCCAACACGGATCCACGCTGGGCTGCTGCTGTTTCAAAACAGGTGCTGGAATCGAACCTGGAATTCAGCACAAGCCGAGGGGTGTCAGGGTTCTGGGGCCGGTTTGGAGAGATGCCCTGAAACGCCGACACTCCCTGCAGGGTTTTACCCACACAGGGCTGGAGCAGCACAGGATTTCCCAGATTTCATCCCAGCAGCGTCCCTGGGTTTGATCCTGCTGGATTCTCAGCAGAGATGCTGCTCCTTCCTCTCTGGCCTCTATGTTGGGGCTGCTCCAGGTGGGAAAGGGGCAGGGAGAGGAGGATGGTGATGAGGAGTTATTATTTTAATTATATACACATATATATATTTTATTTTTAAGAACAGCTCACTGTTCGAAGATTTTTGGGTGAAGTCTAAATTAAAAAAAAAAAATAGCAAAGAGTAAAGTGAAGGGTTGACAGAGGATAAAGGGAAAAAAAAAAAAAACCCAGGGCATTTATTCACCTTGTAAATAAAGAAATAGCTCAGGGAATCGGGGGTAAAGGAGAAATCAGCTGGGGATTCAAACTCCAATTCCAGCCTGAGTTTATAAACCTCTCTATAAATAGATGTAATTTTTCATGTTAAATATATTTAATGAATACGACACATCTATTTAAATAGATATAGATTAATGCATATTTTATACATACATATCAATACACATATCAATAGCTATTTTATAAACCAATATGGATTTTTATATATCGATACATATATGAATATCCAATATATATATCCATATGTTTTTATATATTGGTATCCATTTTATGTATCTCAATATATCTAACGCAGAGCAAATGGATAAATCAAGATAAAAATACTCCTTAAGATGCCAAGCTCCACCACAAATGTCAGATGAAAATATACCATAAATATATTTATAGTTTCCACAGTACAGGAGTGGAACTTGTCGAATCCCACTGGCAGCCCTTAACCCCATTCCCGAATCCCCGAAACTGGACATGATCAAATAACCCGGGAATTGCCCTGGAAGCAAGCAGGCAATCTAAAAATCCCACATTCCCTGCAGACACTGTGGAGATCCAAAATCAGCAGCACTTAGGAGCAGTTTTGTCACTTTAAGGAGATTTCTCCCCAAAACAGCAGTCAGAATTTTAGCAGGGCCATCCACACACCTCAGATTTAATCTTGGTTTTGATCAAATCCCGAAATCTAACCAACTCAGAAGGTTTTCCTCATGACTGGGCCTCTCCTGCACGTCCAGATTTAAATGGAAATAAAATCAATCCTCTCTGCCAAGAGCCAACATCAGCCATCAGGAGCAGAAGTCAAGCAGCAGAACCAAGGTTTTCCTTTTTCCCTGATGCTTTGGAACCAGCCTGGCACGATCCAGACAGAGGAAAAGGCACATGGAAAAGGGGGAATGGTTTAAAAATGACGGAGGGCAGGGTGGGATGGGATTTGGGAGGGAATTCCTTCCTGTGAGCATGGGGAGGGGCTGGGATGGAATTCCCAGAGGAGCTGTGGCTGCCCCTGGATTCCTGGAAGTGTCCCAGGCCAGGCTGGAGAGGGTTTGGAGCTGGGAAGGTTTCCATGATCCCACAAATCTGACACCAAGAGACACAAGGCAAATAAGCTGTGACAAACCCTCATCTGTGATTAAAAACAATATAAAAATGATTCTGAGTGTGAGACACACAGGCTCAAGCTGGGATTTTCACTCAGCTGAGCCCGTGCCCATCCCAGGGGATTCCCAGAAGGGGGCAAAGACCAAAAATTCCCAGAAGGTCCCACAGCACCAAAAACTGGGGACATTGTGGAGACCCCCAGGAGCTCCTCACTCTCCTGGTGCTGAACGGGGAGAATCCCAGCTCCTCCTGCTTTTGGGGCTATCCCTGAGCCGTCTCTCCAGGACATTGCTGCGCTCCCAGGAATCCCAAACCCCTTGATTTAATTGGGCTGTGAGGTGTACAGTTAATGAGTTTACTGTTTGGGTCTGGTCATGACGTGGGAAATGGGTTTGTGGAGGATTCCCAAAGCCTGGCTGAAAGCTCATTCAGTCTTGTTCATCTGTGTGCAAACTCTGATAAAATATCCTGGCTTGGAAAGGCCGTGGGATGGGACAGACACTGCTGAGAGAGAAATGGAACTGGGAACAAATTCCAAACGATGGCCTTGCAAACAGAGCAGATATTCTGGAGAATTAGGACTGTGAAAGATGCATTGTAGCAAGATCACGAGGGGTAAAATAATTCACAGAACTCACAGAATGACTGGGTGATAACAGGTGATTGGTGTTAAAAGCGTTAGCAGCATTGTGTGGCAAAAGCTGATGGACCAAAAAACCCTTATAATGTTTTGTAATTAGGAAATAGTTTGGTTTCTGATTGTGATGGTGTAAATTGTAACATCTGCACCGTCTCTCCCTTCTCATGAGACTGAAAATGGAATAAAATCCTTTAAAGCACCTCTCAGGGGCCCAGTCTCTGGGTCAGTAAAAGGGTTTTTCCGACACTGTGGCACAGATTTCCCCTTCCCAAGGCTCTGGGGAAGCTCCCAGATGTGAATTCCTGGGCACATTTTCACTTGTACAGGAGCCAGCATAACGTTCTGGGACAATGCTTTGGGATAGAGGATCCTGGAGGTCGTTCCCAACCCCAAATATTCCCTGATTCCCTATCAGTTCTTTATTCCTGTTCTTTGTGGCTGCAATAAATGGGATTTACAGCGGCATTCACTGAACCCAGCGCACATTGGGAAGCGCTCCAGAGGTCTCCATCCAATTCCCAAATATTCCTGACCCAGCTCGGGAGCACAAACCAACATTGCTGGAGTCCACCAGCCCCATGCTCAGACCCAGGGGAAGGGGGTGGTGTGGCCAAAATTGTCATTTTATTTAAGAGAACGAGGCTTGGCATGAATTTGTGAGCAAACAACTAAAAAAAAAGAAAGGCAGAAAAGACAAAAATCCCAAAAGGCGAATGTTTTAATTTTCAATAATTCACATGGAGTTTTAAAACTCATTTCAGATTTAAACTACTCCTTCTGGGTGCCAAATCCTTGCTGCATAAATCACCAGTATCACTCAGTGCACAGAGATCCATCTGAACTGTCCCAGCAGGGAACAAAGCAACACAAAATGATCCCGGATCCACCAGAGGCATCACCTCAAACGCCTCAGACACCACCGCCACGAGTTCACATAAAGTCCAAGTTCAAAAGGGGAAGGAGAAAAATGTTGTGGAAGAGTTTGACTGGCAGCTCCAGCCCCTTGGAAGGCTCTGGATGGCTGCTGTGTTAAAATCCAATAAAATGAAACATTCCCAATATTCTCTGTTAAAAAAGGACGGCGAGGATATTTAGGGATAGGAACTTCTTTAACACGAGCTTGGACAGGACCTGTCCTCCCACCCAGCAGCCCAGACCAGCACACCCAGTCCATCCCAGTCCATCCCAGTCCATCCCAGTCCAGCCCAGTCCATCCCAGTCCAGCCCCAGTCCATCCCAGTCCATCCCTCCACCTCAGTCCTTCCCAGTCCCTCCCAGTCCATCCCAGTCCATCCCAGTCCACCTCAGTCCTTCCCAGTCCACTCCAGTCCATCCTCGTCCATCCTGGACTATCCCAATCCAACCCAGTTCCTCCCACTCCACCTCAGTCCTTCCCAGTCCATCCCAATCCAACCCCAGCCCATCCCAGTCCATCCCAGTCCACTCCAGTCCATCCCAGTCCATCCCAATCTTACCCTAGTCCTTCCCAGTCCCTCTCCTCTCCTCTCCTCTCCTCTCCTCTCCTCTCCTCTCCTCTCCTCTCCTCTCCTCTCCTCTCCTCTCCTCTCCTCTCCTCTCCTCTCCTCTCCTCTCCTCTCCTCTCCTCTCCTCTCCTCTCCTCTCCTCTCCTCTCCTCTCCTCTCCTCTCCTCTCCTCTCCTCTCCTCTCCTCTCCTCTCCTCTCCTCCTGGATCTCACAGCTCCTGTCTGGCCCATGTCACACGCCAGGCATGTCCCAAATCCATCCATGTCCCAAATCCATCCATGTCTCAAATCCATCCATGTCCCAAAACTGGCCATGCCACACCCTGGCCATGCCACACCCTGGCGGTGCCACGCCCTGGCGGTGCCACACCCTGGTGGTGCCACGCCCTGGCGGTGCCACAACCCGGCCACGCCCCGAAGCCGCCTCTCCTGCACCTGACAGGGCCAGACACCACTTCCAGGTGGGAAACGGGGATCTGGGATGCGGGCAGGGTCTGGGGGAGCCCAGGGGTTTTCTGCAGAGGGGCTGCCCCACACCCCAACACCCCCAGCCAGCTCAGGGCCCTCCAACATCTGCTCCTAGGGAGCATCCAGAGCCTTCACCGCCCCAAAGCAGCTCCCAAAACACACAGTGAACAATGTAAATGTTAAAGAAAAAACATCATCATGTTGCAGGTTTGTTCTCTAAGGAAAACAACAACTTTTGAGAGCTCCTTGTTTGTTTTCTGCTAATTAACACAAAGTGGTTTTCCTTTGCACGTTCCCAGTCCCAGAGCTGGAGGCGGCAGGGTGGGATCCTGGTGGATGGACACGAAAATCAAGCTTAAGAAAGCAGCAAACACTGGTGCTGGTTTTACGCCACGGGCGGATAAATGGGGCAGCGAGAGGACACAGAGCAAGCAGAATTAGCAATCAGCTTTGTGGAACAATCTCAGTCCTGGAATCGCTTCTCAGTGGACTCAGAAAATGAAAAACTCACAAAAATATATAAAACACAACCAGAATATCACAATTTATACCCACTGCTGATGTTTTCAGGGCGCTGCCCCCCTCACAGGCACCCCAGCTGAGGTGTCTGAGCCCAGACCTTCAGAGCACTGCAATTCCAGGTTTCCAGGAGCTGAGGGGCTGCTCTGCCTGGGATCCTGGAGGTCCCAAGGGTTTTTTTCCCAGCACACACAATAAGTACAGCTGGTGAGCTCTCCAGCTGCTCCTCTGAGGGTGATGGCAGCCAGACTGCAGAACCTCTGCTGCCAATCCATCAGAAGTCAGGGAAGGAGAGGCACTGGGTGATTTCAGGCTCGTCACTCCCGAGGGAGAGCTGACTGAAACACCGACGCTCCAGCTCCCAGATCTCTGAATTACCAGGACTCTATTATGTGAATCCATTTCCAGGCAATTAAGGATATTTAACGGCCTCGACAACTGGTGGGAACCAGCACGAAAATAAATCAGCTTCATTTGGGAGCAAAAAGAGCCCTCCCTACAAAAGCTGGTGGTATTAACAATTCATGTTTAACTACCCTCGTGCAACTATCAAGGTGTCACTTAAAGAGTGAGTAATGGGGAGGGAAGGATTTTAAACGATTCCCAACTAGACCCTGACCCTCTTCTTTCCAGCCATTAGCGAGTTCCTGAAGCCTTCACAGCAGTTTCGTTTGTTCTCAATCACCGGGAGTTTTAACGGTGGAATTTAAATGATTCTCTCCCAGACAGACCTAATTTTAAGAGCCATTCAAGTGACATCGCTCTGAGCTACAGCACTTGGAGGAGACACTCCTGGAGCATCCTCTGAGCTGTTTGCTCCACTGGAGCAAGGGAGAAACACCAGTTATCAGGAGCGGTCCAGGACCCAGGGGACGGAGCCAAGGTGCCAAGAGCAAAGGACAGGTTATTCACCAAAAAAAAAACCCCAAACCATGGCTGTGCAGATTTGGCACCTGAGGCTGTAGGTGGGAATCCCAGCGGCAGCAGCCTGGTTTGCAGAGATACCGAGCAGCTGCAGCCCCTCCCTGGCACAGATGATCTCCAGCCCTTTGGAAAGATCCGGGAGATTTGGGTCCGCTCACAAACCTGTGGCCATCTCTTCGGGCGTTCCAATCCAAGCCAGGATTTCCTGTACAGAGACCAAGATAACCTTTCCTAAAGCCTGGCGCAGTGAATCCCTCCAACAAAACCCCAAATAAATGAAGTTTGCCGAGCAAAGCTCACGCTGAGCATTGGAGCTGCTCCTTTAGCAGGGTGCACAACCTACTACAAACTTTTAGCAAAAAAGAACAGAAAGGCTCTTTAAAACCAGCGCTTTCGGCTCTGCTTTATGCAGATATCTTCTGTTTAAGAGCCCTTTTTCTAAACTGTTTGATCTGAGCCGAGGAAGCCAATTACTGCAGATGCTGAGGCTTGTCAAGAAACAACCCCAAAATTCAATAAGCAGAAGAAAAGCACAGACGTGCTCAGGTAAAGCCTGAGGGCTTGTACCATCCCTGTCTCCCTGCGAGTGTTGTTCCAAATCACCAAACCTAACAGGAACTTTCCACTTCAGGAGCTTTCAGGCACGGTGGAGCTGCTTTGACATCATGGTTTGAAGCAGATGTCAGAGCAGCTCACGCTCGCCGTGCTTCCAGCTCGTCCTGCTCCGTGTTTTACACAGGGAACATCTTTTCAACGTCCGCGGCGAATACATCAAGGCAGCTCCACGTCTCCGCCACCGCTCTCATTTACTCCCTAACCTAGTTCTGCTCCTGTTCCTCTCCCGAGCACAAAGGGAACAGTGGGAGCAGGCTGGGCCTTTCAAGTGGCCAAGAAATTCACTCTGAAATTCAGCCCTTGCTCCAAGCGCGGCCTGAGACTTGAAGCTGCAGGAAAAATGCCTTCAGCTTCCTTGCGGATTTTACTCACCGCACATGCTGAGAGAAAGAGGCTTATGTGAAACTTTGCTGCGAGAGGCAGTTAAAGATGTTTCCTAGTCCTGATAATACCCTCGCATCCCGATCTGCACTCGCAGATAAAAGTTACTTTTGCTGCAACAAGAGTTTGAGTGCAGCTCTCGCAGAATTCCCCGATAAGGACAAAAGCAGCTGAGCTGAGCAGGGCCTGGCGTGTCAGCTCCAGATGTTCCCACGCAGGATTTGCAGCCAGAGTGGCACAGGAGGCCAATAAATCCCTCAGTGCTGCTGAAGGCCTGGGGCTGTTTATCAAACCCCCGACTTCTGCGGTACGAGTGACACACGAGGGGGACAGGCCACAGCTCCAAGGGAGGGGCAGAATTCCTTTCCCTCTGCAGTTTTCCTGCAACAGCCGCCCCACCCCAACCCCGAGATCCAGGTCTCCTTAGGGAATCCAAGCCTGACCAGGGTGTTTTCCATATGAAAATTCAACAGCAGAGCCCCAAGCTGCTTTGCATGAACGAGACATCATCTTTTACAGGCGCTGCGCTTGGCTCCAGACGTGAACTCCATGTACAACAGCTCTTCCCTGCTGCAGCCTTTCATCTTATCAGCCCTGACTGCAGGGGTGGATTTGGCCCTCGTCGTCGTGCATGATATTATGCGTGGCTTTCTCATTAGAGAGGGAGAAAACCGTCCTGTTCCCAAAGCAAACTGGCTGCCAGAACTTGGCACGTCCTGCTGGCGGTGCCCGCTGGAGCCGCTCATCCCTTCTCCTCCCAGCCCTCCCTGCCAGCCACGAGTCCCCAGGCGAACACCGGGGAGCAGCAGTGCGGGGGAGCTTCAAAATAAGGTATTTTATTAAATATCAGCGTGCTCTGACACCCCCAGCACCTTCTTTCATGCCACCACTGTGTCAGTTTATGAAGCGGACTGACTTCAACAGCGCTGAGCTGGGGTAGCTGAATCTGTGGATCTTTTACGAGGATCCTGGGCTGCCAAGTTTTGGTCCTATTAATCCACACCCTTCCTAAACTTCAGGCTTTTCTAGATTGCAATGGATCGTCATCAGCTATTACCAGCTGCATTAAATCACATTAGCAGGGAAGGGATGTTTGCAGAGCAACCTCCCTGTACAATTTCCCCTCCTTATCATCATTCTCGGAGCTGTGTTTCAGAGCAAGAAGATCTGCTGCATAAAATCTCCCTGAATATGAAATTTTCTGAGTAATTCTGTCACAATCCTCCCAGGACATCCTAGTCAAGGCTGAACAATTCAGTAAAAGCCCTACAGAACAGCAGAGAAATTAATCATGCATTTTTAAGTGTTTTGAACCTCCTTGTAGGATTTAATGAAGAATTCTGGGGAGCTTTTAAAGGCATAGGGAAAAAAAAAAAATCTCACCTAGTCTATAAATTGAGTTCTTGATGTAAATTAAGCTGATGAATATGAGGGAAGATTTTTCACTATCTAAAGGCAATCCTGAGGCAATCCTTGATGTCTTCTTGCTGGTCGTTGTGATTTTTTTATGGCATCCATCCCCGCAGAAGTCAACAGCAGAGGTGTCATTAACTCGGCACCAAATCACTTCCGAAGTCTCCTCCTTCCGATTTTTAATGTCCCACAAGTGGAAGTTATCCACTGGCTGCTGCCTGAGCTGGAAACGTTGAGCTCCATTAAAAAATAAACGCTTTTCCTGCGTAAAGCAGGGAGTAGCTGGATGCTGAAATAACCCGAGGAAAATGAGGGGGCTTAACAGGCGGAATTGAAAGCAGGTATCCAGTGTGTCGTATCTTCCCGGGAAGTGCAGCAGGGCCAGGCTGTTAAGAACTTTATGGAGTGGCTGAGAAATGGCCTTTAGCCTGAGATGAATGGGATCGGCTTTAAAACACCCTGGGCACCAGCAGGTGACAGTCAGTAAACTCCAGGATATTGTTTAAGGATTGTGAAAGGCGCAGAGGGGCTGGAACGTGTCCAGGGATGGAAACGGAGCTGGAGAAGGGTTTGGGGCGCCAGGAGGGGCTGAGGGAGCTGGGAAAGCTCCAGGAGGGGCTGAGGAAGCCGGGAAAGCGCCAGGAGGGGCTGAGGGAGCCGGGAAAGCTCCAGGAGAGGCTGAGGGAGCTGGGAAAGCTCCAGGAGAGGTTGAGGGAGATGGGAAAGCTCCAGGAGAGGCTGAGGGAGATGGGAAAGCTCCAGGAGAGGCTGAGGGAGCTGGGAAAGCTCCAGGAGAGGCTGAGGGAGCTGGGGAAGCACCAGGAGAGGCTGAGGGAGCTGGGAAAGCTCCAGGAGAGGCTGAGGGAGCTGGGGAAGCACGAGGAGAGGCTGAGGGAGCTGGGAAAGCTCCAGGAGAGGCTGAGGGAGCTGGGAAAGCTCCAGGAGGGGCTGAGGGAGCTGGGAAAGCTCCAGGAGGGGCTGAGGGAGCTGGGGAAGCTCCAGGAGAGATGAGGGAGCTGGGAAAGCTCCAGGAGAAGCTGAGGGAGCTGGGAAAGCTCCAGGAGAGATGAGGGAGCTGGGAAAGCTCCAGGAGAGGCTGAGGGAGCTGGGAAAGCTCCAGGAGGGGCTGAGGGAGCTGGGAAGGGGCTGAGCCTGGAGAAAAGGAGGCTCAGTGGGACCTCGTGTCTCTGCACGGCTCCTGACAGGAGGGGACAGCCGGGGGGGTCGGGCTCTGCTCCCAGGAAACAGGGACAGGAGCAGAGGGAACGGCCTCAGGCTGGGCCAGGGGAGGCTCAGGGTGGACAGCAGCAGGAATTTCCCCATGGAAAGGGTTGTGAGGCATTGGAATGGGCTGCCCAGGGATGCGGTGGAGTCCCCATCCCTGGAAGTGTTCAAATGTGGATGTGGCACATGAGGACAGGGTTTAGTGGTGAGCGTGGTTCGTGTTTTTGTGGTTTTTTTTTGTTTTTGTTTTTTTTTTGGTTTTTTTTGGTTTTTTTTTGTGTGTGTGTGTGTGTGTGTTTGGTGGGTTTTTTTGTGGTTTTTTTGTGTGGGTTTTTTTGGTTTTTTTTTAGTGGTGAGTGCTGCTTTGACCTGACGATCTTCAAGGTCTTTTCCAACCTCAGCAATTCCCTGATTTATGACGCAGGAGTGGGCATCCAAATCACACAAGGAGTGGGCATCCAAAGGGCTTAACACCCACCCAGAATTGTGGCATAAAACCCCCTGAACCCAAATAACCCAACAAAACTTTCAAAACCAACATTCTTACTTCAAAAGCCTCCAGGAATCGATGCCGAGAGGAATCTTCATTATTCAGCTGCTGAGATAAAGCTGCAAATAAAGAGCACAGAGTATTTCTGCTGGCGAGAAGGGGACGGAGCTGTAGCTGAGTGAAGGCAGCACGACACATTTTTGGGAGAGCTCTACCAACAGCACAGGTGAAACTCTGCCTGTGGAATAATTACCTTAATTTTTTTTAATGGCATGCAAAGACTGTGTCAGTGGCACTTTTCATTATCCACTTCACCAGCCCAGAACTCCTCGGTAATTATGCCCATCCACTCTGCTTTGACAGTGCTAACGAAGAGAACAAGGGCTGCTGATAGTACACAGCTCCTCGTAAAGGATTCGCGGCAGAAGGCAATAATCTAAACAGCAAAGCTGATGAGTTTGCACAGTGCCTTGCTGCAGCGAGCGTGCATTTCCTCTGGGATGGAGCAAATACCTCAGACTTAGGGAGTGTGCTGTGACACAATGACTTCAAAAGCCGTTAAATACAATTCTGACAGTCCCTGCTTTCGTCAAACGAGCAAACAAGTCACCCCTAAATCTCACTGAAAAGTGCTAAAAATCTCCTCCACTCACCTTTCCCCCACCTCATTCACTCCCCTTTCCCCGTCTCCTTCTCTCACCTGTCCCGATCTCCTTCACTCACCTTTCCCCACCTCATTCCCTCATCTTTCCCCATCTCCTTCCTTCACCTTCCCCTCCCACTATTACCAAAAGCATCTTACAAAATGCAATTTAAAAAACAACAAATCACCTCAAGAGCAAATCTGTAAACTCTCAGACATGATGTTCCCCAACACGATAAACTGAATTTCAAAAATGAAAAGGATTCTTAGAGCTCTCGTTTGTTTTGTTACAATCCAAGGTGCTCCTCTAAGATTAACTTAGAATCTGAAGGAGCCTGAAGCCATTTTCTGTTGAATTTCTGGAACACAGCTTCAATGAGTTCATTGAACTTGGGGATCAGCACTGCAGCAGCAGAACAGCCAAAGTTAAGGCAAGGCAAACTGAGGCATCAATCTGTCTCAGTGCTCGTGAAATATCTGAAGATTAAGATCCTTGGTCAGATCAAAGACCCCAGATTAGCACTAACGACATATTTAAGGCTTTTTCAACCCCCATTCACAGACAAATCTCATTGCTGCAGATAAAGCTGCCTCATTAGACACTTCTCCATACAAAGGCTTCTAATATTTCCATTTTTCATCTGCCTCATACTTTTAAGCCAAAAAGAGATGCCTTACTATAAAAATAAAGGAAGTTTTTCATCTATTCACTGGGACACCTGAGAGGATTTTGCACATCCGACTTCGAGACCATAAAGAATTTTGAAGAAGCAGCAGTTGGTGAAAAGTCAGCCTCTTGAAAAGGTTCTTTTTTTTTTTTTTAGGGGCAAAATATCAAGTCCTAATTTTGATACTGAAAACGCTTCGCAAGGCTCAGCTCCTAATCCATCCATCCCCAAAGAAATACAAATCTCTTTTATCCAAAGAACAGTTTTGGGGGGTTATCTATGTTTTGCCACCAGCTCTAAAAATGATATTTGGGTCTCCAATTATTTTACACACATCAATAAATCCCAAAGGTCCTTCAGACCCTTTGTCATGGCAAAAGACAACACCAGGTGGCCCTGCTTGGCACCAAGGCAAATATTTAGGTTTCAAATCCCTCCTTTCGTTGCAGAATGGTGCTTTTTGGGGAGCAGACAACACAAGGTTTATATTTTTATAGAATATATTCAGCATCCAGCTCATTCTCTGGATGCCTGAGGGAAGGGAGCAGGTTCTGCCTGGGAACCATCTGTGCTCCCCCTTTTCCTGCTGGGAAGGGTGGTTGTGGTGGCTCCATGTGGCCCAGAGACCACAAGAAAAGAGTTAAAGTCATAAATGTCTCTCTGTCAGCGTCTAAGGGCAGAGCGATGTTCAGCAGCTGAGGAGATGCTGGGCAGGGGCCAACCCAAAATACAGCTGGGGTACAAATAGGACTGGGAGTCAACCTTCCTACACCATAAATAGTGCTGAGTCCAGGGTTCATGGAGCTCCCAGAGGTACTCCTCGAAGGCTGAGAGCAGCTCCCAGAGTTACTCCCCAAGGGCTGAGAGTAGCTAAGAAAGTTACTTCTGAAAGCTCAAGAGTAACTTTCAAAGTTACTTCTCAAAGGTCCAGAGTAGCTCTCAAAGTTACTCCTTGAAGGCTGAGAGTAACTCCCAACGTTACTCCTGAAAGGCCAAGTGTAACTATCAAAGTTACTTCTTGAGGGTCAGAGTAACTCCCAAAGTTACTCCTGAAAGGCTGAGTGTAACTATCAAAGTTACTTCTTGATGGTCAGAGTAACTATCAGAGTTACTACTCAATGGTCCTGAGTAACTCCCAAAGTTACTCCTCAGAGGTTGAGAATAACTCCCAAAGTTACTCCTGAAGGGCTGAGTGTAATTATCAAAGTTACTGCTCAATGGTCCTGAGTAACTCTCAAAGTTACTCCTTGAAAGTTGAGTAACTCCCAAAGTTACTTCTCAGAGGTTAAGAGTAACTCTCAAAGTTACTCCTGAAGGGCCAAGAGTAACTATCAGAGTTACTACTCAATGGTCCTGAGTAACTCCCAAAGTTACTCCTCAGAGGTTGAGAGTAACTCCCAAAGTTACTCCTGAAAGGCTGAGTGTAACTATCAAAGTTACTGCTCAATGGTCCTGAGTAACTCCCAAAGGTACTCCTGAAAGGCCAAGAGTAACTATCAGAGTTACTCCTCAAAGGTTGAGAGTAATTTTCAAAGTTACTTCTTGAAGGTTAAGAGTAACATTTTTGAGGCTTTGAGTTACTCCTCAAAGGCTAAGAGTAGCATTCAGTTACTCCTCAAAGGTTGAGAGTAACTCCCAAAGTTACTCCTCAAAGGTAAAGAGTAACATTCAGTTGCTACTCGAAGGCTGAGTCATTCCTTACCGTAAAAAATTCTTGGGAAGTGATTAACAGCTGGGATTAGCAGTTATTTCAAAGATTAACTTCAAAATCTTGTCTGACAAAAAAAGATTGGTTGTGTCCGTCTAATTCTTTGAACACAAAGCCCCAGCCAAACTCGGGACTAAACCTGGATCCAGCTGCACCAGAATTCCCCTTGGGAAGGGGTTCGGGGGTCCTTGCTGGGTCCCCCTGAATTCTCTCTGACACTTCCCTCTACAGAGTCCCCTCAAGCGTAGTGCGCCATCAAACCCTGCTAAGCCATTGTCACGTTTAATACCAAACTTTGTTAATTCCCTGGTTTGTATCAATGTTGGTATTCCTCTGCTGTAAGCAAAGCTCCATCCTCAGAAAGAGGATCTCGTGCGAGGGAATTCTTGGTGTCCCCAGGAACAGAGTTTGCTTCACTGGAGGCAAAAGTGGCGAAAGAAAAGGAAAAAATTCCTATTCCCAAAAGCACATTGGAGAACTGGTAGCAGGAATGGGGAGAGAATCAGAATCAAGACTAATGCGGAGAATCAAAATCAAGACTAACTCGGAGGCTGAGCCCCTCTTCTGATTCCCTTCAGTGTGGCCCCCTGGAGAGCCCCTTCCATCAGGTGAGAACATCCTTTTAATCTGCTTGATTTCACTTGTCATTTCCGTGCAGCCTCCACTTCAAACCACGTCCCATCCCCTCGGCCTCCGTCGTCTGAGCATTTCCATCCCTCTCCTTCATTTTATCCCATTAGGGGAGATATAAAGAAATAAATTGGAATCACAACACACCTACAACTTGTTCTGAAAGAGACTTAGCACTTGACTCACCTGCTTAGATGTCAATTTAACGCTCTTAGCTGGATTTAAATTGAGTCAGGACCCATCGGTTTAAGGCAGAATCTCAGTCTGCTCCCCCCACACTTGTAAGGATTAGGATGGGAAAAATAAAATCAAATAGTACTACAACCTGGGGATGCTCAACAATTCATTCATCAGATTTGGGTGGTGCCCAGGCATGGAAAGAGTTTTCTGGGAGTCCCCACTGCTGGTGCATCCTTCTGAATGTGCCACTCCGGGAAAGGGCAGGCTCCAGGGATTCCCAGGATTTCCCTGCCTGTCCCACGGAAGAACCAGTTTCTCACAGAACAACGAAGGTTTTGTCACTCCAGGCCATTATTTTCAAACCTGCCTTTCTGAATACAAAATGTCTGAGCCTTTCACTCAAACAGCAGCCAAGGAATGAAGGGAATGAGGGACGTTCTCCCAGGTGTTACTCGGGTTTTTTCCTGGGGAGAACAGGGCAGGGATTTGTCAGGAGTGGCTGAAAAGCCTACAGGGGACACACGGAACTTCTCTGAGTTCCTTCTCCCCACACTTTCCAAAGGCTCTCTGCCACCAGCCACAAACCCCACTTCTGTCTGCGTGCGACCTTTTTGGGGCAGATAATCCTCTCATTTTCAGGACTGAGCACAAAGGTTGCCCAGTCCCTAATGGGATTCCGGAATTACTCCTGAGAGGGGTGATTTTAGAGATGGCTCTTTTGAAGCCGGCGTGAGCATTAGGATAAACTCCGTATTTAACCACCATTACCAGTAATATCAGCTGCTCTGAATTACCTGAGACCGAGGTTCAGCAATGCCTGAGAAAATGGGAGTCAGATTTTTCAAAGCAGCCAATAATTCTGTCTAGGTGTTTTTTTTGTTTTTTTTTTAAATAAGTCCCCCCTAACACCCAAGCTTAAAGAGACTCATTTTCCAAGAATATCCAACCATTTCTCCAATTCTGATGCAGAATTCCAACTTCCACTTCACTCATCCCAAAACTGCCAGTTTGGGAAGTTGGGCTGGGTGTTTAATTACCTGACAAAAAAAGCAAATCCAATTCCACCTATTTGCTGCAAGCTAGAATCACTCCCCGCAGCCCCTCTGCTCCAAATTAGTGAAATGCAAGAAAATCTGAGAGCATCGCTGATCTCTTCCCTGTCCAGGTTTCCTGTGGATGAGCTGACATCCCAAGATGAGGTTTAGTGCCCCAAAATAAGTCAGCACTGCAGTGACATCACACAAAGTTTGTCCCGCACTCTTGTCACAGCCCTGTCTTGACCCACGAGGCTTTTCCTGTATTTTCTCTCCCTTTTCCAGTTGTGGAAGCTCCTTTGGCCTCCAGCCAGGCCAACCCAGCTCGCACCACAGGCTCAGGGATGTCGCATTTCCTAAGGACAAAACCCCGCCGCCCCATATCCTTGGAATGCATCAATTCCATAATTAGGTGTATTAAGAGCCGTGCCTGTCGTATCTCACTCATTTCCACAGACATAAGAAGTCACATTTAGAAGTCATTAAGCCGAAATGAAATCTTTGCTGGGCTTAATTAACTTAAATATTCATGAAACAGGATAGCAGGGGAGAGTGTTGTTCTTAATCAAAACAGACATCGCTGTTCCATAATGCAAATTCCGATTTCTTCTGTGGACAATGCCAGCAGCAGCAGGGCTTAATGGCCAGCAGCAGAAAGCGCAGCTGAGAAGGATTCACGTTGTTCTTTAGCTCCCCAACACAGGGGGAATTTGCTGATCCAAACGTGTGCTTAACAATAACCTCGTGCCTAATACAGGAGTTACTTCCAGGGCCATTTGTCACCATTTGCTCAGGCTGAATGTGACGCTCCCCCCCTCTCCAGCCTCGGGAAAAGCTTCCCAAAGGCAGTTACTCATTTCTGTCCCGAGGCTGCGGCACTCTCTGCGGCTCCCAGGCTGTTCTCCTTCGCACAGAGCTCTGTTCTGATCCGCAGAGCCTTGGACAAACCCAGTTCTCGTGGATCGCTCCAGACTCCTGCACCAGAGCTGCTCCCAGCCCTCTGCTCCACCACGTCCTCCTGGGACTGCCCAGAGCAACTTTTCCTCCTTGTTCCTCCTCCCTCAGCAGCATCCAGGCCCTGCCCACACCCAAAAGAGGCTTTTTGAAGGGGACCCAACGCTCCAGGACTCTGGAATTACTGTGGATCCAGACCCTGGATAGGCTGATGCTCCACGCATCGAAATGGGGCACCAACCAGAAATAACCCATTAATTAAATGTTCCCCCATAAGTTCATTTAACTTCCCGGTGAGCTTTGCGGAGGATCCCAGGAACCAAAGGCTTCCGAGGATGCCATGCTCTAGCACCTGCAATGTTTTAATTAAACCCATTTTCCAAAAAATTCTCCATTTCTACCTTCAAAACAGGGATCTCTCTTCAAGTAAGATCCTTTTGGAAAGCTGAGCTGATCTTCCAAAAACCCCCTGGGATTGGACCTCTTCAAACTGACTCAGTTCCCAACTCATTTTCAACTGGAGTATAAGTAAGGTAGAAAATTGTTTCATAATTAATGAAATTCACAACCTTTTTCTGCTTTGAAGGGGATTTGATCCTCCACAATTGACAAATCATTCTTTTTAGTCCAGAAATAATTATGGAACGACCACATAACACAAGCCCCTCAGGGCCCTGTGGGTTCCTTCTCAGCGTTCCACCCGAAGCAGAGGAGCTCCAAGGCAGGCTGAGCTTCCCCCAACCTCCCCAGGCCGCCCAGGGGAACTGGGAAGTGTCCAAGGCCAGGCTGGAGCACCCTGGGGTACTGGGAGCTGTCCCTGCCCATGGCAGAGGGTGGAACGAAATTATCTTTGGGGGTTCTTTCCCACCCAAGCCATTCCATCTTTCCACGATTCCTCCCTTCCAGCACCAATGTGTCTCCTCTGTTGTGTTCCCCCAGCACATTCAGAGCCAAGGTGGGTCCCGAAATCACAACCACGAAGCTGCACACCCTGCTCGGCTCCTCCGTGGATCAGCCAGGGCTGTTGGGAAGGCTTTCCAGCCCCTCAGAGCTGGGTGGATGCTCCAGTTAAAGTTTCATAGAACCATGGAATGTGCTGAGCTGGAAGGGACCCATCAGGATCGTGGAGTCCAACTCCTGGCCTTGCACAGGACGCCCTAAAAACCCCACCCTGTGCCTGACAGCATTGTCCAAACACGCCTTAAGTTCCTTTTAATAAGAAAAAAATATTCTCTGCCTCGGAATTCCTGCAGCAAACCCACCCTGGGATGGAGAAGTGCCCTCTCCTCTCCTTCCCAAGCCACGGTGGATGGGCTTTTTTGGAAACTCTGGCAGGAGTGGCAGCAATCATTCCTCTTCATACAAACCTCTGTGCCCAAGAGCTGGAGATCAAGCTCCCCTTCCTTGGCTGCCAGAAGGAAATCCATAAAACTCAGCTCCTTTGGCTGGAATTCCTCCCCCTCCTGTGGCCGACCTGGGCTGCTCAGCAGGAAAAAAAATTACACGAGATTTCTCGGGTTGAGAAGTGGAGCAGCAGATTGCCACGATAAGCAGAAAAAGCGCTCCAGAAATAGGGAGGAAATACAGTTTCACATTTCTGTTAATGGCAGCTTTGGTTTCATTATCTGCCAGCCCCGTGCTCAGCTTTGGATGCAATTAAAATGAGAGAAATAAAATACTCGATGGAAGGAGCAGTGTTTGCTGGTAATGAAATGTTTATGGATCAATTTGTACCCCAGTAAAGAGTGAATGAATTTACTGCAGGAGGAGAGAAAACAAAATGGAGATAAGCACCGAAAAATCACTTGGACTCCAGACATGCACAAAATGTTATTATTTCCCCTCAGAAAAGATAATATTGATTGTTGAGAAGTGTTTGGACGATGCCAACAATGTGTTTTGCTGATAAAATACAATGACCCATTTAGGAGATGTCTGTACAGAAAACAGCAAGGGCTGAAATAAAACTCCACGTTTCAAATCTCCTTTGATAAATCCCCAGAAGAGAAAACCTTGCCACGACCTCCTCTCCTCCACAGTTCTCTTCTCTCCAGGACACTGGGCTGGCATTGTGCTGGAGCAGGTGCCCCAACTTTTGCTTCAAATGTGACAAATTTCATCTGTTCCTACTTCATTTTCCACTTTTAATACGGGCAAAAAAAAAAATCCTGTTTGCATATTTACAACAAAAAGCCCAAATTCAATTAAGTTCCTAAGGGCAGGAACAGATTTATTCAGTGCCTGGAATAACAAAAGCTTCAGCTGGGATGAAAGGGAAAAACATCTCCACGACACCAAACATTTAAAGGAAGTTTTGATCTGATGCAGTTTAATGTGTACACAGAGGGGGGAAAATTCTCAGCGAATTTTGCTGCTTTTAACTAAGATGAAATGTTTGATATCCTTGTGGGTTCAGCCACTATTAGGAACAGCATCGGATCACAATCCCACAAAAGAATAACAAAGGTTTGGGGGAAGCAGCGGGACGCCCTCACTGTTATTTTTACAGAAGAAATGAGTCTTTCTCTAATGTGATGGGAAAGAAGAGTTCCATGCAAATCACCAGTGGAGGCTCAGCTTTGTCTTTAAGTTTGGGGATGATCCAAATCCTGCTCCTGGCTCAGCCCCAGCTGCGACACCGGCACGGGAAAGGGGAGGCCTCAGACCCGGGGGAAAATGGGGAAAATGAGGAAAACAGGGGAAATGGGGAAAATGGGGCAGGGAGAGGAAGGGAGAAGAAGGGAGACAATTGAAGAGAAATGGAGAGAAAAGAAGAGGAAAGGGAGAGAAAATGAGGGAAACTGAGAGAAAGGAAGAGGAAAGGCAGAGAAAGGAAGAGAAAGGAAGGGAAAGAAAAAGGAAGAGGAAAGGCAGAGAAAGGCAGAGAAAGGAAGAGAAAGGAAGGGAAAGGAAGAGAAAAGGAAAGAAAGGAAGAGAGAGAAAGGGAGAGAAGGGAAGGAAAAGAGAGAGAAAAGGAGGAAAAGGGAGAAAGGGAGAGAAAGGAAGAGAAAGGGAGAGAATGGAAGAGGAAAAGAAGAGAAAGGAAGAGAAACGGAGAGAAAGGAAGAGAGAGAAAGGGAGAGAAAGGAAGGAAAAGAGAGAGAAAAGGAGGAAAAGGGAGAAAGGGAGAGAAAGGAAGAGAAAGGGAGAGAAAGGAGGAGAAAGAAAGAGAAAGGAGACACGACTTGAGGGCTGGAGCAACTTCATTCATCTCTACAACAAAGAGTGAGGGATAACAAGTCGCTGACTCCGAGGATTCCTCAGCACCATGGACAGTCCCAGGTGTTCCTGGGAATTGTGTGGATCGCCCCAGCCCGCAGCTTTTGCAGGCTCCAGGAATTAATTTGTCACACGTTGATGCTGAGGGCCCACAGGGCTACAGGTTAATCCAAAGAAAAACTTCTTCATCCCTCGTGTTTGATCCAAATCAGTGGAATTTTTGACCCTGGATGTGGATTGATGGTGAGGACTCCACCGAGGTCCCTGGGAACAGGGAAAGACAAAGTCCTGACCACCCCTGACCCCTCTGGGCGACCTGCAGGACAGAAAACCCCCTCATTAAAATCTGCTGCTGCCTCTGCAGGGTCATTTGGGTTCAGATTCTACTGCCGGGGACAGCAGGGTCACGGCTCAGAAAAGAAAATTACTCAGCTCAATTTAGAGCAGAAATTGCGCTCAGTAATAAAATCACTTTGGAAAATCAACACCTGACCCACCGGCAGAGCTGGGCACTGACCAGCACAGGCAGCAGCACCTCTGGAAGAGCCAAATAAATCCCATTTCTCTACCTCCAATCTGCTCTTCCCCTGCAGCACAGTGAAGGCGAAAAGTCATGATTCAAACTCCCCGGTGAAGGAGCCAAGTTCCCCGAGAATCCTGACAGGCAACGGATGAACACGGCATGAAATATGCAAAGGAAGACTCATCTTTGCCTCAGGACTGGAGAAGAGGCTGAATCCCAGCCCACACACCCAAAAGAGGCTTTTTGAAGGGGATCCAGCGCTCCGGGACTCTGGAAGTAACGTGGATCCAAACTCTGGATAGGTTGATGCATCAAAATGGGGCATCAACCAGAAATAACCCATTAATTAAATGTTCCCCAAGAAGTTCATTTAAATTCCCGGTGAGCTTTGCGGAGGATCCCAGGAACCAAAGGCTTCCGAGGGTGCCATGCTCTAGCACCTGCAATGTTTTAATTAAACCCATTTTCCAAAAAAATTCTCCATTTCTACCTTCAAAACAGGGATCCCTCTTCAAGTAAGACCCTGTTGGAAAGCTGAGCTGATCTTCAAAAAAACCACTTGGGATTGGACCTCTTCAAACTGACTCAGTTCCCAACTTATTTTCAACTGGAGTATAAGTAAGGTATAAAAATGCTTCATAATTCATGAAATTCACAACCTTTTTCTATTTTGAAGGGGATTTGATCCTCCACAATTGACAAATCATTCTTTTTAGTCCAGAAATAATTATGGAATAACCGTTCAGCCGTTCCTCCCTCCAGTTTGTACCAGTCCAGAATACAATATTTGAAAAACCTTCAATATCTTATGGGCTTCCACTGATTCAGGATAAACAACATTCCCACAGAACTGGCTCCATGGATCAAAGAAAAAGCTTTATTTTGCCGCTGTCAATTTCTCAATTTTCAATTATTTCTGATATTTTCCTGTTGCCTGCAGGGCAACAAGTTTGATTTTGTGAAGGGCAGTGGCACCTCCAAAGAATTTATCAGCCTGTTTGTTCTCTACCCAATTGATTCGACCTTTGCTGGTTCACCTGCTCCTGGAAATTTTCAGGGAACCTCAGGAGTCACCACTCCGGGGAAGAGCTCTTAAACCAGGTTTTCACAAGTGCTAAACAACTTCATATCCCAGTGATTATGGAAAAAATTGGAAGTACCCAAGAGCTTCCAAAGCATCCAGCTCAGGTCATGCTGCAATTCCCAGATCCATCTGCAAAATTCACTGGAAGAGCAGTTAAGAGGGGAAAAAAAGGCAACACAGAAATAGGCAGCAAAGGCATCTGCTCAGGAAAAACGCAGCTCCAAACCGCCACAAATTCTAAAATTCTTGGTTTGCTATTCATAGCTTCTTCCATCAGCTTGTCAGAGGAGATTTCTGACTCTCAGCACAAAAGGTTTCCATTCTGTATCGGTGGAATTCGCTATTGGACGCAAACCAAGCTGTTTTCCCTGCTTTTATATTTGTATTTCCAGCCTGATGTTGTTTAATGGAGTGGGAACAGCTGCCAAATGTGCTTTGACTGGATGCCCCTTCCATGGCAACTGGGATGGGAATCGGTTTTGGCCATGGTGGAGGCGCAGGGGAGGCAGAAAATAACATTTGTGTATTTTGAGGTGCTTTTCTTTCCTCTTTAAATCGCTACTGTTTAGTGACAGGGCTGGACCTGGGATCCCAGCCCTGCTTTCAGCCTCTCCAAGGCAGCTCCAGGGTCAATTCCAGGGCTCATTCCCTGACACTTGTTCCCTCCTGGAATAAACGCTCCATCTCCCACATTTCCAGCAGAAATCCCTGCCCAGCGCTCCAAGAACGTTCCCATCTTCCCCTAATGAACTTGTGGAGGTTCCCAACACACCCTGGGACAGGTGAACTCCCAGCTCAGGGAGCTCAGCCTGCTCCAGCTCCAGCTGATGAGAGGAAAATGATCCTTTTGGGAATGATAAACCCATTCCCATCAAGTCACCCCATTATTCGCACATCCAGTGCAGTTCTGGAATTCACAATCCCACCCCAATCCTACTCCTCCATGAATTTAACCCGAACCAGAACACTGGAGTCCACCCAGTCCCCATCAAACCCAAGAACCCCCAAATCATCTTCTCAATCCGTTTATTATCCCCAGAAATCTCTGTCAGGTCAATCCCAAACTTCCTCATGCTGCACATGTGAAATGTGGGATTAAGATGAAGGAAATGGCTCCTTTCCACCAGCCGAGCCCTAAAATTAGCTTGTTTTGAACAGATTGCAGTGCTGAGCTGGGAAACAGAATGCTCCCAAGGATGTTCAAACCTCCCAAATTCTTTTATCCCAGGCAAGGAATGTTTCATCCACCTGACTCCGTTGGCAGGGATCTGCTTCCCATCTGAACCCACCTGTTGGAAAATTTGCTTGCTCCTCAAGAGGCAGAAATTCTTAAATTCAGGCAGAATTCTCGTTCAGTTCAAGGACTAATTTGTTACAAGGCTCAGGGGTGAGAGGAAGGTGGCCCCAGCTCAGGCAGGAATTTGGAGCTGCTCAGCTGCAATCAAGGACTTGATTGTCCTGATGAAATTCCTTAATTTTGAGCGCAAACCTGATGCAGGTGGGTCACTCAAAACCAGTGCAGCACTTCCATTTCTAATTTGGAGGCATTCCAGTGGCGATGGAAGGAACCATTCCAAGCTTTCCATATTTCTAGAACCTGCTTCAAAGCCTTTTCCACTATGTGGGCAACCGAAGGACGCTACAAGGAAACCCTAAACCCCACAGTCCTGCTGTTCCTGGAATTCCAAAAAGGTTTGGATTTGAAGGGACCTTGAAGCTCATTTCATTCCATGGGCAGGGACACTTCCACCTTTCTCCTTGTCCACCAAGAATGTGGATCCTCTGTTCTCAAGGATATCATTATGTACAAAAATGAGGAATTTGGTTCATCAACGGCAGGAAGCTGACGGATGAATGAGGGAGTGACACCAGGAACTCTGGATTTTGGGAGATCAGTCTTCCCAAGAATAAATCTCCCTCTCAGCTCGTGTTTTTCCGAAGCTGGGGGATGGTTGTGCTCACCCTCTGATCCTCCTACCCTGTCAAGGCTGAGGGAGCTCCAGGATGAAGGTTGAGGGAGGAATGTCATTTGGAAAAGTTTCTGTCACTGTGCCTTCTCCAAAAAAAACCAAAAAAACCCCACAAAACCAGGAAAAAAAAGGCAAATAACAAAAAACCCAAACCCAAACTCTACTCCCCCTCCCAACTCCTTGGAAGGAGATATCAAAAATAGGGTTTGAGGGAAAGTTTTGGTGAAGGGATGCCATCAGTCACCCCCAGTCCCCAAATGGGAACATTTCAGCTCCAAGACACTTCAGCCTCTCACCCAGGCAAAACTAAACCCTGAGTGAAAAAGCACACCGAGTTCCCTTCAGATAACATGGAAAAAAAAATCATTAAATTATTTCCTTTTCCCTTTCTCCTTGCCTGAAAAACATGGAGCATTATCTAAATGTGGATCTGGCTCAGGCAGAGTGAAATTTCTATTTTTCTTCCTATTTTTTTTTTTAATATCTCTCTCCTTTTTTTTTTTTTTTTTTTCCCTTATTTTTCTCCCATTTTTCACTCAACATTTCCCAGCCTCTTGCAGCAAAGTGGGAGGGTGGCTGTGCTGAAGACTGAAGGTCCAGGGACCTCAAGGTCACTCCTCCGTCTGGGTGGATATTTAGGAAAAACATGTGGGAAACACAACCATGGATTCCTCCGTCCCAATTTCCATAGAAACAGCAACGTGTAGCTTTTCCAAACCAGAACATCTTACATTATCAGCTGTGTTTATTGTCCCTCGAGGCTGTTCTTTTGGAAGTGCATCTTATTTTCTCTCCGAAATAACTTCCATTTTTGCCCTCTCAAACACCCTGCGGCAACAAGCTCCACCACTGGATAGCACAGGGAAAAATAACCCCAAAACTTCCTTTATTTTTTGTTTTTATAACCTGCTGATGAGTTTGAAAAGACCCACTGCACAAGGCCCTGCAGATGCTTTTAAGTTCGAAAGAGGAATAAGTGCCAAATCATCATTCCTACCTGTGGGCTGAATTTGAGTCAGTTCAGACTTAATTTCCATAAAACTGCACCGGTGTCGTTTTCCTTAAGTGCCACTTCCATAAGGAAAGAGCTGATAATGGACCAATTTGTGCCGTTGTACCAATGTAAATCCACAGCAGTTCCATCACTTCGTTAAACCATAAATTTAACCAGGCATCCGTTGGACTAAAAGCAGGGTTTTGCAACTCACCAGGCTTTTCCTTCCAAACCCTCTCCATGCTTTCTATTCCGTTGTACCAAGAGCGTCTCCTGTTTTATAACCAGATTATTTATCCGCAGCTGCACGTGACGGATTTTGCCACGGAATTATGGACATCTCTGAAAGTTTACAGTGTAAAGGAAATTGGAGCAAAAGCCTAAATAAATGGAAAATTGCCTTTTGAACACCTCCTTCCAGGCAAAACCACCAGCAGAAATAGAGGAATTTTAAACAATCTGAATTATGCCTCTGTTTTTCATTGCTTTTTACCTTCCTGGCTCCTAACCCTTTACTTCCTGAAGATACCCAAGGAGAAAACACCTTTTCACTCTTTCAGGTAAAAATTCCATGAGATTTTGACCATCTTAAATTCCCAGGGAAGATTTTAAGATTCAGATGTGCTCCCAATGTCCTGTGGTCATTCCTCTGCCGTCTCCCAAAGGGAACGACCTCAACAGACAGGATAAATAGGAATTTGGAACTGAGACACCTCCACTCCTGTAAATCGAGAGATTCCAGCTGTGAATCGGTGCCCTGAGCACCTTAAACCCAGGAGAAGTGCAAGGCACCCATGGGGACCATCAGCCTGACTCATTTCAGAGTCCACTGGGTGTATTTATATCCCAAAGACATCACTGGGGAGGGATGCTGGCTCTCAGGCTGGAAAAGTCATTTTAGCGGCAGTTCTGCCACAAAATACAGCTCCTGTTAGCAGAGGTCGGGAGAAGGGGTTTTTGTAAAATATTCCTTTCTGCTGATACCGCCCTTGGTCAAGTGCTGGGGCTGATCTCAGCGTTCCCTGCAAAGGCCTGCTGCTCCTCGGGTCGTGGCTGGGACATGACAACCTCATAAAAAATTCTAAAGGTCAGGCCTGAGCTTCAAGGAGCCCATCAGCGAGGAGTGAGAGCTGAGCTAAATCACAACTGGCTGCGCAAACATTAAATACAAAATTAACGCTCAACAGCTGTGTCTCCACAAAGATGAGCCACGCCAAGGCGACCCATTCCAGGAGATAATCACCTCCCGTCTCCCTCCTCTTCTCCCTCGTTAGGGCATGGCTGTGGCTTCTTTGGGTGCTGCTGCAGTGAACGGTTGGAGGCAACTCCAAGATAATTCAGCCTTAGGTTAGCACCACTGTCCTGTAACTGAATAATCCTACTTTAATTCACCTTGAGGAGGCTGCTGATCTTATTTTTGATCTGAAATCCCACCCCGGTGCAGCTTTAAGTGACTTCTGCCTTGCGTTGAGTTGGAGATGATTTGTCCAAGTGTTTCCACAAGTGGCTGCCGATGCCTCAGATCCAACCTCCATCCTCTGAGGCATCAAAGAGCTTTGAGCTCCCTGTGAACTTTGGATGGGGACAAAAAGAAGTCCTACAAAGCCACACCAACCTTTGCTCTGGCACTGCCCTGTCCTTATTCACCGGCCCCAAGGGTTCATCCCACCCGTGGCCCGTGAGAAGGATCTGACAGCAGGGTCAGCCTCATTACTGCATCCTCCGTGAGCATCTCCTGCCCTCCAAGGTCAGGCAGGTTCTCCTCGTTGTGGCTCTCCACAGTTTATCGGGATAAGGCTGAGGAGGAGCACAGAGCCACACAAAGCTTCCCCATGGGCGTGTCGCGCTCTCGCCTCTGAAGCGGCGACTTCCGAGCTGTGACAGCCCTCAGAACCTCGACTTTCAGGTTCTCTCTTTAGTGGCCTCTTCAAGGCCCCTTCCCAGCCTTTTCATCCAAGCCAGTCAGTCACATCTCCTTGCACAGGTGGCTTTGAACACTCTGCTCTGGCCGGGAGGAAAAGCTCCCTTCTTCTGGCCCACGGCTCTGTTTCATTTATTGTGCCCGGAACAGCAGCACGGCACCCAGTTTTTGTCAGGCAGGTCAGGAGGTTAAGGAAAAGGTACAAGAAAAAAACTCAACCTCCCTGAGGTAGAAATTAGTGCTCACAAAGATGAGTGGGGGAAGGAAATACTGGAGGATAAAAGTGTCTACTCACATTCCAAAGGGCTGCAGTGACTTCTTTTAGTACAAGACCCACTGCAACTGAGTTAGGGCTCCACGACCTGAAGAAAAGGCAAAACTTTGCAATATAATAGTGAAAGTGGGGACTAAAAGCCACCACAACCCATAAACAGGACCTCCAACCAAACAGAAATAAGTAGATCTTGAGAGGGAAGCCAAAGATGCTGGATTGGGATGTAGCAAAAACATCCTGAGTGCCCACAATGATTCATCAGCTACTTCAATCTGACTGAACATTATCCCTATCGCTAAAACAAACTTATTCATTCACTCCTCCTGCCCTTATACCCACAAATGATCCATCCAGGGACCTAAAAGCCACTAAAAGCCAAGAGCAGGCCTGGTTTCCCTCTAGTCCCCGCTCTCCGCCCAGTTCTTCTTTTCAGGCTGTGCCAGAGCCCGAGGCCTTGTCAGCGGGAAAAGGTCAGGCAGGATTTACAGAGCCTGAACACGGCCTCGGAGGCACAGCCTTCCCCAAACCTCTGTGAAGCTCCAGCAGTTCTGGAAATCAGGTCACGGGAGCATCAAACTTGTGGAGCCTGAGAATTCCCGAGCAGGTTGCGCAGCGAGAGAGAGGAGCTCTGCCGAAGGGCTCGCACATCAAGATGAATTAATTTCCTCCAGCAAGGCACAGCTTTGCCATGTTGGGACTGGTGTTACTGCCCCGGGAGCAATCCCTTCTTTCCAGGGCTCTGGGGAAGGCAAGAGGTCACTTTCCCCTTTTGATGTGGCAGCAGCTCTGTGGAATGTTAATGCTGGCGGACACTTGGTTCCTGGGAGCTTCTGCGAGGCTCCGGATGAGGAGGATCAAGAGCTGCTGCTCTGGAAGTGACAAGGAGCCCAGGTTGGCACGCGGGGATCACAACCCCGGGCACTGATTCCTGGCGTGGAAATCTGCTCCTGTCTGCAGCACGACTCTGAGATCAGACGCACGACGGAGCCGAGTTGAAAACTGTGAGATACCAGAGCAGGAGGGGAAGAGAGAGGCAACAGGGGAGATAAAAATCCTGTACCACTGCATAAATACATATTTCTCCAAGAGGCTCCTACTCAGAGGCTTAACTTCTGTCTTGGCCAGAGCGAGGCATTTATTTCTGTGCCCGTGATCAGCCGTGCTGAAAACGAGGAGGCAGAGAAGGGTTCATTCACAAACAGGAGCCCCACTCGCCCCATCTGCTGCTGCCTCTGCTGCCCAGGCTCTGACAGAAGCTCTCTCCACGCTGAGCACAGGAGGGGATGAAATCCTGCTCTCCCCCAGCCCCGTCCAAGAGTGAAACCATCTGCAGCAGCAGCAGCCACAGCTTGGGTTGAGTTTGTTGTGTGCCAAGGGCTCCATTCAAGCGTCGTTGTCGCATCAGCCACGAGCCTGAAGGACTCCAAGGGTCTGGGGAAGGGTGGGAGAGCGTGAGAGGGGATAAAACTGTCCGTATCAACAGATCCTTCATTATCCACACCTTATTAGGTGCAGCGGAGCTGTAAGGATTCCGGGGGGAGCAGGGATTGAGGATGAACCTGCCTGCTGATAGGAATCAGCCAGGTGCAACGTTCCCAGCTGCAGGACGGCTGTGCCCAACCCCAAAATTGCTGTAAAACACAGGGGAACCACAGAGGCAGCTGAGGAGGTGAGACGGGGCTGTCAGAATTCAACTCACAGGAGGTCAAAGAGTCACAGAACTCAATTTATTTGTGTCTAACTACAGCCACGGATGCGAGGTTTACCCATATTTACACAAGAGGAGGCTGCACAGGAGAGTTCAAGGCTCAAATAATCAAAACTGTCCCAATTCCCCTTGGATTTGACAAAATGTGAGTGTTTCATAAACTCAGAGATGGTTTTGAAAAGCGCTACTCTTAATCCACAATGTTTACCCAGTGCATTTATAAAGTGCATATACGTAAAGTTCCACTTGGCCAAAGGATCTTTCCCGAAAAACCAGCCTTTAAATCAAACTGAACCAAGGGTGGAGCCCAATCTACAAATCCCATGTACCACACGATGGACAGAGATGAGTTTTGGGGGGATTTCAAAGGCATCTAAAACTTGACTCTGAACTCTGCAGCGATTCCCAAGTTATTTCTTCGAGAGGTTTGAAGCTTGGGGCTTCGTTTTTAGACACATTTGTGGAAAATTTGTAGATTATGAGAGAAAGGGTTTTAAAAAACCAGATTCTGTTTTCCATAAAGGTCACCCAAACCCCTTCCCTCTCGGGGTAAAGCTCTTCATCCCCAGGAGGAGACGAGGGCAAAGCGATTTCGGAGGCTGTGGAGAGGCTGGCTGGTCAGTGGGGCAGGAACAGGGAATATCTGCAATCCATCAGACAGCTCCAGGCCACGTTCCTGCTCTCCCTTTTCCCATCTCCTGCTCCTCCCTGCCTGCCCAGCACTGAGAGAGGGGCTCCCACTGGGCACCTCCGTCACGCTCACGTCAGTCCTTCCCCCGGCTCAGCTCAAATCCTCTCATCCCCGTGGCTCCAAGAGTCTCAAACAGAGCGATTTCAGCATCACGAGCTACACAGAAACCCCCAAAGCGTGCCAAAAATTTGCATTCTTGCATTCTTGTGTCCTCCTTAGCTCTGCGTGATCATAAACCAACACTGAAATGGATCCTTAGCCAGAGTAACTGGGATAAATTAATTGCAGTGTTTCTTATTTTTACCTGAAGTTGCTCAGGAATTTCCCAATGAAATCCAAAAGATTTAAGTTCCAAGGCTGCTGCAGCTCCTACCACCTTTAAAATATAATTTGAAGGGGGGAAAAAAAAAAGAAAATAAAATTACATGTCAGCAGAGTCCTGTTGGCACTGTGATAATGTGGAAGTGTGGGGAAGCAAAGACCAAAAAATGATCTTGTCAAGAAAGGAGAGAGTCTTTTACTGCTGTGTCAAAACCAACTCCACAACAGCTTCCTCGAGCTCCTGTGAAGTGAGAGATGTGTTCATCCTCGGAGCTAACGGGGGTTTTAAGGCTGCTGGGATACGGGGAACATCTTTAATAGCTGTGATCCCTTTTGGGGCTCCCTAAAAAGAGAGGCCAGACAGAATTAAGGGAATAAAAAGCAGTTTATTTCTATTTCTGGAAGGGCCTCCAGGTACATTCAGGGCAGACAAAGCCTCCCAGGGGCTGCACCCAAACATGGACAATGGTCACGGGTTTCACACTTGGATCAGTTTGGTCCATTTGCACATCGGGGTTCATCTCCCAATTACAGCCTCAGCTAATGAAGTCACTGACCCCGAGTTTGCTGCCCCCAGCTCGCTTTTGTTTAAATTTCACAGGGCCTGAGGCAGTGAGGTGTCCTTGATCCCCAGCCCGGAGAGGAATTGCTGTGTGTGAGCAAAACGGGGAAGCAGCAGCTGCTGCTGTGTGTGGGGTTTGGAGTTAAACACTAAAGAGCTGCAGGGTCATAAAGATGGGAAATAGAAAAGCTCAAATCCTGAGGAGTCAGCTGCTTCCAGAGCTGTGTGAGCACGAGCGATGCGAGAGCAGACAAAGCCCAGGTTCTCAGCAGGGCTCAGCAGGGTGGCACCAAATGCTGTGACAGCGTCGGGCAGGGACAAAATGCAGAGCACAACACATGGAGCAGTTCGGCCAAAGGAGCCCCCAGGACCGGGAGGAGAAGGGGAATTTAAAATCAACCCAGCCCAGTTCAGAACACACAGCCCAGTGGTGGCAGCTACTGGAAATACACGGGGAAGAAGAACGGGATCTGTCCGTGGTCTGCATGTTTAAATCCCGTGGGAAAATAAAAATAAGCGACCATATGGAAAGTGGAATTTGATCAGCGTCTCCTCCCTGCCTGGTGCTGCTCCGGGGTCTCTCCATCGCCATGGACACGGAGAGGACACGCAGCATGAGTGGCGCTGAGGGAACCAGTGCTGCTGGAAAAGGTCACTGCTGAAACGTGTCTGAGGGAACGGGGGGCTCTGCACCAGGATTGCAGCTCTAAGTGAAGAAATGGAGCAGGAATTCATTCTCAAATCGCAGGTGTCTGCAGGCAGTCGGTAACCACAGAGTGTCCGAACACAAAGCTCATCCCTACACATTTCAGAGTTCTCCAAACACAGCGTTCACCCCAACACAGACCAGGGCACCCCCGTCTCCGTTTCCAGCTCGCCACTTTTTCCAAGAGCAGACACGAGGACAACAAAAACCATTATTTCCTTTAATCCCTTGCACACAGGGATGCCAAAACCACTCAGAATTTGCACAACCCTAAACACAGCAGAATCAATCCCCAATTTATAGCAGACACTGACGTCACTCAGCTCAACCCCAAAGAGGATTTGGCTCCCTCAGTTAAATTTAGCTGCTGTTAACAGGCACCAGTTTCCCTGCCTGTGCATTAATGGATTTGTTCTTCCTCCTGGCTGCAGCGTTCCTGGAGTTGGAGGTGACAGGAGTGAAGTTACCAGGATTGTTGGAGCTGCAGGTGGGACCTCTGAAGAGCAGGAAGGGAGGGCTGGCTGGAATATCGACTTCCAGCAGAAATCATGGAAATTTGTAACTAGAAGCAGGATCCCAAAGGTTTGGGTGAAGAAGGGAAGAAGCCCCGCACTGCCACTCTGGAATATATTTTATGGGATTATGGAATGGTTTGGGTTGGAAGGACCTGAAATCCCATCCAGTGCCACCTCTGCCATGACAGGGACAATTCCTGTTACCCTGGTTTTTCAGAGCTTCTTTATTGGCTTTTTGATTTTCATAAATGGAGTCAGAGCTTTTAGTTATTGTACAATATTAGAGCAGTTTTCTACCTTTCCCACAGAAGTAATATAAACAAATCCTTTGTTTTTCATTCTCTGTCCTTTGTTTGCATATTTCTAACCTGAAAACAACTGTAACTGACAATTGGTCTGGCCACTGAGGCTGAGGGGTGGAAACCCCAAAAAGCCAATCTTCTGCTGGACCCACAAATGTATAAAAAGTAAAAGAATAAACAAAGGGGTCTCTTCCTCTCTCGGTTTTCAGCTGTGAGCTGGGATCGGAAGGACCTCTGCCTTGTGAAATCTCGTCTGCGTGTGACTGCTTTGTGTGTCTCGGTGACAAATTCCCACTGCTCCAGGCTGCTCCAGCCTGGCCTTGGGCACTCCCAGGGATCCAGGGGCAGCCACAGCTCCTGTGGGAATTCCATCCCAGCCCCTCCCCACCCTCACAAGGAGGAATCTCATCCCAATATCCCACCCAAACCCTGCTCTCAGTCAGTTTGAGGCCATTCCCTGTGTCCCGTCCCTCCATCCCTTGGAAATCCTCTCTGTCCGTGATCCCTGTGGGTTCCTTCAGGCGCTGGAAGGTCACAGCTCGGTCACCCCAACCCTCCAGGCGGAACCACCCCAGCAGAACAAACAAGGAACACTTCTCAGTGTTCGAAACCGGGAGGAATAAAAGAGCAGAGACGGTTCCCAGCTCTCGCTGTGCATTTTTGGGAAGCCGAGGGCCTTGTTTGTTAATTCCACCGGAAAACCACCATTGGCAGTTCACTGGTGCCATTCCAGAACTTTCCTGGGGGCTGCCTCTTTCCATCAGTGGGTTTGGCTGGAGCAACGGAGCAGGAAGGGATCAGCTCCCTGCATCCACGGGAGAGGAAGGGGACGATGCAGGACCTTCTCCCAAAGCGTCCATCCCACAGGCACCTGTCCCAGGTGTGGCAGCATCCCCGCAGGCGAGCTGGGGATGGGAATGGTGGGAGGGGCTCCTACAGCAAAAGGAGGAGTTTTCCCCTCAATTTTAAGTTATTATTTAAAAGATCAGGATGTCTTATCCGCCTCAAAATACTCCAGCAAAATTTCCCTCCAGGCCTTTTGGGCGCAGGAGTTTTGGGGAAAGAAGGGTCAAATGGGGACTAAAATACAGTTGTCAGCGGTTAAAGTGACACTGATTGCAGTAATTCGATTTTTGGGGGTGAAGAGGTTGGAGGAAACAACTGTAAAATATTTTATTTGGACATGTGCAATCGAGATATCCCAGAGCTTCTCCTTTAAGTTCTTTTTAATTACATTAGATGAAGTTAAACATGACACAGCTACAGAAATACGGTTGGAGTCGGCCTTAAAGGCCTTTTCCAGCCTAAATGACTCCATGATTCTGTTTTGAAATGATACATTTCAATTTGAATCATGCAAATATCTTTATTGTCATGTAAAAATTAAAAAAAAAAAGTGTTATAGACATTTAAAGGTATCTACATGAAAATAAAATCAATTTTTTGAACCAAAGCTGTTCTGAAAGTGCAGGAAAACCAAGTGTGTGTTTAACTTTTCCCTCATTAACATCGTCCTGACTTCAGAGCAGAATTTGGAGCCCAATTTATCAGTTTGTGCCCAGCCTCTTGCAGAGGTTTTCATCTCTAT
This sequence comes from Delichon dasypus, assembly GCA_037837765.1. Classification (NCBI taxonomy): domain Eukaryota; kingdom Metazoa; phylum Chordata; class Aves; order Passeriformes; family Hirundinidae; genus Delichon; species Delichon dasypus. Next base: position 1,818,380 of record JBBAXF010000023.1, read on the forward strand.
TGCTCGAGTTGCTCAGAGGAGTTTCCAATGCTGAATGCTTAGAGTAGTAAGTATTTTAAACCAATGGATGAGAAAAAAAAAAAAAAAAAGGAGAAAAATAAATATTTTCCTTGTTTGCTCCCAAAATGTGTGGAGAAAATCTCTGCCACTCCTGAAGAGGACAAAGCTCCACAGAGAACTGGGCACCAATTCCCAAACTGATGAAATTATTTTCTAAACTTGCCACCCCAAACAGACTCCCACCTTTCCCCAGAAAACACAAAATGAAGCAGCCAAATGCTAAGCTGCATTTTTTTTTTCCTTCCCACCACTGAAAGCCAAGTTCAGCTTTGCCCCTTCTGCCATCAGGACCTGTTATCCTCTGAGAAACAAAAAACAAACAAACAATTAAACAAATCTAACCCTGAATTCCTGTTTGAGCATGGAGATGGATCTCATTCCTCAGAAAAACCCAAACTTTGTGAAGGAGAAGCTGTTCAGAGTCTCCACCTGCTCGGCAGATCCCAGGATCCCATATCCCTATCCAGCTCCTCCAGCAGATGCTTCCAATATCCCCACAGCTGCTGCTGTCTCCCAATGGGATTTTAGGGATTTGAGGGACGATTCCTGCCAGCTGAACCTGCCAGGGCAGCTGGGACCACACAGGGAGCTGGTGGTGGGGATGGGAATCGGAGAACCTAAGGGAAATCATGGAATCCTGGATTGGTTTGGGTAAGAAGGAACTTAAAGTCCATCCAGTGCCCCCCCTGCCATGGGCAGGGACACCTCCCAATGTCCCAGGGTGCTCCAAGCTGGCCTTGGACATTTCCAGGGATCCAGGGGCAACCACAGCTGCTCCGGGAATTCCATCCCAGCCCTTCCCCACCCTCACAGGAATCTTTCCCAATATCCCCGCTAACCCTGCCCTCTGGCAGGGGATTCCATTCCCCCTTGTCCTGGCCCTCCATCCCCTGTCCAAAGTCTCTCTCCATCTTTCCTGTACCTTCAGGTCCTGGAATGTCACACCTCGGTCACCCCGTATCTCGTTCCCAGTCCTTCCAGCCTTTCCTTTTGCTCCCAGTTCCACCCTGATTTCCAGCACCTCAGTCCTGAGCCCCATCCCAGTCGGAGCCTGAATCATGGACAGAAGTCCTTAATTTGGGGCACAATTAAGGATAAACCCTTCTGCTTCTCCTGGCCCCCTGAGCTGGGAGAGCTGAGCTGTATTTGTCCCTTCCTGGCTGTATTTGTCCCTTCCCTATTCCCAATTTAGCACCAGCCCACAGCAGTAGAGGTGTGAAAAGAAGGTGACAAAGATCTGAGCCTCATTCTAAATCCTTGGACTCACCAAATTGCCAAGAAACATCACCAAAAGGCACCAAATCCTCTCCAGGTGCCACTAAAATCAGTTTAAAGCCACATCCCTGCCCTCACCATGTAGCACTGGGTTAAAGGCTTCAGTCTGCAGGGCTGGGACATCTCCTCTCCTCCTGAATCTGCTCCTGAACAATTTTCCAGGCCGGCATTTTGAAACATGCCAGGAGCTGAAGGCAGGGTGATGCCTGGGGACTGCGGCATCCCCACCCCTGGAAAAAAGGATGGATGGGGCTCTGAGCAACCTGACCAGGTTGAAGACGCCCCTGCTCATTGCAACCCAAAATATTGCATGATTTTATGAACCTCACAATAAACTGGAGTATGGTCACTCCCTAACACAGCAGAATGTGCCAAAATAAAACCCACAGCAGGATCCTGAAAAAAAAGAAAAAAAAAAAGAAAAAATAAAAAGTGTCTGAATAAGAGAGCTTGAATAATTCATCCAAAAAAGAGCACAGCAGCTCTGATTCCAGCCTGGAACAAATCTTTTCCCTGGGAAGGGAACGTCTTCATAGCTGGCTCAGCTCATCCCTCGCCTACCTGCAGCCACACGAGGAGCTTTCCAATCAGGTGACACTGGGACAGTCATTTGTCCTCGAGGAGAGGCTGAAATCCCAACAGAGCTGTCACTGGAGCTGCACGCCCACCTCCCCAGCAGGGAGGGTGCCAGCTCTGCTCCTCGGGGTGCTCAACGCCCTCCCCGTGGGCTGCCTGAGGAAAAATAAGTCACATTCCCTGAGAAAATCAGGGTTTGGCATCTTTGTTTTCAAAGAGGAACAGAATGAGTCCCTCTGAAAGGGGTGTTAAAAATACAACAACAACAACCCGAGCCAGAGGATGGGTTAGAGAAGGCACCTGAAGAATGGAGGAGATGGAAGCTGGGGTTCTGCCCTGTCTGGGAGGATGCAAAGGGGCTCAGCAGGACCACTGCTATCCCAAGGGAATGTCCTGTTCCTAAATTGATGCTGGGTAAATAAATACAGAACAAAGCTTGTTCCGTAAATACAGAGTCAGGGTAACTGTGTCTGGTCTGTTTGGTACCCAGGATGGTTTTCTGGGATCCAGGAATGGGGCAGGGCAGGAAACGGGCACTGGGCTCTTCCCCAGCCCAGGGGAACAAACACCAACAGCTTCAGCTCTCACCTCCTGCCTCACACTCCACCTCTGGCCAAGAGCAGTTTCCAAGCCATAAACACTCCACTTCCCTCAAAGCTTTGTTTCCCAGAAACAAACCCTCTGCACCAGCAGGTTTTCCTAAGGAAAACACCTCCCTGGGTCTCTGAGGATGTGCACAGGAGACAGACAAATTCTCTCTCCAAGCCCTGGGAAAGACTCAGGGAACAGCTCAAGGCATCCGAGGCGAGACACCTCCAGTTCCCAGCAAATTTATCACAAGTGAGAACACAGAAAAAGCCAAAATTGCTTTGCAAGGTGGCAATTTATAGCCAGGCTGAGGCCCCGGTTCCGTGTCAGTGCCGAGTTTAGCACATTCCCTCTGCCCCAGGCACTTGTTCCCCTTCCCCACCTGAGGATTCCTGTCTACCAAGTTCCACCCACACGGAAAAACAGGCAGGAAAACATCCCTGCTGCAATCCCAGCCCCTCAGCCTGTTGTGTGAGCAGACAGGCCCCAGCTGAAGCGCAGACACTGCTGAACTCCCTGCAGTCCCAGTGCCTCCATCCCAAATCCCGGGATATTCCCAGAGCCTCCCCGCCGGGCTGGACCCGCAGGCGAACGCCCACTGCTGCACGGAGCCGTCCAAGCCGCTCCAATCCAATTTATGCCCACTCTGTGTTTGCCACCAGCTCTGCAAACCCACAGCACCTCCTCCCTGCTCCCACACACATCTGGCCACCAGCACTTCCCTTCCCAAACAAACTCCAGCCAGCAAAGCCAGCTCTCCCAGGTTGGGGTTTATTTATTGATTTTCCTGCCGTCTCTCTGCTCCAGCTGCCTCAAATCCCAATAATTGCGGCCCTTCCACAGCGAGATGTGCCCTGTCAGGGGCAGGAAATGCTCCTGGAGGCTCAGCAGTGCTCAGCCCCTCTGTTTGGCACTGAAGGATTCCCACCCCGAGCCCATGGCAGCTCCAATGAATCCTCACTCCAGCTCCAGAGGAAATTCCAGGGTGGGCAGCCCTTGCAGGATACACACACACAAAGGAAATTTAAGGAGTTACAAGCTCAGCCCAGCTCTCAGTCCCATAATCCACATCCCTCCTTGGCTTGGAGCCTCCCTGGGGATTTATCCTGGTTAAAACTGGCGCTGCAGCAGCTGAACTGTGCAATAATGCTGCCTAAAATGGGGAAAAACAGGAATGCTCAAAGCCAACAAATTTCACAGACGGAACTGAGCTCAGTTTTAGGGTCACCAATGTGGAGTGGGGCCTGCTTTGTCCTGGGGGTTTCCCTCAGCCACCACCACCTGGAAAAATCACATCAGCACCATTTTCCATGGAAAAGTTCCCTCTCCAAGAGAAGATGTCGGTTCTGCTGCTGCCCCAAGGCTGTCCCAGCTGGTGCCACACAATGAGTTCATCAAAAACTTTAAATAAAACTCCTTTTGCCCTTACTGGAACCCACTCCGAAGCACATCCCACCAAATCAGGCTGATTTTGGGGGGATTTATAGAGATTAAACCAGCCCAAAGGCATCCAGGGCACACTTTGAACAGCCTGAGCTTCTTCAGAAGGGAACAAGCTGGGAAAGAGGTCAGAGGCAGGTTTTGGGAAAGTTTCTGCTCTTCAGCGAGGTGAGGAGGCAGAGCAAAGCTTAATTTACATCAGACTGAAGAGAACCCTCAACTTTACAGAAGGAAGCAAGGATTTCTCCCAGAGCTTGTGGGAATAATCATCAAAATGCCCATTGGCCTCAGGAAGAGATTTCCGTTTTTATACACAAATCTCCATTTATTTATTTTTTTAAATTGAGACAGATGATTCACAGAGCTGGGTCCCCCAGAGCGGCAGCTCTGTGAGGTGAAGGGAGAACCTAACAGCAGCTGGTTATCCATCAGGGAATGTGGCAGGACAAGGTCACTGGAGCTGAAGCCAGGCTGAAGCCAGCACCTCCCAACTCCTGGTGATGCCTTCTGGAGCCACCTAAAAACAGAGAGCAGACAAAATTAGGAGAATAAAACCCAGTTTACTTCTATTTCTGGAAGGGCCTCCAGGTACATTCAGGGCAGACAAAGGCCCCCAGGGGCTGCACCCAAACATGGACAATGGTCGCGGGTTTCACTCTTGGATCAGTTTGGTCCATTTGCACATCGGGGTTCATCTCCCAATTACAGCCTCAGCTAATGAAGTCATTGACCCCGAGTTTGCTGCCCCCAGCTCACTTTTGTTTAAATTTCACAGGGCCTGAGGCAGTGAGGTGTCCTTGATCCCCAGCCCGGAGAGGAATTGCTGTGTGTGAGCAAAACGGGGAAGCAGCAGCTGCCGCTGTGTGTGGGGTTTGGAGTTAAACACTAAAGAACTGCAGGGTCACAAAGAGATGGGAAATGGAAAAAGCTCAAATCCGGAGGTGTCACTGGCCCCAGTATTCCTGGGTCCCTAAAGCCCCATCCATGAGGGAAGCTCCAACGCCCGGTGCCTTCAGCAGGATCAGGCCCTGGAGGGAAAAGAAATGTTTGGTCCCAACCCCAGAAATGTGCACATGGATGTTCCCACCCTCCCCTCGGAGTGACTGAGGGCGATCACGCTGGTGTCACAGCAGTGACAAAGCCCCTCAGTACTGCAGCACGAGGATCAACAGATTCTCAGATGACAATTCTTATGACAATCTACTGCAGAGAGGTGGGTGAATGTTATCAGCCTCTCTTTCACACACAAATGTGCTGGGACTTCTTATTAGCTGCGTTTTTGGGTCTCTGTTTTTTGCAGCGAGTGGAAAAAATACAGCAGAAAGTCCTGGATTCCAGCAAACCCCAATTTCTGTAGGAAACCTCGCCTAAAAATCCCAACCAACCACTCAATAACAGTTGTGAGGTGCTGAAAAACGACTGTAAATTCATTTTGAACAAGAGCTACAAGCGCAGAGCTCGCCCTTACAGACAGCAGGCAGGCAAAACCAGAAAGGGACATGGGAAACCTAAATGGATTTTGAGTGATCATAAAATCACTTTATCAAGCCTTAGCCTCTGGGGCTTTGGCTGCTCTCAGTCTGGTCACAGAGCTCTGCTGTGTGGGAGGGGAGGATTTCATTTCACTTTCTTTTTGCAGGTGTTTTTAGGCCCTGGTCAGCATCAAAGCTCACACAGATGTGGGGTCTCAGCAGACGCAGTGATTCTGTCGTGGTTAACCAACAAAACCCCGCAGCTTTCTGAGGGACAATCCCTCCTCTTTCCAGGTCCAGCCCCAAACCCAGCAGAGAGTCACACAGACTTTGACCAGGGCCATTTCTGCAGCAGAACAGCCCTGAGGGACGGGAGGGGATGGAAGGCACAGCTCGATCCACTGCAATTCCTGTTTATAATTCCTGTGCCACTCGCAGAGCACCAAGGAATGCTCAGCACAGCAAAAGGAAGGAGGAAAGGCCTAGGCCCAGGCTCATCGCTCCTCTTGAGAGCAACCCACTGATTCCAGAGTCAAATCTGTGTGGTTGTGTCATCAACATTCCTAAAAAGCCAGGTCTGAAGACTCTGGGTACACAACTGAGCTGTTTAACTTCTCTGCACAGCTCAAAAATCCCAAAGCCCTGGAATTATGGTCTATACAGCACCACAGGCCTGTGAGTTCAATTCAGCCCCAAACTCCAGAGGTTTTTTCTACCAGAAGCAGCCCAGTTCTCCTTCTTTGGGTCCAAACCATCATGTTGTGTTTATACAGCACCACAGGCCTGTGAGTTCAATTCAGCCCCAAACTCCAGCAGATTTTTCTACCAGAAACAGCTCAGTTCCCTTTCTTTGAGTGCTGCTCTTGCATTTCTGGGGCTGACCAGAGGTTACAGGAGATGCAGAAGGGCTTTGTGCCGACCCCACTGATCCCAAAGCTTCTGCTGCCTGCCCACAACTCCACGTGTTTCCTGCAGCACCCTCCAGCCCTGCATCACCCATATTCACACGTTTGAAGGTATTTCACACCTCCCGGCCCCTCATCACCTCTGCCCCAGCTGGTGACCAGGCTGACGGAGCCGCAGCCTCTCCAGCCCCTCAGAACATCACCGGGTGCGTTTTGTTTCTTTCTCAGAGCAAAACTCATGACTCTGATTTTTTTTTTTATGCTTCCTCTCCATGCATGGCTCAGGCAGCCCCTTCTCCTTCTGTTTGCCCATCTGTGGAAGGGAGGGAGCACCTCCCTTCCCCACGGTGGCAGATGCCTCTTGAATTCCAAGCTGGAGCTCAGCCCACCCCAGGGGCCTGAGAGCTCTTGAACCCTGGCTGAGGTTTTGGTGAGGCGGCCCCGGGGAAGCTGGGGATGTGAAATTCCAGCTGCTGATCTCAGCTGGAGCGGGTGCATCTGTCACTGAGCCATTCCTGGTGATGTCTGGGCAGCACAGCCACCACTGTTCCTCAGGTTTAACAGAGCTGCTGCCCCGTTTGGGCTCATCAGAAATGCCCCCTACATAATTTTTCTCACCCTCCTCATAACTAAAACCCTTCCATAGCTCTAAATTTAAGCCAAGCCTAGCTCAACTGACCCGGTGTCAGCATCCTAAGCAGCCCAGCAAAGGCTCCAATTGAGCCCTGTGGGTACCATCCCGGTTTGTTTTCCAGGAATACAACATTCCCAGGCAAATGCTTCCCTCCCAAGCACTCCTTGTGCTCTCCAGGGCTATGGAAACGCTTCCCTCCAGGAAGCAGGTGCCATATGGGCGTGTAGGCTCAATTAGCACATGCTGACAGATAGCAAGACGCTTCAAAAAAGAAAAAAAGGAAAAAAAATAAATCCCAAGCCTTGGCAAGCTCGGAAAGTTTCTCTATTGATTATGTCATGTTGCATCTTGTGTTGCCTTAACTGCGGAGGTTTGCTGGGAAAGAAAGAAAAAAAAAATCAGAGGAGAGATGGAAAGGAGAAGATGGAGAGGGCTCCTGAAGGAGGCAGAGGGAAGGGAAGGAGCAGCAAAGCTGTGGAGGAGCTTCGTGCCAAGTTCCCATGCCAAGGGTGGGCAAAGGCCCTTCCCGGAGCAGACGTTTTATTACTCACACATCCCTGACTGCCCAAACTGATCTTAAAGCACTCTGGCATGTCCCGAGGGTCATCAGGGATGGCTTCCTCCTTGCATCCGTAATGGAACAGCTCTTAATCAAAATTAAACTGGCATGGCTTAATAGCTGCTGAAAATTGACAAATCTGAAAGAGCTGATTTCTTATTCCCCTCCTGCCCATACGATTAGAACGGGAGAAAACAGCAAGGTTTTCTCGCTGAAGTGCTGGGAATCTTCAAAACTTCTCCAGGAGCCAGAAAAGAGCGGAATCCCCTCCCTGATAAAAGACCTGACCCCAATTTCAGAGACCCCACAGCAGCAAAACAAACCCAGACACAGTGGCTGCTTTTCCCAGTTGGAAAATCTGGGTTAGGGTGAGGAAAAGCTTCATCCCCTGCTCCATCACAGATGGATGAACCCTTAAATTCCTCTCAGCTAGGAGGAGCACATGGTTGCGTCCCTGATCCCAGTCACTCCGGTGCACATCCCACAGCCAGGACCAGCTGGAGTTGGCACAGGACCCTTCCTGTCCTGGAAAACAACACGAGACCCTCCAGACACGGGACCTTTCCCCTCCTGGGAAACAACATGGGGCCCTTTTCCTGCCGGAAAACAACACCTGCCCCTCCAGACACCCAACCCTTTCACTCCTGGGAAACAACACGGGACATTTTCCCTCCTGGGAAATGTCACAGGACCCTTCCCCTCCTGGGAAATGTCACAGGACCCTTCCCCTCTTGGAAAATGACACGGGACCCTCCAGACATAGAACCTTTCCCCTCCTGGAAAACAACACCTGCCCCTCCACACACCTGACATTTTCCCTCCTGGGGTACTGCCACCGAGACACACAAAGCAATCACACGCAGACAAGAGATTTTCGCAGAGGTCCTTCTGATCCAGCTCCCAGCTGAGAGAGCGCAGAGAAGAAGAGACCCCCTTTGTTTATTTTTTTACTTTTTATACATTTGTGGGTCCAGCAGAAGATTGGCTTTTTGGGGTTTCCACCCCTCAGCCTCAGTGGCCAGACCAATTGTCAGTTACAATTGTTTTCAGGTAGAAATATGCAAACAAAGGACAGAGAATGAAAAACAAAGGATTTGTTTATGTTACATCTGTGGGAAAAGGTAGAAAACTGCTCTAATATTGTACAATAACTAAAAAGATCTGACTCCATTTCAAAAGGCTTTAAAAACTCAGAAAAACCAGGGTAACAGGGTACAACACGGGACCCTTCCCCTCTGGAGGTACAACATGGGACCTTTACCCTCCTGGAAAACAATATGGGACCCTTCCCCTCCTGGAAAACGGCATCTGCCCCTGCAGGCACAGCCCTGGCCTTCACAGCAAAGAGGGACAGTGAACAGCCCTCCCCAAGCCCACCTGGGGGGCTCAGAAACCACTGCCCATCCTCAGAATGGAGTTTGGGTGTCTGGAGCTCTCAGGGAAAAGTTCCTGAGTTGCTGGAAGGGTTTCTGGGACATGAAATGTGTTTTGTCCCAAAAAGGGACAAAGAACAGACTTTCCCAAGCCCACCTGGGTGGATTAGAAACCACTTCCAAACCTCAGAACAGGCACCTGGAGCTCTCAGGGAAAGGTGGAAGGGCTCCTGAGACACGAATTGGGCACTTTTTCATTGTGATAATAGCAGAAGAAGCTCTTTTTTTCTGGGAGAGTCCCATGCCCTGCCTCTCAGCCCGTGAATTTATGGAATGTGAATTCAAAATTGATGGGGAGGGAAGGCTGGAGCTGGGCAGGGAGCAGCCGATGCAGGACAGAGCACGGGCACGGCAGCAGCTCCAGGCTCTGCGTTCCTGACTCATCCAGCAGGAACGCTGCTGTGAAATTCCAGCAGGAATCAAATGCCATCGCAGCGATCTGCCGAGCACAGCTTCCCTCCTCCAGAGGCAGCACCCGGCTCCTCTCCGCGGGGTTTTTCCATGGAATCTGTTCCTGTCCTGGCTCTGTGAGCACCTTACAGCCCGTGTGGCACCCGGGCTGAGGTTCTTGCCACAGGCTTTGCAGCAGCTTTTGTGAGCTTGGCATTAACTGGGAGGTGGAGGGCAGTGAGTGAGGAGGAGAGCAGGAATCCTTGTGCCGGTGACAGCAGGAGAGCCGGGGGACAAAGCCCACGCAGGGACCAGCTGCGCACCCAGGCACTTGAGGAGGCCAAGAGGCATCCCTGGAACATCTGTGCAGCACAGGAAGCGCGGTGGGAAGGAGCTGCCAGGGAATCCAGGCTCGGGGATGAACAACTGCTCCTGTCCGAGCCCTTTCTGTGCGCATCTCCCAGCGCCGGGCAGTGAGGCAGCGCGGACGGAGCTGAGCGCCAGGTGGGAGGGAGAACTTGTGGCACCAGGGATGTCTGTGAGAGCCACAGGGCTGCAGCACAGACCCCTTACAGCCCGTGTGGCTCCCAGGCTGAGGTTCTTGCCGCAGGCTTTGCAGCAGCTTTTGGGAAGCATTCTGGAAATGTGCTCTGCAGCACGCCTGCTGCTCGTCCAACCCAAGAAATGCATTTCCTTCCACAGCCCCTTCCAAGCAGCCAGGGATGGCTCCCCTTTGCTCCTGCGTCAAAGCTGGAAGAGGTCACTGCTTCCCCCCATCAATTCCTTGATTCCTTCTCACCCGACACCTGCACGGGTGAGAACTGGAGGGTGACAAAAAGGATTTTCCACTCCCGCCTCTCTGTCAAACGCAGGGGATAAAAGGAAAGGATGAAACCCACGCTGTCCATGTAAATACTGAACCTGCCTAGGAAAGAAAACAACAAACCCCGGCTGGCCCATGCCATGCTGAGCCTGCAGGGACCCGCGGAAATGCCAGAGTAAATCAGCTCTGGGAGGTGTTAATGGCCTTGTGACAGGATCGCTGTGTGCCAGCAGGGAGAAAAGGGGGGGGACTGGATGTGGGAGAGGCACAGGCAGCCTTTCAAACAGCCCTGCCCCACAGGCAGCACCACCTGAGCCACAGGCAGCACGTCTCTCCGCTCCAAACAAGCGTGGTGTGTTTAATTTATCCGTCATGGAAAGGCTCTGAGCAGCTGAGACTCAGGGTGCACCCAGAACTGTGTGCTTGACACCTGAAGGAATGCTCAGCTCAGCAAAAGGAGGGAGGAAAGGCCTAGGCCCAGGCTCATAGCTCCTCTTGAGAGCAACCCACTGATTTCAGGGTCAAGTCTGTGTTTGTGTCATCAATCATTCCTAAAAAGCCAGGTCTGAAGGCTCTGGGTACACAGCTGAGCTGTTTAACTTCCCTGCACAGCTCAAAAATCCCAAAGCCCTGGAATTACGGTTTATACAGCACCACAGGCCTGTGAGTTCAATTCAGCCCCAAACTCCAGCAGATTTTTCTATCAGGAACAGCCCAGTTCCCCCTCTTTGGGTCCAAACAGTCATGTTGTGTTTAATGTATCGTGGATGGAAATGATCTCAGCAGCTGAGACTCACAGCATTCCCAGAACTGTGCACTTGGCACCCGAAGGGCTCCGTTTTGGGAGGTGTTGGGCCCTCCCTGATGTCCCGGAGCTGGGCTGTGCCTCTGGGACTCCAGAGCCCTGAGGAGGTTCAGTGTCCCTGCTCAAACTGCAAACACTCAGCCACTCATGGCCCCAAAACTGAGGAAAATAACTGGGGACTTGCTGATCAAAGAGCAACAGGGAGCAAGGCTCTGCTCTGCTCCTAACATCAAGCTGGGAACCTCTCAGCCGCCTTCGCAGGAATCAGTCCCAGGGAAAGGATTTGAAGATCAAGGAATTGCCTCCCATCTGATGGGGGGAAGCAGTGACCTCTTCCAGCTTTGACGCAGGAGCAAAGGGGAGCCATCCCTGGCTGCTTGGAAGGGGCTGTGGAAGGAAATGCATTTCTTGGGTTGGACGAGCAGCGGGCGCGCTGCAGAGCACATTTCCAGAATGCTTCCCAAAAGCTGCTGCAAAGCCTGCGGCAAGAACCTCAGCCTGGGAGCCACACGGGCTGTAAGGGGTCTGTGCTGCAGCCCTGTGGCTCTCACAGACATCCCTGGTGCCACAAGTTCTCCCTCCCACCTGGCGCTCAGCTCCGTCCGCGCTGCCTCACTGCCCGGCGCTGGGAGATGCGCACAGAAAGGGCTCGGACAGGAGCGTTGTTCATCCCCGAGCCTGGATTCCCTGGCAGCTCCTTCCCACCGCGCTTCCTGTGCTGCACAGATGTTCCAGGGATGCCTCTTGGCCTCCTCAAGTGCCTGGGTGCGCAGCTGGTCCCTGCGTGGGCTTTGTCCCCCGGCTCTCCTGCTGTCACCGGCACAAGGATTCCTGCTCTCCTCCTCACTCACTGCCCTCCACCTCCCAGTTAATGCCAAACTCTCAGAATTAAAGTTATTTCCCTCCCTCCCCTGACTCTGTGGTTGTTTTTTTTTTGTTTGTTTGTTTGTTTGTTTTTTTCCCCCACATTTCCCCCACAGAGCCTTCATCCCATTCCTGCACGCCATTGATTCCCCCCACCCAGAGAGACCGGGGTAGAAGCTTCCAGAAGATTTTGGTGCAATGGGCCTGGATTAAAATTCCACCAGATTCAGCAGAACAATTCAGCAGAGCACCAGAATTCCAGTTATTCCCATAAAACAACAGCCACGGGGAACTCAAGAAGGGGTGGGTGTTGCCTGCACTGTGCAGACAGGAGATAATTCACATCCCCCTGCTAGGCCCGGCCTGAAACACTTCACAAAGGTGTCAAACAAGAACAAGTTTTAGTGGGATCAATTGTTTCCTTTCCCTGGGAGAATGTTAACTGAGATGTAAAGCAAAATTGTTGATTTAAGCGGCGATGCACAAACCCTTGTGCTCTGCTGCGTCAATAACTCTGGGATAAACTGAGCTCCTCTGCCACGTTCGGTTATGTTTTAATCCTACCCCAAAAATATCAAATTCCTTCAGTCTGATCACAATTGAAAAGAAATCTATCAGAGAGGTATTTTCCTGACACGCAGTTCCAGGGCAGCAGATTTTTTAGGGATGCAATTATTCCAGCTCCTCATCGCAGAACCACAAATCCAACCTTCAAAAATGATCCTAACACAAGGCCCACGGAATCCAGCTGATATTAAACAGCAGCAGGGCTCCATTATCAGTTTTTTGGGTCTGAACATGGTAATATCAGCTATTCTTCTTTTATATTAAAGCTGGATCTTCGGGAGAGAATTCCTTCCCTCGGCAATGCTGGTAAATGTGAACTCCCTGGAATTTTTCAGTCCCACATCCATTATGGATGAGATTATGGTCTGCTGAACAATAACGGGGGAAAACGGAGAGAGACAAAAAGATTTGTTTTAGGAAAGACCTCCTTGTATTCTCGGGGAAAAAAATGACACAATGACATGGAGAAATATACTTGGAATAGCACATCAAGTCATCTCTTCCATGGGATGCAAGAATCTGGTTTGGTGTTTAGGAAGGAACTGAATTTTGCACAGCAAAACAACACCAAAATACCCCTGGTTTGGGTTCCTGTGAGCAGCCCTCCCTTGGAAAATGTAAATCATAAATTACCCTGCTTTCCTAGCAAGCGAAGTTCCGTAAACCAGGCTTACCTTCGGCTTTAAATGAATGTTTACATTGATAAGTAAATTGAAAATTACATCTCCTGCATGCATTACCCACGCTAATTCCACAGCCCTGGCTGCAAATATTGACAGAGCTCTAACTCATTCATTAGCCCAGATACTTACAAATCATTTGGATACTCAAAGTTTATCTCAGCTCCGGTTTCCATGCTGGGATCAGGCACAAAAGGGCAGCAAAGCACTGCAACTTCAGCGTTCCTGCTTCAAATTCCCAGGGCAGGACGCTGCTTGTGGGTGTTAAGGCTGAAGACGGAGATTTAACTAATTCTGGCAGCTAATGGAGCTGCTGCTTTCTACCTTCCCTCAAAAGCAGCTGCTCCTTCCCACCCCTGACCTTTCCCCAGCCCCATTTGCAGCTGGATTCGCCAGCTGGAAGCACAAACAGGGAATGTGGGGCAATAAACTGGGAAGCTGCTGAAGGGAACAGAACGGTTGAGGTTGGAAAAGACCTTGAGGGTGGTTGAGTCCAGCTACGACCCAGCGCCACCACGGTCACCACCAACCCCTGTCCCCAAGTGCCACATCCAGAGGTGTTTTGGACACTCCCAGGGATGGGGACTCTGCCACCTGGACAGCCAGGGCTGGGCAGGTTTAGAAACTCGTATTAATCAAACTAATCGCAGGAGGAGTGAATTGAATGGTGCCACCAGGAGATGTGGCTGTATTCAGGTCTGGGAGCTGTTATTTTTAGGGATCCCAGCTGGATCTGTTCCCTCCTGGAACAAGACTGGGGTGTTCTTGCTCCCCACAAAGCAGTGCTTGATTTTTTTTACACGCTCCAAATATTTAACTGAGAGCTCCTTCCCAGGGCAGCACCGGCACCTCCACTGCAATCCCGGATTGGATTCCACATAAAATTCCACATAAAACCGGGATGTACTGTAATGCTGATTATAGATGGATGCAGGTGGTAATCCTCGCTCATTTAGAAATTGGTTTTATTTTAAAAAGTGCATCTATTATCATAAAATCCTAGAACATCCCGAGCTGGAAGGGACCCACAAGGGATCATCAGTGGGAATTGTTACAGGTGCTCTCAAAACCCCAAAGGTCAGAGGATGTTTAACAATATTTCTGAACTGAACAGATTATTCAATGTTATGCACAGTGTTGGCCATTCTCTCTGCTATAATATCTATTTATTTTTTAGGTGTAAAAGCACCTAAAACAGGTCATCAGGAAAGGAAATAGTAATTTTAATGTGGTATCAAAAAAGGAAATAATCACCACATGACCCCAAAATCTCCACAGTTCTCTCATCAAACTGCTGGTGGCTTGGACAAAAAAGAGTTTTAATTTTTTGGGGGTTTATTTCTTAACCTTTTGGCCACTTGAGGCAGGAATTTTGAGCATCACCAGCTACACCCAACCCCTGGAACCAGCTCTGGCTCCAATGGGGGCAGTGAGAGGGAAAAGTTGGGATTTTCACATGGACAGCGCAGGACATTTCACTGCCCATCACTTCACTGCCACTTCTCAGAGAAACACTTAAAGATCTCTGTAAACTCGCCCTTGAGGTTAAAATAAATGAGTTTGGGCTCCCCCAAGAATGTTCAGCATAAAGTTTACCGCAAAGTAAAAGCCAATATTGAAAATGATCTCAAACATTTGATGGGCACAATAGAAAGAGCCCTGCTGACATTTCTTTAGGATTCTTTCAGAGCTAAACTTGCAGTAGCCATCGATTTTTTTGTTTTCTTCACAAGTATAGATATATTATTTAATACAAGCCAACAGTTTGTAAACCAACTTTCTCGTGCTTCTGAAATATTGATGGCTTTTAGAAGGTTGGAAACTTGACCGAAAAAACTCCGTTCCACATACGAGGTCTAAAATGATGCAGCTAGATCTATACCAAAGCAGAAAAGAAAGAAAAGAAAAGAAAAGAGAAGAAAAGAAAAGATCACAAAAAAAACCTAAACCACATTTTTCTTAACTGCTTCTTTTTATGGGTTTTAAAAGCTGACATTCATCAAGCTCTTCCTAAAAACAAACAAAAAAAGTCCCCCAAAACCCAGCATGTTTTTTTTCTTTCCCTTGTTTAAATGGACTTGCTGCCTTTTCCAAAGATTTACTTCTTCCTGGTTCAAACATCTTCATGCTAGGCCTTTCTAACTGAATAACATCACTCCTGCTCTGGCCCCAAAATCAATTACTTCAGAGAATACACCCAGAGAATTTGGTCTCAACGACTCTCCAGTAATCCTGACGCAAAGTTGTCAGCTTACACTGTGCCTCTACAAAAAGGCTTTTACGATATTTCCATATTTTCACAGGAACGGAGATGTTTTTGCAGGGAGGGATTCCACGCTGAAACAACCAGGAATATTCCAATATAAATATTCCTAGCCAGGGTTCCAGCCTTCTCTCCTTTCTCTGGGATGGTTACAGAGCTGGAATTCACAGGAGAGTGGGCAAATATTGAATTCTCCTGGGGTCCCCTGTGCCATCAGGGGAGTGTGTGACACTCCCACCCCCTCAAATTGCTCATGGGACACAGGAGAGCCCCCGAACAAGGAGTCCATCGTAAAAAATATAAATTAATTGGGGTTTTAAAACAATCTCCACTCGCCAGTGGAGCTTTTCTTAAAGGTTTTTCTGCAGTTGGAAGAGCAAGACCAGGGCTACACAAATCCCACCCCCCCCAAAAATTCCCAGAGTGAACCAGGCTCACAAAAAATCCCGCCTGAAAATTCCCGCAAGCGAACCAGGGCTAAACAAATCCTCCCCCCAAATCCCCCAAAACAGAGCAGGGCTGAAAATCTGCCAGAATTCTGTGTGCTGGTCGTGCAAACAGGAGGGAAAAGCTGCTGATGTTTTCCATGGATGCTCCCCACATAATTTAATTCCGGCAGCTACTCAGGGAAACTGAGGCAGCAAGTGCCAAAGAGGCAGAACTCAGAGGAAAAAGCACTTAAAACTTGACAGATTCAGCTTCTGGAAGAAAAAAGGGGAGGATAACTGGAGTTCATAACACAAATCCCAGCTGCTCTGGGATTTCCCACCCCTCCCAATCCATCTCTGTTGCGACCAACAAAGTATTTTCAGCCACTGGCACGGGGCAGGTCCAGGATCCACCTGATCCCAGCCTTGCTCCCTGTGGGATCACCTATGGAACACCAGCTGCTCTTTGCAGCACGAGTTTCCTCACCTGGCAAGTGAAAAACCTGCTAAAAATACAGCTTTGCATTCACAGAGCCACACCCTGGGCCTGGCCAGCTCTGCCCTGGCCGCTGCCCAAAATCCACTCCGTGCATAAAAATGAG
Source organism: Delichon dasypus (assembly GCA_037837765.1). Taxonomy (NCBI): domain Eukaryota; kingdom Metazoa; phylum Chordata; class Aves; order Passeriformes; family Hirundinidae; genus Delichon; species Delichon dasypus. Next base: position 1,834,744 of record JBBAXF010000023.1, read on the forward strand.
CAGATGCATCACGTAAAAGTGGAGGGTCAGCTTTTAAAACCCGCCCTGAAGGGTTCAAAAAAACAAGCAGAGCTGGCAGTTCATGGCAGGATTTATGGGCAGGGTGGGATTTGCTCAAATGCTGCACTTGAAGCCTTTTCCAGCCTTAATGAAGCGATGATAAAGCTCCTGCTGGGGTGAAAACACACATCCCTCTTTTAACCTTACCCCAAAACACAACTGGTGCAAAGGCCCTCTGGACATGATGCCAATGAGAGGTTTTTCCTTTGCTGCCAGCCGCTTTCCTCCCTAAACTTCCACCCTTTACTGCCCACACTGGAAATTTCTGGCTGCTAAATTCAGGCCTGTGCCTGTATCTTCCTGCACTTCTGAAGCTATAAACTGATTTTCTGCCTGATGGGCACGGACAGAAATTCCCTGAAAGTGGGGCCTGAGAGCTGAGCAGCTCCGACCTTAACGAGGTGTTGCCAGCACCGGGTCCTGTGCAGCTCTAACAAGCAGCCCTTTATCATCTCCATCAGTTAATTTAACTCTCAGCCTTCAGACACCGCAGAACAGACTTGTTTTTACTTCATCTACATCTCTATCGACCTGTCTGTCATTTGCATTATTTATCAAAGCCTGGCAGGAGCGTGCACAGCTCCACCAAAAAGCTGCTGAAACAGCCAGGCCCTGCCCAGACAAGCTGCTCCTTTAAAGATGCAAGGTTTGACATGAGGGGAAGGGCAAGTGTGGCACAGGAGAGGTGCTGGACGCGACAAATTCCCTGTTTTTCAGTGTAATGCAGTGATCATCTCAGGGCTGAGCTCAGGGACGCTGAGGAGGAAGGGATGGCTCCCTGCAGCTCTTCCTGAAGCTTTCCCAGCTTTTAAACTCATTTAAATACCTGGATGACATTTCCTGGGGGTGCTGCCCAGGGCTATCATGGAAGGTTTGCTCTCTGTGGTTACTGCAGCAGGAAGCTGAAAATGTCCAGCAACCACAGCAGCCTGAAGGTTTTACACAAATCCCACCCGAGAATTCTCAGCAAAGCAGGGCTACACAAATCCCACCTGAAAACTCCCACAAACAAAGCAGGGCTACACAAATCCCACCTGAAAATTCCAAAGAGTAAAAACAAGGGCGACACAAATCCCACCCAAAAATTCTCAACCTACCAGGGCTACACAATACCCTCCTGAAAATTCCAAAGAGTAAAAACAAGGGCTACACAAATTCCACCTGAAAATTCCCACAAACAAAGCAGGGCTACAGAAATCCCACCTGAAAATTCCAAAGAGTAAAAACAAGGGCTACACAAATTCCACCTGAAAATTCCCACAAACAAAGCAGGGCTACACAAATCCCACCTGAAAATTCCGAAGAGTAGAAACAAGGGTGATACAAATCCCACCCAAAAATTCTCAAAAAACCAGGGCTACAGAAATCCCACCTGAAAATTCCAAAGAGTAAAAAAAAAGGGCTACGCAAATTCTACCTGAAAATTCCCACAAACAAAGCAGGGCTACACAAACTCCACCCCAAAATTCCCACAAACAAAGCAGGGCTACACAAATCCCACCTGAAAACCCCCACAAACAGAGCAGGGCTACAGAAATCCCACCTGAAAATTCCAAAGAGTAGAAACAAGGGCTACTCAAATTCTACCCAGACATTGCCCCAAACAAAGCGGGGCTACACAAATCCCACCTGAACGTTCCCAAGATTAAAACAGTGCTACACAAATCCCACCTGAAAATCCCCTAAACATGGCTACACAAAATTCCCTTTTCCAGAGCCATTTCATTTTGATGCAATTATTAAATAAAACCTTTATTAAACGGGAATAAAACATCAATTCCCTGACCCGAACACAGAGATCCAGGAGTGAGTGTCCAGGTGTGTTGCTTTGTACTCTGGTATCCTCTTCTTGATAGCAGCTGATGGATTTTAATTGATTTATTCATCTTCATCAAGGCATTACATCTCTAAATGTTTCTATCACCTGTCGAATAAAAGCGAAACCCACTTTAAATAACTTTAATAACTTCTTACACCTTAAGAAACCCGCGTGAAAACAATAAGCAGGGAGGGATGCACACTTTACAAGACCTAATTAGTACAAGTTCTTTTCATTTCCACAGTTCTAAACCCAGCTCCAGTTCGAACTTTAATGATTTTAGAGCGCCAAGAGCCCTCACGCTGATCCACTGGACCAGAATGAGATTCAAGCACTACTTCAAAACTTATTTGCATAGAGAAGTATAAACCAGGAGGCATTTGCATCTCACCAGGGGCAATGTCTGTTCTTTAAAGATTCACATCTCCTCATTTTAGTTGATTTTAGAAGGAGAGGGAGGTGACCAGGGCCCCCCAAGAAGAGCAAGGAGCTTGTGATGAGCTCCAGAGGAAGGAATTCAACTCCTAAACGAAGCCTAGAACCTCTCATCTGGGTCTTTAAAAAAGCTGCTGCAGATTTGGGGTGTTTCTTTTTAATCAATGTAAAAACCCTTTGGTAAGGGAGCTTTGAACTTTCTTTTAAACCTGTTTTGATAATCCAGTTTGTACAGAATCTTTTCTAAGTCCTCCAAGGTGCCTCAGAAAGCACAAGATGGGCTTAAGCCATTTCCAGCTTTCCAGAAGGCTCAGGACCTCTGTGAGATTCACTCTGAGGACTCACACTCGGTGTTTCCAGCTCTCTGAATCACTGGGATGTCGGACAGAGCCCAGAGGAGGCCCCAGGATGATCAGAGGGATGGAGGAAAGGCTGGGAGGGTTGGGATTGTTTGGAGAAGAGAAGCTTTGGGGTCACCTCATTGTGGCCTTCAAGGACCTGACAGAGCTGCAGGAAACACGGGGAGAGAAAATTTCCAAGGGAGTGCCAGGACACAGGGAATGGCTTCCCATTGGCAGAGGGCAGGGATGGATGGGATATTGGGAAGGAATTCCTTCCTGTCAGGGTGGGGAGGTGTTACCCTGGTTTTTCTGAGTTTCTTTATTAGCCTTTTGATTTTCATAAATGGAGTCAGATCTTTTAGTTACTGTAGAATATTAGTGCAGTTTTTCTACCTGTAGAATATTAGTGCAGTTTTTCTACCTTTCCCACAGATGCAACATAAACAAATCCTTTGCTTTTCATTCTCTGTCCTTTGTTTGCATATTTCTAACCTGAAAACAATTGTAACTGACAATTGGTCTGGCCACTGAGGCTGAGGGGTGGAAACCCCAAAAAGCCAATCTTCTGCTGGACCCACAAATGTATAAAAAGTAAAAAAATAAACAAAGGGGTCTCTCTCTTCTCTCTGCTCTCTCAGCTGGGAGCTGGGATCGGAAGGACTTTACAAAAATCTCTTGTCTGCGTGTGACTGCTTTGTGTGTCTCTGTGACAGGGAGGGGCTGGAATGGAATTCCCAGAGGGACTGTGGCTGCCCCTGGATCCCTGGAAGTGTCCAAGTGTGGGGATTCCAGGCACAGAAAATGCTCAAAATCTTTTCCATGCAGGTCCAAGCACAGAAAAGAGCGCAGGGTTTGACCTGAGACCTCGGAAAAGGCTTCCAAATTTAGAGACCATAAGCAAGAATGCGGGTTTGTAGTTTAAGCAGAGACATATTCAGCTAGGTGGTGGAAAATCTTAAGGTTTTAAAGTTTGGATGTAGAAGAAGATACAGAAATAATAAAAAGTTTTAAGGTGGAGCAAGTAAGTTTGTGTGTCACGGTATGATTGGATAAACCCCCCCCTGCATTGTGCCAGGACGCGTGATGCAGTTTAATTAGGGATTGGTGGGAAAATTAAAATGTGTGGCAGGAGATTATTGGCTGATAAACCTGTAAAACCTCCTGTAACCTGTTGTCTCATGTCACCACTGGCCACGAACTCCTGGTGTTTGCGGTGAGGACGTTCTCACTCCTTGAGACTGAGATAATAAATCTCGTTTAAAACGTCTCCCGGTGGTCTCATCTCTCCTGAAATCCCGATATCCAGACAGGCTGGAGCAGCCTGGGGCAGTGGGAGGTGTCCCTGCCAGGGCAGGGCTGGCACTGGCTGGGAGTTCAGGTCCTTCCAAGCCAAACCATTCCAGGATTCCACGATTTAATCCTGCAGGGAGAGCGGAGGGAGGGAACAGCTAATTCCTGGAGACACTCAGGGATATCCTGCCAATCCCAATCCTGCTCCAATGAGTCTTCAAGGAAGATGCACAAACCAGATCCCTCGGGACCATCTTGGATCTACCCCACCACCCCCATCCCTGAAAAAGCTGGGAATTCCCCATGGAAATCATATTTGGATCCTTCTGAAACCTTCCAGAACCTTCCAGATCCCACAGAACCATCCCAGAGTGACTCCATCATCACCAGGAAGTAGAGAATTCCTGATGAGAAGCTTCCCCTGGATCCTTCCAGAACCTTCCAGATCCCTCAGGGCTGTTTCAGAGCCTCCCAGACCCTCCTGGATAGCTCAGGACCATCTTGGGTCTCCCCAGTCCCCAAAAAGCTGAGAATTCTCTAAGGGAATCATCTCTAGATCCTTCCAGGTCCTCCCTGGACCCTCCTGGGTCATCCCAAACCTTTCCAAAACAGATCCGGCTCTGGACAGAACCAGGATTGTGAACAGCCAGGCCTGGCCCCAGCCCGAGCAGGAATTCCAGCCCCTTGTGCCCGGGCCTGGAGAGAAAGTGAACTGTAAATCATTCCCAAGGCACTTGCAGATAAGGCCCAAACTAATTAATATCAGAATTATTGATGCAGAGCAAATATTTTGCAACTAATTTATCTGAAACTCTGCCACCACTTCCCGTTTCCCAGCATTGATTTATAAATCATTGAACAAACAGTGGCATGTCCAATAAATACTTTATGAATGTTTGCCAGCCATTTATCTTACATAATATGATATAAATGCATTGCAAATACCACAGTGTTTGAGGAGACTGTTTATAAATTACAACTTGAATATCATCAACAGTTTACAGGAGTGTCGCTCCCTTTGTCCGACACGAGGAATTTAAAGGGGATTTTCTAGCCCAGGCCATTCTATGATTTTATGACAAGGTTTTATGATGTATTTTTCTCTAAATTACTGTGGCCACATTTTCTATCCCAGCAGAGCGCTGACATCACTGTATTTGCCAGCCTGCCCTCTCTTTCAACCCTAAACCCCAGGAGGATTTGGGAGGAAAATGCTTTCTTTTCCCCCCTTCATCAGCCTCTCAAGATGCCCTGGATCCCGCTGTTCCGAGCACACCCTTTTAGCAACGAGAGCCCTCCAGAGCGCCGGGGAGCCCGAGGTGCTGATTGAAAGTCACGAGCTGCTGGAGTTTGTGCCTTATCAACTTGATTTTCCTCTGCCTTTTTAATACACAAAATATCACTGGGGGGTAGCAGGGGAGGGGGGCAGGCCTGGTTTTGACTTTGTCACTGATTTCTGCCTCGCTCGCACCAAAAGTCGTCACTGAGAGCGAGCTTGCAAGGAGCTGGGTTCGACCAAAGGATCACAGGATCACAGGATCATGGAATCACAGACTCACAGAATCACAGACTCCCAGGCTCACAGAATCACTGGATCACAGAATCACTGAATCACTGGATCACTGAATCACAGAATCACAGACTCACAGAATCACAGAATCACTGAATCGTTGGATCACTGAATCACTGAATCACAGAATCATGGTATCACAGAATCACAGACTCCCAGGCTCACAGAATCATTGAATCATTGGATCACTGAATCACTGAATCATTGAATCACAGAATCACAGAATCACTGGATCGCTGAATCACTGAATCACAGAATCATGGTATCACAGAATCACAGACTCACAGGATCACAGACTCCCAGGCTCACAGAATCACTGGATCACAGAATCACTGGATCACTGGATCACTGGATCACTGAATCACTGAATCATTGAATCACAGACTCCCAGGCTCACAGAATCACTGGATCCCTGAATCACAGAATCACTGGATCACTGAATCATTGAATCACAGACTCCCAGGCTCACAGAATCACTGGATCACTGAATCACAGAATCACTGGATCACTGAATCACTGAATCACTGGGTTGGAAGAGGCTCCAAGACCATCTAGTCCAACCCAGCCCCAACACCTCAATAAAACCATGGCACCCAGTGCCACATCCAGTCTTTATTTAAACACATCCAGGGATGGTGACTCCCCCACCTCCCCATCCCAGTACTTTATCACTCTTTCCATAAAAAACTTTTTCCTAACATCCAACCTAAGTTTCCCTTGGTGCAGCTTGAGGCTGCGTCCTTTCCTTCTCTCAGTTGCTGCAGGGAAAAAGACAGGTGTAGGCTGGGCCTTGAAAAGCTCCCACTCCCAGCCAGGAAGGAATGGAAAAGTTAAATGTATTCCAGAAGGCTCCCAGTAAAGCAGAGGCTCCACACGGGAGGCTCCTGCAATGCCACTGCTCCGCCTTTTTTCCTCAGTGTCCACAGGAGTGGCACAGGAACGGGATCTGCTCCCTGGGCAGGGGCAGCTGATCACCTGCACCTCACCTGGGCCAGAGGAGGTCACTCCTGACTTACTCAAGGCCGCTGCTGCTGAGTTTGGAATTACTCCCTTCCCTGCCCAGCTCTGGATAAATCCTGGAGAAAAAAAAAAACAAAAAACAGAAATTACTAAAAGGAGCGCAAATGAATTTGGCAGTTTAATTGTAGTTATTTAGAGAACCTGTCTTACCTGTAGTTCAATCCTACAACTTTGATAAACAATAAATTATATAAAGATATTGCTCGGTTAATTGTTATACTCACCTAATCAGTGGAATCACAGCATCCTGGAATGGTTTGGGTTGGGAGGGACTTTAAATCCCACCCAGTGCCACGCCTGCCATGGGCAGGGACACCTCCCACTGTCCCAGGTTGCTCCAAACCCCATCCAGCCTGGCCTGGGACACTTCCAAGAATGTGGCAACCACAGCTTCTCGCCCAAAAGGGGCTGGTTATTCTTGTTTCTAATTTATTCTTCCCTTAATCATACTGATAACGACACTTTTTAAAATCCCAGTAATCCAATCTCATCTTCTCAGCCGTGAGCAGGATCTCTGGGGATCTGAACTTTTCCTGCTCTTGCCCTGAGGAATGGGTGGTGTGTCTCTGAAATCTGATTTCCTCCATTTTCTGGCCATCAAGGAGAGATTTTAATTCCTGCCCTCCAACAAGCCCAGGCTCCGAGTCAGTCTGAGCCTTCTTTATTGCTCTCACTCTTACGAGGAAGGCATTAACATCAGACAGGTAATTTATTTTTCTTAATTTAAGGCAAGGTTCCAGCTTGATGGACTCACAGCCCCCCCCCCCCCCCCCCCTTCCTTTCTACAGCTTTAAAAAAGTGACAAGTGACATTTAAAGGAGCCAAAACCACCTAAAAATTAATAACTTTCAATACACACTGCATTAGAGCCTTAAATCTTCATGCAGCTTGAAAATATCTATAAAAGCACTAGATTTGCCATGGCCAACGTGCCAAATTCCTTCAGGGACTTTTTCCTGTGGGGAGTCAGGATGAAATTGTGTTTATCAATCTTCGGAACACTTGCAATTCATTACTGAAAAGGGCAGCTTATTCCAAAAGATTTTTAAATCTCGCAGCAAAATATTGCCAGCCTTGGAAATAACTTGGAGCAGGAGAAGTCCTGGAACAGGCTCTGGGATGCGGATCCCACCCCAGCATTCCCAGGATGGGGGAATTTCAGTCCCCCATGGACATCTGCAAGGTGACCGTGAGTGAGGGGGAAAAGCATTGTCTGATTTTCCCCCAAATCTTTGAGAATCTGTTATTTAGACCCATCAGATGCTGGGTTTTTTTTTTTTGCAGAACACAATGCTCACAGCTTTGATTTGAAGCTCAGCAGCTCCCCTGGGGAGCTCTGTGATCTGCAAGATGCCACCAAAGCCACCCTTCAGTAACGAGGTCCCCTCATTAACGCCCCTTTTGCTGTTTGCTGGGAGAGGAATCCCTGGGAACACCATCAAAGTTTGATTTTTGATTTTTGGGTCTTACCTGGAGATCTGTTGGGTTTCTCCATCCTCCCTTGCACTTCCCTCACCAGAACTGTGTGAAGAGGAGTACAAAGACCTTGCCTAAGGAGAGTTTGGACACGGTCTGAAGCTGAAGGTGCAACAGAATCACATGAATGCAGGGACTGAGACTTTAAAAAGAACACAAAAAATATAAAACTCCTACCAAAAGGCTGGGGATCAGCACATTAACCTTGCCTCCTGGCATTATGGCTGAAGAGCAGATTTTATATAAATTTCTTTGGCTTTAGTTGCAGGCAGGAGAGTTAAAATTTTAATTTTTGTAAAATCTGGAGCCCCACATCAGCTTGTAAAGAGCCCTTTTGGTCCTGATCACTTGAGCTCAGCCCAGTGGTTTCTGCTTTGATCCAAAGCAATCCAGGACACAAGCCTTTGGCTCTTCCAGACCGTTAGCACCTGAGGCAGGTTGAGTTTCATGCCTTCAACTCATTCTTGAGGCATTTTCTCCTTAAGTTTTAGGGATACAAACAGAAGTTGGGGGCTTCTTACCCAAACTGGCATCAGGGTATAGATAGAGGAAACCCAGCAACACTTCAGGCAGAAAATCATGAATTTACCCAGAGATTGTGCCCACAGGAGTTTATTTTGTTCCCACAATTCCCACTAATTGCCAAGAAAATCTGTAATCTAATGTCAGTTCCAATCATCCTCCAAATCAATGCTAAAATTAGGTTATTTTAAAATACGGAAATAAAGAAGGGGGAGTTTGTTTAATTTTACCTTCTCTTTCAGTAGCTTTTCCCAGAGCACAGGGGGAAGTTGCATTCAAGATGACTATAAATGGAATTAAAAAATAAACAATATATTCTCCAATATCCACATCCCAGCAGGTGGTGGAGGGGTTAAGAAATGAAACACACCAAGACAAGAAATACTTCTGGGTGACATTTCCTTCCCCGGTCCTGGCAGATGCGGAACGATCCTCTCAAAAATTACACCAGGGCCATACAACTGCCTTTAATGATCCTTACAATAAAAGTGTTTCCATTCTCATCTTTCAGGAGCACGGGAATGCTGTTTCCACTTGGATATTTATTGGAATGCGTCCTCCTGCTGACCTGGAGGAATGGCTGGGAGCTATTCCGTTTTCAGCTGCATGGGTCAGTGTTTGAAACTCTGTTTGAAGGGAACTCGTGTTTGGAGCAGCTTTTCCCCTCCATCCGTGGCGCTGCCAAGGCTGACAGATCTCAGGAGATCTGATCTGGAAACTCCCCACCTGGATTTTCACTCGATTTTCTTTTCATTTCCTGCCCAGCACTTAATTCTAAATGCATTACCTTCCACGCGTCAGGTTCACTCCGTGTGTCCACGTTTCCCTGCCTAGCCCAGCACATCCATCCCCATCCTTCCTTGCCTTCCAGGGAAAAATAAATCAGTTTTCCAGGTGAGAAACACAGGAGACGGTAGAGTATTGTATCTATGAGACTTGCAGGAATTCATTAAGCCTTGTGGCCAGGATTTCACATAACACACCCAAATAAAAACCTGAAATAATCACCAAATTCGTTCTGTCTTAAACTTTGTGAATGTGTTATCCCCTCTCCAGATAAAACCTCATCCCTTGTGTTCTAATCCGAGTTGCTTTAGGTTTGCAGATGAAAAACCACCCTTCTGATTAAAACCCCAACTTTCAATTAAAAAAAAAAGAGTTTTCCTGCTCTTCCCCTCCCCCAGCCCCCAAACCAGCACTTTTTTTTTTTAGAGAAACCAAATAAATTGAGCTTCTCCAGAGTCAGGTTTTTAAATCCAGAACAATCCCCTGATTTCCTTCCAAGAGGGGAGAAAGGGGACCCAGCATTGTCCCCTCTTCCCACGGGATCCCCGTGTCACACACCCACAGAAATCATTCAAACAGTAGCTTGGCTGTGGTGTCCCAACCACAAAATAATATGTTTATTTTTTTTTCCACCACTTTTTTTGTTTGTTTGTTTGTTTGTTTGTTTGTTCGTTGTTGTCATTTTTATTGATAAAAACTACACAAAAACTAACTGATCATAATACTTAATTAAAAAAAATAAACCAAAACAAAACCCAAACCAAAAAACAACGTTACACATTCTGCCGTGTTTTAGAAATTGTGTCAGCCAGTGAGTTGCACTAAATGCTCTTTAAAAGGTTTTCCTTCTGATCCGTTTCAAGCACTTCACTTCCATTTTGGTTCCCAAATGTCCATGAATTTTGCTTAACAAGCACCACTGGCCTGCAAATCTGAGCTGTGACTCCGTTGCAGTATTTCCCCTTTTTTTTTTTTTTTTTAAGAGCCCAAAAAGGAATTAGAGTGTCAACAATGAAGCACAATGAAGATAAAAAAATCAAAAGCCCCCTCCATAGTGTACAGCCTGTGTCTTAAATGTACATGCACCCGAGTTTCTTTGTTTCTGCTGCATCGATTGCCATGGTCCTTTTGGTTCAACATAAGCTTTAATGCCCACGTCTGAAGGTTGAAATATTAACGCTCGGCCGCTTAAAAAAACAACCAAAGAAAAACCCAACCGAAAAAACCGACCCCCGAAAGGAAAAAAAAGAAAATATAGAGCTATCTTTTGTTGGTTTAAAAAGAACAAAAATAGTCAACGGATCTTTGTAATAAACACTTAATAAGGGAACATGGCTGACCCTCCCCAGAGCCTCGCCCTCCCCACCCCCTTTATTTTTACCTGTGGTTCTCCTTCCCTGGAACCGTGCAATGTAGAAAAATCAAATATACAAACAGAACTCTTAATCCATCCCTTTATGTAGCTAGAGTGAAATCTATTTCTTGTTGTTGCTGTTGCTGCTGCTGCTGCCGTTCTTTTTAATAAGAACTCGACAATCTCCCTCTTTAATATTTACACTGAGGAATTTGTTCGAAAGTTTAAAGCGAAGAAAAATCCCGAAGTCCTCCGCGGGCGCTCTGCACGCCGGTGCGCCCAGGCCGCGGCCATCCCCTGCCCTCGGAACGTCTCCCGCTGGAACGGTGGGGTCGGAGCGCCTTGCCTGGTCTCTTTCCCAGACGAAAGGTCCCTCCCAGAGCTGTCTCCCGGAGGTGGCCCCGCGTTAGTTGGGTATTCTCTCGATGTAGATGGCGGGGGCGGCGGAGCGCGCGATGGTGGCGATGAAGCTGTGGTCCCGGCCCAGGTCCAGGTTGGAGGTCTCCGCCTGCTCCCGGGACACCGTCTCGTAGCCCTTGTTGACGTGGAGGGGCTTGTGGGCCTGGCAGTAGCCGATCACGGGCTGGTCGTAGCTGTAGTAGGGTAAAGTCTTCATGTGGTGAGGGACCTGCACCAAAACAACAAAAAAAAACGGGACCAAAGAACAGCGACTGTCAGCAGCGGGCAGAGCCTCGTGTTGGTGCAGCAGCACCAGAAATCCCAACAGAAATCTCAACGCGGCCTCAATCCCCTGGAATCAGCCCGCAGGAGAAACCCCTGAGAGATCCCAGTTCCCTGCAGCAGATTCAGGTCCCTGGGAGCAGCACTGCCAGGCTGGGAGAGCTGCGGGTGTTCAGCCTGGAGGAGGAAATGCTCCAGGGGGATCGCAGAGCTCCTTCCAGCGCCTCAAGGGGCTGATAAAAAGGAGGGAGAGGGACTTTTTGAATGGACAGTGGTTTTACACTGCCAGAGGGCAGGGATAGATGGGATATTGGGAAGGAATTCCTCCCTGGAAGGGTGGGGAGAGGCTGGGATGGAATTCCCGGGGAAGCTGTGGCTGCCCCTGGATCCCTGGAAGTGTCCAAGGCCAGGGTGGAGCAGCCTGGGACAGTGGGAGGTGTCCCTGCCCACGGCAGGGGGTGGAATGGGATGATTTCAAAGTCCTTCCTGATCCAAACCATTCCAGGAATCTGTGATCTGTGTCCCCACTCCCGGATGGATCTCCCGCCTGGCAGTGCTGGAGCCAGAGCAGAGGGAGCTGCTCTCCCTCCCTCTTTCCCTTTCCCCACTTTGTGGACAGATGTTCAAAGTGCTCAGTTCTGACTCTTTTGGATGACCCAACTCTCAAAAACAAACCAAGGGGTTTGTAAACCCAGCAGCTTCCAAAACCCATCCCCTTTTTCCAGTGCCAGGAAAAGCGCTGAGTGTTTCCAGCGCGCCCAAACCAGCCTGGGAATGTCAAAGGCAGCAGGGGTGGTGCCAGCACAGCTGGAACAGGGGTTTATTCCTTGGTGCCAGCACAGCTGGAACATCTGTTCATTGCTTCCAGGACAAAGCTGCTCACCCAAGGCCACGATTCCCCGTGTTCTTTATCTTCCAACCTCCCCAAGATAAACACTGTCAAAGCAGCTCCACTGCTGCTCACCAGAGCAGAGCACATCCACACCTTGTACAAATGTATTCCCAAACCCTGCCAGATCCATCCTGAATCCCAACTCTTCCTTATGTAAATCCTCAGAAACTGCCAGTCCCCCACCTGCTTTTTTCTTCCTTTTTTTTCCCCCCCTTCCATAAATATTCTACGCTTGCAAATGTTAATCCTACGACTAAATATGATTTATGGCACAACATCAGATACAAATCTTTGCAGATAATTTTATCATCTGCAAGAGATGAGCTGATCAAGTCGAAAGAAATATGCTCTGAGGGAGAAAAACACATGCGGCAGGAGAGAGAGAGAGAGGCGAGAGTTGATTCTAACGCTGCCAGCAAACCTGAGCTCATTATAGCTGGAGATATCCTACACATAATCCAATCTTGGAACAAATACCTTTTGATTTTCCAGGCTGAACATTAAGTGAAGACCACAGAGCTAATTTATCCCAAATTTTCATTGCTTGGTGCACTTCATCCCCCCCCCCCAAAAAAAAGCATGGAAAAAGCAAAGGCATTAAGGGTAATTGGGAAGTTTTGCAGGGTCAGAGTTCCTCTGGACGTGGATTCCCTGCAGAACGCTGCAGAGATCCCAAAATCCTTCCAAGAACCGGAGTTCAGCTGAAAACACGATTTGACATGCCAGCTGAGCGGCAGGGACGCGGAGGACAAGCTGCCGGGCGGAATTTGACGGGACAACTGTGCTCACTTGTGGATTCTCAAGAACACAGATCTCCCCTGGATAGAGCAATATCTGTGCCAGTCCCTGTCAGGGCTGAGTCTGGCCTCAGCTTTAAGGCAGCTCTTTATGATTCCATAAAAGCCAAGGACTGTTTTTGTTCTGGAGAGCTGAGGGATGGAGGTCCTGGCTCGGCAGCAATAACACACAGACCACTGAGCACCTGAGGCCTGGCTGCAAGCTCCAAACGGGAGTCACAACGTCCCTAAAAAGTGATAAACACGGTGTTTTCCAGCCTTTTCCCAGTGACTTTGTAGAATCTCTCGCTAATTTTCACTTCCAAGGTCTGTGCACGTATAAATCCCAGCAGTAAGGGTTGCTGGGTGGAGGGAGGGATGGATATCCTTCATCAGTGTGAAAAATAAGACAGAAGAGATGTATCAGGTTAATTTGCAGGTTAAATAAAATCAGGGTGTTGCAGGTTAATTTGGAGAGCATTTTTAGGATAATGAGGCCCAGCAAGGGGTTCTCAGGCCTGGCCCTTGCACTGCTGTTCCTCTTTTGGGGCCTGGATTTCAGTAAGGGAAATAAAAGAAATAATTGCGTCAAATGAATGTGGGAAGCTTTGTCCGCCAGTAAAGACTGAAGGCAGAGATGCCACCAGCCCCTTCCACCCCTGACAGCCTTCAGGATGCCCCTGGAACCAAGAAAACAACCACAAGAGCGATCCAAACCTTCCTGGTCAAAGGGAGGATGCCAAGACTGTCCCACAAAGTGTCCTGTCCTTCCCTGGAAAATGACTTTGCATTTGCAGGAAGACACAAGGGCTCAGTTTTTATTTCCATTGAGGTGACTGTAGGTAACACCTGAGCCCCCAAAAAGTTTTTCCAGGACACAGTCTTGGCTCTGGGAACTGCTGCAAATGTGGGGACAATCGTGCCAGCACTCATCCAGTAAAATGATGGAAAACAGCAGTGATGCTGTTCACTCTACACCAAGCTGTTACTATTCTATTTTTACAGATCCAGAGATGAACAAAACACATTCAAAATCATCTAAGTTTCAGAGAATTAACTTTAGAAATGTTTTTTGTCTTAGGTTCTGAGGTAATTTCTTTCTTTCTTTCTTTTTTTTTTTTTTTTTCACTCCTGCTACGGAACTAATACCTGAGACACTCAGATGTGACCTTGCACAAGTCATTTTATGAGCTGGAAAATGAGAAGCTTCAGCCCTGCCCCTGCTCGTCCTTGGAGTCTGGAGCTCTTTGAGGTGAGGGCTGTTTGTGCAGAGACTGAAACAACCCAGCTGTGACCTGAGCTGGGCCTTTTCAGCTGCTTTGGCCTCCAAGAGACAAACAGACAAACAAACAAACAAACAAACAAAAGCAGAACAAATTCCAGTCAAATTAAAAAAAAAAATCCAGACAAATAAATACAGCTCTGGGATTGTGTCATCAAGCACTGGAATGGGTTGGTGGTGGAGTCCCCATCCCTGGAGGGATTTGAGATGGAATCATGGAATGATTTGGGATGAAAGGGATCTTAAATCCCATCCAGGGCCACCCCTGCCATGGGCAGGGACACCTCCCACTGCCCCTGGGGGCTCCAAGCCCTGGCCTTGGACACTTCCAGGAATGGGGCAGTCACAGCTTCTCTGAGCTGCAACCTGCTATTTGATTTTTCTCTTTTCACTTCCATTTTAATTTCTAGAACCAGCATTGCCCAATTCTTGCCCTGGGGTACTAAAAGTTTTTGCGGCAGGAATACGTGAATCCGCATGAGAACGAGCTCCAAAGGATCCGATGAACATTTTGGGTTTAGCCCATGTGGGGCACCAGGTAGAACTCTGCCAGAGTGTCCATCGTTCCCTGTGAGGGTGGGAAGGGGCTGGGATGGAATTCCCAGGGAAGCTGTGGCTGCTCCTGGATCCCTGGAAGTGCCCAAGGCCGGGCTGGAGCAGCCTGGGACAGCGGGAGATGTCCCTGCCCATGGCAGAGGTGGCACTGGATGGGATTTAAGATGTCTTCCCACCCAAACCATTCCATGACGATTTTATTATTCCATCCAAAACTGCAAATGGTTAATTAAGCCTGGAGTCATTCCCCTGCAAGAGCTGGGAACGTTCAGCGGGGTTTGGGCTCTAGGCCCGGATTAGTTTCCCAGTATTGACTTCTCAAGCCTGCACCCCACAGATCTCCACTCTAAACGTAATAAATGTTTCATCCAAGCAGCCACACGCTTCAAACAGAGCTCCTGTTACAGGCACAATTTACATAAATCCCCAGCTACCGGAGGAAGACAAAAGATTTAGCGGTGGGGATTTAAGGAATGCAAATCCTCCCTGTCAAAGTCCAAGTGACACTGGAGAGGTTCCCAGCTCAGCAGCTCTGCTGGAGCACAAGTGCTCTCCCCTCAAAACCAGCTGGAGTAGCTGAAGCTGTGCAAAATTCAGGGAGATTCTGGCCTGCGTGAAAATTACGTTACCCAAAATTCAGGGAGATTCTGGCCTGCGTGAAAATTACATTACCCAAAATTCAGGGAGATTTTGGCCTGCATTCAACAGGTGTTACCCAAAATTCAGGGAGATTGTGGCCTGTGTGAAAATTACATTACCCAAAATTCAGGGAGATTTTGGCCTGCATCAAAACAATGTTACCCAAAATTCGGGGAGATTCTGGCCTGTGTGAAAATTACATTACCCAAAATTCAGGGAGATTTTGGCCTGCATTCAAAAGGTGTTACCCAAAATTCAGGGAGATTCTGGCCTGCACTGAACAGGTGTTTTCCAACACTTCCTGCCCACTTTTCCACTGGCAGCCACCACTGATGTTCAGCTCAACCCTCAGGCATCCCAAGGTGTGAATGCAGGTACCCACACTGCAATCTGGATTCTTTGTCTTACGTTTCTTTGGCGCTGCACTGAACTCTATCAGTTTTACTCAGGCTGAAAATGTCTGGGAGTTAATTATCTGTGATTATCACCTGAGAAAGTTCTACTAAAAGTAGTCAGAGCTTAGAATTCAACCTGGGCTTCTGTTTTTCGTCAGCGCAGCTATCAAAACCTAGATTTTTCGCCAAACATCAATAAAAATCTTTATTCTGCACTTGGAAAACACAGCAGTAGGGATGTAACCTTGCCATATTCCCACTGGAATCAGGGAGCCTTCAAGGATTTGGGCTGGGGTCTGAGTGAGTGCGGCATGACCTCATTTCCAGAGTGCTTTTCTCTCTCTCTCACCTCTCCTGTGTTAAACACTCTCACACATTCTTAATTCCTTGCTCTGTCTCCCAACACGACACCTCAGACAAGCTGGAATCCAGCCCAACATGATCTCTAGGATGTGACACCTCCCTGCCAAGCAATTCCAGGAGGGAATACCACGTCCTGCGCCCAGCTGCAGCTCCTGCTCCCGCATTTCCCTCCGTGCGCACAGCAGCAGCCTCCTTGCAGCGCAAACTCCTCGGGGATCAGGCACAGATGAACTCCCTGCCTCACCCCGGATCACTTCAACCAGATGAAATCACCCATCTCACGCCGAAACAATTCCCTGGCGTTTGCTAAATCAAAGTTTGGCCGCCCAGGTTTTGGGAACAGGTCTGTTCTGTTGTGTTGGAAATAGGATGAGTTTGTTCTTTGCGCTCGTTTTGGAAGACGGATCCCTCGCCATCCATCATCCTGCAGAGCAGGAAAGTCTTTGTGGAGACTCAGGAATGGCCGTGGATGTCTGGGTGACTCACTGCCAGAATTCCCAACAGGAGGCAGGGATGTAATCGATGGAAGGACTGGCAAGCCCAGCCGTGTCTGGGGAGAAGTTTGGATGGAGTGGAGTTTGTTTTATCCCTGAAAGGCGATAGTGCAAAGGCTCCCACTGTCACAGGAGCCTCAGACAAATGACTGCTCCAGAAAGAGCCTAAAACCCGGACTCTGGCAGGGAAAATGATGCATTTTTGAGTCCCAGACTCTCTCAGCTGCCTCAGTCTGGGCACCTTGGCTCCATCCAGGCACTGTTTAGACACTGCAGTTCAAACCCTTCAGTTCTGGTGCCTCTGTTTTCAAAGAGGAGAAACACCCTGGTTTGAAAACTCAACACCTGCTCCATCCCTCCTGCCAAGGGACAGCCAGCCTCGCCCTACAGGGGACACATTTCCCTTTTTAAACAATAAAAACTCAGCATGAATATTCTCTGGTAGTTGAACATCGTCTGTTTTCCCATTTGCTGGTAATCTCTAATCCAGGTGAGCTGATTCCTGTGGAATTGCTTGCCCAGTTAATGATTGCGGGAATTAATTACACGCAACTTTAGGAGCTGTCCGTATGCAGTGGAAACTCGGAGTTACAAAACGTGGAAGCGATGTTTTCTCATTAGCGCTAATATTTAGTCTCAGAGCACCATGACTTCATTGGTGAATTAGCACCAGAGCTGTTGATAAATCAAATTCAGAGTTCATTTCCAAGCCGATCATAATTTGGAGCAAAAATAAGCAAGATGTTCCGTGGTAGCGCGGCGATTAGCGGAGCACGCGGCTTCACCTCAGAGACAGATTGATTGGGCACATTAGGCAGACAGAGCCGGGATAAACAATTCCAGCGCATTTCACGCCGCTGAAAAATCACAGGCAGCAGCCCTGGAACATCCCTTTGGAGGCAGCTCAGAAAAATATCCCTGTTCAGGAAAATGCCCCATCAAACATTCCCATCAAACCCATTCTGAGGGACAAACGCAGGCGCGGAGCTTAGCGCTGAAATATGAGCGGGTCTGCGTCTTCTGCCTCTGCTTGGAACAAATACAAAAGCGCCTGGCTGCTTTTTGGAACAGGCCTTTTGTTCTGCAATCCGTGTTTCTTCTGGGTAAGTTCTCATATTGATGAAAAAAAAATCAAAATCTCATTTATTAAAACATTCAGGTGCTTGGGCATCGGCGTGCTCGGCTCTGAGGAGGGTTTGCGAGCTCTGCTGTCACTGAGCTGGTCCCTGTGACATCTGAGCAGCTCAGGAAATCTGCCAGCTGCAGTTTCGTAGTTTCAGGTGAAGGTCTTCAAGCTCCTTAACTAGCCCAGGATTTCTGAGGGTGGCAGATCCCCCTGGGAACTCCGCTGGGGTTGGTGCCTGCGTTAGGCACAAAGCGTGGAGCAGGAGCCTTTGGGTAGCTGGGACTGGAGGTGCAATTCCCACTGTCTCCTGCAATTTCGCTTCCAAATTACTTCCCGCTGCAGACAGAATCTGTGGCTGGGCCTCCTCTCTCTTCTTTCCTCCTAAATCACATCCATGGTCTTTGCAGCTGGCCCTGGGATCGAGGGAGGAGGCGGCAGCCTCAGGCTGGAGGAGAGGTCCCACGGGGCATTGAGCCACTGCCCCAAAATCAGGAGGTCCAGAAGAAGAAACACCAACCATCTGTCAGTTTTCTCCAGGAAATCCAGGACAACCTGCTGAACATCCACCAAGGGCTGGCATTCCACAGGGATGGGGCAGTTCCTGATCACTTCCACAGGGATGGGGCAGTTCCTGATCATTTCCACAGGGATGGGGCAGTTTCTGATCAGTTCCACAGGGATGGAGCAGTTCCTGATCAGTTCCATGGGTATGGGGCAGTTCCTGATCATTTCCACAGGGATGGGGCAGTTCATGATCTATTCCACAGGGATGGGGCAGTTCCTGATCAGTTCCATGGGTATGGGGCGGTTCCTGATCATTTCCACAGTGATGGAGCAGTTCCTGATCATTTCCATGGGGATGGGGCAGTTCCTGATCAGTTCCATGGGGATGGGGCAGTTTCTGATCAGTTCCACAGGGATGGAGCAGTTCCTGATCATTTCCACGGGGATGGGGCAGTTTCTGATCATTTCCACGGGGATGGGGCAGTTTCTGATCAGTTCCACAGGGATGGGGCAGTTTCTGATCATTTCCACAGGGATGGGGCAGTTCCTGACCAGTTCCATGGGTATGGGGCAGTTCCTGATCATTTCCACAGGGATGGGGCAGTTCCTGATCAGTTCCATGGGGATGGGGCAGTTCCTGATCATTTCCACAGGGATGGGGCAGTTCCTGATCAGTTCCATGGGGATGGGGCAGTTCCTGATAATTTCCACAGGGATGGAGCAGTTCCTGATCATTTCCACGGGGATGGAGCAGTTCCTGATCAGTTCCATGGGGATGCGGCAGTTCCTGACCTGCTCTACAGGGATGGGGCAGTTCCTGATCTGCTCCACAGGGATGGGGAAATTCCTGATCTGTTTCAAGGGATGGGGCAGCTCCTGATCTCTTGAGCGCTTGTGAACACACAAACAAGCTGGAACATAAATCCAAGTGTTGTACAGAGTTAAGCTTGTTTTAAATAAAGCCCAGCTTTTCCTTGGATCCCCCTTCTCTGCAGGCTGTTTTCCCTTGTCCTTACTCTTATTTCCATTGTAATAATTCAAAACCAAATAGATCATATAAACATCCTGTATCCATTGCCCATTGCTGTGGCTGCCCCGGGATCCCTGGATATGTCCAAGGCCAGGTTGGACAGGGCTTGGAACACCCTGGGATAGGGGAAGGTGTCCCTGCCCATGGCAGGGGGTTGGAATGGGATGGTTTTAAGGTTCCTTCCCACCCAAACCATTCCACGATTCTGCGATTCCATATCCCACCCTGAGCTCCACTCACTTAGACCTGGATCCTGCCAGTCTGAGCATTAAATCAAGCCTGATCTTTGGAATCAAGCCTGAAATATTTTACAGGACGATGGGGCTGGGCATAGAACGGCTTCTTCAATGTATGGAATGGAAACCTTTTCCTCTCCATTTAAGATGGAGATAAAGGTTGTTTCTGGCATGTCTCAGACCACCCAGTGAAGAAAAGTTGGTGTCAGTGGACATTTGGAGCCAAAATTCTACAAAATTGTCATTAATCTGGTTCAATTCTTGTATTTCTATAGGAATAGGATGTGAAAATTGGCATGGACTAACAGAAGAGAGGTCTTGGTACAGAAAATGCAGAGAAACAACAGACAGGAGACACAGGACAAAGATGCTGCAGCCCCCAGCTCCTCCTCCAGGCCCTATTAAAGGTCTATTTGTAGTTCTTAAAAAGCCAGCTGATAATTAATAACTGCAGGAATTAAACAAACATCGTGTTAGATGTGATTAGAGGCATATTAACCTAAGAAATTGCACATCTTGGTAATAAGCAATTTAGGAATCTATGGGATTACTTTTTACTTCGTAAAATTGGTCAATTTAATACAAACTGAATTAAAATACAGCTATTAATTTCTAAATTGAGATGAAAATATTCACCGACTTTTAAACCATCTGCAGGCCAGGGTGGCTGCACCAAAGAGAGAACTTTTCGATTCATTGGGTCATCGTTGCCGAATGCATTTCAGGTTTTAAAGCCCTGTAACGTTACCCTGACAGTTCCACTGACACTGTGAACTGGATTTGAAGCTTTCCTCGCCTTCCCTACAGATAAATTCCTAATCCTTCTCTCCAATCACACAAATGCCTTCCCCTTTAAAGCAGAACCTCTCCACGGACTCTTTAACTGAGTGTGTTTTTCTAGAGATCAGGAGAAAAAATCATCCACACCCCACTGCTCCCTCCATGGGCAGATTTGATCTTTCAATCAGGAAATGAAAAGGTTTCCCTAAAGGAAACTCCCAGAAAGAAGGAAAAGCCTTCTAAGCCTTGTTATTGTTCCTTGGGCAAAATATGTCTTTTAAATGGCTTGATCTGTTTTTTTTATGGCATGTCTGGCTCCTGACAAAAAGCCCCAGTGATGAAAAACTAGGCATGAGATGCACGGGAACCTTTGATTTTCTGCTGTGGAGGGCCAATCAGATAAACAAACTATCTGGACACTCTAATTAGAAAGCCATTAATAATTGCTTTGAGCGCTCGTGGGATCGTTTCCTATGGAAGTCGATAGAGCTGGAAGCCTGGGGGTCAAACAAAGCCTGGGGACAGCAACGAGTCCCTCAAACTTGGCGCAGTCCCTTGGAGTTAATTCCTTATCCGCAGATAAAAGAATCCCGTGGGGAGCCTCTCGATATCTTTGGCTGCCCAGATACACAGAGCTTCCAAAACTGAAGCCGACTCAGCTTTTATTTAGACACTTAAAGCTCCTTTTTTCCCCCCAGAAATTCGTGCTCCCCACTCGTGGCAGAGCTGCAGACCGAAGCGAGTTCGAACTCAGCCTCTCAAAGGTGCCTCCAGCCCAAGGGACCACAAGGAAAGAGCAGAGAAGGTGTCAAGAATCCCATAAAGGCTCCCCCAGAGCGTTCTCCTGACCTCCAACACTCCCAGCTTGCTGAATTCCTGCCATTTCAGCCCCAAAATTCCGTGGAGCTGGACTTTCCATGGTATTACACAGCCCGGAGTGCTCTCACGCCTGGGGCCAGAGAATCATGTGGGGAATGGGGCTCATCCTTCAAAAAAATGAATTATGGCAATAAAGGAAAAGGTGCAGTTGCTCTTCCATGCGGTGATCCAAAAGATGGCAACCTGCTCCCTCCATTACTCCCAACAAATAAATCCAGGATTTAATAGGAACATCTGATAATGTTGCTGCCACGGAGACAGATGAAGGCGCTGCAGAATGAGTGGAATAAGTCTCTGTCTCATATTCAAACACTGCTTTTCATTAGATCTGCCCAGGATTGATGGGCTGCAAAAGAGCTCTCCAGGAATTGATGGCTTCTCCAAAGGTTTTTAAATACTGTTTCAAGTTGTGCATTGATCCTGTACATCAAGAGAACTAAAGCAGGGGGAACATGACTCAAATTATACAATATTTTGTCCCGAGGACATGAGAAGGTGTAAACAAGGCACGTCATGACTGGTGATTAAACCCACGCCAGTGTGAGGAGAAAGGGACAGAAAGAAATGGGAAATTTCCCTTCACTGTTATCTATTTATCCTAGACCCTAAAGGTTTTGGCTGCAGACAGGTGGCTCTCAACCCATTTTGATTAAAAAACTGCTTAGAACCACATTTGTAGTTGGCACATTTGTAATTGGCACCAGTTCCATTTAATACGGCAATATGAAAAATACAAATAATATCCAGCCCCTTAGACAAACTCTAAGAGGACAAAGTCCTGCTCTGCCATCATTTGAAATTCAGTGCTCAATGCTGACCTAAGAGAGCAGATTATTTGGGTTTTTTCAGTTGTTTCAAGGGGTTGTTCTTTACAGAAAATGGGGGTCTAAGGAAGGAATGAGTGGAGTAAAAATGAGAGAGATGCTCCTGGCATTGTTTCCCCAGCTCTGCTGGGCTGCAGCAGCCTCTCCACACCCGGAGCTACTGAGCAGGAATGTCCGAAATTCAGGGAGGAGAAGCAGGCAAAGCCTCACGAGTGGGAGCTGAACACAGTCCAAGGAATTGTTCGTTTCTGCTGAGGAAACAGGGAGAGAAATTCCCTCCAGAGGGAGAGAAGTCAGAAGCGGCCGGCACTCCCGGCTCCTCGGACACAGGAGGGAGCTCCTGCTTGTGCTGGAGGTCCCAGCAGCGTTCTGTTCCTGGGAAATTCCAAGGTTTTTACTGCCTCCACTGTCTCCCAGCAGAGGAATTGGTGAGCTGGCACCAACATGAGCCCAGGAGCAGAAGTCCTTCTTTTCCTGGCTGTGTCACTTCCATCAGCCGTGAGGAAACTTAAAGGGTGACTCATCCATGGGACTCAGGTTGAGGATTTGTGTCGCCACCACCTGCAGCCAAAGGAAGGAACAATCCCTGCCTCTGGCAGCACCAGGAGCTGAGCTGGGGCAGGGCAGAGCCAGAGGGAAATGATTATTTTATGTTGAGGGAGGGAAATAATGAAGGGATGGGGATGAAGACTGGCAGGAAGGTGCCTGGTGCGGGTGGCACTGACAGGGGCAAACGCTGCAGGCTCTGGGCTCAGGGATGCCTGAGGATGGTGGCTCAAAGTCAACAGAGAGCCTGGAGAGGCTGGAGCACATCCTGACCCTGGGAGCAAACCCACTCCCAGCTCCAAACCCGTGGAACACAAACTCTGCTGGGAAAGCAAAGGAATGAATTCCTCACCCACTGAGGGTGATGCTGCTCAGCCCACCAAAGAAATTCCTCATCCATTGAGGGTGATGCTGCTCACCCTGGCAAAGGAATTCCTCATCCTTTGGGTACTAATGCTGCTCAGGCCAGCAAAGAAATTCCTCATCCATTGAGGGTGATGCTGCTCACCCTGGCAAAGGAATTCCTCATCCTTTGGGTACTAATGCTGCTCAGCCCACCAAAGGAATTCCTCATCCATTGAGGGTGATGCTGCTCAGCCCAGCAAAAGAATTCTTCACCCACTGTGGCTGATGCTGCTCAGCCCAGCAAAGGAATTCCTCATCCTTTGGGTGCTAATTCTGCTCAGCCCAGCAGAGGAATTCCTCATCCTTTGTGGGTGATGCTGCTCAGCCCAGCAAAGGAATTCCTCATCCTTTGGGTGCTAATGCTGTTCAGCCCAGCAGAGGAATTCCTTATCCTTTGTGGGTGATGCTGCTCAGCCCAGCAGTGGAATTCTGCTCAGCCCAGCAGCTGGAGTGAAGCCACCTCCCTGCACCCCCGGGGCTCCCTGGCTGCCCAACTATAGACACTCCCGATAGTTACCGCTGCTCACCCTCCCTCCCCCGTGTCAAAACAGGACGCTGCAGAGCCGAACGAGGACTCCAAGCTCCTAAAAATCCCCGGGATCCTTGGATATGGGCTGCTACAACTCCGTGTGTTGCTAAAGCCTTTCCTCACCGTGACAGAGAAGCGTTCTGCCCCTGCTCGTCTCTGACTGGCAAAGCAGGGAGGTGACAGCGCTTCCTTCCGCGCTCCAAACACTCCCGGAATGGCAAACAGGGAGGGCAGGAGGGGCAGGGCAGGGGGCTCCATCACACCCTCAAAAAATTAATAACAAACAGGGCTCCCTGCTTCAGTCACGTTCTGCAGAATCTGCATGTATCAGAGATCAAGGGAGCAGAAAATGAACGTGAGAGCGTCCGGCATCGCAGGCAAGGACATTCCCCAGCGAGAGAGTTCTCTGCTGATACTCTACAGAAAACAAATGACTTTTTCCTTCCTCTGGGCAGGTGTTGCAGCGTGCAGGGGAATCGTCGGTAAAGGCGCTTCAGAATCCCTGAGGAAACTGGAAAGATGGTGGGGAGTATCCTGGGATTAGCAATCTTGGCTGCTACAGCACTGAGTGAATCCGTTCAATTATAACGTGAAACAATGGGAATTATTAGCGAGCAGCAATAGTTTAGGGACACTTTTAAAGCAGAAAGGAATGGCTGGATGGCTTTAAAAAAAAAACCCAAACCGAACAGAAGTCCCAGATAAACCAACTGGCAAAGCAGGCGCTGTATGACAGGGGAGGAGAGCACTGAAACACCAGAAATTAGGGTTTAACCATCAGCCCTGTGACTGCTGTGAAACTGTGGCTGCCCTTGGATCCCTGGAAGTGTCCGAGGCCAGGCAGGACGGGGTTTGGAGCAGTCTGGGATAGGGGAAGGTGATCCTGCCCTTGGCAGGGGGTGGGGCTGGTGGGATTCAAGGTCCCGTCCAACCCAGACCCGATTCTGTGAATTGGCACAGGAAACACACGGCCAGGGTGGTGAAGATATAAAGAAAAAGATGCTCCGAGCCGTGTGTGTTCATCATGGAGAGGGAAAAGCAGAAAATCGGAATTTTGCCCCATTTCTGAGTCCCCCCGGATATCCGCTCCGGACACCGGTCCAGGACGGAACATCCCCGGCACTGCGGGAGTCCGGATCCCTCTGGAGCAGCAGGCAGGAGCCAAAGCTGCCCTTACCACAGCGGGCTGTGCGAATCCCAGCCGAATCCCGGGAATATCTCTGGAGAGCAGAGTTCAGACGCATCCGGGCGGGAGCGAAGCGCTTTTTCCCCGCACAGCCGGGCGCTCTTGGATGCAGCCAGGAGAGGGCTGTAGAGCACCTGGGCTGCGGAGCCAGCGCTGCTCTCGCCGTGCGGGCTCCGGGGCTCCTCCGAAGCCGAACAAATCCGTCTGGCTCCCAACCCGACACGAGCAACACTGATGAGCAAAAGCAGCCGCTGCCCTCTGGGGCTCAGGCACAGCCCTAGTGATGGGTGGAGAGGAAAAGGTTCAAAAAAATCCTTCGGGAA
Source organism: Delichon dasypus (assembly GCA_037837765.1). Taxonomy (NCBI): domain Eukaryota; kingdom Metazoa; phylum Chordata; class Aves; order Passeriformes; family Hirundinidae; genus Delichon; species Delichon dasypus. Next base: position 1,859,862 of record JBBAXF010000023.1, read on the forward strand.
AGTAAGATCTGCCCTGGGAGCCGGGTCTGGGAATGTCTGCTGTACTGTCAGGGAGAGACAGCTCCTCTGAGCAGCCTCTCGCCCAGCCAGGCACAAACCAAAGGGGCTCCAGCCACTCTGGGGTTTGTTAAGCTGGTTCTGTCTGGGCAAGGCAGCGCCAGTGTGTCCAAAGGGATCAGCCAGCAGGGAATTCCGCTTTCTCAGGGTGCGGCTTTTCCTTGGCGGGACATGGGGCTGCAGCTGGTAACAGCCTCTGTGTGGGATAATCCCCGAATCCCTGAGGGTTTGGGTTGGAAAGGACCTTGAAGCTCATGCCTGACGTGGGCATGGACAACTTTCCCAGAGAAGCCTGCTCCAAGTCTTGTCCAGCCTGGCCTTGGACAATTCCAGAGATCCAGGGGCAGCCACGGCTTCTCTGGGAATTCCATCCCAGCCCCTCCCCACCCTCACAGGGAGGAATTTCTTCCTTTCCTGGCCCTGCACCCACTGCAGCCACCTGGAACAAACACACCTGCCTCACCCGTACGATCCAGGTGCCCTCCTGGCCTGCTCCCTGCCTGCACGAGGGCAAAACACCGGGAGGAGAAATCTAAAGATAAACAAACCTCTCATCATCCCAAATCTGCTGTTTGCTGTGCCCAGGGGCCTCAGCAAGAGCTGGAGCTGCTCTTGGTACCCGGCGCTCGTGCGCTCGGCGAGCCCTTGCCCTGCAGAGCTTGTACTCCAGACAGGAGTGACAGATGAAGGGTGGGAGAAAGGAAAATAGCAAACAAGAAAAGATCTCGCACAGATTGAGGGACAGATTTTTCCACCAGCTAAATACATGAATACAAAGCTTTTATCCCCAAATGACTCCCCTCGTCATGCGGCCACGGCGGCTCCCTGTGTGTGTTTGGGAGTGGGGGCAGCCCAGGAGGAGCAGATCTGCGGAGCACAGGAGTTGGTGGCGAGTACACGGCGTCCACACATCCACCCTGGGTGGATTGAGCCCAAATGAGCTCCCAGCAACTCTCAGAGCAGCAGAACAGACCTTGCAGATCCCCCGGCATCCACAACATCCACCCAGTGAGGACTGAGCCCAGATGAGCTCCCAGCAACTCTCAAGAACGGGTCTTCCTGCTCCCCAGCATCCACAACATCCACCCAGTGAGGACTGACTCCAAATGGGCTCCCAGCAACTCCCAGCAGCAGCAGAGCAGACCCTGCTGCTCTCCCAGCATCCACAACATCCACCCAGTGAGGATTGACTCCAAATGAGCTCCCAGCAGCTCCCAGCAGCAGCAGAGCTGACCTCGCTGCTCCCTCAGCATCCACAACATCCACCCTACAGAAACTGAGCCTAAATGGGCTCCCAGAAAATCCCAGAAGGAGCAGAGCAGACCTTGCTGCTCTCCCAGCACGTACAACCTCTACCCCTCAAGGACTGACACCAAATGAGCTCCCAGCAACTCTCAAGAACGGGTCTTCCTGCTCCCCAGCATCCACAACATCCACCCAGTGAGGATTGACTCCAAATGGGCTCCCAGCAGCTCCCAGCAGCAGCAGAACAGACCCTGCAGATCCCCCAGCATCCACAACATCCACCCTGCAAGGATTGATTCCAAATGAGCTCCCAGCAGCTCCCAGCAGCAGCAGAGCAGACCCTGCAGATCCCCCAGCATCCACAACATCCACCCAGTGAGGATTGACTCCAAATGGGCTCCCAGCAGCTCCCAGCAGCAGCAGAGCAGACCCTGCTGCTCCCTCAGCATCCACAACATCCACCCTGCAAGGATTGACTCCAAACGAGCTCCCAGCAGCTCCCAGCAGCAGCAGAGCAGACCTTACTGCTCCCTCAGCATCCACAACATCCACCCTACAGAAACTGAGCCTAAATGGGCTCCCAGAAAATCCCAGAAGAAGCAGAGCAGACCTTGCTGCTCTCCCAGCATGTACAACCTCTACCCCTCAAGGACTGAGCCCAAATGAGCTCCCAGCAACTCTCAAGAACAGGTCTTCCTGCTCCCCAGCATCCACAACATCCACCCTGCAAGGATTGACTCCAAATGTGCTCCCAGCAGCTCCCAGCAGCAGCAGAGCAGACCCTGCTCCTCCCCCAGTGTGAGAGAGAGTTACAATCAGAATAAATCTTCCCTGTGTTTGATGTTTGTGTGTTTCCCCCACCCGTGGGTTGATGTGGGCTGATGTTTAGTGGAGTCCTTGGGTGTGGGGCTCTGTTGTGTGGGGCAGCCCCAGTGCAGCCACTCAAGGGCCACAGTGACAAAAGAACCTTCTGGGGGTCACCACAAGCGGCTTTGGGACCCTCAGAATCTCAAATTATTGCGCCAGTGTTGCAAATAAAGAGCCATCAGATCCATTAGGGAAACCCCTCCAATTCAGGGAAGTGAAATCGTCAAGTTGTTTCTGCAGCCCAACACGGAAAATTTTATTTTATCTCCATCAAATTCAGCTGGTTTTATCTGCCATCAAATCAACAGGACTTCAAGGTGTCCAAGGCCAGGTTGGACAGGGCTTGGAGCACCCTGGGATAGTGGGAGTATCCTATGGCAGGGGTGGAACGGGATAATCTGTAAGGTCCCTTCTACCCAAACCCATTCCATGAGGGTTCTCCCACTCAGATAAACAAAAACTGGGGAAGGGAATGGAGATGGGGAAGGGAACGGAGCTGGGGAAGGGAATGGAGATGGGGAAGGGAACGGAGATGGGGAAGGGAATGGAGATGGGGAAGGGAACAGAGCTGGGAAAGGGAACGGAGATGGGGAAGGGAATGGAGCTGGGGAAGGGAATGGAGATGGGGAAGGGAATGGAGATGGGGAAGGGAACGGAGCTGGGGAAGGGAATGGAGCTGGGGAAGGGAATGGAGATGGGAAAGGGAAGGGAGCTGGGGAAGGGAATGGAGCTGGGGAAGGATTTGGGGCACCAGGAGAAGATGAAGGAGCTGGAAAGGGGCTGAGCCTGGAGAAAAGGAGGCTCAGTGGGACCTTGTGTCTCTGCACAGCTCCTGACAGGAGGGGACAGCCGGGGGGGTCGGGCTGTTCTCCCAGGGAACAGGGACAGGAGCAGAGGGAACGGCCTCAGCCTGGGCCAGGGGAGGCTCAGGGTGGATAATGGGGAAATTTCTCCATTGTAAAGCATTGGAATGGGCTGTCCAGGGTGTGGTGGAGTTCCCGTGCCTGGAAGAGTTCCAACAGCTTGTGGCTGAGGCACCTGGGGCCGTGGTTTAGTGGGGACCACGGTGGTGGTGCCACGTTTACATGGATTTGAACTTAGAGGCCTTTCCCAACCTTCACCATTCCATGACTCTATTTACACATCCATTAATTTCCCTGCAGTTATGGGGTTCCTCTCATTCCTCACCCTGGAATAAAACCCTCAGACTTGCACCAAAACACAAAAGCCACCAGAAAGCCCAAGACCTGCAGGGGCTGTGACCAGGCTGAGGAAGTGCCTTGGAGCCTTCATCTCTTTATTACATCGATGTCACCGCGGCAGGACGAGGGGCAGGGAGTGATAAAGTCCTGCAAAGTGCCCAGCTGGACAATGGCTGACACGAATCCCCTTTCCCTCTTTGCGCTGCTGGGCTGGAGTGAGTTCAGTTTCAAACCCTCCCTACGACCCAGCACAACGGGACGCGGCCATTCCCGTTCCACTGGGGGAAAAAAAAAGGGAACGCTCCACTGACGGCCCCGGCGCCCTTTGAAAGCAGAACAAAGCTCCCAGCACTCCCTGACAGCCCTGATCCACCGGGGGCTTTGTGGGCAGCGCCGAGAACAGTTTTATGGACTTGTAAAGGGGGAAAAAAATGATCTGCTGGAAATGAGTCTCTTGCAGTGAGCGCCGGGAATAATGAGCAGCTGCAGCGCTGCCCGCGGAAGGTGAGGCTGAGGAAATGCAGCCCCGGCGTGCACGGGAAGCAGGCACGGGGCAGGCTCCAAGAGGTTTATTGGGCGTGATGGAAACATTCTGTTGTCAGAGGGAACATTAAAAAAAAAAAAAAAAAAGACAGGTTTAGGTAGGACGTGTTATTTAAGCACGTATTTATCTATCAGAAAGCAAACAGCTGCAGGTTGGAGCGGGGAGTGATCAGCCATGGCTCCAGAGCCTCCACCAGATGGTTTGGGGCTGACAAATGAGGGCGTGAGCTCTGAGGGATGTTTTTCCCCCCTTTTGCCGGGGTATCAACACAAAAGGAAAGCAATGAAGCGCGTGTCTGTGTGTGTATATCCTTCCAGATGTTCTTCTCCGGGGCTCTGCTGTGACTCCGTGACACAGCTGGAATCTGCATGTGCAGAGTTCTTGCGCTGGAAGATTGACACTCATAAAATCAGGGAGTAACCTGAGCTGGGAGGGAACCACAGGGGTCGTTGATCTGGCTCCTGGCCCTGCACACACACCCTGGGCATCCCTGGCAGCGCTGTCCAAGTGCTCCTGGAGCTCCGGCAGCCTCGGGGCTGTGTCCACTCCCTGGGGAGCCTGGGCAGTGCCAGCACCCTCTGGGTGAGGGACAGGATCCAGGGAAAGGCTGGAGCAGTGCCAGGGGAGGTTTAGGTGGAGATCAGGAGAAGGTTCTTCCCCCAGAGGGGGCTCAGGCACTGAACAAGGGAATGGTTCCAGCCCTGAGGCTGCCGGAGCTCCAGGAGCCTTTGGAGACTATTCCCAGGGATGGGATTTTGGGGTGTCTGTGGAGGGGCAGGAGTTGGCCTGGATGATCCTTGTGGGCCCCTCCCAGCTCAGGGCGTTCCATGATCCTGATCTCCAGCCTGAAGCTGCCCTTGCCCAGCTCCAGCCGTTCCCTGGGTGCTGCTCCCTGTCACACAGGGCAGAGATCGGAGCTGCCCCTCCCGAATTTTCCCCAATCTCCTCTCCAGCAGAACCCCGGCTCCCTCAGCTGCTCCTCCACGGCTCCTCCAGGCCCTTCCCAACCCTCCTGTCCCTCCTTTGGCTGCCCTCCAACAGCCTTCACTCCTTCAATCCTGTTACCCTCCAAGCTTCTCTCCCAGGGAGGGATCCAAGCATCCCCCGGCGCTGCCAGGGCCACCTCCGGCCGTGTCCCCAAGTGCCACCTCCCCCAGGGATGGGGACTCCACCACGGCCGGCCGTATTCCATCCCTCTAGACCTCTGGAAATCTATTTATCTTCAAATAAAGGATGCAGCAGCACTGACTGAAACTGAGAATCACCTCTTGAAGCACCCCACCGCTTCCCCAGGTAAACCAGAGGTGTTTACTAATTTACGTCACGAGCTTTGCGGCACCGAGAGCCTGAGCGCATCGTCCAGCCCAGGGAACAGCAGGAATTCCTTGGCTTGGTGTAAGGAGTGGATCTTGCACCCTCAACAGGGAACTGAGGAAATTTTTGCAGAGGTTTTTTTGCACTCTGGGTTGCATGAATAGGAATTCTCTTCGCCCTTGTCGCAAGGAAACTCTGGCTGTTGGTAACTCCCCTCTTGGAGCTGTTGGAAGAAGCTGAGAGCATTCCCTGTTCCTAAAAAACCCTCGGTGTCATTTAATCCCAAACTGCTCATTGTTTGGTGTCCTCAAGGAAAATCCATTTCCCTAAATTTGTCCCTAAAAGCAATACTGCCTCTCCTGTTTTATTCTGGGTAAAGGTGAATTCCTTCTTATTTTCCCTGTCCCATGCCCATATTTTCAAATCCTGCAGAAGCCTTGGGAAGCTTAAATAGAATTTAGGAATTATTACCTTTGTTCCCTTAAAAGGCAACTTTTCAGGAAGCTTTTAAGCAGCAATAAACTTCAGGAAGTTTTCTTCTTGGTGAGTTATCTGTTGGTTTGTTCATTTTTAAACTCCCTCATCAGTATCAAACCCGAGCTTTTTTATCACAGAACTTTCAAGGCTCATTGGTTTCTGGGAAATTTGTCTCCCTTGTATAAAAGTTCCAGCTTTTTCAAGTTGATTTTTTTTGGGATAAAACACCTGGAATATCCTTTCCAGGCCTGCTGCTGATGGATGGCATTGGCCAAAACACTGCCTAGAAACAACTCTGGGGCTGCCTCTATTTCAGGCTCTTTCCAGAGGTTGGGTGTTTTTCCTCTTTCCTCAACTTTTAAAAAGTCACGAGGAAAACGCGGGGTACTGGGATATTCAGCTGGCTAAAGATGGAAACTGAATCATCTGCTGACTTTCAAAACTGTGAAACAGAGGTGAAAATTGGGGAAAAATTAAGGGAGTTGGATCCCAGCCTCCTGGAACTCTTCTGTAATTCCCAGAAATCTCTCTTATATTTAAGTTACCTGAAAGTTTTTGGAAGTCTGTGGTTAAAGGAGGCTGTTCGGCTTATTTTCTTTTTAACTTAATAATGTGAAATTTAGCCCTGCTGCTGTCCAGATCTGTGTCCACTGCAGGTGGAAGAGCCTGGATCCCTCCAGGAATAACATCTTTGATGATTCCATCCAACCCATGGAACCAGCTCGGGATGGGGGGAACTGACACCACAAACTTGGGTCACAGCTCCAGAAAAAAACTTCTCAGGGTTTTAAAATTCTCATCGAGGTCGCTCTGCTTAGCTTGGCTCTCATCAGCGTTTAATTGTCTTAGAACCAGCAACAACAGCCTTAAATCCTTAACTTTTATGGAATTGTGGACCTAGAAACACATAACACACAGCTGTTTCCATATAAATACGGAAAATAGATGGATGTCATTCTCCAGGCACGCAAGTAGAAGTGAAGATTTGGGGCTTACGCTGCTTTTGTTCTGTTAATTCAGCTGATGGCTGCAGACTTCCTTCTGATTTACACAAGAATTCTGCCCTGGGAGGGTGGGGAGGGGCTGGGATGGAATTCCCAGAGGAACTGTGCCTGCCCCTGGATTCCTGGAATTGTTCCAGGCCAGGTTGGAGCAGCCTGGGACAGTGGGAGGTGTCTCTGCCCATGGGGAAGGAGCTGGATGAGCTTTAAGGTCCTTCCCTCCCGAATCATTCCATGATTCCATGATTCTCTGATCACGGTGCATATTTGGATGCAATAAATTTCCATCCTGCAGATGCGATGCCTCCAAATCCCAGTGCTGGTGACCGGAAATGGTGTGAGCAGTAAAACCCAGCCCCGGCACCTTCCCCTCTCCTCTCTCCTCTCCAACCCATTTTCCCCAAACTCCAGGCAGCCTCGCTGCATTCCTCTGTTCTTTGCCATGGAAACTGATCTTGGCTTCCCAGAGCCGATTTTTAATATTGTTTATTAAACGCCAACCCCCCTGGAAAGGCTGTTTTTCCCAAAGCCTGGGCGTTTCTTTGGGAATGCCATGGACATTTCCCTATAAACCCTGTGTTGGAACAGGCTGAGGGACGAGGGCATTGCTGTGTCCTGGCACCACCATCCCCAAACCCAAGGTGCTGTGAACACCGTGACGCAATTGAGCGCAGAATTGGTAATTTCGTGCCTAAACCTCTTTTGGCTGGGCTGTCCACCCCGGAATCCGGCAGCAGGGAGGGTTTGGGAGGCTTTGGAGCACAGCTGCAGCAGCTGAGCTCTTATCTTCAAAGGCGGATCTGACCCCACCGGGCTCAGCTCATTCCCACCAAAAGCTGCCTCCCGTTAATTTGTGTTCTTTTGATGTTGTCAGATCCAACGCTGACCCCAAACCTCCCAGCTGTCCCCCAGCTCCTTCACCTGGGTGTCCCTCTGTCCTTCTCAGACCCCCTTCCCACGTCTGGACCCCCCATTAACACTCTTCCATCTTTTATCCCACAAACATCTTTTCACAAATAAATCCAGGACTTGGGAATGAGCTTTCTTCTATTTTTTTTTTTTCCCCCTGAATACTTCCAGCCAGGGTTTGATCCAAACTCAAGGAAGAAAAAAAATGAGCAAAGGAACTGCAGCCCAAGCCTCCTAAACAACCCCAGAAAGAGCTTTTAGGTCTGAGGCACTAATGGAGATTGGCAGTTTAATGCAAGTGGAACAGAATTAATGAGAACCCTTTCCAAAGGCTGAGATCCACGGATACTTTTCCAAGTGCCACATCCAGCAGCAGCTCCAGCAGAGCACAGGGAGCAGCAAATATATGGCTGGCAGTGGTTGGGAATGAGAACAGCGTTTTGGAGCAACACTTTTCCTGCTGGGACCACGGGATCCAGGCATGGATCCATCGATCCTTCTCCCAGGGAGGGATCCTTCTCCCAGGGAGGGATCTCAGCTCATGGAATCCAAGATTTCACTGAGATTTCTGCTGCCTCCTCCACCTGGTAACAGCTTGAACCACTCCAGGGAAAATCCAGTCCTGTACTGACTCCCCTGCGATGGGGAGGGGGAAGGAATTGTCCAGGTTGCACCTTCCTGCAGCCCCCTTGGATGGAGATTTAACCTGGAGCCCTGGATTCCGGAGCCAGGCAAGGAGACCTCCCCAAGGAAAACTTGGGCTGGAAAATACTCAGTGTCAATGAGGCAAAACACGACTAATTCGGTGCTCCTGAAGTTTTATTGTGCAATTCCAAGGAATTTCTCCTCCTCTGTAGCTAAAGCTGGTGACTAAACAGTTCCTTACAGCTGCCTTTAGTTCATTTACTGCATAGATGGGAAATGTGTTTTTCAGGAAATAAACCCAAAGCAGTCACCTATTTCAACCCATGGAAAAGTTATTCCCACCATTAGGAGCTCACAGGCTCTTCCGGGGAAATATGACCAGGACAGAAAAATGTGCAGAGCATTTTGGGAATATCAGAATTATTCTTTTTTCAGAACTCCAGTGAAATTAAAACGAGCTGGGTGAAATTTGGGAGGGGGATTACTTAAAAATTCAAGGCCACCTTGAATCTGTGCTCCAAGCTTTTAAAGGGTTTAGTGATTCCTGCTTAAATCTGGAGCTGCCTGGAGCTGCACAAGGAGCTGTTATGAGGATCAGGCAGGGCAGAAATGACCAGGACGTGTTCCAGATGTCAGGGCCACATCACACAGCCCAAAATCCAAGAGAAGAAGCCACAGCATCCTTTTATCAACGAGAAGCTGTTCTCTGGGGAATAACAACACAGTTGGAGTTCCTGCCTCCAGCTCAGGGTGGTCTCATCCGTGGGGTTTCCTACACCTCAAACCCTTCTAAAAACCTCCAGGGGGGATTTGCTGATTTGTGATTTTATTCCAAAACCAGAGCCAGGTGAAGCCTTTCCTTTAACCCTTGCCAGGGAGATTCTGGAGTGGATAAATGGTTGGATAAAACCAGAAACTCTCTTCAATTGCTCTGTATCTTTTCCAATAGTTCTGTATCTTTTTTATTTGGATCAAAGGTCCCTCATCCCTTCCATGGAGTCACCAGATTTCGGTGCTTGTTTAAGAGCTGTCAGAGCAGGGATGCTCCAAAGGCACCAAACACAAAAACTGCTGCTCCTGCCTGGCCCAGCTCCTGGAGGAATTGCTTCTCCTCGGATTTAGGAGCCAATAACACACCTACACTGTCAAGGTTGTTGTTACCCTAGAAATTATTTTATTTCTCACTGTACTAAGACTGGTAAGGAACGATGAGCGTTTTTTGAGTCTGTATCTCTGTTTTTCCGAATCTGTATCTTCATTATTTTTTTTTTCCCCAATAGTTCTGTATCTTTTTTATTTTCAGGAGTTACATCTAAAGTCCCACATCCCTTCCAAGGAGCCACCAGGTTTTTGGTGCCTCTTTAAGAGCTGTCGGAGCAGGGATGCTCCAAAGGCACCGAGCACAAAAACTGCGGCTCCTGCCTGGCCCAGCTCCTGGAGGAAAGCGTTTCTCCTCTCAGATTTAGGAGCCAATAACACAATTCCAGAGGCAGCAAAGGCAGGAAGCAGGAGAACAAAACCCGAGCACAATTTAAGAAATCAGCGTGAGCTCCTGGCTGCTGGGGAGCATCGCCAAGTGTCACAGCAGCCGCGGGGACATTGCCAAGCTGTCAGCAGTTCGTTCCAGCCTGTTCCAGCTCGTTCCAGCCTTTTCCAGCTCATTCCACTCTTTTCCAGTTCATTCTAGTAAATTCTAGATAATTCCAGCTTATTGCAGCCTATTCCAGCTAGTTCCAGCCTGTTGCAGCTCGTTCTAGTATGTTTTAGCTAATTCCAGCCTGTTCCAGCTCCTTCCAGCATATTTTAGCTCATTCCAGCCTTTTCCAGCTCGTTCTAGTATGTTCTAGATAATTCAAGCCTATTACAGCCTATTTCATCTAGTTCCAGCCTGGTCCAGCCTGGTCCAGCTCATTCCAGCATGTTCTACCTAATTCCAGCCTGTTCCAGCTCATTCCAGCATATTTTAGCTCATTCAAACGTATTCCAGCTCCTTCCACCCTGTTCCAGCTCATTCTAGCTCATTCCAGCCTGTTTCAGCCCATTCCAGCCTTTTCCAGATCATTCTAGTATGTTCTAGATAATTCCAGCCTATTACAGCCTATTTCAGCTAGCTCCAGCCTGGTCCAGCCTGGTCCAGGCCCTTCCAGCCTGTTTCAGATCCTTCCAGCCTGTTCCAGCTCATTCCAGCCTTTTCCAGATCATTCTAGTATGTTCTAGATAATTCCAGCCTATTACAGCCTATTTCAGCTAGCTCCAGCCTGGTCCAGCCTGTTCCAGCTCATTCCAGCATGTTCTAACTAATTCCAGCCTGTTCCAGATCCTTCCAGCCCGTTCCAGGTCCTTCCAGTATGTTCTACCTAATTCCAGCCTGTTCCAGCTCCTTCCAGCCTGGTCCAGCCTGTTCCAGCTCATTCCAGCATGTTCTAACTAATTCCAGCCTGTTCCAGCTCCTTCCAGCCTGTTCCAGCTCCTTCCAGCCTATTCCAGCCTGTTCCAGCTCCTTCCAGCCTGTTCCCAGGCAGGGAAGTGCCACTGAGCGCTCCTGCCCCGCCAGGCAGGCGGCTCCGGGGGATGTAAATCCATCCCGCCCATTCCTGTGCCAGCCCTGCGGGAGATGAGGGCTGCCAGTGCAGATAAGGCGTCTCTGACTCCGAGCTCCCTCTGGGCGATGCCGCAGCCTCGGGAGGAGCGGGGCTGTTCCCAGCGGATCCGGCTCCATCCCTGTCACCCCGGCACCCCCAGCCTCTGGCCAAGCCCCGCTCAAAAGGACAAAGACACAGCTCTGGTGTCGCTGAGGATCCCTCCTGTGTTTGTCTGCTCCCCGGGTTTTATCCCTCAGTGTCCTTGCCAACTTAGGAAAAGATATAAATGTTAAAGACTGGTCTGGAGAAGTGGATGGAGATGGGGAAGGATCTGGAGAACTCCTGAGGGAGCTGGGAAGGGGCTGAGCCTGGAGAAAAGGAGGCTCAGTGGGACCTTGTGTCTCTGCACAGCTCCTGACAGGAGGGGACAGCCGGGGGGGTCGGGCTCTGCTCCCAGGGAACAGGGACAGGAGCAGAGGGAACGGCCTCAGCCTGGGCCAGGAGAGGCTCAGGGTGGATAATGGGGAAATTCCTCCTGCGAAGGGTTGGAGAGCCCTGGAAGAGTGATGGAACTGCAGTGATGGAGTCTCCATCCCTGAAGTGTTCAAAGCCACTCACAGTTCCTCACCAGTCTTCATAGCGACACCGGAAAAGAACATTTCTAGAATTGCAACAACCCAGACAGTTTAAAAACAGACCCTGATCTTAGACACCCTTGTTTAAAATAACCCCTTCCAAGTATTTATTCTTCTCACTCCCCCCCCAGTCCATGGGGTAGGACAGAGGTGTGGAGAGGGGGCAGTGGGGCGGGTTTGGGGTTTCTCCCTACCATCATTTTGGGTTTTTTTTCAGCAGCCACTGAGATGAGAAACCTCCCTGAGCTGCAGAGGGTTAGGGTTAGGATTAGGGTTAGGATTAGGATTAGGATTAGGATTAGGATTAGGATTTGGGGCTAGGATTAGGATTTGGGGTTAGGGTTAAAGTTAGGTTTAGGATTAGAATTAGGGTTAGGTTTAGGGTTATGTTCTTGTGTTCGGGTTTTTTCTAGCAGGGACTTTGTGGTCCCTGGAGTCACATCATCAAGGACAAAGAACCAATGACTGCTTGGAATCACGGGATCCTGGGATGTCCTGGCTCTGAACGGCCCCACAGGGATCAGAGTCCAACCCCTGGCTCTGCACAGAGCCCCCACATTCCCACCTGTCCTGCGAGCTCCTGGAGCTCCGGCAGCCTCGGGGCAGTGCCCATTCCCTGGGGTACCCCGGCAGTGCCCAGCTCCCTCTGGAGAATCTCCTGCTTGTGAACCTTTGGAATCTGTGCAATTTGCGCATGGAACATCTTATCTGCTCCCCAGGAGCCCCTGCCAGCAGCAGAGGCTTCCTGCAGCCTGACGTTCATTCCACGGGCACATCCTCCCTCCCAACAATGGGCTTTCACTGAACAATCTCCCAACAACAACCACTTTGAGTATAATTAAGTAATTAATTATATTTTCTAATCTATTAAGCCTTGATTGCTTATCAAAGCGTTCAGCTGGATCATTTTCGTCTTGTCATTTCCAATTAATTTTTTTTTTTTTTTTGGGTTGAGCAAAGGCGAAAGTCTCTCAAAGTTCCTGGGGAATCAGGAGTTCCACTGGAGCAGAAAGAGGAATTGCTGATTTTTATTTTTTTCCCCCCACTTTTGGCTCACTAAGGAGGGATGTGCTTACTAATAAAAAAATTAAAAATACCAAGATTTTTTCAAATGCCTGAAACTCGCAGAGCTCTGTCGAAGTCCCTGGGATTATCCTGCTTTGGGAGTACTGGGAATACAGGTCACATTTCAGTGTGGATTTTAAAATTACAGAAACACAGACTGGTTTGGGATGGGAGGAACATTAAAGATCCATTCCCACCCCTGCCATGGCAGGGACAGCTCCCACTGTCCCAGGCTGCTCCAGCCCGGCCTTGGGCACTGCCAGGAATCCAGGGGCAGCCTCAGCTCCTCTGGGAATTCCATCCCAGCCTCTCCCCACCCTCACAGGGAAGAATTCCTTCCTAAATAACAATGAGTATGTGCTCCACAGTTTGATCACAAAATAACCTTTTTTTTTTGTTCCCATTAATTTGTCCTGTGAGTTTAGGCAAGCACAGAAAACAAATAAAAAGGAAGATTCCTCGCACATCCTTACTGCCTTCGGGAAGGAATTCTTTGGGAGAAAACCCACGCAAGTGTGGGGAATCATTTTTCCAAGGAACTTTTAAAACCTAATTTTGGTATCACGAGGCACTTAATGAGATGGAGTTTATTTGGTCTAACAACACAGTCTGCTCTGGCCTCATAGTGAAAACCAAAAATGAATGTATGAAAGTAATACCAGATAAATGAACCAGTTTTCCTTCTTTTCCAGCTGGATCAGGATTTTTTATTTTTTATTTTTTTTGTTCATACAGTCCATGGAAGGAGATGAGTGATTACTCAGTTCCTCCTGGGAATTGGATCCAGCTGTGATGGACAGCACAGCCACGACCGGAGGGCTCCGGGTTACACAAAGGAGGGACCACAGGGTGCCGCACATAAATACACAGCTCAGGATTGTAATCTCGAATAACTCCATGGATAAATGCCACAGAAAAACACCACTTTGTGATTACAGGACAAGGAACTGCAAAATACACAAAAGAGGATGTAAAACATCATTATGAGAGGGGAATTTACACCTGATGGAAGAGAATAATCTCAGTTACGTTGGCGTGGAGACAAAATTTCCCTGCTGACCGTGTTGGGAGGGCTCAGGATGTGCTTGGGCTGGTTTTTTTTTTCCCTGCTGAGTGAGGACAGGATTTCTGGGGAGTGTGGATGGAGCTGTTTCCTTCCAGCCACGGCAGTTCACCGCTCTCTGCCCTGGCAGTGTGCTCCTCTCACGCTGGTTTTGGAATTACACTTTCCCATCTCAGCTCTGGGATATTTTTCCTAAGGACACTGCAGTTTTCACTCCTTTCTGGCGGGGATAAAAGTCCCTGCACATCCATCACGTTCACTGGGCAAGGGGCTAAAGGTGCCCAACGTCGTCTGGGAGAGAAGAAAAATTCCCAGGAAATTTCCCCAGCCAGGAGCTGCTCCCTCCACCATAAAGCCCGGGCAGATGGAATAACCCAGGCAAAAAGAGCTGCAGCCACCTCTGAGGACGAGGACTGGGAAAGACGCTTCAAAAATCAAATGGAATGCTGGAATGCCAACTGTGCTTTTATGGGCCACGACTGCCGGGTTTTACCGGGTGCAGGGAGTGGACGGCGGGGCTGATGTGCACAAAAAACCCAGGGTGATGTGCACACACACACAAACAGGGGCTGATGTGCACAAACAGGGGCTGATGTGCACAAACAAACAAACAGGGGCTGATGTGCACAAACAGGGGCTGATGTGCACAAACAGGGGCTGATGTGCACAAACAGTGATGTGCAAAAACAAACAAACGGGCTGATGTGCACAAACAGGACGTGCTCACACACAGGCTGATGTGCACACACACACAAACAGGGGCTGATGTGCACAAACAGGGTGATGTGCACACACACACAAACAGGGGCTGATGTGCACAAACAGTGATGTGCAAAAACAAACAGGGGCTGATGTGCACAAAAAAACAGGGTGATGTGCACACACACACAAACAGGGGCTGATGTGCACAAATGGGGTGATGTGCACAAACAAACAAACAAACAGGGGCTGATGTGCACAACCGGGGTGATGTGCACAAGCGGTGATGTGCAAAAACAAACAGGGGCTAATGTGCACAAACGGTGATGTGAAAAAAAACCAGGGGCTAATGTGCACACACAGGGTGATGTGCACACACACACAAACAGGGGCTGATGTGCACAAACGGGCTGATGTGCACACACAGGGTGATGTGCGCAAATAGGATGTGCACACACACGGGCTGATGGTCACACTGAGGCTGTGCTCACACAAAAGGTTTTGCAGGCTGCTGCTCGCACCCAGGCTGTGCTCACACCCAGGTGCTGCTGTTCACACCTAGGTTGTGCTCACACTCAGGCTGTTATTCACACCCAGGCTGTGCTCACACTGAGGCTGATGTTCACAGCGGGGCTGTGCTCACACCAAGTTTGTGCTCACACCCAGGCTGTTATTCACACCCAGGCTGTGCTCACACCCAGGCTGATGTTCAGACTGAGGCTGATGCTCATCCCCAGGCTGTTATTCACACTCAGGCTGTACTCACACACAGCTTGTGTTCACACAAAGAACTCTGCAGGCTGTTGTCCACACCCAGGCTGTGTTCACACCGAGGCTGATGTTTACACCCAGGCTGTGCTCACACCTGAGATGTGCTCACACCCTGGCTGTGCTCACACCTAGGGGCTGATGTTCATGCCCAGGCTGTGCTCACACCCAGGTTGATGTGCAAACACAGGCTGCTGTTCACACCCAGGCTGTGCTCACACCTGAGCTGTGCTCACACCCTGGCTGTGCTCACACCCTGGCTGTGCTCACACCCAGGCTGCTGTGCACACCCAGGCTAACTCACACCTGAACTGTTCTCACACCTGAGCTGTGCTCACACCCAGGCTGCTGTTCACACCCAGGCTGTGCTCACACCTGAACTGTTCTCACACCTGAGCTGTGCTCACACCCAAGCTGTGCTCACATCCAGGCTGTGCTCACTCCCAGGCTGATGTTCACCCCCAGGCTGCTGTTCACACCCAGGCCGTGCTCACACCCGAGCTGTGCTCACACCCAGGCTGCTGTTCACACCCAGGCCGTGCTCACACAAAAGTCTTCACAGGCTGATCACACCTGAGCGCTCCCAGCCCTTGTGCACCCCGACGCAACCCCCGAGCATTCCAGCGTTCGGATCCTTTCCCACCTGTGTGATCCCAGGAACCATTCACAAGGACTGACTTAGCGGCTGCCGGCTTTCCCCTCAGCCTGACCATTCCTTGGCAATTCAACACCCAGACAAAGCTCTCAGTGACACCCGTTTTCCGCTCGAAATGGCCCATTACTCGTCCTTAATTAACCTATTTATTTTTAAGTTTATGACTTAAGGTATAATTCTTTTATGCATTCATTAATATATTAATACATCATATATTATGGATATCCTAACGAGTGCTGCAGGATCTAAATCTCTTCAATTAAGACTCGGGCAACGTTGAACCTTTTCCTTTCACTGTGGGCTTCAGCCTGGGCCTGGAATGGGCAGGACAGGGGAAGCTCATGGATGGAGGAACTCCAGGCACGGGCTCTCCCAGGGATAAAACCACCTGAGATAAAGGAAAGAAGGGGCAGACCCAGGGATTTTCCCTTTTCACATCTCTCGCCAGTCCAAGGTGGAATTCCACACCCTGTGAAGGAGTGGAAGCCACAATTTTCCCAGGTCAACATGGGAACGCCAGTGCTGTGCTGGGAGACAGCAGGGCCCTTTGCTCCCCTTGCCTGGAGAAAGCAAATATCCAAATGTCCGTCCTCTCCTCCCCTTTCCCCCCAAAACATGTTTCCCTCAGCTCTTCCACATGGGAAAAACCTCTCCCCTCAAGTGCCAGCTCCATTTTGGCTGTTAAACGACCCCAAGATCTGTCTCACGCTAAAAGAAATTGAACTCTTTTAAAAGGAAAACCAGTTGAAACAACAATCAAACAGGGAACTTTCTCAAGAAAAACCATCAAATCCACGGGATTCAGCTTGGAGGGGAAATTCATCTCTCTGTCAATACAGCACAAACAGGTTTGCTCATCCTTCTCGCGGGGTATCGAAAATCATCCATTCCAAAGCAGATCCATGGATGTATTGCCATTTCCAGCTGCTGAAACAATGCTCCAGACAGGCACTAAACCGACTCCGGGCAGTAAATAAATTTCCTGCCTTATTGACTGAGGTGAATACAAAGAGATGAAGCGCTAAATCCTGCCCACGCCGTGCCAGCTCTAATCTCAACCTGTCACACCAGCGAAAATTCTATCCAGCCCAGGCCGAGTCAATTCTGCCTGTGAAACTTCCTTAATAAACGTGTTGGGGGAGATTTGGTTGTTTGTGAAACCTGGACGAAGCTGCAGCTGCCCGAGGGGAGGCTGGGGTGGCCGTGGGGCGGGTCTCAGGTGACAGGACGAGTGGAAACAGCCTCAGGGTGTGCCAGGGGAGGCTCAGGTTGGATTTTGGAAATGGATTTTCCACTGGAAGAGGGGTCAGGCCTTGGAAGAATTTGGGAATTGGTGGAGTCGCAGTCTCTGGGAGTGCTCAGGAGGCCTCTGGACACTTGGGGACAAGATTTAGGGGTGGTGATGGAGCTGCTGGGATTCTGTGAAGCTGCAGACTGTAAACACAAACCTGTATCCAGAATTTCTCCATCCTGGAGAACACATCCCCAGTGTCGCCCTGAGCAGCTTACAAGGAGAATTTCAGCTCCCACAGGACACCATGGGGGGAATTCAGTCTGAAATGTGGATTGGGGGCGTTAAAACCCTGAACACACAAATAACGATCACTTTCATCCCTGCTGTGTCTCTCTATAATTCCATCCCACTGGTCCTTTCCACCCACACGGGCACCTCCCACTATTCCAGGTGCTCCAGCCTGCCCTTGGACAATTCCAGGGATCCAGGGGTAGCCACAGCCACCCTGGGAATTCCATCCCAGATTCCACCCCATCCTCACCCTCACAGGGAAGAATTTCTTCCCAGTCTCCCTCTAAACCGAAGCAGGGACAGAAACAGCTCAGACAGCAGATGAACCAAAGATTTCCTGTATCCCCACCCATTTTCAGAGCTTTTCCCAAGAAACAAGGAACCTTTTTTCCTCCCTTTTGCTGCTGTGCTGTGCAGGGATAAAAGTTTGGGAATTCAGTCACTTGAGCCACGAAGAATTCAAAATGTAAGACAATTTGTTCAGGCTGGCCCTGGAGGGTGGTTTGCTCTCAGGCACACGAGGCTCAAAGCTCGATAAATAAAATACTCACATGGATAAAATAAAAAAACCCTGACAAATAAAACAAGAAAGCGACAAATAAACAGAAAAATTTGGGTATTTTAGGTCGCTGCAAAATACAACAGCTCCAGATCCAAACGCATCCAAATGCTTTTCTCTCCTCCCCGCTTCCCACACTGTTGTTCCAGCACGGCATCAGGAGGTGCAATTTGAGTTTTTTCTTTCCTCTAATTGAAAAGATTTAATTAAAAAAAATAAATCAAGTCATAAAAATATTTAGATATAAAGAGAGAGGATCACTTTAAAGCGACTGGACCTGCTCCTGGCTGGCCTTTGGGGCTTTGTTGGGATTTATGTCACGGAATAACAGAGTTTTTCAATCACATCAGCTAAGAGCTGGAGATAAGATAGAGCCAGAAAAGGAATTACATGGGATATACCCTGTATAATTTGGTTTTATGGCTGGGGAGAGAAAAAAAAATCCAAGGCGGTCACTGAAAGCCTGAGTGATTTTAAGATTTCAGCTTTAAAACAATTTATTTACTGGGGGACAAAATTGGGATGAGGATTCAAAAGGTGTTTCTGTGGCTTCAGAACCTGGATCTGGTGGTCAGACCTGCCTTAAGCTCTCCAAGCCCAGTTTAAATTTTGAGTGCCCACGACAATGAAAGGAGCTGGGGGTGTCTGGGGGTTTGGAGTTTTTGGGTTGGTTTTTAGGAGGGAGGCCACCCCGCAGCTGGGAGGGAGCATTCAAATTCCTGAACACCTGGAAAACTTAGGATAGCACAGAATTTCTAAGAGTTCAAGAGGGTTTTTTTGGACAAAAGCCCTGATTTTTCTAAGCTAGGCAGGAGAGCAGTCCAAGGAAGGATGGAGGACACTCAGAAAGCTGCGCCTGAGGCTCCCTGATGTTCTCCAGGTGGGTCTGCAGCACCTGGCCAAGGTGTTAATTGGGGTCTGCAGGCCTAACGAGGGGGCCTGGACCCTCCTCTGACCCCGTCAGAGCTGCAGCACAGCAGTTCCTCACCCAGCCCTGCTGCCCCTGATGCCTTGGGAAGGCTGAACTGGAACAGAGACCGGACAGAGCTGGAGAATAAAACAGAGATTTATTGAAAGGCCTTTAGGGTAAACCTTGGGCAGGACAAGAGCCTGGCCAGGGCTGCACACAAGGTGGAACCAAAATAGTCATGAAATGGACACAAAATGGACACAAAATGAACAGGTGGTCATGAGGTCTCACACTTTGATAAGTTCTGGTCCATTTGCACATTGGGGTTTCATTGTCCCATCCCAGCTCCAGGCTGTGAGCTCCCATCCTTCTCGTTCCTCCCTCCAGCCACCGCTGTTTGTGCTTCGGGGCTGAAAGTTGTCCTTGGTGTGCAGCAGGAGCAGGATTTGTTTTGTGTCCCTGCTGTGTGCAGAGAGCTGAGTGACCCTGAGTGTGAGCTCAGAGCTGCGCCCTGGGCAGCACAGAACCTGAAAAACACAGAAGCTCAGACTTAAGGAATCATTTCCCCCTTTTAGAGGCTTGGCAAAGCCTTTTCCTCGTCGAGCCTCTATTCTAAATATCTCCTAATAATGGTCATTCAGTAACAAACACGTATCTAACAATAATAAACAACTAACCACAATAAAGCCCACCCCGCGCCGCTCGCCTCTGGGCCGGTGACATTTGGGGTGCGAATGCCTGAAAGCCATCCCCAGAGGCTGAAACCACGAGGGACAGACACAGAATTGTCCCTTTCACTCCTCCAGGCTCCCGGGGGCGGCTGCTTCTCCCCTGCTCCTGGGTTTGCCGCGGGACGGGAACCCGGAGCAGCAGCAGCTGCTGGGAGGGAATTCTCCCGCCTTGGCAGCAGCCCCGCTGTTGTTTTTGGTGCGGGGTTTGTGTTTGGGTTTTGGGCTGTTTGTTCAGCGGAGCAGGAGCCAGGGGAGGCCCTGAGCAGCTGCTGTCACACACGGGCACGGCCAGGTCACCTGTTCAACACGCCCCGGGCTCCAGGAAGATGTTCCCAGGCAGGAGCGGTGGGAAGGGAAATGGGGAACTCAGGCTGGTTACTATGGAGAGGAAATAATCTGATTTCACCGGCACCAACTGTGCCTGTTTTGTTTTGATGTTTCTCAGGAGAAATTCTCCTTCTCTTCAACTCCCACCCAACGTCACCTCCATAAACCCCGATTTATCCGAAGATTTAAGGCTCTTATTCCAGCTCCAGGAATTCCAGTGGGGAGAGGAGGTGACCTCATCCACACCTGCTGTGGGTGTGACACCTGGGGACACGGGCAGTGCTGGACATGGGGCTGGGGGGTGACTTGGTGACCTCAGAGACCTTTCGAACCTTAACAATTCCATGAATCCATGACTGCCTCTGTACCTGGAGCTGCGTTGAGACCTGACCACTCAATGGAAATAATTGTGGAATCACAAAAGCGTGGAATGGTTTGGGTTGGGAGGGACTTTAAATCCCACCCAGTGCCACCCCTGCCATGGCAGTGACACCTCCCACTGTCCCAGGCTGCTCCAGCCTGGCCTTGGGCACTTCCAGGGATCCAGGAGCAGCCGCAGCTCCTCTGGGAACTTTATCCCAGCCCCTCTCCATCCTCACAGACAGGAATTCCTTCCCAAAATCCCATCCATCCCTGTCCTCTGGCAGTGGAGGCCATTCCCTGTGGCCTGTCCCTCCATCCCTTGTCCCCAGTTTCCTTCTCCAGCTCTTCTGGAGCCCCTTTAGGCCACAGAAGGAGCTCCAAGATCACCCTGGAGCCTTCCCTTTCCCGGGCTGAAAATGAGAACATGACCATCTCCAATTAAAAAAAAAAAACAACAACAAAAGGCAATTTATAAAAATCCCAACTCAATCAGCTGCTGGCAAACAGCTGGATATGAGATTTGGAGTCGTGCACATACGAAACTTAATTGAAATTAAAGTTATTAAGCACTGCAATAAATTCAGCTTGGGTGGATGAAAGGCAACACCCTTAAGGAAGGAAGGGGGAAAATGGGTTTAAATAATTAAGGATCTATTTATGAATGTTTTCCTGAAGTATTCATGAGAGTCTCTTCACAGGGATAATAAAGGATAAAACAGAGAATAAATAGATTCCATACGAACAGCTAAGGTTTTCTCTGAGCTGCAAAAGCCCTGGAAGGAGTATTTGGAGAGGGGGCGGCACAGGTGAGAAATTCCAGCTGGAGCTTTGGGATTGTAAATTTGTGTTTCTCTGGAAAAGACTCAGGCGAGCACTGCCCAACCAGCAAACGTCACAATTGGTGAACCCAAGAGTCCTTGAGACTGGAGAAGAACTTCGGAGTCGTTGAGTCCCACAGGACCCAGCACCACCACTGTCACCACAGAATCGTGTCCCCAAGGACAGCCACAGGTTTTTCAAGCATCAGAATCAGGGAATAGCGGAATCCTTGGGATTGGAGAAGAGCTTTGGAGTCATTGAGTCCCACAGAATCCAGCACCACCATTGTCATCACAAATTTTGTTTCCCCAAGGACTTCCACAGTTTTCTTTAGTGCCCCACCCTTCCCATGGGCAGCCTATTCCAGAGATTTACAACCCTTTCCATGATATATATATATAGATTTATTTTATTTTTTTAAAATTTTTTTTTCCTTCTATCCAATCCAAACCTTCCCTGGTGCAACTTGAGGCCGCTTCTCCCTGTCCCGCCACTCCAAACCAAGATCCTTGACCCTCCCCACGTTCCTTCGCCTTGTCTGAGGTCACAGAACACGCACTTCTGGCCGTCACGGAAATCGCTCTGCCAAGGTTAACTAGCAATAACCAGGGAATGATCTCTTGCCTGGTTGCAGAGCTCTGATTTGGGCAATTGCAGCTTTGTTCCATGTTTTAATCTCCAAGACTGGCTCCCAGGACCCCAGCGACACTTGGAATGACAAACTGCCCCAGACTGGCTAAGGAAAGTTTCCTAAGCATCCTCTGATTCCCAGAAAAAAGCCATCAGATCCTGGATTAGAGGCTTCCTGGGAGTTCCATTGAGGCTCTGGAATACCTGCCAAGCCTCAGGGATCCAGGGAGCCTTTGGCTGCTGGAGCCAAGGGCTGTCCTTGGGACAATCCCAGTGCAATCCCAGAGCAGCTGGAGCTGCACTGGAGCCCTGCACAGGGCACCAGGGAGCAGGGAAAAGCTCCACGTCCTGTCACTCCCACGGATTATCACAAAACAAGGAGACAGAAGGATTTATGGAATGCTTCCCTCCCTCTGGGGCAGCAGCACCAACGGCTGGTGCGCTTTGTGGGAACAGGGAGAACAGAGGAATCCTGAGGCACCTGGACAAGGCCCCAGGGAAATTCCTCAAATCAGGAAATCACACCTGAGCGGGGGCTGATTGTCCAGAGCAACTGAGGCTGCCCCTGGATCCCTGGGAGTGTCCAAGGCTGGATTGGACAGGGCTTGGAGCAACTTGGGACAGTGGGAGGTGTCCCTGCCCATGGCAGGGGTGGGCTGGGCTGGGATGGGATGGGAAGGGATGGGATGGGATGGGATTGGATTTAAGGTCCCTTCCCACCCAACCCATTCCAAATGGGATTGGATTTAAGGTCCCTTCCCACCCAACCCATTCCATGAAAAGATTCCACTTATCTAAGTCCCTGTTCCCATTGCTCTGTTCAAGGTCTGGGATTGTTTAGCCAGACTTGCTGCTGGAGTATCGATACTGATTTCCATTCTTACCACCTTCCCTGTTATCTCACGGTTCCCGGGAGCCGTTCATCTTTTAACCCTGGTACAGGAATGGTGTGAGAGAAAGCACTCGGCTCTCGCAGCTCCCAATCCAAGCCATTCCGTGATTCCAGGCAATGCGGGGAGCTGGTGCTCCCGGGATGCAGCAGAGAGCAAAGATCCTCCGTGCTGGGAAGCTCTGCCCCTGCCCAGGCGCTGCTCTCTCCCTGCGCTTCACCTGCGAGCTGGGTTTGCTTTGGCAGGGAAGGGGAGGAACCCCTCCAAGCATTCCTGCCTCACCTCAGAGCTCTCATCTCCAAGGGAAAATTATTTCACTCGGCCTCCAGCAGTGGAAGGCGCACGAAAACATTCCCTTCTCCAGCTGGGAGCGCAAAACCCGGAGAGGGAGCTGGGATATTTTCACCTGGACTGAAACACTCCTCAAAGCAGCTCCCTCCTTCCTTTTTAAAGGGAGGCAAGAACACAACAGGTGCTTGTTTGTGAGAGGGATTTGATGGGGCAGAGCTAAATTAGAGTGGGTTTGAGTACCATGTTCACCTCCTGGAGTTTCGGGAGGATCCTGCAGCTCTGCGGTTGCCCCCTGGCAGCTCCATCCCCTGCTGCAGAGGGGAGCTGGAACCGAGGCGCTGCCTGGCTGTAACGAACTGACACAAAAATTTCATCTGTCTGCCGGCACAGCTCAGCCTCCAGATAAATAACGCCAAATTCGGGCCGGGGAAAAAAGGGAAAAAAAGGGGGGGAAAAGGGAAAAAAAAGGGAAAAAAGGGGAAAAAAAGGGAGGGAAAAAGGAAAAAAAAGGGGGGAAAAGGGAAAAAAAGGGAAAAAAGGGAGAAAACGGAAAAAGGGGGAAAAAAGGGAAAAAAAGAAAAAAGGGAAAAATAGGGAAAAAAGGGGTAAAAGAGAAAAGAAAAAAGGGAAAAAAGGGAAAAAAAGGGAGGGAAAAAAGGGAAAAAAAGGGGGGAAAAGGGAAAAAAAGGGAAAAAAGGGAAAAAAAAGAAAAAAGGGAAAAAAGGGGTAAAAGAGAAAAGAAAAAAGGGAAAAAAGGGAAAAAAAAGGTAAAAAAAAAAAAAAAGAAAAAAAGGGAAAAAAAAGGGAGAAAAAAATGAGAAAGGGAAAAAAGGTGAGAAACAGAAAAAAAGGCGCTGTTGGAGAGTCCGTGGAGCTGCCAAGGGAGATGCTCCAGAGGGGTCAGAGCACCCGGGCAGAGCCCATCCCGCCCCGGCACCGGGGCTGCACCCCCGGCAGCAGCAGCTGGAATTCGGGGCGGGTTTGGCACCGCAGCCCCGTGCCCGGAGGTGCTGCGAACGCCACCTGCCCTTCCCTGGGGCACATCCAGCCCTGCTGCACCTGCCCCTGCTGGCGAGGGGGCTCCCGGACGCTGCCCTGACCCTGGGCTGGCTTGTCACGCACCACATTGGAGGTTTTAAAAGAGCGGCGCTTCCCAGAAGGGAGCGAACTGAGCTGCAGAAGCTCAGGGAGATGTTGAACCCCAGCACGCCCGGTGTCCCCTGGGCTCCGCAGGGAGCACAGCTCGGGCAGCAGGGCATCCCCCCGACCCTTCCCCGTGTCCCCATGTCACCAGACAAGCTCCACGTCCCTGCCCCTCACAGCCTGGGCTTCTTCCCCCCTTCTCAGCTCCTCTAATTAAAAAAATGGCCCAGCTCCGTGCAGGCTGCGGAGTGTGCCTGCCATCCCCAAACCCAATTTCGCACGATGACAGCCTAATTAATCTTCTTTTGTTTCCCTGGCATCCGGGCTCGGCTCGGCTCTGGAATACGGGGGGAATCTTGCTGAGAGCACATCTGTCAGGGTTGCAGCGCGGAGGAAGGGATCCAGCAGGCTTCGGGGTGATTATATCTGTATTTATAGAGCTCCGCGCCTCTCCGGTGCTCCAGACACACGTAGGATGGGACAGTCTATACTGTAATGTCCCGAATTTCCAGAAACACCTGTGATCCCAGACACCGGAGCATCGGAATGCAGCGGGAGAGGCGCCGTTTTGCCCAGGGAGACATCGTCACTCCCACAGGCAGCTCTCAGGTAAAGAAAGATGATGTGGCTCGGCCAAGGTCACCCAGAAAACGGTGACAAAGCCGGGAGCTCAGCCAGCGCCTCACGCCCTCAGCTGAACTCCTACAGCACTTTGTTCCCTCAAGTCTGCGTTCCCTCCTCTCCCCCCGGGCTGGAATGGCACTGACAGCTCCTCGTTAGCTCTCCTGGTCTGGTGTGGGACTGGAAATCCTAATTCTGGCAAGCTCCTGCTGGGAACCACCAGCACGTAGGCACAGCCGAGTTCCACTCTCCTGGGCGGAACCAAACCCAAGAATTTTGTTGGATCTTTACCCCCCGTCAGGCGCCTGTGCCAGCTGTGC
This sequence comes from Delichon dasypus, assembly GCA_037837765.1. NCBI lineage: Eukaryota > Metazoa > Chordata > Aves > Passeriformes > Hirundinidae > Delichon > Delichon dasypus. Next base: position 1,884,719 of record JBBAXF010000023.1, read on the forward strand.
ACCCTCTGACCCCCTGGAAATGTGGATTTAAAAACTCCCCAAATCCATCTGCACTCCTTCATTCCTGTGGGAAGCAACCTCCCGACCTGAGCCGCTTCCTGGGCTGCTCCCAGAGCTGAGCGTGGCTGGGGTTATCGTCTCAGAACGTTCTGCTCTTCGTATTTCAGTGTCTGACACGGTGAAATGGCGAGGCTGCCACAATTTTCACGGAGTTAAAGATTTTGGGACCTTTCACCCGAGATACGAACACGGAGCAGAGCCTCGGGAGCGCCACAAAAATTCCGGGCTCGCAAGAAATCTGTTCCCTGGTGCTTTGATGGGGGTTGGAGGCTGGCTTTGACCGTCCGGGCTTGTCAGGGCTGTGCTGAAATTACTTCAGCACAAAATAATGAAAGGTCGCAGGATTTCAATCAGGATCCTGGGCCAGTGTAAATCTTGTCCGTCCATGGAAGCTCCTGGTGCTGGGTAGGCTCGGGCCTGCTAAAGTCAATTTATAGCTTCAATATCGATCAATAAAATTTGGTGTCCGGGTTTTAAACGAGAGCTAAATTTGTCTCGTCTTCAAGGGAATGCAGCTACGTCAGTGCAGCTTCTTGCATTTACACCATCAGCGTTGGAGATGCACCTGAGAATTTTCCAGAGGCAAAACTCCGCGGTGATTTTTTCCAAACTGTCTCCCTAAATTTCTGGTAATTGATAAAGAAAGTGTTTGGCTAATGAGCAGCTCTACCCACCACTTCCATTGGGAGCCACAGTGATAATTAGGAAGACAAAAAATTGGGGGGGGGGGGGGGGAAGGAGGAGGAAGAACCTCCAGATTCCTTGGGATAATTATAATTTGTGTCAGATAAGACAAATATTTCATTTCGGGGCAACAGGTAGCTGAGGAATCGACGTGGGCTGCTGCAGTCACAACATGTCAGGGGAAGTGGTGTGATCCCATTGCCGCAGTCGTGCAATTAGAGCTGGCATGTGGTAATTAGCGAGGCAGGTGTACTCCACACATCCCCCGGTGCGCCGCAGAGCTGCCGGCTCCCATCATCCCACCCCGGGAAAGCGATCCTGGAGACAGAGGGGAACTGATACCCCCAGGATGGAAAACAGAGCCGGGGAAAGGGGATTTGTGGCGGGACTGGCGGAGAGCGGCGAGGACGGGGCTGAGAGGAATTGGGGGGATTGGGAATCGCCCTGTAGCATGCTGCCAGTGAAGAGCAGGATGATGGGAGTCAGCTTCATGTGAGCTTGAGGAGGAGCCTTCCAAAAAAACCCCGGAATTTTAAAAATATATGTATATATATGATTTATATATTTATATATATTTAATGATATATTTATGATATATTTTTATATATTTAATGATATATATATTAAAATAGTTCTATTTTTAATATATAATATATAATATATAATATATAATATATAATATATAATATATAATATATAATATATAATATATATTATATATTATATAATATATAATATATAATATATAATATATAATATATAATATATAATATATAATATATAATATATAACACATATTTTATATGTGATATAAAATATAAAATATATATATTATATTTTTATATAGTATATATATATGATATATAAAAATGCTAATATATATTAATACACACATATTAATATATATTAACATAGCACATATAGTAGACTAAATTATAATTATTAACATATTTTCAAATTATACATTATTAACTATTAGTTGTTATTTATTAATTATTATTACTATTAATTATTATTTATTTTTAAATATTAATTATTGATTATTAGCTATTGTATATGTTGTGTAGTGTACACTATGCAATATATTATGTATTATGTATAATATATACCATACAGTATACATTATATAGTATATAGACTATATACTATAGAGTATATAGTATATATCACATCTTATATATATAAATAATTAATATATTTTTTTTATACTTGTCCAAGGTATTTTCAAATTCATTTATCATCCTGGAAGTGGGGAATGATCCACAGAACAGTGATATGATACCAGGAGCAGGCTGCCCAGGGATGTTTGGAGTCACCATCGCTGGAAGTGTTGAAAAAGGAGTGGAGCAAACCCTTCAAAATGTGGAACTTTCCCCTGTGGTGGGATTGTTGGCCCTGGTGGTGTTGGAGGCCTTTTCCAGCTCCGATGATTCCCTGACGCCGTGTGGATCCCATCCTAGCACAATTCCAAAAGGCCGTCCTGCCCCAGGCGTCATTTGTGCAGAGAGAAACGTCGAGTTTTTATAAACATTTCTGGGCAGAAAAATCTGAATGCCAGGAGCACACCTCCCACCAGTGAGGTCTCCCGAAATTCTGATGCCTGAGAACCCCTAAAAAAATTATCAGTTGTTGTTAACGAGAATAAACATCCCGGAGGAAATTCCTGCCCCTGCTCCACGAGTTCCCTGGAAGAGCTAATGAGAGCCGCAGCCCGCACTGCAGAGCACAGGAAAACAATTAGGAGTTGTTCCCTTCTTCCTAAATACCAATATTGATAAAGCGGTGGGACTTAAGTGGCTGTGAGGCGTTTTTATGGCTCCTGAGAACTTCCTGAGATATATGAAGTGGGCTAAGGAGTTAAAAAGGAGCATAAACTCCCCAGCTCCAGGCCAACAACAAAGTGCTCCGAGGCAGGAAGGAGATGTCACCTCTGGAGCGGCTCAGGAGATAATTAATTGCCTGGAAGAGCATTTTTTATCATCTCCAGCACTAATGAACTACTCACACAATTCAGCTAATTCCGAACGCTTGCTTTTATGCCTCCCACTAAAACAGAAGATTTTTCAAAACTACCCAGGGGCATTTGGGTGCTAAATTTTCATAACAATTAATGGGAGCGGAGCCTCCCAATTCCCCCGGTGCCTCTGGGAGGCTCAGACCGGGCACACACGAGTCCTGCTCACCCTGAAGGCTCCCGGTGCCTTTGGAGCATTCCTGGTTCTATCCAGAGCTCGTTTCCCTGGGGTGGAGCTGCCCCTGGGATGAAACATCGGGAGCTTTTCCTGATGTGGCCCTGGACTGGGATCCTCCAGCAGCCCCACGGGGCTGGAGTGGCCTCAGGAATAAAAACCTGGAATGGCCACTGAAAGGGCGGCCACGGCATCACCTGGAATTTCTCTCCTAAGGTTCTTCTGGAATAACGGACAGGACACAGGGAACGGCTTCCCACTGCCAGAGGGCAGGGTTAGATGGGATATTGGGAAGAGATTCCCCCCCATGAGGGTGAAGAGGGGCTGGGATGGAATTCCCAGAGATGCTGTGGCTGCTCCTGGATCCCTGGAAGTGTCCAAGGCCAGGCAGGACAGGGCTTGGAGCACCCTGGGGTCACGGGAGGTGTCCCTGCCCCTGGCATGGGGTGGGAATTACACAGACTTGAAGGTCCCTTCCCACCCAAACCATTCCATGATTCTCTAACAGAGTCCAGTGCAAACCCACAAGGCGTTCCAAGACAACAGATGAGGTTTCCTTTGAAGAAGAGCAAGAAAGAGCTGCTCCCTCTCCCCTTGTGTCACCTCCTCCTTCCCCGTGTCACCTCCTCCTTCCCCCTGTGTCACCTCCTCTCTCCCCCTGTGTCACCTCCTCCTTCCCCCTGTGTCACCCCCTCTCTCCCCCTGTGTCACCTCCTCTCTCCACCTGTGTCACCTCCTCCTTTTCTCTGTGTCACCTCCTCTCTCCCATGTGTCACCTCCTCCTTCCCCCTGTGTCACCTCCTCTCTCCACCTGTGTCACTTCCTCCTTCCCCCTGTGTCACCTCCTCTCTCCACCTGTGTCACCTCCTCTCTCCCCTGTGTCACCTCTCTCCACCTGTGTCACCTCTCTCCCCCTGTGTCACCTCCTCTCTCCCCCTGTGTCACCTCCCAGCATTCCTGCTAAGATCTCCGTCTCCTCACAAACGCAATCCCATTTTTCCTGCTGGTACCGGCACAAACCCAAAGGAAATATCGCCCAGGGAAGTCCCCAGTGTGCAATTCTGGGTGAGCACTTGGAGCATCCTGAACAGGACGAGCTTTTCCTGGCACCAAAAAATTACAATGATCCCAGCCACAGTTGTTTTCACTTGCTTATTTTCAGACCTCTCTGGATCCTCTCTGGAAAAGTGAAATTGGTGCTTTTCAGCCCTGACAGCAAAGGACAAACGCCTTGGCAGGACATAATGCTTCACTAAGAATAATTAAATCCAAGAGTGGTGTAAATCCCAAGGGTGCATCTCCTTTGGTAGTATTTCTATCAAGAATCTTCAAAACCTTAAATCCAATATTTGGGATTTATGTGTTTCCCCTGTGATTTCAAGGTGAGAGGCAGCTGTAGAAGAGCTTTGGTGCTTCTGCCTGTCTCACCTTTTGTTTAGGCTAGGGAAGAAAGAGAAGAGAACAAAATGCTGCCCTGCATGCCATGGCATAGATAATTTCTGTCTGAACAAACACAGGTAAAGGGTTTCCAATAAAGAAATAAAAAAGAAAAAAGAAGAAAAATCCCCCTAAGCCACACAGGTAAACAGAAATACAGTAGGAACAGAATTGTTTACATTGCAGCCTGAACGTTACAGAAATGTGGGCCCCAGGCAAGGTCAGGAACACGGATTAGGAGACATCACAGACAGGTAGAACAAAACTCTCATTATCTTTGCTTAAAAATAGGTACCTGATGCACGAAAACCTTCAGCAAATTGCCCCAAATTATGCAGGTTTCTGCCAGAAAACTAAGTGCTGCAACTAAACGCTCCCTGCTCAAACTCCAGTCAAATATAATTGAGGACAAGCAGAGACAGGAGAAAAGAGACAAACTTATTGATCCTCCCAGCTGCATCAACAAGGAAGAAAAGAGCATTCCTACCTCAAAAGAGGAGGAAAGAACACTTCTAGCTCAGCAAAGGAAGGGGGGAAGGATATTTTCATGGAGAATGCCACAAGGTCGCTTCAGTTATTCTGCTTCCCACCCAGGGAATCATTAATGGCCTGCAGGGTTGTGGTGTCAGTGTTTGATCTGGGTCAGTACAGTGTCCACAACAAAGATCCTGATGTTTGGGGTCAGTCCAGTGTCCACCACAAAGATCCCAATGTTGGGGTCAGTCCAGTGTCCACAACCAAGATCCCAATTTTTTGGTTCAGCCCAATGTCCACCACAAACATCCCGATGTTTTGGGGTCAGTCCAGTGTCCACCCCAAAGATCCCGATGCTTTGGGGTCAGTCCAGTGTCCACCACAAAGATCCCGATGCTTTGAACAACTGAAATTCAAATTTCAATATTTGTTCTGACATCAAACACCTGCACCCTCTGGTGAATCCTGAGCCTCTCTGGGTCCAGCTGTTGGCAGGTGTGAGAAGAAATCTTGTCGCAGGAGCTTTGGGATAAACCCTGGATCCCAGGAACAGGGAGGATTGTTTCCCAGTTCTCTTGCTAACAAAGGCATTGCTCCATTAACCTCTCCCACCTGCAATTCCCTCCATCAATTCATGGAGCCGAAAACCCTTTAAAGCATTTCCTCTGCCCCTCCTGTGATTTTAAACCTCGAGCCGTGCTCTGATCTTGGCTTAGGGAAGTTACTGAGGCGATGGACTTGAAACGTTAAACCCAACTGGTCATGGCTGGGTGAAAATCCAGTTTATTCAGCCGTGCTCCCATCCCATTGTATTAACTCCTGAAACCATCACTGCCTGATGGGCTGAGTAAAGAAACTGCAGCTCCATCAGCTTGGAAGAGGAGGAACACCAGGACGGAAGCTTTTCCTGGCTTTAATCAAATATCCACACCCAGCTCCTGCGGGGCCGGCCGGGTCTCACCCTGCACTTGGTGTCTGCAGAGATCCGTGCTGTGCCGAGGCAGGGATGGCTTTGAGCGCTCTCCATGTCGGGGTTTTGTCTCAAAGCAGCTCCCAAAACAAAGCCCCAGGCTTGGCTGGCACGGGTGAGCTTCTCCCACTCCAGGGAGCGCCCATCTCCTGAGCCTTCAGCCCTGCAGGGGACAGGGAAGCAGTGACAGGTGACAATTTCCCGTGGTTTGCAGGGTCCAAAACCTTCCTGTTTGTGTGCATGAACACAATCTGAGCTGCCCACTGCAGTCCTTTCCACCCTGGAACCATCCAGAGCAGGTGGAGAGCTTAATTCCTCAGTGTGAGATGATTCCAGTGATGTTAACTGGTAAATCCAGCATCAAAAAAAAAAAAAAAACCAAACCCCGCACAAAAAACCCCTCAAGTAAAGCAGTGATTTATTATCTCAGTTAGTCAAGTACAAAGGGTTGATTTGATTGGAAACATCGTGATTTAACCCATCCCAACACACGGCATGAGCTGTCTGCCATTCCCTGGACACGCAGGGACTGCGGCCGAGCTCAGACTCCTGCTTTAAACCTGACCAGAGCCGAGGGAGAAAAGGCAGAAGGAGAAATAAAGCAAACATCACTGGGGGAAAGAGATTCCTGGTTTAAACCTCCCCAGAACCAAGGGAGAAAAGGCAGAGCAGAAATAAAGCAAACATCACTGGGGAAAAGAGATTCCTGCTTTAAACCTGACCAGAGCCGAGGGAGAAAAGGCAGGAGAAAGAAAGCAAACATCACTGGGGAAAAGAGATTCCTGGTTTAAACCTCCCCAGAGCCGAGGGAGAAAAGGCAGGAGGAGAAATAAAGCAACATCACTGGGGGGAAGAAAATTTGAGTTTTCTCCCTGAAAGCTTCCAGGCCAGCTTTGCTGGGCTCTGCCCTTCCAGCCCTGGTAAGGAGTTTTCACTCACTCACTTGTGCCTGGAAGTTTTGGATGGGGTTCGGAGCATCCCGGTCTAGTGGAAGGTGTCCCTGCCCATGGAACTGGATGAGTTTCAAGGCCCTTTCCATCCCAATTATTCCAAGGTTTAGGATTTTCCGGGTGCAGAAGGGGGGCCCCGCAGAACCAGAGCAGGCACCTTGTTTGGAATACCCAGGGAAAGCTCCTGTGGCAGCAGTTCACACAAATGGAACCCGAGTGCGCTCGGTGCCGCGGAATGCTGAGCAAGCTGGGAGGAACGAACAGAGACATCAGATTTGCAGCTATTTATCAGACACGGTGAGACAATTACAGCGCTGAGAGCCACCCAGGCAGGCCTGCGCATCAGCCTGCCTTCGCACAGGGCCGTCAACAGGTAATTTGACCCGGGAAAGCTCTCTGGGATGGCTTGGGGTTGGAAAGTGATATTGGAAAAGGAATCTCTGTGTCCGTAGAGCTAGTTCTGCTGCAGCAGAAGCGATTTCATACCTTCCTCTGTGGATTTGCGCTGCAGCGAAATGAGGAGGCGGCTGTAAATGAGGGGTTGATGACTCCTTGCGCTGATTTTTTGAATAGAAAATGCTGTTGCTGTCTAAGCAAAAAGTTCTGGGGGCTGTAGCCACCATCCCAGATATTCTGAGGGCCAGAGGCTCAGCTCTGAAATCATCTTGAAAAGTCACACGGAGGGAGAGACAACCTGCTAGACAACGCAATAAATAGCATTCGGAATGTCAAGCCTAAAGTGAACTTCCAAAAGACTTTTTCACGGGGGATGCTGGATGAGGAGGAGGAAAAGATGAGCCGGCATGGAATGGGACAGCAAATAGAGTGCCCGTGGTGGGAAAAGGATCTGCTTTAAGGGTTTCTAAAATGCATCAAGACAGTCATCGCAAGAAGGAATCCGTAAAATATCCAACCATCCTTGGGAGGTGCTCATGGAAACCTCAGGGGTGTGTGGTGCAAGTGTGTTAGAAAGGGATCTTTCCTCTGGATTGATTCCACGGCTGGATGAACAGATAAAACATTAACCCAGAAACGGCTTTAATTACCGACCCCTTGAACACGACACCCACCTCAAACAAACGCCTTGTAATTTATTCAAAGCACCTAATGATCACCAGCTCGGCTCTTAGAACCTATTAATAGCTGACCTCCCCGAGCATGTGATCCCAAAACCCAGATAAAGGATTCCTCGGGGGCCCTGGTGTAACTCTGGCTCGGAGTTGTCTGTTAATATTCAGCTCATTTTCTCCTCCTCACACCGAAAACGCTGTAAAAAGCAGAGGCTTGGTCCAGAGCTCACCGAGGAAATCAAGGGGCATTTTTTTTATTCTCTTTAGTACCGGGAGGGTTGTAGCAAAGACTGATGGAGAACATTATCGTGCTGCGAGATGAAAAAGACATTGCAGGGCTCAGAGGTCTCTTTTCAAAGACAGAGAGAGCCCCGTGCCAGGGAACTTCTCGTGGGCTGGATTGCTGCAGCTCTGGAGCACTCAGGAGGCCAGAGCAGGAGGAGGGGATGTGTCAGGTCAGGCTGCCCCTTGTTACCTTTTTGGAACTACCTAAAAACAGAGAGCAGATGAAATTGAGAGAATAAAACCCAGTTCTATTTATTGAAGGGCCTCCAGGTACATTTAGGGCACCCAGACTACCGCCAAAAGGGATGAGAGGTCTCAGGTTTGCACTCTTGGATCAGTTTGGTCCATTTGCACATCGGGGTTCATCTCCCAATTACAGCCTCAGCTAATGAAGTCATTGACCCCGGGTTTGCTGCCCCCAGCTCACTTTTGTTTAAATTTCACAGGGCCTGAGGCAGTGAGGTGTCCTTGATCCCCAGCCTGGAGAGGAATTGCTGTGTGTGAGCAAAACGGGGAAGCAGCAGCTGCCGCTGTGTGTGGGGTTTGGAGTTAAACACTAAAGAGCTGCAGGGTCACAAAGAGATGGGAAATGGAAAAAGCTCAAATCCCGAGGCGTCACTTGATGACCCATCAAGAGAGGCCCGGCAGCCCCATTCGAGGGTTCTGACAGACAAAGGAGAGTCTCTCCCTCTCTGTGCCAGACCTACAGAGAAGATTTGAAGGACAATGGGGTTATTTCCTCAGCGGCTGAGCCGCAGCCCCTGCTTAGCACCAGCTTTTATTTCTCCCCAGTTCATTCTCTCTCTCTGGCCCCGTTGCCTCCAGCTGGGAGAGGAGCTGCGGGAAGGAACCGGGGCAGAGCTGTCAGTGCTGCACGCTCTGACACGACACCGCTGCCCTGGCGTCCCCGGGGACACCCTGACACGGTCACCTCGTCACCAGCAGCAGCTGTGACAGCAAAACCTCTCAGCACAGCCCAGCAGGGCCCAGGGGAGGCTTCGACCCCTCCTTGTTGTGGTGTTTCACAGCCTCCTGTGCTCTGCGGGAGCAGAAGATCCAGAGCTCCCTTCCCAGGCTCCAAACAAGGTCCCCCAGCAGCTCTGTCCTGTCACCACCAGTGCCCCACCATCCCTTTTCCCAATCCTCATCCTGCCTTCTTTCATAATTAGGATTTCCTTTCCAGCTTTAGCCCTTGGAATTAATTTGTTGTACATCATTAATTCCCCCCTGTAAACTTTTCCAACGCCTCCCTTCCCTGGACGTTTGGAAGTTCAGCAATTAACTCCTCTCATCTCCCCTCTCCTGTTGCCACCTCTTCGTGCTCCCAGTTCTGTTATTTTGCTTTTTTTAACTGGCATTTGTTAGTCCCTGACAGCCAGTGGCACCGTGTGAATGATTGTCGCTCATTAATTAATAGTTTTACATTAGGAAAAAGAAAAAAAAAAGAGAGGATGAGCATCTGGAGGGAAAAGCAGAGCACAAGAACTAAAAATACAGCTTTGACTGCCTCCCTGTCAGTGGACGGGGTGATGAAATATCGCTCGTAGTAGACAGCTAATTAAAAATGTGGGTTTGGAACGAAATAAATTATCAGCTGCTCTTATTTTCATGGGGCGCAAACCCAGGCTGTGCTCGGAGCTCCGTAAGGTCATGGGGGATGTATTTCCATGGCAGGAGGAAAGGAAGGAGCCATGGAATATCCTGAACTGGAAGGGGCCCGCACGGATTATCAAAAGTCCAGCTTCTGTCCCTGCACAGGACATCCCAAGAATCCCACCAGGAGCCTTTGGAGAGAAAGCTGGGGGAGGGAAAATGATGAAAAAACACCAGTTAAAAAAAAAATAATAAAAAAAAGAAATAATGGAATGGTCTGTGTTGGAGGGACCTTAAAACCACCGCTGCCTTGGGCAGGGACACCTCCCTCTGTCCCAGGGTGCTCCAACCTGGCCTTGGACATTCCCAGGGATGGAGCAGCCACAGCTTCTCTGGGAATTCCATCCCAGCCCCTCATCACCCTCAGAGGGAGGAATTCCTTCCCGTTATCCCATCCACACCCACTCCCCAGGCTGGCACAGAGCTGTGCCCTGCAGGTGATGTTCCCTGGGAACTCCAGGTGCTCCCTCTGTCCTTCCCAACCCTGCGGCACTGGGGCAGAGCCCTTGTCCCGGGAATCTGCTGGAGGAAAACCGCGATCAAACCCCACCTTCATCACTTCAGCCTCCTTCCAGAACAATCAGCCATCCTCAGAGGGAAGAGTGAGCAGGGGAAAGGGATCCCAGCTCTTGCACTGGAGGCTGGAGCAAAACTGGGAAATCGGGGGATTTAGGAAATGGATGAATCCACGTGCACACAGGGAAGTGCTATGGCTCCATGGATGCTCCCAGTTCCACTGGAGGAACCATTTGGATCTCCAGGAAGCCATGGATTGAGTCCCTGATATCCCATTTTGGTGGCACAGGCTATACCTGGATGCCTGACTGTCCGTGCCAGGTAGAAAACAAGCCCGGAGTTACGTTAGAGAATAATTAATTAACACAAAGATAAAAATGAGCTGCTGGATTCAACCATAGTTTACAAGGACATAAAATGATAAATTAACCGAGTTTGAAACGGAAATTGCGCATGGTAATTACATGATTTATATTACACAAATAATGAATTAATATTAATTAATTCCAGAGATCTGGATTCTGTTCTCCTGGCAGCACAGTTGCTGTGCCAAAAAGACCTTCATCATTCCATCTTGGTTTGTTCAAACAACTTTCCTTTAATCCTCTTCTTATCGGGGCCGTTCAGATTTGCACACTCTTCAGGAGAATTCAATTTTTCTTGTATCCTAACTCCAAATATTTAGAAAGCACCTTGAGACAATCTCAGAGGAACAGGTGCTTTAAATTCAGAACCCGGGAGGGTTTGAGGTGGTTCTGCTTCATTTTGTCTTCATAGAAAAGGGCATTAAAGAGGGGAACACAACTCCCAAACCCACAAGTCCAGCACATCCCAATGGGTTTCACTGGCTCCGTTTTCCTGTGGATTGATCCCTGGGTGGGCCATCCGCTCAGGAATTGGACTCGTGGGTCCCTTCCAGCTCGGAATATTCTGTGATTCCATGATCCTCGTTGATGGATTGCCAGTTGGACCACTGGGATAACAGATGTGCCACCTCCCCCCGACAGTAAATGGAGATTCCTACAGCGCCTGACATTCCCTTGGGATTCTGGTGGCTCCCAATGCCATGGACCGGCTTGCCCAGCCAGGCAGAGCCAAAACCGCCTGAGCAGAAGGAGAGGAACTGCTCCTCAACAGGGATATTTCGGTGCCAGTAGAGGCCTCTGAAATATCCATGGCCCTGTGAAATCCCATCCCTGGAGGTGCCCAAGGAACAACTGGATGTGGCACTCAGTGCTTTGGGTTGGCAAGGTGCCACGGGTTGGATTCAATGACCTTGAGGGCTTTCCCAGCCTCAGGGATTCGGAGATCACAAGGAAAGTGTGAAAAACAGGACATTTTCCAAATTCCTGCTCTTCCTCTGCTCAAAAATGAATTCTTAGTGGCCAGCCCCTGCCTGGATCATCGGGGAAGCGTCCTGAGCTGGGTGGGCATAACCCTGAACGAGGAGGGCAGGAAACAAGGAGAGAGAGCAGGACAGCAGAGAAATCTGTTCCCTCCAACCCACGGTGCCCCTGGGAGCGGGTGACAGTGATTTATCAGGCGCTATTAAAGTGTCACGGTGTGCCTGTCACCGCCGCTGCTCCCAGAGCTGCACGCAGGCCCCGAGCACAGAACGCTCTGCCGGGGGAGTGCAACGGGATCTGACACTCCTTTGTTCCTCTCGGAATTAGCACCAGCCAGGAATGAAACTTTCCGTGACGCCGCCACTGCAATTTGGGAGGCAATTTTGTCAAGAGTGTGTTTGGAGCGGGGTTTATGTAAGGAGTGGGCACGGAGGGATGAGGGACAGGGAGATGTTTGCTGTTCTGACAGGAAAAAAAGCAGCCAGCCCAGCGTGTTCTGATAGTTGGAGAGGTAACAACTGAATTCCAAAGCTTCCCAGCAGCTTCTTCCCAGAAGAAGCCCCAATCCTGCCCAAATCCTGACCCCTCCGTACCCTGGATGCGGGAAGGGAAGTGACCGGGCTCTGCCGAAGCACCAGGACAGAGGGAACATGAATGGGAACACTTGGATTGCTTCTCCCAAAATCACTGCACAAGAACTGGACTTTTGAAGTCCAGTCTGAGCAGCATTAGTGGAAAACATCAGCTTGGGATTTCAGGGCAGAATCAGAGCCTGGATCCCATCAATCCCATCAATCCCATCAATCCCATCCCATCCCATCCCATCCCATCCCATCCCAGTGCTCCCCACATGGCACAGCTACACCGTCATTCCAAGGCCAGGCTTGGAGCACCCTGGGACAGTTGGGAGGTGTCCCTGCCCATGGCAGGGGGTGGCACTTTGAGGTCCCTTCCCACCCAAACCCATCCTGGGATTCTGATTCTCTGAAATAACCATTCCGAGCTGACGGCCCCTCGGTTTTCCAAGGGTGCACAAGAGTTGCTCACCTGAGGTCCAGCACCCCACGCAGCGGATTCCTCTCCAGGTCTGGGAAGTCCTGACTCCAGTCCCTGGTTTTTTGGGGAGTTCACAGCCAGAGTTTTGTTATAAATCACAGAATTCCAAGATGGTTTGGGTCAGAAGGGACCTGGAATCCCATCCAGGGCCCCCCCTGCCATGGGCAGCGACAGCTCCCACTGGCCCAGGGTGCTCCAGCCTGGCCTTGGGCACTTCCAGGGATCCAGGGGCACCCACAGCCCCTCTGGGCATCCTAAACGACAGCAGGACAGAGAATCTCCTTATTACCAGCCTAATTCCCCCTTTTTCTGAGGATTACAGTATTTTAGTAAGGCTACAAAAGAATATTTGCATGTACTCCACTCCTCGAATTTGTGGAACTTTAATCTGGGAAGATTAGGCCTGTTCCACTTCAGATGCTTAATAAAACAGATGGGGGAAGAAAAAGCCTTAAGTAACCAGTGTAGAGTTAATTTTCTCATTAAAAAGCTCTAATTTCCACCGCTTTTTTTCCCCCCTTTTGGAGGATTTACAGCAATACAGCCATGCGCTCATGTATATCCAAGGGATAGCTTTGGAGAAAAAAAAAAAAATAAAAAATCCTCTAACCCGTGGGAGATTTATTTTCCTAAGGAAGAATGTAAATTTGGCAGAGAAAAGTAGAATCGGGAGGATGTTGACAGCTGCCTGAAAAGAATTATTGGAGGAAATCTAATTTTACCACTGGAAGCAGATCCCAGCATTGAGATGAATAACAGGGAAAACAATTTTCCATTAAAAACACTTCCATGGGGTAGTTTTCGAGCAGCTGAAGGATGGCTCCACACATGTGTGGATAAATTCATAAATCAAGGACCTGCAGACAAATAACAAGGAGGAAATTCAATCCAACCCTGTATTATGTCCACATCAGCACTTATTGATGAATAGGCACCAATTCTGGAAATATTTTGCTTCTGGTGAGGACTTTTGAGGGAAATATTTTCTGCTTGCATCTAAATCGGGATTGATGTGTATTTTATGAAGAAAAATGCTACTTTCTAGCGAATGCTGGGCTTTTAAAGAGTTGTCTGTCCTCAAAAATCAAACACAGGTTGACTTTTCCGATGTTCAAATGTGTCTGGACCTAGGAGCGGTGGTGTTGGAGTGTTTTAGCTTTGATTTCTAAGGTCACAAATGCACATCTGGTAATTTATTACTGTTTAAACTGCTTAATGTGCCACGTAAAGTCTGTGTAGCAATAAATGGTGTCAGCAGAAACTTTGCAAAAGAGAAACTCCATGGATTTACAGAGCAGGTTCCAACCTTGAGCAGCAGGGAATTCCGGGCAGATGCCCTTCATCCAAAGGAATTTTCATCAATGACACCATTTCTCCAAAATTATTCTTCTTGACCTCTTGACTGCATTCGTGAGGTTTTGGGACTGAATGACATAAAGGAGTAACTAAAAAAAGAGGAAAGAATTTATGTTTTCTGAGTTTTTCATTTAATTATCAGAGTTTCCTCCTCCTTACAGGAAGCCCCTTTGGATAAAGGCCTGGACAAGAGGGAATGGCTTCCCACTGCCAGCGGGCGGGGTTGGATGGGATATTGGGAAGGAATTCCTGGCTGGGAGGGTGGGGAAAGGCTGGGATGGAATTCCCAGAGGAGCTGTGTCTGCCCCATGGTCCCTGGAAGTGCCCAAGGCCAGGTTGGACATTGGGGCTTGGAGCCACCAGGGACAGCGGGAGTTGTCCCTGCCCATGGCACAGGGTGGAATTAGGTGACTTTATTTCCTTCCCAACCCAGCCCATTCCATTATAATTTTTAATTTTCTTCTGGACCTAGCTCCCTCTAACCCACAAAAACCACCTTTCTCCTCCCCTGGCCCTACCACTCCTGTGGGAACGGGAAATAAAAAGATGTCAGTTTTTGATGCCATGATGTGATTGAACAGATCTTTCTCACGTCTTGCTATTTCACCTTCCTGAGTAAAGAGACAAAATCCAGATTTCCATTTTTTTTCCTCCCTTGCTTCCCAGTTTCAATGCCTTTGTCTGACAGAAGCGAGAAGGAAGCCGTGGAAGTAAATCCATCACGGAGAAGAATAGTGAGAAGTAAGTTATAATACAGGTGTCACACATGATTTAGGGGATTCTGGCCCCAGAACTAAACAGCAAAGCTCCTCATGCAGATTCATCGATAACGCCCTAATTTATGTGACAGCATTTAAGGGGAAAAAAAAAATTATGAAGGAGGAATACACAAAAATAAATTTCCTTCAACACAGCCTAAATTTAATAAAGCAATCTAGCAACTGCCAACGAGCACCGCAACTCCGGAGTGATTAAATGAGGAGGAGCGTAAATTATGCAACGCAGTTAATCAACGCGGAGCAGCGCTGGGCTCACCCAGGAGAGCACTCACTGTACCCCTTCCATCCCCAGAGCCCCCATTCCCTTGGCTCAGCATTCCCACCTCCTGCTCCAGGAGGGTTTTCCCTCTGCTCATTCCTGGGATGGGGTTTTGGGGGCCGTGCTGGAGGTCAGGCTGTCTCTGACATTGATTTGAAGGCACAAAAATGGATTTCCTTCCCCGCCTCCTGCTTGTTTGGGAAGACTAGGACTAATCTGAACGGTGTCCCGGTGGAAATCTGGGATTTATTTTTCATACTGGCTCCTTCCACCGAAAAGCAGTAGCTTGAATTCGCATTTTTCCCTCTGTTTAGCATCACTGGCTGGTTCTATTAATAGCTTTCTTCCCCGGTTCCTAATGTTAACAGAAGTTTCTCTTCATCCACGCTCGCACAGTTTTCCTTTGCCATTTCAAAGGCATGAATTTATGCTGGCAAACCCAAACGCATTTAAAGGGTGTTAAGATGGCATTTCCCTGAGAGGAGCAGCTCAGTCTCTCTCCATCACCCACCTGAGCTGAGGGACCAAAGTTGGGTTTTTGTGCCCAAAGCTTGGATTTGGATCCCTCACCCAGGCCCTTCTGATCACAGGTATTTCCAAGTTATTCCCTTGGGAAGTGCTGGGATTTATGTAGCTCCAACCCTCCAAAAACCTGGAAGTTTGGAAGTTTCTCTCCCTCTGCGCCTCGCTTTCGTCATCTTTAAAACTCCTGCAAGTGAGCCCTCAATTCATCGAGATAATGAGGGATGTGCAGGGTGGAAATCATGAGGTGTCAGGATAATTTTAATTTAGCTGAGACTGACAACTGTCAGACTCCTTTGAAAGTCGGAGTTTAAAAATAAACTCTGTATTATGAACAATTCCGGATGGGAAGAAATTGGAGCGTTATAAACAAAAGGCCTTATGTTCTGTCGATCGATCCTGTGCCACTGACACCAACACGCAGGATGGAAATATCTTTGATTCAAAGCAGTATCATTTTTAAAGCCCTTAATTCATGGATTCTTACTTTTTAAACTTTTCCCCCCTTCTTCAATTCAGTCCTGAAAATCTCAGCTGAGTTGAGGAATTAATCTCCGAAGCAGAGCAGGAGTTCAGCCTCGTGATCTGCTCAGCTCTGGGGTCTCGTTCAAGAAATGCCCCTGCTCCACGACAGTCCTTACTCAGGTGGTGCCAAGACCTTCCACCTGAACAGGCAAAAACCCCTTTCCTTATTTCGGCAGGAGCAGAAAATGGATTTCCTTATAAATCACAATATATTTAAGTCACGAGGAGCTGATCCAGGTTTCACTGTATGAGCAGAGTTCCTGAAGTGACAACTGGCAGTGAATCCATCCAGGAGCCGGGAGCAGCCCAGGGAACCACAGCACAGCTCAGGGTTCAGATCCAGGTGGACCAAAAGCTTCAAAAACCGCATGAGAAAAAAATCATTTAATCTATGAGCAATTTCAGGCCAGGGAGCAGATTTTGAAAATTTATTTCTCATTTAAGGCCAAGGATGTGATGAAGCCCAAGGAAATATCACACAGCTCCTGACACCATGGGTGTTGTTCCAAGTACTGTTGGAAAAACCCTTTTTCTGACCCAGAGACGGGGCTCCTGAGAGGTGTTTTAAAAGATTCTATTCAGTTTTCAGTCTCATGAGAAGGGTGAGACGGTACAGATGTTACAATTCATGTCATCAAAATCAGAAGCCAAACTATTTGTTACAGTACCTTATAAATATTTTTCAGCCTATCCGTTTTTGCCACACAATGCTGTGAATGCTTCTAACACCAACCATCTATTATTTTTTCCCACATGGTCTTGCTACAACACATCTTTCACTGTTCTAATTCTCCAGAATATCTGCTCTGTTTGCAAGGCCATCGATTGAAACTTGTTCCCAGTTCCATTTCTCTCTCAGCAATGTCTCTCCTATTCCACAGCCTTTCTAAATCAGCACTCTTTATCTCAGAGTTTGCACACAGATGAACAAGACTGTGTGAGCTTTCAGTCAGGCTTTGAGAATCCTCTACAAATCCATTTCCCACATTTCCCCCTCTCTCTTGAATGGAAAAAAAACTTCTTTGCTGGCCTTATTTCTTCTTATTTTCGTTTGCTGTACACAGTGAAGTACACAAGACACTATCACTAATATTGCCACTACAACAGTCAATACATATAAACCTATTTTTTTTTTTCCCTAAAGCTCCTTTAGCAAAGCCTTTGGTCATTTCTCTACAAACCTATTCCCCACAATGCCAGGCAAATAATCCTGACAAAATGTCCTGTAGAACTGCCCTTCCTGAGTCCTGGCGGAGGTGGATTCCTCTCACATTCCCTTTGTTCAGCCCCACACAATTATGGCCCAAACAAAGACCCTTCACCAGCCTCAACACCTCCCACTCAGGTCCCCACAATTCCCTTCCCTTTTCCTTACTGACGATGATGGAAAGGAGAAGCCAGGTATTGACTCCCTTGGAGTTTCACCCAATTTATCACTGTCGAATTCCCAGTTAGAGGCATCTGGGCATCCTCATGCTGGACACCTCGTGAAGAATTAAGAGCCAGGCAATACCCACCACTTCCACAAATTTTAACCGAAAGGACGTGGAAAATAATAAGAAAATGGAATATATTCCCTGTTTCTCTGAAGGGGCATTTGGATAAACAACATGTGAGAGAACCTGGCAGTGAATTTTTACTGAAACAAGACGAGACTTCCCTAACTTCAAGGTGACTTTGGAGATACCACTTTGAAGTTTCCCACGTATTCTTGCTTTTTGAAGTTAATTGAATTCAGTCCAGTACCAAGCAGACTGGAATGAGACCCTTGCAGCCTTCTGTCAAGGCAGCAACCTCTGCAGAGCGCCTGAAATGAGTTTTTTGTCCATTTTCCTTGATTATCAGGCCCAAATTCTCCGCAGGGACCCCCATGGAATGTCGTTGCCTGGAAAAAATGCAGGCCTCAGGTTTGCCCTGGCCACCTATAACCTCTCACATTATTGTCACAAATATTATATATATATAAAAACATCAGAAATAATATTTTCCCCATCCTAATCTTTGTATTCTCTGTAAAAACAACCGTCAGAGCAGTTTATTCTTTAATTCTGCTGCATAATTAATACTCTGAACCTACACCAGCCTTGGAAGGGGTTTGAGAAAGTCAACAGCCTGAAGTGAGCAACGAATGTGATCCATAACGAAATTTCTCTGCATTTCTGCTGCAGAAACCACTGTAACATGTGGGTTCTGTTGGCCAAAAATTTAGAAAATGAGGCTTAAACTTAGCCCAGCTTCTGGGATAGAACTTCCAGCTCAATCCATTCAAATGGCTGAGTTAAACACTTCATTAAGGGAGATTTTGAAGGGACAGACAGAAACGAGGCAGCTTAAAAATCGTAAATGTTTTAGAGCAAATGAGATTTTGGGCTCTGCCCCTCCTGCCTCAGTCTGCACCAGGAACTGGAAGGATGAAAGCCCTTCCTTACCCCCAGCCAGGTGTTTCCAGTGAGGACCAGAGCCTGCTGAAATCATGGATTGTTTTCAAACGGGCCCACGCACCCCTCAGCTCAACCCCCACACCCCGCTGTGCTCCTCTAATTAAATTGATTACTAATTTATCTTGAATTAAAACTCAATCAGCAACGACCAAACAGCACCACCATTAGCTCAATAAGGCTGCACCTTCAACAGCTTTACTCCAGGTTTAATCCTGTTAATCTTTCCCTCTCCCAGCGGAGGAGAAATGGGAGTGTGTGAAACCAGGATTCCTCTGGACTCGGGGTGATTAAAGCCGTGCTAAAGAGGTGTGAAAAATAAACTCGTTTTTCCACTGGGATGTAAGAAATGATCTCGCCCTGCTCCAGCTTTTGGGAGGAAGTCCCATGCAGTTTATGAATCTCCAGCCTTCCCGTGGGGGTTTATTAATTATTCAAGATACACAAACAAACAAAGAGGAGTTCGTGCACGGGGCGGCTTTTAAACATTCCCAAATTCCTTCCGACCCCATCAGAGCCAGGCTGGGGTTTATCTGAGCGACCTTGAGCAGTAACTCCTCGGCTCTGCTGTGCTTCAGGGCTGTGATTTACTCCGGGTGACCTTCCAGCATGTGCTGTCTGCCGAGTTTTATGGGGATGTGATGAATGGCAAGCCCAAAGCATGAGGGACCCGGCGTGTCCCTCCCGGTGCTGAGTGACCCTCCGGCTCTGCCCCAGCTCCTCCTCGGGCCAGGGACGCAGGGCATGAGCTGAAACAGGGGACATTTCACTGAACACCACCAGAAGCTCTCTGCAGCGAGGCTGCTGGAGCCCAGGGAGGCTGTAGAGTCTCTGTCCTTGAAGGCTCTACCCCGCACCCTCAGGTGAGCCTGGGCTGGAGAGCTGGAGCAAAACAACTCCAGAGTCCCTCCAGCCTCAGCAGCTCTGGTTTTGCAGGGCACTCCAAAGACAAGCACAGCCGAGGAGATGTTTGCAGGAAGAGGAACTGGTCCCACACATCCCCCTCATGGAATGTCAAAGGAACGCCACAATGTCCTGAAAATGTGCTTTAATGGAGCAGGGAATCAGGGCAGAATGGTTTGGGTGGGAAGGGGCCTTAAAGCCCATCCAGTGCCACCCCTGCCACATCCCGCTGTCCCAGGGTGCTCCAAGCCTGGCCTTGCCCACAAATTCTTTAGGCAATGAGAGAAAATAATGAGAATTATTCCATGTCTGGGCCTTTCCCCCAGCAAACCCCACTGTTCTGTGCAAAATGGCAACTCCAGAGCTCATCCCTGGGCATAACTTGCTGCTTCCGTAGATTTCTTCCTGGAAAGAAGAAATCCACCTGTTTGTGCTTGAACCTGGGGAGGGATGAAGTCCCTCCTTTTCCTTTCCCCTTCGTTCGCCACTCACACTGAGATCCACGGGATGATCCCAGCTGTGTTTTGTTCTCTCGTGCTCAGGATCACAGAACTCCACGCAGCTCTCACAGGCAGCTCCTGAACACCTGGCAAACGATTTTCCCAATCACGATCTGCAGCAAAATCCCGTTCCATGCCCACTCTCCTGTCCATCAGAGAGCCGTCAGCAAAGGGAAAAGTTTTGCTTGGAGCACTGTCCTCCCTCTCTGCCATCCCAGAACCTCCCACTCAGCCCTGGAAATGACAGCTCGCACTGCTCTGGAAGGATCCCGCCCCAGGAATATTTTCCTTTTTTATGAAGGGATTCTGGAACCAGGGGTGTGCATCAGTCCTGCTCACTGAACCCCAAATTTGGCTCCTCTCCCCCTCACTGCCTCCTTTAGGCACCCCAGGAGCAGCAGTTTTTCCAACTGCTCTGAACTCCGCAGCTCCCACAGAAGTTTTTGGGGTTTGGTGCTGGGGGTTTTGATTAAAAACAACCTGCCCACAACCAGAGCTGTGGGGAACTGTGGTCCAGCATAAAATTAGGTCCAGAACTCTCCTATTCCTGAATCTTGCTGCCCTTGGCTGCTGGGAGAGGGGCTGGATCCATGGGGCGAAGGACTGTCTCAAGGGAATCATGGAATTTGTGTTGGAAGGGCACCTTGAAACCATCCAGTTCCACCCCTGCTGGGGCACGTTGCACTGGGGAACCCTGCTCTGCACAAGTGCTGGACAGGGAGACAAGGTGACAGCAGAGGGAAGGAGATCCATGCACAGAATCCCGGAGTCCCTGGGGTTGGAAAAGCCCTTCCAGACCATCGAGTCCAAGCCATGACTGATCCCCACCCTGTCACTCAGCCTTCCTTGGCACTGCCAGGGGTGGGGACAGGAGCCAGTGGACACAAACAGGGCCCTGGCAGGGAGGGAGCATCTTTACCTGGGGTGTCCTGAGGTCAAAGCTCTCCTCTCATCTCCCTGTGGTAATCAGGAGTTGACTCTGCTCCTGCCAGCCCGGTCCAGCAGCCAGGGACAGGACCCAGGACACAGCGACAGGCTCCAGGACACAGGGATAGGCTCCAGGACACAGGGACAGCACCCAGGACACAAGGACAGGCTTCAGGACACAGGGACAGCACCCAGGGACAGCACTCAGGACACAGGGACAGCATCCAGGACACAGGGACAGGTGCCAGGACACAGGGACTGGCTCCAGGACACAGGGACAGGCTTCAGGACACAGGAAAAGGCTCCAGAACACAGGGACAGGACCCAGGACACAGGGACAGAACCCAGGGACAGCACTCAGGACATAGGGACAGGTGCCAGGACACAGGGACAGCATCCAGGACACAGGGACTGGCTCCAGGACACAGGAAAAGGCTCCAGAACACAGGGACAGAACCCAGGACACAGGGACTGGCTTCAGGACACTGGGACAGCTCCAGGCCACAGGAAAACGCTCCAGGATACAGGGATAGGCTCCAGGACACAGGGACAGGACCAAGGACACAGGGACAGCACCCAGGACACAAGGACAGGCCCCAGGACATAGGGACAGCATCCAGGACACAGGAAAAGGCTCCAGAACACAGGGACAGGACCCAGGACACAGGGACTAGCTTCAGGACACTGGGACAGCTCCAGGACACAGGGACAGGCTCCAGGACACAGGGACAGGCTCCAGGACACAGGAAAAGGCTCCAGGAGCCAGGGACAGCTGCTAGGGCCATGCTCCAGCATCCAGGGACAGGCTCCAGCATCCAGGGACAGGCTCCAGTGTGCTGAAGCCATACCCACATTGAATTAAAATGCTAAACCAGGCTTTATGCACTTGTTTCTTGCAGGATCCATCACTTCCCTGGCTGATACCATCCCTTATCTCTGGTCTGCTCAGAGCAGGGCCTGTACATCACACAACAGGGCCCCGGCCCCAGGACACCTCAGCATCCCTCCCATATAAATAATAATTTGTGAGTGCAAAGATTAGATAAACACCTTTTCCATAACCCTGGGAGTGCATCTGCTGCTCTGAGAGAGCTGAGGTTCCTTGGAGAAGCTCCAGAGGTGAATTTGATCCTTTGTACACGGACTCCCTTCAGAGCCTCCTGATCCTTTCCCGTTGACTCACGCTCCTAACACTTGTTTCTAAATTACGTCCCAGCACAAGTTAGCTCAGGTAATTTTCCACCTATTTGATTGTAATTTTTGCCTCAGATATGTCCATGGGAAACCCTTCATTTCACTGAGGGCTTTTTCATTTTTCTTGCCCTCGTGAATAAAGATAACATCCATCATATCAAAATGTGTAGGAGATCCAACTTCCTGAGACCTCAACACGCTTGTTGAGATGATCCCAGGTTAAGGATCTGGGCTAAATTTCCTTGGAGGAAGTGTCTGGAGCGATATTTGTCCTCAACAAACTTGTAAGAATTCCACAGGAAGGTCTGAGGGAGGGAAGGAGCCCTTTGCGTTCCTTATGATCATCCCCAGGTCACATTCCCTGCGCAAATGAGCTTCCTGTTGGAGCGAAAAAAAAAGCAAAAACAAATGGAAGAAAAGGAAAGTGGGAAAATAAAAGGGATTCACACGGAAAGCCAGAGGCCCAATTTAACAGCAGCTTTTCACACGCTTAATCAAGCTTTAGGTTTCTGTGTTTATCTTTGATGTTTCTCCAGCAGCTTCAAACCGCCAGAGGTGCGAGCGCAAAGCGAATCCCGAGCAGTTCCCGGATTTGGGAGCTGCCCACAGATATTCCATGCGGGAAGGGGCTCCCGTGGGGCTGGATCTGCACTGCCTTCAGTGCAGGCAGAGGTGACGCTGCTTCCCTCAGCGTCATCCTCACAGGGAATGGAGTTTGGATCTTTGGATGGTTGGAACCTCCGCAGTGCTCTGCAGAGTTGCGCTGGATTGTCCTCGGTTAGGGAACGGCTCGCCAGCTTCCATAGGATCCCAGAATGGTTTGGATTGGAAGGGATTTTAGGGACTTTGGGCATCTCTGGGAGCGATGGCAAACGCTCCTGGAGCTCCGGCAGCCTCGGGGCCGTGCCCATTCCCTGGGGAGCCTGGGCACTGCCAGCACCCTCTGGGGAAGAACCTTTCCCTGATCTCCAACATTTCCCTGATCTCCAACCTTTCCCCGAGAAAGGGAATCCCTCTGCCACAGCTCCAGGCACTGAGGAACTGCAGAGATGTTGGGTCTCCTGCACGGTGAGGAAAATTTCTGCTGGGCTTGTGACACCATTAAACCACTAATGAGGCTGTGATGGAGCAAAGACTGGACTTGGTGGTCTGGGAGGACTTTTCCAGCCTTAATTTTGTGATTCCAAACACCCTGAGAAAGAGTCTCTCATCTCTGGATGATGTGGAAGTCCAGATTCCCATCCTGGAGCAGCTCTGCCAAGCAAATCCTTTAGTGAGGGATTTGTTACCGAGGTGGGACAGGCCCGTGGAGAGAAGAGAAGAATTAATTCCCATCCAAGGCTCCCAAGGGAGGGATTAATCCCCATCCAAGGCTCCTAAGGGAGGGATTAATTCCCATCCAAGGCTCCTGAGGGAGGGATTAATCCCCATCCAAGGCTCCCAGCCCTGGCCCAGGGAACCACCAGGCAGAACCGGACCCTCCTCCCTGCTGGATATGGAATTATGGAATCATTAATGTTGGGAAAGACCTCCAAGATCATTGGCTGAACCCCACCACGCCTACAAAAACCGAAAGTGTCCTTTCTGTTCCTGTTCTGAACATTTCCAGTGGTTCCATGACTTCCCAGGAAATCCTGTCCCAACATTTAACCACTCTTCCAGTGAGGAAATGTTCCTGACCTCCAACGTACACAGGAGGCAGGAAAAGGCCGAGGAAAGGGAAAAGGATCTCAGGGTGTTTTAGGGGGAAGCCACGGGAGTCCAACCTTTTCCTGTTCCCTGAAAAAGTCTGGGAATATGGAGCCAGACCCACCTCAGGAATGCACAATAAGACACCGAGGAAACAGGCACAAGTTGCAAGGAGAGAAATGCTGATTGCTCTTATTTTAAAAATGTACAAAAATTAACCAAGTGGGTTGTTAAAGGCCAAAACACAGCCCAGAAAGTCTGGGGAGTCTTCATCCTTCATCTTTGTACTGGAACCCTGAAATTACCTCCAGAGGTTGCTTCCAAATGAAACCTCTCTTCAATTCCATGACTCTGAGGTCTTTCATCCTGTTAAATCCTAATATTGCCATGAAAAAATGCCCAGAAAATGTCATGTCCTGTGGCAAACACAAACGAGTTAACACAGCACCAAGCTAAAAATTAACAGGATTTTATACAAAGGGCGCCTGCAGCCTGTGAATGCCTTGGGAAAAACAAGCTGTCAATCCATGCCAGGAACATCCCAGCAGCCTGCAGGGATCCAGGGCCTCTGATCCAGCACCGTCCAGCAGGAAAGGCTCTTTATTTTGCTGCGGATTCACGCGTGATTTTTATAATTCCCTGGTATTAAACCCAGCTAATGATAACCCTTCATGCTCTTCCTCCATCAAAATAATTTGGGGATTATTTACAGGCACAGAGAGCTTTGCTTTGGCTGCTGCCTGTTTGAACCGTTGGGCGAGCAGGCAAAAATCAAACACGAATTATTTCCATGCCTGTGCAGCTTCCCTTGGAAAAGCTGAAGGAATAAACTGCATGGAATTCATGCTTTACCTTGGTTTTTTATTTTTTTGAACTATTTTTCAGCCCCTTAAAGAGAAATACCAGGAACTATAATTTGGAATCCTGCCTTGCTTGCTGTGGAACATCTCCACCCTAAATTGTGTGGATTGGCTCCCAATTGTCCCAGGAGAGCAGGAATAATCTGATTTTAATAGGAATTTGGACCCAGCAAAGGAGATTGGCGATCTGATTTTACCTCAATGGTTCAGGCACAGCATGGGGACCACAGAACAAAAGGAGTCAGAGCTGAGGGACAAACAGCAGGGATATAACAGGGGTGGGATTGGGATTTGTTCCAACTGACCCCCCATTCCTAATTCAGGACCTTAATTTCCTAAAGCACCCTCAGAAAGCAAACCTGATCCATTCACTGATAAATTCCCAGGATTAAACTGACAATATTCCTAATTTTAAGCTTTTTATCAAATAAGAATCCAGAATTTCATTAAGCATGTAAAGTTCAGCTCGTCCTGGCATTAAAAACAACGAAAAAAAGCAAATAAATACACAGAAAATTGTGATTAATTTTTTTTTCTTTTAATTCACAATTTTTCAGTCAATCCAATAGCAGCTGGTAACGCTGACAAGTTTGGGATGGGCACTGCTGGGAAAGGATGTTTTTTCCTGTGCCCTCCAAAATCCTTCAGCAGCAATTGTGAGTTAACCCAGGGACTTCTCCAGCACCAGGCTGCTGCCAGCCAGCTGATTCCCAGGCAGCTGCCTGATCTCCCTCAAAATTATTCGCAGCTTGGGGATGGAAAAGATAATAAACATATGGAGTAAGATGGTGAGAGGCTGGAGAAGAGGGGGGATAAATAAAAGTTCAAAATCTGCCAGCTGGGGAAATATGAGCCAGTAGGTACCAAGCAGGAGAAAAATGAAGTCTTGTCAAAGAGACAAGAGTGATTTGGTCAATTTTGGGAATGAAAATCCCTCTGTAATGAAGAAAATGAATGAAACAGCCACCAATCCCAGCAGTGGTGACATTTTCAAGGAATACTGGTGTAAGTAGAGAGTTGAAAGTTTCATTTTTAGGGACCTGCCAGCTGCCAATCCGAAAGACAAATCTCAATAAAAGGATGTGTTGTGTGCCAGAGTTACTTCCAAAAATCAGTTTTCACAGAATCCGGGAACGGTTTGGGTGGGAAGGGACCTTAAATCCCATCCAGCTTTTGCTCTGCCACAAACAGATCCCATCAATTGCTGTCCCCTGGAATGCCACCCCTGTATTTGGGCACTTTGGGTTTTCTTCTGAATTATTTCTCAGCTCCTTAAAGAGAAACGCCAGGATCTATAATTTGGAGTCCTGCCTTGCTTGCTATGGATCGTCTCCACCCCAAAATGTGCGGATTAGCTCCCAATTGCCTCAGGAGAGCAGGAATAATCTGATTTTAATAGGAATTTGGACCCAGCAAAGGAGATTGGCGATCTGGTTTTACCTCAATAAAACTGAGATCTGATTTTACTTTACAAATGATCTTTAAGGAATGAGGAACCATCAAAATGCTCATGAGAAACATTCCCAGTTGTCACCTTGCATCCTTTGCAGGGGAATCCCCCATGGGAAATAATTCCTTGAGGCCCAGGAAATCACCTTTCCCTGCCTCTCCCAGCTCCTCCTGACTGGCAGGGCAAGGCCCCAGAGTGACATTTTAATTACCAGGGAGCTGGAATTTTTGTAGTGACGCTGATGGAGAGCAGAAACAGGCTCGGGTTGAAGTGCTCCTTGCTTGGTCTTGGTTTATTTTAAAGCACAGAATGACAAAAGCAATTTGTAAACCGCAGCTGCGGCACCGCTGTTGGTGTTGAGCTTCAGGTGAAGAAATTGTTTCCTCATTCCCAGCCCTGGCAGAAGCCACATCCAGGGAGGGAGCAGGGAACCGCAGGAATCCAAACCCGGGTAAAACTCGGGAATTCCCTCCTTGCAGCAGCACTTCCAGAAGAAAACCCTCCCAGTTTCAACTGGAAATGAGAAGCTCTGGGGATGGAGGATCCCTTTCCATCACTGTTTGCTGAAGGCTGTGCCTTCTGCTGAACAGAATAAACCAAAGCTCCGCAGGTCACCCAGAGAAATTTTGGATTCCTCATCCCTGGAATTGTCCAAGGCCAGGTTGGAGCAACCTGGGATAGAGGAAGATGTCCCACAGGGTGGGACTGGATGATCCTTAAAGCCCCTTCCAACCCAGACAATCCCAAGGTTTTATTATGTTTTACAGTGTCATTTTCTTCCTTCTGTCTGATAAATCTATTTTCCCTCCCTTTATCTAATTCATTAAGCCATAAAGCAAATTGAGAATTTCCTCACCAAGCTCAGGGTGTTTAGGAGGAGCCTCAGTGAGGCCAGGCAGACTCTCACTGATGTGTTAAATCCCACTATGGGTTTCCTGAACGTTCCCTTCACCCGTGCTCTCCGGCAGGATCAGGTCAGATCTGATTATTCAGGGGGATAAAGTGGAAGGGTCACTGGACAGCAGAGAGGGATAAAGGATTGACTGAACACTTGGACTGGGAAAGGGCTCAGACTTTAACTGCTTTTAGTTCAAATATCTGACAATCCTTACGGGCACCCCCGGTTTTACTCTGCTTTACCTTAACTTGAACCGAACCAGGCGGAGGAAAATGTGTTTGGGAACCTTCTGACCGAGAGGCCAGCACTGGGGAACAGATGATCCCTGCAAGATCCAGGTGCAGAGGCTTCAGAAATGTTTCACTGACCGAGTTCCCCTCTCCCAGTTCACCTCCCGGGCCTTTCCTAGGTGATAAATACAGCAGGGGAGGTTTGGCACCGCTCCTGGAGCCTCTCAGCTGCGACCCCAGGTCCCCACGCCTGCCTGGAGCTTCTCCCCCTTGCTGCAGAACTCCCACTCTGGCTGCTGTTTATTTATCACAGCCCCAAAAACCACCACAGTTAAATCCAGTAACTCATCGCTGCCCTGGGCCAGCCAGCGCTGCCATGACGCATCCATTGAAACAACCCCAAAAACAGAATTAAAGTGAGAGCCGCAAAGTTCCAGCGGGCGACTTTGAAGCTTCTTTAAAACGCAAATTTAGGGCGGCCGGGCCGGCTCTGAAAGCACTTTTGAAATGGGAATTTGGCTGCGTCATGCAGAGGTGCAGGCAGCTGTGCATAATGCAGGCTGGAGAACGCTCCGGGGCAGGACTGGGGCATGGGAACGCAGCAAATGCATCTGTGCTTGCGTATGACAAGTGGATTGGAAAATCGAGGTGATTTTCCCTATTTTTACAAGAAATGTAGGGTTGGAGAGCCAGGCTCTGGTTTGCAAAGGGATTTTTTCCCCTTGACAGGAAGGTAAAGGATGCATCAGTGGAGAGATCCAGCGCAGTTACCCCTGTTAGGGCTTCCTGCTGTAGCTGCAATAGCAGTCAGGAATCAGCTCCTGCGAGGATTTGGGCCTTTCTCCCTGCAAATTCCATTTTCCCTGCCAGCAGTGGGCCAGCACATTCTCACTTTCCCCTCAGTGACACCGAGACCCCATCCCTGTATGTCCAGTGGCACAAATAATCCTCATTAAATACGTACCATCCCCATTTCCCCCTCAGTGACACCAGGGCTCCACCCCTCTGTATCCAATGGCATGAATAATCCTCATAAAAACTGTGCTCATCCCCATTTTCCCCTCAGTGACACTGGGACCCCATCTCTATATGTCCAATGGCACCAATAATCCTCATTAAAGCTGTTCCCATCCCCATTTTCCCCTCAGTGATACCAGGACTCCATCCCTCCATGTCCATTGGCACAAATAATCACCGTTTATGTTGTGCCCATCCCCATTTTCCCCTCAGTGACTCCAAGATCCCATTTCTCCATGTCCATTGGCACAAATATTCCTCATTAAAGCTTTGCTCATTCCCAATTTCCCCTCAGTGACGCTGAGATCCCATCCCTCCATGTCCATTGCCGTGAATAATCCTCAATAAAGTTGCACCCATCCCCAATTTCCCCTCAGTGACACCAGGACTACATCCCTCCATGTCCATTGCTACGAATAATCCTCATTAAAGATGTTCCCATCCCCAATTTCCCCTCAGTGACACTGAGATCCCATCCCTCCATGTCCATTGGCTCAAATATTCCTCAATAAAGTTGCACCCATTCCCAATTCCCCTCAGTGACACTGATATCCCATCCCTCCACATCCAATGGCACAAATAATCACAGTTTATGCTATGCCCATCCCCATTTTCCCCTCAGTGACACTGAGATCCCATTTCTCCATGTCCATTGGCACAAATATTCCTCTTTAAAGCTTCACCCATCCCCTATTTCTCCTCAGTGACACTGAGATCCCATCCCTCCATGTCCATTGCCACGAATAATCCTCAATAAAGCTGTTCCCATCCCCAATTTCCCCTCAGTGACACTGAGATCCCATCCCTCCATGTCCATTGCCATGGATATTCCTCAATAAAGTTGCACCCATCCCCAATTTCCCCTCAGTGACACTGAGATCCCATCCCTTCACGTCCATTGGCACAAATATTCCTCAATAAAGTTGCACCCATCCCCAGTGACACTGAGATCCCATCCCTCCACATCCATTGGCACAAATTACCCTCATTAACTGGGTAATAATTAGCTGGGCCCATCCCTGCTCTCCAGGCTTTCCCTCCCAGCTCCCAGCCGCTCGCTCCAAGCCGACAAAGTCACAGGATCCTTCCCCAGCAGCTCTGGCTCTTTCGCTGCTCCCAAAGTGAGGGATTTTCCCTTGTCCCCAGTGCTCTGAATGCCAGGCTCGGATGCAAATAGGCCCAGCCCTTCCCTCCTGGAGAGAAATATGGACAACTCCAGTTATTAATTCCCCATTGTTGTTCCGACTTTAAACCGCTCTTTAAAGCCGCTGTGATCTCTTTCAAGCAGTGGAGGAAAAGAACACTTTAATCACTAAAAGTGCATTAAAAATTCAGCACTCGAATCCTGCCTAATAGATTGATATTTCCCATGAGCTGGCAGGGGAAGATTAGCTATTTAAAATTCCCTTGTCCACCGGCATGTTAAATCCACCTGAAATTGGGCCCTGCTTGTTTCCTTGTTTGTTTTTTCTGGTTAAAGAGACACTTAAATTCTGACCTCTTCGCACTTTAAATAAATCAGGGGAGTTTATTTCTGTGTTTTCACGGGGTTTTAAGGCCAGCCTCCATTTCAGGAGCTGCAGGCACTGGATGCTGCCTGTCCTTCCCGAATTCCCAAGGCTGCCTCGATGTTTGCAGGACACTCTGGATGAGGATGTCGGCGCACTTAAATCCAGGTGTCTTAAACTCTGCAAATTCTGCTTTGTCACCCCAAACTTCTCCATTAGCTGGGATGGGGGTTGAGCTAAAGAAGGCACGAACACTGCAGAGAACCAGGGAATCCGGGGAAAGCTGAAATCAGCCTCTGGAAGTGCAAATTCCTCTCCACTGATGGATTCAGTGTATGTAGAGAGTTTATTCACAGTTTAAAACCAGGAAAAATCATCAGCTCCTTCCTCAGTTCTTCATTCTTCCCATCCACCCCTTCTGCAAGAATCAAGGCTCTGGTGTTAAAATTATTCTGGAGAGTCCGACTTGATGATCTCAGAGCTCTTTTCCAACCTCAATCCAGGAATGGTTTGGGTTGGGAGGACCTTAAACCCCATCCAGCTCCACCTGTGCCATGGGCAGGGACACTTCCCACTGCCCCAGGGTGCTCCAGACCCCATCCAACCTGGTCAAAACCCTTCCAAAGCCTCCAAATATGGGCTGGAAACTGCGAGAACTTGGGGTTTGAGACTTCCTCAGGAGACAGCACCCGCCCACTCCAAGTCTTCCCTGTTTTTGTGGCTTTCAAAACAGCAGAGCTGGAAGTGCCCTGCATTTAATGGCAGAGGGATAAAGAAAAGAAGGATGGATGTGTCTGACACCCACATAATTATGGGACCACATTGCCTGGTTCCTCTCATATTTCCTACAATAGGTTTTTTTGCAAAATTTTTTGCCTAGGGTTTTTTTGTTTTGTTTTGTTTTGGGTTTGTGTTTTTTTTTTTGGTGAATTTTTTTTGCCTTTTTGTGATTTTTCTGCAATTTTTTTGCTTAATTTCGCAATTTTTTAACGGAATTTTATGCAATTTTTTTTTTTTTTTTGCAAATTGTGTCAATTTTTTGAAAATTTATTGCAGTTTCTTTTTTTGCAATTTTTTCTGCCCTTTTCAGGGGTTTGCTACCAAACCCAATGAGCTGCACGTGTCTGGAGCGTCCCTAAGGATGACCAAAAGAACAGAAAGGAGGAAAAAACTCGTCTGGATGCTGCTAAAACCCAACCAATTGTCTCTGCCCTCCCTCCACAGCCCTGCCTGGAGCAAAGGAGCTGCAGAGCCTGTGCTGCCCATGGAGCATTAACTCCAAAATCTTCCGTGGTGTCTGGCAAAGCCCCAGGATCAGGTCCAGGGATGGACACACAGCGTTTGAAACAACAACCCCGAACCCAGCAAACAAAACCCCACGATTTTCCCTTTGCCCCGACCCTGGCTGTTGGTGGCCAAACCAAAAATACCGTTTGCAGAACCTGTGGATGATTTTTTTCTGGGATGTTTTCCACCTGCTGAAAGAACTCAGGATTCCCCTGGAACAAGGGGGTCTCCTTGTTAGACTCAAGTGCCACAACCAGAGACCACAAAAAGGGCATAAAAAGGACTAAAATAATCCCAATCAGCCTGGAAAACACTCAGAATTTCATCTCAATGCTCTGATTGTGGTCAAGATTTTTTTTTTTTGCCTTTTTTTCTCATGAAAACAACCCGAATACCTTGAATTTTCTCATAAAAAGAACCCAAATGCTTTGAATTTGACCAATGCTGGACACCTCAGAGCTTTATGGTCACAAAAATTAAGGGGGAAAAAAAAAAAGTAATTTATAGGCAAATCCATCGCTCTGTGCCAGCTGAGTGAATTCGGCTCTGACGAGATCCCGTAGATAAATTTCTGTTTCATTTCATGGTATTTCTTGCAGCGTGATATTCCAAGCAGAAATCACACTGGGAACAATTTGGGATGGAATAGAAAATGATAATGTCTAGACAGCGATGCTGCCTGAAGTATTTTCAGGAATGAAAAAAAACCCCAAAGCATTAGCAGCAGCTCTAATAGCTACAAGTTAATAATGACAACGTTAATTTTAGTTTTAATGATTCGAGGTGGGCACTTAAAAAAACAAAACAAAACAAAACAGACCAAAAACCACAAACAAAACAAAACAAAACAAGCAAAACCCCCCCAAAAACCAAACCAAACCAAACAAAAAAAACACCAACCCTCCCCCCCCAAAAAAAAAACCCCAAAATCAATGAGCTGGAATAGGAATTCTTATTTGGAAATCTGGACAATTATTAATCATTTGTATTATTCAATTAATAGTGACTTTTCTAATTAAGAGGATGGTTTATGTCCCCATCTGGTATTCAAAGACATAATTCATTTTTATTCTTGGGAAATAAACAGGTGCAAAGGGGTTGATGCACTAATAGGAGGGGGAAATTAAGCACTGGATTTGCTTTTCCATTTCAGACCAAATAATTCCCTTGGAAAAGAATAATTTTTTTTTTAATGCTCCAATGATTTAATGTCCTCTATCCCCATCTACACCCCCACCTTTTTTCTTTTTTTCTTTTATTCACAGAACGTTTTCTGTGGAGATGGAACCCCTTGAAATTGTGAGGTTGCAGATATCCAGAAAGAGTTTTCCTGCAAATATTTACACAAGGAGTGACCAGGAGTGGAACTCAGCACTTCAGAGAATCAAAAATATTCCTTCTAAACTTTTTTTCTGTCTCAAAAAAAGGCAGCTGGGACTCAGGAGGAGGCTTTCAGGGACTTGTCACATCCAAATACTTGCAGGAGAATTTAAAATTTTCATTCTATGAGGTCAAATTAAGTCAAACTGGGGGTGTTTAGTCATTACTTCCATTTTGTGAAAAAGAAATTACATGGTTTGGGGTTTTTTTTTAAAGAAAGATGGAATAGAAGTATGAGAGTGGCATTAAAAACATGATAATCAGGTCTTGTCAGAACAAAACCAACAGCTTGGGGGATCTGGATCCTGTGGGGTTGGGAATAATCAGAATCTGTTCCTTTCTGTCTCAAAAAAGCCCCCACATTTTTTATGAGCTCAGCTGAGTTTTGCAGCTCAGCTCCCCCAGCCAAAGCTGCTCCTTGGCTTTTCCAATAATATGAAAGAAAATTGGGGAAAAAATCCCCCAAAATACAAAACCAAAACCAAAACCAAAACCAAAACCCAAAACCCAAAACCCAAAACCCAAAAACCAAAACCCAAAACCAAAAACCAAAAACCAAAACCCAAACCCCAAACCCCAAACCCCAAAACCCAAACCCCAAAACCCAAAACCCGAAACCAAAAACCAAAAACCAAAAACCAAAACCCAAAACCCAAAACCCAAAACCCAAAACCCAAAACCCAAAACCCAAAAACCCAAAACCCAAAACCCAAAACCCAAAAACCCAAAAAACCAAAAATCCAAAACCAAAACCAAACCAAAACCAAACAAAAATTCCCCTCTGGATGTGGGAGAAACCTTCCCATGGGCAGAGCGGTTCCCAGCCCCTTCCTGGGGAATCCAGTGCTGCCCTTTCCCTAAAAATGCCCCTTTTCCCTCTGGAGGAGTCTCTGCTCTGCCCATGGATCCATGAAGGATCTGGGCTCCTTCCCTGGAACCCATGACTCCAAAATGATTGATATCCAACTGATAACTGGAGTTATCAATTCTCCTTCCAGCCAGAGCAGCTGCTCCAGGTGGTCCAGGGAAAAAAAACCAAAACCATCAAAACCAAAACAGAACAGGGAAAGGGAGAAGAAGAAGGAGAGGGGAAAGAGAAGGAAGAAGAAAAAAGGGTGGAAAAAGAGAGAGAAGGAAAAAATGGATGGGAAAAGAGAGGGAAGAGGAAAAAGGGCTGGGAAAACAGAAGGAAGAAAAAAATGGGGGGGAAATGAGGGAAGAAAAAAAGGACAGGGAAAGAGAGAGAAGGAAAAAAAAAGGGAAGAAAAGTGGGAGGAAGAAAAAGGGGAGAAGTGAGAGAAGGAGAGAAAGGGTGAAAAGAGAGAGGGAAGAAGAAGGGAGAAAAGAGAAAAAGAAAAGGAAGAGAAGGAAGGAAGGAAGGAAGGAAGGAAGGAAGGAATAAGAAGAAGGGGGAAGAAAAAAGAAGAGAGAAAAAAGAAGCAGAAGGGGGAACAATAAAGAAAAATGAGGGGAAAGGAAAGAAGAAGAAGAGGAGGAGGAAAAGAAAACACCCTGAACTGAAAAATTGGAAATAAAAGCCCCAGTTAGAAAAAATAAAACCCTATCCTGCATCCATCATCTGCTCACATCATAAATCAGGCTGGAAAAACTCATGTGGAGGAAACTCACATTCCCAGCTAGCTGAGGATCCAGATTCCCTGGATAAGAACTCAGATAAGATTTTTTTTCTCCCCCAGTACAATTTCTAGTTCTTCAACTTCCAGCCCGGGGCACTCCGGAGGGGGCTGGACAAGCTCTAGAGGTATGGGATGTTCTCCCTCCAGGCCAGTGTCCGCCCATGAAATATATTCCATTTAGCATTGGCAAAATGAGTCATCTCCTCACAGCCTGAATTTCCCATTTAAAAAAAAAAAATAAAAAAAAAAGAGAAGGAATTAAAAAGCTAATTATTTCTGTAACCAGGCAATGAGATAGAAGAAAATTGCAACCAGAGCTTCAGCTCCTCAGAATTTGCTAAGCCAGACCCTGTTGTGGTTCAAACACACCCTGGAATGGTCTGGGTCAGATTTTTGCTATTTTCTCCGGAGCTCTGTCTCATCCCAGCTGTTCATCTCCAAAGAGAGACACAGATCGAGGCTGGGCCTAAATAAATTGATTATTTTCAGTGTTTTCAGTATTAAATCAGGCCCGCAGTTTTCAGCCCGGGCATGGTTTAGAGGGTGAGGATGTTCTTTAATGCGTTTGCCTTCATAAAAAGGGGCCATAAACCTGCATGGGATTAAAGCACCGGGACAAACGGGGCAATAAACACAACTCATCCCCTCCAACCTCCCGGACAGAGCCTACCTGCCGCCCCTAAAGTCCCTCTGACAGGCAGTTTTCAGGGAGGAAAAGGGAATTCAGGGATCCTGGCCACAAATTTAAGGTTTAAACAGGTTTTTTATGCAGGACTGGGCAGCCAGGTGTGTGCGTTATGAGCTTGGGCAGGGAGGTCACACAGGGCTTGGGGCAGAGCAGGAGAGGACAGGCGACCCACAGACCTCCAGAGAATCCCAGGAGGGGATAAAAACATACATCAATTGCAAAAAAAGTATAACCAAACTCAAAATAAAAATAATTAAAAAATCATAATTAAATAATCTATTCAGTTAACTAAACCTACACCATTTTGCCCCCCCCCCCCAACTTTTAAAAATAAACATGTATATATTAATTATCATCATAATTATCATGGTATTTATACCTTGTCTACTGCAATATATAAAAAAAAACAACCAAAATAATCAAAACAGTTTTCATAATTCAAACAGGAGGGGGAGATGCTGGTCACTAAAAATTTTAGACTTTCTGTACTGACAGACTCTAGCCCTCAAAAAACCGCTCAGTTTAACATAAGGCTGTAAAAAAAGCTTCCCAAATTAATGATTAAACTAAGATTATGGGTGTATAGTTTAAATAGAAGTATGTAATGTCACGTAATAAAAAAGATTAAATGTTAAAGCTTTAAAGTGTAGTAATATATATATAAAACAAATCAGGTTTGGCTTGGGAAAAACCTTTAATATGATCCTATTAAACCTGATCCCATGGGCAGGGACACCTTCCCCTATCCCAGGGTGCTCCAAGCCCTGTCCAGCCTGGCCGTGGACATTTCCAGGGATCCAGGGGCAGCTGCAGATCTTCAGGACAGCCTCTCCACCCTGCGTCCATGACCTGGACACACCCAACCCCCTGTCCGGGCAAATCCCTGGGATCAACACTCCCAGAGCTTTTGTATTTAATTTTGGGAATCGTCGGATTGGGAATGAATGAACCCATGGATGGCAGCGCATGGATGATGAGATCAATCATCCCGGGTCTCCAGGAGATCCTGGGATGCTCCCTGGTTGAGGCGGGAAGGGAGCAGATATTTCCCATTTAACCCTTCCAGTGTGAGCTCTGGCCACAGGCACCACTGAAAGGGAGGCAGGAAAAAATAAGGAACTCCAGGATAGATTTATTCCCAACAAATGGAGCACTTGGCATTCACACAGGCAGGTCCAGCTTAATGTGATATTTAATTTAAAGCTTGGGCTGCTGCACAAGCACTCCCAAAGTTATTTTATCCCACGGGATCTGACTTTTATTTGAATTCCCTCCCATTTATGCTCCGGGTCAATTCTGAACAGGCCGAGTGGAAATGTGAGCACAAACACCACGACAGCCCACGGGAATTGCCAGCTTCTTTATCTCCTGCCCAGGACTCCTACTGAACAGAATCTGGCATTTTTACCTGCATCCAGGTAAAGATTTCCATGGGCTTGTCCCTCCCACACCCCTTTCCCTGCCCGCTGGGTGTCCGGAATTTCCCTGGAGGAGCCAATGGAGTTTAAGGATTCTTCCACCATGAGCTTTGACTTTCAAATGGAAGCCTTGGGATCAAGACAAATCCATCATTCCAATGCCCAGAACGGAGCTGCTGGAGCCAAAGGAAATGAATCCAGGCCGTGGATCATTAGCCATGTGTGGAGTGCTGCTCCCAGAATTAATGGATGCTGTGTCACGCCTTGGGACTGCCGCAGCCCGTTCCAGTCAGCTGGAAAAAGGACAGAGGCAAAATTCTGTTCTATTTTTTCTCCTCTTTTCTTCCTTCCTGCCTCCTTTGAAAACCCTCACTGCTGGGAGCTGCTCCAGGGAGTAATTCTGGATCTGACTCGGAGTAATTCATGCCCTGACTGAGTAAGGGCTGCTGCTCAGCATTAACCCAAAGGTGAATTAGCAAAATTATGGAGCAATATTAATGAGGAACTCCAGCTCCTCTCCAGGCACGGGGCATTCCTGAATGGAATTTCCCTTGGGATCAGGGTTTGGGCACCTGCACAAGAAAAACACACAAAAAAATCTGATTTTATCTCTCAAATGTCCAACTTCGGTGCTTCTGGTTTGAGACCGGCCATGAAAACCAGGGATGCTGCTTCCTCCTGATCCTGCAGCAATAATAAAATCCTGGAATGCTTTGGGTTGGAAGAGATTTAAATCCCAGCCAGTGGCACCCCTAAGATGGGCAGGGACAGCTCCCACTGCCCCAGGCTGCTCCAAGCCCTGTCCAACCTGGCCTTGGACACTTCCAGGGATCCAGGGGCAGCCACAGCTCCTCTGGGAATTCCATCCCAGCCCCTCCCAACCCTCACAGGGAGGAATTCCTTCCCAAAATCCCATCTAAACCTTCCCATGGAATCTTGGATGCATCTGGATTGGAAGGGACCTCAAAGACCGTCCAGTCCCACCATGGGCAGGGACGCCTCCCACTACCCCAGGTTGTTCACCTGGAGCAGGGATCCAGGTGCATTCCATACTTCTGCCCAATATCCCATTTAAACCAGCACCTGGAATTCTGAATTCATTTGGGTTGGAAGGGACCTTCAAGCCCATCCAGTTCCAACCCAGACACCTTCCCCTACCCCAGGCTGCTCCAAGCCCTGTCCAACCTGGCCTTGGGCACTTCCAGGGATCCAGGGGCAGCCACAGCTCCTCTGAGAATTCCATCCCAGCCCCTCCCAACCCTCACAGGGAGGAATTCCTTCCCAGATAATAAACCCTGCGCAGAACTGGACATTTATCCCTAATTAACAATCGCCAGACATCCCCTAATTATCAATGTCCACATGCTGTCTTTTATCTGAGGGTTTCCAAGTACTTTCTAAACCTTGGGATGCATCCCAGGGACTCAGTGAACAAACAGCTCCTTTGGGGCTGAGAGCACTGCCAGAACCTGGAGAAATGAGGAAAAATCCATCCCATGAAACCTCTACTTGCACAGAGCAACAACGACCCAGCACTAATTCCAAGCTCCAGTCCCTGGGGAGGGACCCCACGATGCTGCAGCCACTCAAGGACAGGCTCTGCCCCACCTTTAAAAGGTGAAAAATACAAATATAGGTGATATTCCAAGGAACCTGTGGGATTCCTCACTTATGAAGCCATTTCCTAATTCTTTTACAGAATCTCTTCCCTGCACAGACGTTCCAGTGGCTCCCTGGTAACTCCAGGCCAGCAGACTTTTCTATCCCAGCTCATCCCATTCCAGTTGTTTCTCCAAAACATCCAGCAAACATTAAGAGGACAGCTGTTTATTTTAAGGAAATCATTCTTGGCACATGAAAATACCGAGCTGCCAAGAGATTTTCGCTTTTGACCAAAGCCCTTCCCTGACCTGGGGCTGAGACAGAGCAGGGCCCTGATTTCCTCCGGTCGGAAATGAAGGGAAGAGCTCAAGGAGCAGCAGGTCTTGGATTCCCACTGGTGACAGAGGCAGATTTACCTCCCCAAACCTGCAAATATTCATGTGCAGGTGTATTTTTATCTCAGGTTCCAGAGTGTCGGTGCCCCAGATGAACCGACCTTTACAGACACGCGAAAGCCCCCCTTAAAAAGAAAGAAACAAATAAACAGAACGAGCTGTTGGAAGGGCAATGGATGCAAATTCAATATCTCCTGATTTTATTCCAGGGTTTTGCCAGTGACTTAATGAACAATCACAGACAAGCCACTTCATGTTGTTTCTCAATACATTAATTAGGAATAACAACGCTCATCTCCCAGGCAGCTCCACAGCTGAAGGTGCTGTGCGGCGAGGATTTCCTTTTTATTGCGTTTAAAAAGCCCACCCCCACTTGGGGATGCAAACAATTTGCCAGAATTTTCCACATCAAAACAAACAGCCACTCCACCAGAACGCCACCAGCAAGAACAACAAAGCTTTGTGCTCACCCAGGGGCACTGCTGAGGATCCAAATTCATTTGCCATGAAAAACTACAGATTTAGGGTCATGC
This sequence comes from Delichon dasypus, assembly GCA_037837765.1. Classification (NCBI taxonomy): domain Eukaryota; kingdom Metazoa; phylum Chordata; class Aves; order Passeriformes; family Hirundinidae; genus Delichon; species Delichon dasypus. Next base: position 1,923,404 of record JBBAXF010000023.1, read on the forward strand.
TCCACTAAACAAAAGTCAAAAGGCTCAGGGAATTTGGTAGCAGATTTTTCCGTGCCTAACGATCCCATTTGGAAGAATATATCATATATGTTTATAAAAATAGACTTTCAAGTTGTCAGCGCTCCCAGTTCTCGCTGAATTTGCTTTCCAGACCTTTTGGAGCTGCCAGAGGAAGGGGAGGAGAAGTTGAGGGGTCAGGACATTCCTGTGTCCACTCCTCTGGAGTGGGGAACTCAGCAGCAGATCGTCTGACACAGCTGGGATTCACCGCAGGGCCCCACTCACCAGGACACGGACACAAACTATTTAATTCATTTGATTCGTTCAATATCCCAACCAAGAGCTGGGAGAAGGAAAAGTTCTGCTGTGGTTCCCTACAGCAGATGGGAGGCACAGAAAAATGACTTCGCTTTCCACACTGGACACACAACATCTGGGACTGGCTTTGGAATTAAAATGGTTTGGGTTGGAAAGGATCTTAAAGCTCAGCTGGATCCAACCCCCTGCCATGGAGAGGGAATAATTCTGCATTCGGTTTTATGTTTTATGGACAAAGCAAAGATGATTTCACTGTTGCCACATTGCTTTGGGTACTGAACTCTTGAGTTCCGTATCTGTTGGAAATTCAGCGATAGAACAGCTATGGCTGAATTGGCTCAGTGTGGCGACAGCTGCAGCGTCTGCATTGAAAAATCACATTTTTCACTGGTCTTTCAGAAATCCTAACTTTTGTGGACTTGCGCTGGATCAAAATGATGTTCTGAGAGCTCCAGCTTGGTTCCAGCTAAGAGCAGCACCAACATTTGCACCAGCTCCCGAAGTACCAGGCAGGGTGGTGACAAATTTCTGCTAAAAAAAAAGAGAAAATTTGGGTAAACCCGAGTAAGGAAAATTTGTGTAATTTGGGTAACTTTGTGTAATTTGAGTAACTCTGAGTAACCCCCAACGCCTGTAAGAGCTGCCAGGTCACAGCTGCCTCCAGCACCAGGTTTGGCCACCCCAGGTCACACCTTGACTGCAAGGGGTGTAAAATCAGACAGAAAGATAACGTCCTTAAAACGTCTCACAGAAATGATGGAAAGAGCCGGAGTTTAATCTTAAAAGTCCTCATTGATCATTTTAAGGACTCCTTGACGTCCCTCTCTTGAAAAAATATAATTCTCTGCAATTATCCCTGCACTCTGAGAGTTTGGCATGGTGCGCTGGGAACCCCTGGGATTGTTGCTGCAGTGAATTCTGTGGGGTTTTTTTTTGCAGGATTTGGAGTAAATCAAGGGGGAGCCAGCAGACAGGAAGAAAATTAGGAGTTCTGCATTTCTCTGTCATGTCACCAGCTCGAATCAGGCAGATAACACAGAAAGATTCCCCCCAGGAGTCGGCTCTTCCCCCAGGTGGGTGTCCCAGCTGGACAGGCATTGCTGTGGTTCTCGGGAGGAAAGCTCAGGGAAGGTGTCCTGGTTTGGGAAGGCAGGCGTCTGCCCGGGAAAGCTGGAGCTTCCCTTGGAGTGGAGAATGTAAACCCTCTTCCTCTGAATTATTGTAAATTTGAAATTAAGGGGCTCTCAGGCAAAGATATGGGAATAGCAGTAATAGTTTTTCATTAGGAATATTAAAATAAAAATATAGTAGTACAAAAAAGCCCCCTAACAAACAGCGCTGGTTCTGCTCAGCCCCATTAGACTCGTCTACGTGAGGAGAGCAGGGCAAAAAGAAGCCACAGAAGGGCTGAAGCACAGAGGCTGATGCAATCATGGCATCGTTCGGGCTGGAAAAGATCATTGAGTCCAACCATTCCACCAGCACTGCCAAGGCCGCTGTGTCCCCAAATGCAAAATCCCTCCAGGGACGGGGAATCCACCACTGCCCTGGGCAGCTGTGCCAGGGCTGGACAACTCTTTCCATGAAGAAATTTTCCCAAATATCCACCCTGAGCTCCCCTGGCCCAGCCTGAGGCCGTTCCCTCTGCTCCTGTCCCTGTTCCCTGGGAGCAGAGCCCGACCCCCCGGCTGTCCCCTCCTGTCAGGAGCTGTGCAGAGACACAAGGTCCCACTGAGCCTCCTTTTCTCCAGGCTCAGCCCCTTTCCCAGCTCCCTCAGCCTCTCCTGGTGATTCCTTGGGAAGGCTGGGCTGGAACAGAGACTGGAGAGAGATAAAGGTGACATTTATTGAAAGGACTTTAGGGTACACCTTGGGCAGGACAAGAGCCTGGCAGGGCTACACCCAAGATGGAACCAAAATGGGCACAAAATGGACACAAAATGGATGACTGGTCATGAGGTTTCATGTTTTTATAAATTTTGGTCCATTTGCACGTTGGGGTTTCATTGTCCCATCCCAGCTCCAGGCTGTGAGCTCCCATCCTTCTCGTTCCTCCCTCCAGCCACCGCTGTTTGTGCTTTGGGGCTGAAAGTTGTCCTTGGTGTGCAGCAGGAGCAGGATTTGTTTTGTGTCGCTGCTGCGTGCAGAGAGCTGAGTGACCCTGAGTGTGAGCTCAGAGCGGCACCCTGGGCAGCAGAGAGTCTGAAAATCATGAAAGTTAAAACTTAAAGCATCTCTGGTGCCCCAGCCCCTCCCCAGCTCCGTTCCCTTCCCTGGACATGCTCCAGCCCCTCCATGTTTTGGGGTGAGGGGTCCAGAACTGAGCCCTGGTCCTGTGACACAGGGGGTGACACAACGGTGGAAATCGTTCCTTTCCTAAAATCCAGGCAGACACATCCACAGCCTCTCCCTCATTCATTTAGCAATTACCTGGCTGAGGTAATTATTCCCCTCTTTCAGATCATTCAGAGCAGATTTATTAATTGTTTAGGAAAGAGAGGCGGCTACAATGTCTTCCATATTTCCTTTATTAATTTTTAATTATTTTCTCCTAATTATTAGGACCCATTCTGCAATGTCCTGGATGAATGCTCATAATTAAAGTTCAAGTATTTGCTCTAAATTAAATCTGATCTCAGCTCTTGGGCAGAGGGAGGTGTGTGGGGGGATTTATTTTTTTCCCCTTTTTGAACAAGGAAAATTGAGGGAACACATTTGTTTCTGCCATCCACGGACGAGCTGCTTCTTTACAAGACAAATATTCCCCCAAGTTAATTTGGAGGTGGTTACATAATGCAGAACATCAATTTTGGGGTGCCATATGGGCAGAATAACGACTCCAAGGCAGCTCTGAGTGCCGGTGACCACTGTTGCTCCACAAAGGAACTCGCTGGGGCCGCACGCTCATTTCATTCCCCACAGCCGAGGAAAAAACCCGAAAAATGAGAAATACTTTACGTTTTCCCACATCAGTACTTCCCTCAAGGCCACAATCCCCTGTCACCTCCTGGCACGGCTCCAATTTATTAATCCAGCCCCACTGCAATGAAAAAACAAAAAATTCCATTTTGGGCACCACAAAGTCCCTTTTCCTCTGGCCCTCAGCAGCAGGCAAAACATCCAGCAGGTTCCAGATAAAAATTGGGATGAACTCCATGAAATACAGTCCTAAAAGCTCTTCGCTCCCGTTTTTCTACAGCCCAGAAGCTGCCTGCAAATAAGCCCTGAAAATCCCTTGTTCAAGAGAAACAAGTCCTAAAAAATTCCCGATCCAAGGGAAACAAGCCCTGAAAATTCCCAATCCATGGGAAACAAGTCCTGAAAATTCCCGATCCAAGGGAAACATGCCCTGAAACTTCCCAATCCACAGGAAACAAGTCCTGAAAATTCCCAATCCAAGGGAAACAAGCCCTGAAACTTCCCAATCCACGGGAAACAAGTCCTGAAAATTCCCAATCCATGGGAAACAAGCCCTGAAACTTCCCAATCCACGGGAAACAAGTCCTGAAAATTCCCAATCCAAGGGAAACAAGCCCTGAAACTTCCCAATCCATGGGAAACAAGCCCTGAAACTTCCCAATCCACAGGAAACAAGCCCTGAAAATTCCCAATCCAAGGGAAACAAGCCCTGAAAACTCCTGATCCAAGGTGTTTTTTCGTGCTCTCATTGGATCTCTCTTTGGTTAGATAGGTTTGTGCTTTAATCCCATCAGATTCTGTGTCAGTTCTTCCGGGGATGTCAATGGAATAACAGAGAATTCCACTGGTTTTAGTGAGGCTAAAACCTGTCCTGGAGAATGAATATATAAAAATAGAATTATAAAAATAAAAATTAAGAAAACTAAAACGAAATATAAATATGAATATAAATATAAGTATAAAAACATTTGTATCTATGGACCTGCAACGCTGTTCTTTCCTCCAGGTTTGATCCTGCAGGACAGCCCAGCCATTCCACGGCTTGAAAATCCCAGAGAACTTCGTTTACATCCTGAATTTCAGGGCTGCATTTGTCCGGAACACAAACCCACCACCTTCCTCCACTCATTTCATCTGATTATGACGATTTATACAGTTCTGAAGGCCAACTTGCTGGTTGGGCTGTTCAAGAACCAGCACGCAATTTACGTGTCTGGGCTTAGCAGTGGAGCTCTGAGCTTCAGAAAGGCGAGAATCCGCCCAAATTCATCATTCCGTGTAAAAATTCCACTCTCCAGCCATCCTTTCTTGCTCCTAGCTCACGTGAAATTCTCTTACACAGGCGTGTGACACCCAAATTGTTCCTCAGAGACCTTCCACAGCATGGAAGTGTTTGAAAACAATGGGAAGTCTGCACAAACAATCCCAAATCACAGAGTCTTAACCCAAAACTCCTCTGGGGGAGATTACCCAGAGTTAAAAACCAGCGGTAAATGCAGAAGAACTTTCTCCGTGCTCCCTCCAAACATCATTCCCGACATTTCTGGGAACTATTTTCAGGCATTTGATCTGTGCTGGCGTCAGTTGTTGCTACCCAGAGTAATCTCCTTTCACAGGAAAATAAAAAGGCTCCGTGAGATTATGTAAAACCAGCCAGGAATAGCAGCGGATATAAATACCCAGGATGGATGGACCGGGAACAGGCAGACAAGGAGGGATCTTTGGGAAGCACCAACCTTTGGATGCCTTCAGCAGGAATTCGCCCCTTTGGGCAGGGACTGCCAGGACTTGAAATGATCCTTTAGGAACATTTGGGGATGGGATTTTGGGAGCTGGAGCAGCTTTCGATCAGTCAGGACTGAGCTTAACCACAAAGACTGAAATATCTCATTTTTAGTTTTGGAGCAAAGCTGGGACCTGTCTAAAGCTGGGACCTGTCTAAAGCTGGGTCAGGTCTAAAGCTGGGACCTGTCTAAACTTGACTCAGATCTTCCTGTTTGGTTCTTAGGGGAGGAACATTTTATTTCTCTGTTATTTAAGCCCATTTCAGCTTTAGCAGTTTTTGTGCTTTTTAAACAGCACTTTCTCTTTAGTTTTTGCTGTTTTGTTGGTTTTTTTTCTCTCTGTGTGTACTTTTTAATTCTTTTCCCTCAATCCTGTGATTTCCCTATTCCACGGAATGAAGAGCCTGAAGCAGAACCCAACTCTAATCCTGGAAAACTCCCTAACTGCAGGGAAAACTTGGCAGGAATGAGCTGGGGCTCCCCTTCCTGCTGAACCAGGTTAAAGTGAGGCTGTTCCCAAATTCCCACTGCTGGCTCCACATGAGCTGCCCAGGACCCCCGATTCCCTCTGGGCTGCAATTCCCAGAGATTTAATTCCCACCTTTGTGCCATCAGTGCTGCTGGACATGATGAGCAGCTTGCAGAGAAAATCGAGGGGGAAGCAGTCAGGAGTTTTGGGTGATTTTTTTGTGAGCTCAGGGGTTTCACCTCAGCGTTTTGGGACTTCCGGAAGATGAGGAGGTAAATTTTCATGTTCCTCTGACATTTCTAACCCTCTGTTGCAGTGTTTTGCAGCCTGTCTGGGAGAAAAGCTCACGGGAAAGGGATGGCGCAGCTCACACACCCTCCCACCACCCTCAGAGACCCCAGACCCCAAGGGGTGAGGAAGTTACACCTGGTTTGCTCTGGGGGAGAGGAATGATCAGCACTTCCACCAGCCACGAGCAGGGCATGTGAACACCTCCTCACCACTCACTGCCATCAAACCTGCAGGGAAATTGCTCACAGGGCATTTTCTCCCCGAATACCCCTTTCCTGCAGAGCCCAGGAACACCTCTGATGTGGGAAATGGGTTTGTGGAAGATTCCCAAAGCCTGGCTGAAAGCTCACTCAGTCTTGTACATCTGTGTGCAAACTCTGAGATAAAATATCCTGACTTAGAAAGGCCGTGGGATGGGACAGACATTGCTGAGAGAGAAATGGAACTGGGAACGAGTTTCAAACGACGGCTTCATGTTGTAATGCACCCTCCACCCCAGAGTGAGCATTTCTGTGTAAGGAAAAGGGTTCCAGATTACCGGAAACATATGAGGAAACCAAACTAGAAAGTTCTCCACTCAGAGGTGGAGAAAAGGAGACTCAGAGGTGACCTGATCACTCTCCACAGCTTCCTGAAGGGTGGCTGTGCTCAGCTGGGGGTTGGTCTCTTTCTTCAGGCAACAACGGACAGAGCAAGAGGACACCGCCTCAAGCTGCGACAAGGGAGATATAGGCTGGATATTAGGAAAAAGTTTTTCACTGAAAAAGTGATAAAGTACTGGCATGGTTTGCCTGGGGAGGTGGTGGAGTCACCATCCCTGGATGTGTTTAAAAAAAGACTGCATGTGGCACTGGGTGTCATGGTCTAGAGATGGGTTGGACTCGATGATCTTGAAGGACTCTTCCAACCTAAAAATTCTGTGATTCTGTGTGATTCTGTGATTCTGCATCTTTCTCTTTGTAGCTGGCTCAGTGCCAAGAGAGAAGCGCCTGTTGGACTTTGTCACTGCTGTTGCCTGTTCTTTTCAGCCTTCTGATGTTCTGCATTTTTGTAGCGGAGTTTGTCACGGCTTGTAACATAAACAAAGCAACAGTTTTCGCATTCCTCCTTGGAGGAGGGACAGTTGATGGACTTCTACTCTGTCCAGTGGGGTCAGAGAGGTGGCAACCTCATTCTCCAATCCCTGGTCATTGCCCGGAATCCACATAAATCGACGTTGAGAGAGAAATCTTCCTCTTTTGCCCTTTTGCCCTGACTGTGAGTGTCGTTCTTTTTGTGTCCGTCTAGCGACACACTGTCCTTCAAAGTCTGTGCCTTTCCCTAATGGCAATTGGGAATCCACCTGAGCTATTAAGTACTAAAGGAACTACACAAAATAACCAAAGAGTTTTTCGGGGCTGCCATAACAGTGCCAGGATGCTCCCTGCACTGTGTTCAACCTGCATTTTCTTTGTGTGCTTACGTTTTTTATTTTCCCTGTTTATTAAACCTTTTATTTTACAAAGCACATCTGGAGAAGTTGTCTCACTACATGATTTAAGCCATTTCTCCGAACGGGCTGGACCCTCAGAAGTACTGGAAACCTAGTTCAGCTTTGCAAACAGACCAGATATTTTGGGGAATTAGAATGGTGGAAGATGCACTGTACCAAACCCACGTGAGGTATTTTTAGATAATTGGCTTAGAAGCATTCACAGCATTGTGTGGCAAAAGCTGATAGGCCAAGAGACGCTTATAATGTTTTGTAGTTAGGAAATAGTTTGGCTTCTGATTTGTGATGGCGTGAGTTGTAACATCTGCACCGTCTCACCCTTCTCGTGAGACTGAAAATGGAATAAAATCTTTTCAGACACCTCTCAGGAGCCCCATCTCTGGGTCAGAAAAAGAATTTTCCCAACACTCTGAGGCCCATGAAAATCACATTTATTGGCACACAGAGGTCACAGCGCTGCTCTCCAGGCGCTGCCTTTGCCTGTGACAAAACATCCCCTGGATGGGCCATTGCAGAGCAGGGAATAAAGCAGAGCAGGGGAAGAGCAGTGCAGCAGATTAAGGAAAATCCAGAGAAGTGCTTTTCTGAGCAGAATGTACACGAGCACTTCCCTGAGTGACGGCTCAGGATCTCCTTAAATCACACAGAGCTGCTGCAAGGACTCCCCTGGCTTCAGCTCCTGCCTGCAATTGACCCTTTCAGCACTTCCCAGCTCCTTTCCTGTCAGTTTATGGCTCCCGGGACCCCCAAATCTCCCAAGCCTTGATCCCTCTGTCCTGCTGTCACCTGAGAGCTCCCTGCCCATGCTGTGAGACCCTCAAGGCCCAGGAACTCTTGGGGACCCCGTGGTGATTCCATCGCCACTGGAATTCCTGGTGCCAGCCCCACTCCAGGTCTCTTCCCTCCTGCCCTGGAAACATCCAGGCTGCGTTTTCACCCTGAGCTGCTCGGAACAGCTCAGGTCCCTGAGCAGTGGCTCTGCATTGGAAATCAATTCTATACCCATCTTGTTCAGCACAGGAGCCTTCAGTGTTTACAGGTTTGGCCATTAAGTCACAACTGAAAATATTATCTTTTATCCTTCCCCCTCTCAAATCCCTGTCTGTCCGTTAGATCACAGCAGAAATTCAGGATAATGATTATAAAAACTGTCAATGCCAATACCCAAACCCCTGCAGTTTAATCCTGAAACTCTAACGCGGAGGAGAATAAAGTTTGAAACAGATTTCACGTCACCATAATTAAGAAATCTGTGAGAGCCTGAACATGAAAAGCCAAAGGCACGCTCTGCTTTTAATTCATTCCACTCCTTACAAACAATGCAGATGCTCTGGAGCCGGGAATTGCGTTCTCTCCCTGGGAGCACAGGAACAATGGGATGTGACAATGATGGAACGCCAGCCTTTACAGCCGATCCCTACCACTGCAAACTCAAGGACTGCACTGCTCCCTGTAAAGTAATTAATCTTCCTCCTCCTGCCAGCCTCTCCTCCACCAAACGAGTAAGAGAAATCCCCGCGCCTCCCATGGTTGGAGCAAGAAACTCCAGGGCTGTCCGCGCGCGGAGCGTTGATGATGAGGCGCTTCACGCCTCTGGGGGATGAAATGCCTCCAGATTTAGGGTTTCTGGAGGTTTTGGTTGTGTGACTGCTCCAAGCAGTCCTCCAGGCCTGACAGGCTGTGGCACCACGAGCAGCACGGGTGACGGAGCTGCCTCCGGGGAGAAGTGGGGTTACACCTCATTTGTGAAGGTGTTTTGGCACATTAAAGGGTTGAAAGCTGCCAAGAGCAGCAAAGTTTGTCCAGGCGAGGCTGGACGGGGCTTGGAGCACCCTGGGATAATGGGAGGTGTCCCTGCCTGGGGCAGGGGTGGCACTGGATGGGATTTAAGGTCCCTTCCAACCCCAAGCCTTCGGGGATTGTAAATAAATAAACGAACACTGCATAAATACTGTAACTATAAATACTGCAGCTGTATTAAAGGTGCTGCCATTTTCCTGCTGCCGAAATATCCCAGGACTCCAGGAGCCAGTCTCCAGCAGGAATGAACATTCATTGCTCATCCACGGCCAGAGCAGATTCCTGGAGGCAGCAGGATCCCCTGCTGCCACCCCAGGGAGCGGCAAAGCTTTTTGGCTGACCTGGTCTCTCCTCTTCCCTCTCCCTGGGTTCTGATCTCCAGCCAGGGCTCAAACCTCGCAGGATTAAAACTCCTGCAGCTTCCGACTGCTCTCCTTTTCCTGTCCCAAATCATCCCGACTAATTGCTGTGAGTGGACAAAAACAAGGAGCTTTTGCCAGGCAAACGATGAGGGAATCACAGCAGTGCCAGGGAGACAGATCTTGATGTAAACCCAAACAAAGCCCCAGACAAGCCAAACCCCACCAGCACGGAGATTGGGATCATGTCTGGAGCCGATTCACGGTGCCTCGGTGGTGTTAGCAGGGAACCGAAATCAATAAATCTGAAATTTGCACGTGTCTATTTCATCCGTTTATATCAGCAGGGCGTCCGAGTCTTTCTTCAAGAAAGCACAGCTAACGGGAGAAGGCAAATGCTAATTTTGTTTGGTGGCTCTTCCTCCATTCAAGTTCACTGATCAGGCAGAAAAATGAAGAAAGATTTTGAGCTTCTCCAGGAGCCATTTGTTGGACATCTCCCCACATCAGCGCCTGGCACAGCGGAGCATCTTTGTGCAGCAGGATTTTATTTGTCATGTTGGGCCAGAAGCAGCAGTTAATAATTCACTGCACAGCTCCACGAAGCTCCCTCGCTCTCTTTCACACAACCTTGCAGTTTCACAGGCTCTCGTTAGGAGCAGCCTAAAATAGTCTGTTATCAGCGCTGCCGTCGCTGGCCGCGATCGTTCTGACAAGGGAAAAAAAAAATAAACAAACCCAGGAACTTCGGGAAGGACACGGACACGTGGAATTCATCCCCACGGGATGGCTACTCCAGAGCTCAGACCCAGGGAGATGGAGGAAAAGGGCAAATCGCCGACACTCAGCTGCTCTCCCAGCCTTGTCACTGGAATCATGGAATGCATTGGGTTGGGAGGGGCCTTAAATCCCACCCGACCCCACCCCCTGCCACAGGAAGGTGTGGGAAAGGGATCTGTAGAGGAAACTCTGAGATAAAAAACGTCCACTTAGAAATGCCATGGAATAAGACAGACGTCGTTGAGAGAGAAACTGGAAGCAAGTTTCAAATGACGGCCTTGCAAATAGACTTTAGATACTTCAGAGAAATAGAACAGTGAAAGATGCACTTTAGGAGGACCCACGAGGGGTAATTTTAACTGATTGGCTTTGAAGCATTAACAGCACTATGTGACAAAAGCTGATAGGCCAAGTAACGTTTATAACGTTTTGTAATTAGGAAATAGTTTGGCTTCTGATTGTGACGGCGTGAATTGTAATGTCTGTCTCACCCTTCTCATGAGACTGAAAATGGAATAGAAGTTTTTAAAATGTCTCTCAGTTACACCATCTCTAGGTCAGAGAAAAGCATAATCCGACAGGAAGGGACACTTTGCACCAGACCTGGCTGCTCCAAGCCCTGTCCTACCTGGCCTTGGAGTCATTTCTGGCTCAGATTTGGAGTTTCTGCTTCCCCAGGCCCTTGGCTGCTGGCACATAATCACCTGCTTGGGGTGCCTGGGGTCAGAACAGTCAGGCTCAGGCCAAAGTGCCTGGAAATAATAGGAGTGGAGGACATGGATAAATATTCCAAGCAGCCAGACTTGGTGATCTCTGATCACCACAGAAACTGCACAAGCGCCGAATAAAACTCTCAGGTAAGAGAAGCGGTTCAGGAACGGCGCCTCCTCTGAGCCCAACACTCCGTGCTTAATTCTGCAGGGCCAGGACACTTCCCGTCCTCAATCTCCAATCTGCCACGTCTGATTTCGCTCAGCTCCCTGATTTCCAAGCTCGTGGGGCAGGGTGTCAGCTCCAAGTGTCACCCCGGACCTCGCTGCGGCACAAAAGCAGCAATTCACACACGCCCAGGTCCTCAGGACAACAAATAATAATGTTATCTGCCGAATCAGGAAAAACACAGAGAGACAGAGCTGCTCCTCTCAGCCGTGAGCTGCTCACCCCAAACCCTCACACGCAGCTCGGAGCGGCTTTGGCCAGGTCTCTCCTGTGACAAGGGGAGAACACCTCAGCCGCTCCTCTGGTTCCCAGGATCCAGAGGGGAGCTCCCAGGATCCAGAGGGGAGCTCCCAGGATCCAGAGGGGAGCTCCCAGGATCCAGGGGGGAGCTCCCAGGATCCAGACAGGAGCTCCCAGATCCAGAGGGGTGTTCCCAGGATCCAGAGGGGAGTTCCCTGGATCCAGAGGGGAGTTCCCAGGATCTAGAGGGGAGCTCCCAGGATCCAGAGGGGAGTGCCCAGGATCCAGAGGGGAGTTCCCAGGATCTAGAGGGGAGCTCCCAGTAGCCAGAGGGGAGTTCCCAGGATCCAGAGGGGAGTTTCCAGGATCCCGAGGGGAGCTCCCAGGATCCAGAGGGGAGTTCCCAGGTTCCAGAAGGGAGTTCCCAGGATCCCGAGGGGAGCTCCCTGTCTGGTCGCGGTGTTGAGCCAGCCTGGGTGGACGGAGCGCTGCTCCATGAGGAATGCTGCATTAGGCTTGGTGCCCCAACGCGCAGGCCCGTCATTATATGATAACATTTTCAGTCGTACCCGGGTCAGAAGGAGCAGAAACCATTCTCATGTTCCTCCCTGGAAGCACCTGGAATCTCCTTAAGGCGATTCCAGCCCAGGATCTGGAGGCCATATGGGAGCGCACACTTTAATCCCCTTTGCTTTCCCCTCCCTGCCCTCTCCCCCCTCGCTCTCACCTCGGGATGTTCCAGAGGGACCGAGAGCTGTTCCCTCCCTGAACATTCCCAGGGATTACCCGGAATGGGGGGATTAGAGCAGGGCAGGCAGCTGGAAACCTCATCCCCCTCCTGCCTCCCCTGGGTGGGAGGGGGAAAATACAATGGAAATACTCCACGGATGTCTTATTTTTGGTGGAGTGTCCCTAATTCAACCTTCAGCCCGTGGTTTAATCACTTTTTGGGAAAACGGGGAATAACGGATTGGATGCTGGGGTGTGAGAGCTCAGGGCTCCATCCGGGGTTAAGGAGGGGAATATTTCAGGGAGAGAGGAGCCCAAAGTGGATTATCTGGAGGCTCCTTCTGGCTTTTAGAACACACAGAAAGGAATTTGTGAGCCAGCTGATTATCCCAGTGTCCTCAGCCTGAACTCGGGGCCACCGAGAGGACAATCCCACACCCCGGGCTTGGGCAAGGGAAAAACGGAAATCAAACGAGGTGCAAAAGGTTTCCAGTTATTTACTTCGGCCCCCGGCAGATAAATTCTGTCCTTATGGAATGCTGCACATTCCTGATTGTTGCTTTATATGTTTATATAAATAGATATCCATGGATTAATATATTCACATATTTATATATATATATATTTATATAAATATAAATAAAAAATTATTTTTATATGTATATATGTGCATATGTATATATGTATATATGTGCATATGTACATATGTACATATGTATATATGTATATATGTATGTATGTATATATGTATATATAACCATATAACTATATAACTATAGAATATAATTTTATATTTATATGTGTATTTATCTATATAGTATAATTTTATATTTGTATATTTATATATTTTATATTTCTATAGTTCTAGATTTCTATCTTTATATATAAATATATAAAGTTATTTTTTATATTTATTTTTAATATTTATTTTATATCTATCTATATGTCTCTATTGATATATATTTACATATTTGTATATTTATATATTCATATATTAATGCATGTCTATATATTTATATATTTATATTTACCTTTTTCTATGTTTAGAGATAAAAGCATATTCTATATTTATATGTTTATATAGAATATTTTCCACATTTATGGCTGGCAGCAAAGTGAAGTCCCACAGGTTTACAGCAGAAATCACCCATCAGATTCTGGTCAGATCCCACTGAATTTTAGGCAATTTATGATTTAAAAAATCCACCAAAACCCATTCATCCTTCTTGCACAACCACCCGCTGTTTGGTTTTTAAGGAGCTGGAGGTTTGTTATTGCTGTTTTTTCTGATTACAGAATTCTGGCGAAGGAGCACGGATTTCACATCCCTGTAGCACCGACGTAGCACCAAATCCCAGGAAAAACACCCAGGAGAAGCCACCGCAGGGGCCAGGCCCCGTGGAAAACAGGGGACAGCGCACAGTGTCACCTCTCTGGTGACATCAGCCACCGTGGCAACACCTCCCCGACGCTGATGCAAACATTACAACAACTCCAGGCCCGAAAGAGGAAGGAAAGGGAGAATAATTCCACCAGACACAGACACAGCCGTGCCTAAATTAAAATATAAAGCCCAAGCAGGCCCAGAGAATGTCCTGATTAGCCTTGAAGAACTGCTGTGCATTAAAGAGACCCCAGAATATATCTCATTTTTGTTTCAGTCCAGTAGAGGAACCCACTGATGCTCTGCCATTCGTTCATTTACAGCAAATATTAACACGGGGCCCAATTTTCTGCCTGGCAAAATCATTTTAATTTTTACCAAGACGAATGTTTGGAAGGGAGAGGAATAATTAAATCATTTTCTACTCCAAAAGAAGCCTCACGGTCTCGTTGCGGGGTTCCAGTGTTTCGTAAATCATCTAATGATTTTCTGCTCGTTTAAATATTGCCTCCCCATCCCAAACTGATTAGCCAAGGGAAAAAAAATACAGGGTGGAGGTGCTTGCAGGAGGGATAAAGTTCCTAAATCATCCAAAAATTTCCTGCTCCTGGGAACATCCCTTGGCCTGGGAAAATGAAATAATCAGCAGGACAAATTTTGGAGCACCAAACCCCTGAGCAGGACACCCAACCTGGCGTCTGCCACAGGCGGTGGAGAAAGGAGATTCATGTCTTGAACCCGAAATGACCTGATCCCTATCAGAAACCAAAGACTGGGATCAGAAATTCCTTCTGATCAATTTAAAGTACCAATTTAAAGACTTCTTTGTCTTGCCATAATGAATCCAGAATTCACCTCTGCTCAATGACGGAAGAATCAAGTTTTAAAAGCATGAGGCTCATATGCAGACACTGAGTTTTTAAAAGGCTGGATTTTTATTTTTTTTTTAAGGGGGGGAGGGAGGAATTTGACAAGTTAACAATGGTTGCAAATTATATTAAAATCATACTGAAAAGAAAGGAAGACTCGCTTGCTCTTACAGGCAGCAAAACTGTAACCTTCCGAAAGCATCATTATTCTGCTGTTAAAATGACAAAAAAATAACCCTCTGCCCCCAGAGATAATGCAATTTATTAGTATTTCAGTGCTGAATGCACTTGTCAAATATTTAATCATCCGATTCTTTACATTAAAAACTCTGTGGAGGGAATCTGCCACTGGGGAATAGTAACAATCCACAGAAGTGGGAATAGTTTTGGAGGATACTCATGGAGAAATACTGGAGATATCTGTCGGGAAGAAGGTTCTGCTGCTGTTGTGCTCTGAGGAAAACTCAGGAGGAGGTGGGGAATGGGAATTGTGGGAGCAGCATCGTCCTGGTGCCTTTTGGGGCTGCCTAAAAACAGAGGCAAGGCAAAATTAAGGGAACAAAAATCAGTTTATTTCTATTTCTGAAAGGGCCTCCAGGTACATTCAGGGCAGACAAAGCCCCCCAGGGGCTGCACCCAAACATGGACAATGGTCACGGGTTTCACTCTTGGATCAGTTTGGTCCATTTGCACATCGGGGTTCATCTCCCAATTACAGCCTCAGCTAATGAAGTCACTGACCCCGAGTTTGCTGCCCCCAGCTCACTTTTGTTTAAATTTCACAGGGCCTGAGGCAGTGAGGTGTCCTTGATCCCCAGCCCGGAGAGGAATTGCTGTGTGTGAGCAAAACGGGGAAGCAGCAGCTGCCGCTGTGTGTGGGGTTTGGAGTTAAACACTAAAGAGCTGCAGGGTCACAAAAAGATGGGAAATGGAAAAAGCTCAAATCCTAAGGCATCAGTCCAGGCCTTGACTTGCTCGATGCAGCCCTGAGGGAAGATTTGCACCCCAGGATTTCTGGGTGTCTCATACGCACAGAGCAGAAGGGGTGTGGGCGCAGCAGGCTCGGGGAATGCTGGCCCTGAAAGTCTGCTGGATGTGGGAATTCCAGGAAATCTGGGATCCCTGTTAATGAGAGGGGCACAGCTGGAAGCTCCAGAGGCTGGTGGAGCTCCAGAGTCTGGTGGATCTCCAGAGACTGGTGGAGCTCCAGAGACTGGTGGAGTTCCAGAGGCTGGTGGAGTTCCAGAGGTTGGTGGAGCTCCAGAGGTTGGTGGAGCTCCAGAGGTTGGTGGATCTCCAGAGGCCGGTGGAGCTCCAGAGGTTGGTGGAGCTCCAGAGGTTGGCGGAGCTCCAGAGGCCGGTGGAGCTCCAGAGGTTGGTGGAGCTCCAGAGGTTGGTGGAGCTCCAGAGGCCGGTGGAGCTCCAGAGGTTGGTGGAGCTCCAGAGGTTGGCGGAGCTCCAGAGGTTGGCAGAGCTCCAGAGGCCGGTGGAGCTCCAGAGGTTGGCGGAGCTCCAGAGGCCGGTGGAGCTCCAGAGGCTGGTGGAGCTCCAGAGGCCGGTGGAGCTCCAGAGGTTGGTGGAGCTCCAGAGGCTGGTGGAGCTCCAGAGGTTGGCGGAGCTCCAGAGGCCGGTGGAGCTCCAGAGGCCGGTGGAGCTCCAGAGGCCAGTGGAGCTCCAGAGGTTGGTGGAGCTCCAGAGGTTGGCGGAGCTCCAGAGGTTGGTGGAGCTCCAGAGGCCGGTGGAGCTCCAGAGGCCGGTGGAGCTCCAGAGGCTGGTGGAGCTCCAGAGACTGGTGGAGTTCCAGAGGCCGGTGGAGCTCCAGAGGCCGGTGGAGCTCCAGAGGCCAGTGGAGCTCCAGAGGTTGGTGGAGCTCCAGAGGCCGGTGGATCTCCAGAGGTTGGTGGAGTTCCAGAGGTTGGCGGAGCTCCAGAGGCCGGTGGAGTTCCAGAGGTTGGTGGAGCTCCAGAGGTTGGTGGATCTCCAGAGGCTGGTGGAGCTCCAGAGGCCAGTGGAGCTCCAGAGGTTGGTGGAGCTCCAGAGGTTGGTGGAGCTCCAGAGGCCGGTGGAGCTCCAAAGCCAGCCCTGATGGACAGGGTGAGGTGCCGAAGGCTGGGGACAGGACAGGACAGAACCTCAGTCTCACTCCTGGATTTTCCTCTGGCTCTCTGAGCACCGAGGTCTGAGCTGACAGAGGGAACAGCATTGAGTTTAACTCGGAATTTAACAGAGCTGACACAGTTCCTTAACTCTGCACCATCCTCTGGCTCTTCTTTCCTGCCCAATTCTCTCAACACTTTGTTTTCATTGCTCCTCCCCAGCTGCCTCCCCTCCCAGCCTGCCCATTCCCACTTTGCCTCTCGATGTAAATCAGGAGTGCACAGAAAATCTCCGTGATAAAACGCCTGCTTACTTCAGAACAATCCCCAACCCTGACAAGTGACCTTTCCATCAAACTCCATCCACTGGTGCCAAGAGGAATTTCAAACCTGTCTCGTGTGAAGAACTCGGGGGCTTTAACCTGCAGAGATTTATGGCTCCGGAGAATATTTAACTTATGAATAAGCTGATTGTTGCTGGCCTCACTCTGTTACAGAGCACTTTGAGTCAGCAGTGTGGCAGAGTGAAGCCTTCCTGCAGGTGAAATGTGTTTCCATCAGTCATTCCCAGGAATCCAGCTCAGCATTTCCAACAGAACCTTTGCCCTGCTCCTTCAGCTCCATCTCTCACCCTCCCCTTGCCATCAGAATCTGGACACGACACGGACAGAGCGCAGAGCTGATTCCTTGACCCAGAGCAGACATTCCCGACACAGATGTGAGCCAGGAGGCAAAAACCAGAGCAGGGAATGCACGGAAGTACATCCCAGCCAGTGCGAGATCTGCCCCCAGAAAATGGAATTTTTCTCCCAGGAAAGCTCTGCTGTTTCAAATTTAATTTTCTTCTAACAGGACACCAAGACAACACCTGCTAAATCCAGCCAAGGAGCTCTGGACTTGTTTCAGACCTTGTAGACAAAAGATTTTTAATGTTTCCAGGAACACAGAACACAGAAACTGAGAATGCCAGCAGAGATTCCAATTTTATGTACGTAACACCCTGATATCCACAAATCCCATGTAAATCTAGGCAATTTATACTGATTTATCTGCGGCCTGAACAACAGCAAACTACAGACAGAACTTTTCTCCTAAAGGATGTGGAATTCCAGCAGGTCTCCACATGGGTTGGTTAATTATAAATTAAGTTTTTACCCCCTGAATAAATGGTAAAGTGTGCTTGGATCTAGGATAAATATATATCTGCCATTTGAGTCACATGGACAGAATTCATCCGCAGGACAAGAAAATCACACTGCAGCTCATCTCATTCACTGCTATTCCAAGAATCATCCTGGATGACCTAAGGGAGGAGCCACAACAGGATCTGACTGAAATCGAACCTCCAGCCGACGGGGTGAGGTTGCACCTTGTTCTCCAAGGCCTCACTGAGAGGGAAAAATTATCAGTTTATATCATTGAGACTTTAATTCTCTTCATCTAAATCTATTTTAGTTGGAATTCCAGCAGCCCCTCAACTCACAGGACTGGGGTGTTTGTCCAGAGCAGCTGTGGCTGCCCCTGGATCCCTGGAAGTGTCCAAGGCCAGGCTGGAGCACCCAGGGACAGTGGGAGATGTCCCTGCCCATGGCAGGGGTGGGATGAGCTTCGAGCTCCTCCCAATGTAACCCATTCTACATTTCTACGCCAATTCAGTTTCTCATCCTCCAAAAATGCTCTCAGTGTATCCATCCTTTCCTTATTCCACCCCCACGGCAGGAGTGGCACTGGATGGGATTTAAGGTCCCTCTCAACCCAATCCACTCCAGGATTCCATGGTCCCCGGTACCACCCCCAGTCGCAGCAGCACCAGCAGTGAAATTCCAGAGTGAGGGAGCTCAAGACAAACGGCGCTCCCAGCCTTGCACCCAGCAGCTCCTGGCGCTCACGGGGTGTGAAATCCCCCTGAATCAGATCCGTGTGATCCGCAGCAGCCCGGCGGGGCCGACTCACGCTGTGCTGAAAGGCACGTGAGCCCCCCAGATCCCCTTCCTGGGAGCGCAGGGAGTGACTCATCCTGCCCACTCCCAAAACTCTGCCCCTCTTTTAAAATTAAACGGATTTTATCTCTGAAAGTTAAACTTGTAGGGTGGAAGGTGTCTGTCTGAGGTTGCAATGCAAGATGTAACCAAAAGTATGTGTTCTGTTATCATCTGTGGAAAGTTGCTTTTTCTCTTCTCTGACCCATTCCGTGTGACTCTGAGGTGGAGGGTGAAGGTGTCTTCTGTTCATGGCCAGCTGTCAAACCAGGTGTGGCAGTGTTCTTTATCCCTTCCAGCACCCATCCTCCCTGCAGGGATCTCTGCTGTTCCTGGGCCATCCGGGCTCACTGCAGGGCTGAGACAATTCCATCATCCATGGGGAGATGCTGCACCCAGGGGAGGAGCCCGGCATTCCCAGCTGGATAAAATCTGGGATTGGGAACAGCAGCACAGCCTGTGTGCACTGGATTGCCAGAGGAACCCCGGAGCCATCTCAGCAGCGCTGGAGCTTCAGAGGAAAACTGCACCCTGCTGCAGGATCATTGCTGCAACAGAACCACATCTGTCACTGCGGGAGGGTTTGATTGGGCTGATACCAGCACCCTGACCAGCAGGGTGCCAGGCTGTGTTCTGACTCTGTCAGGGTTTTGTTTTTTGTTTTTTGTTGTTTTTTTGTTGGTTTTTTTTTTGTTTTGTTTGTTTGTTTGTTTGTTTGTTTGGGGGTTTTTTTGTACTACTATATTTTTATTTTAATATTCCTAATGAAAAACTATTACTCCTATTCCCATATCTTTGCCTGAGAGCCCCTTAATTTAAACATTATAATAATTCAGAGAGAGGGGACATTCCCTGGACATTCTCCATTCCCAGGGAGCCTCTGGCTTCCCCCTGACAGACACCCGTCTTCCCAAACCAAGGCCGTGTCCCTGCCCGTGGCATGGGGGAGGACGAGATGGATTTTAAGGTTTCTCCCAGCCCAAACTGTTCCAGGATCCTGGGATTATAGATTCTAAAGTCCCTCACTGAAAACGGAGCACCTTACTTCCAAATTCACCACACATGGATTGTCACATGCAATTTATTTCCTTAAAAATTGAAGATTAAGGAGTCACAAGTGTAGAATAAAAAGGGACAGCACAAGGAACAAGGAAAAGCAAGGATTGTTGTCTCCATATGGAAAGTGTGCCAGGCAGTAAAATGGCGATATTAATATTAAAATTAATATTAACTGAACCTGTTAATCACTTTGCTGTGATGAGTGCAGAGTTACTGAGCCGGGTGTGGGGGAGGCAGCAAAGGGAATGAAAAGTGAAAACAACGGCACCGATAAATCTGAGCCATCGGAGGGTGGCACTGGAGGGGAGAAGTCACACGTTTCTTGTCCATATTTGCTTTATCAAATCATGGTTTGCTCTCTGTCACTGACATTTACTGTGCTAAAAAGCAGTTGAAACTCACCTGGCAAATTCCAAAAGCCGTTCCCAGCCTGATCCTCGTGTGCCCTATGTGCCAGGGGGGCACAGGCCTGGAATACAGGAACAAGTGCACGTGGGGATAATTAACTTCAGCCTCGTTTGCCTCACCCAGCACATCCCATCTTCCCTCAGAACCAAGAGTTCCGAAGGAAAATGTCCCTGAACAAACCCATGGCTCAGGCATCACATTCCTTCAGCTGCACTTGGAATCACAGAATCCTGGAATGCTCTGGGTGGGAAGGGACCTTAAATCCCACCCAGTGCCACCCCTGCCATGGCAGGGACAGCTCCCACTGTCCCAGGCTGCTCCAGCCTGGCTTTGGACACTTCCAGGGGTCCAGGGGCAGCCACAGCTCCTCTGGGAATTCCATCCCAACCCCTCCCTATCCTCATAGCCAGGAATTCCTTCCCAATATCCCATCTAAATCTCTGCTTTCCCAGTGGGAGCCATTCCCTGTGTCCTGTCCCTCCACCGCCTGTCCCCAGTCCCTCTCCAGCTCTCCCGTAGCTCCTTTAGGCCCTGGAATGTGCTGGAAGCTCTCCCTGGAGCCTTCCCTCCTCCAGGTGAGCACCCCACTGGCTCCAGTGGGCAACACAGGATATAAGGAATTCCCTAGAAGTTAAAACCGAGATGGAAACAAAACTTTCAGATTTCCCGTCTCAATTTTCACACAGATTCATTCATTGGTGAGCTAATTTGGCTCAAGGGGAACTATACACAAAAAATGAGAAAAATCAGAAATGATCAGCCCGAAAAGCCCTTGGACACACCTGGGGGCTGCAGGTCTGCGGGGCGGGCGGCTTCCCAGAGGGATCAGTCTGCAAAGGACCCACCACCAACTCAGTTTTAGGATTTCTTACAGGAAAAAGGAAAAAAAACCCCACAAAGTTCCAAAGGCACCCAGGGAGCAGAGAGGAGGAGCAAGGAGCCAAGACAGCAGCTCTTGTCCAGAGCTTCCATCTCTCCCACTGCTTCCAGCTGCAAACTTTGCCACATCTAAACCATCCTGCCATTTCCTTGGCTCCAGAGATTAATGACAGGTTTTGGAAATAAATGACCTTTTCCAATAAGATTTGTGAACTTTATGCATAAGGCGGATATTTACAGATGCGTTTCCAACCTCTGGAAGCATTTGAAGGAGTCGTTTGGAAAGGTTTTATTGCGCATTAAAGCCTGATGCCATTCCAGGGTGTTCCGGGGATTTGTTCAGTCCGACTCAGCAAGTCCTGGGTTTGCAGGGGGTGGCCAGAGAAGGCAAATGCAAACTGTCAAATCCCATCTCGGTGAGGGCTAAAATCTCAATTGAGAACTTGCAGAGCTTGTCAGGAAAATTAATTACCCTCTTGATTTAAGGAGTTCGCTCCTGTCCCCACGGACAAAGGCAGCATTTAACCATTAAAATCTTACATTGGCCAGCAAGTGACAGCAACTCCTAACACAGCCACAGGCAAACCAGAGCATATTTAAAATAGCCCATCCCCAGTGCTCTATCCCTTCTGTGATTTAATTGGGGTTTTAGCCAAATTTCCCTCACCCCAAACCCTTCCAAGGTTTGCCCAGAACCCATTCCAGTCATCCTCGTATTGCCTCAGAGCAGTGATTCGCAACCTGAGCTTTCTGTGACATCAGGAGGAGTCAAAAATTAACAAAAGTATCCAGGTTATGTGGAAAATGCTTGACTGGCCCCAGGATGCACTCATTCCATGCCTGGCTCAGAGGGATGCTGTCAGCCCTAGAAGCTAAACTCTGAAAAAGAAGAAAATCAGGATTTTCTTCCTCCCATGTTATTCTCTTGTGTCCCGTAAGTTCCCCAGGAAAAGGGAGCCCAGTGAGGGTTTAATGCAAGACACTGACCATGCAGAAGCAGAGTGTGCAGACAGGGGATAAAGCAGAGCTCCTGAAATAAAACAGGTTTTTAATGAGAAAAATGGGCTTAAATGGGTCCAAAGTCTTGGATTTATTTTGGAAGGGAGTATTTTTTTTACCCCCCCCACAGAAGGGAGAGTCAGCCTAAACAAACCTGGAGCCATGTGTTCCGGGAGAGAGAAAATAAACACAAAGCACATAAAACTCACACATAACCTCCAAGGATGTGCAAGGGAGAATAAAAAGAATTGTTCAACCATCAGCCCCCACACTGAGATGTGACAGCAACTGGAAAAGCTGGGGAGTGCACAGAGGAGAAGCTGTAAAAAGCAGGATTCAGCAAACATGGATCAGAAGCACACACCAGCCACAGAACCTGTCCAAGCACTTGCCCATCTGAGACCAGAAATGACGGAAAACTCACAAAAACATCTTTTTTTCCCTCCACCTTCTTGTCCACATAAACCCAGCAGCGCTGTCCAGCCATGGTGGGATTGAGCCTCAGGATCACGATCAGGAGGGGAGGAGAGTTCTCAGGGCTGGTTTGAGTGCCCAGAAGGATTTCTCAATGTCAGCAGTAAAGTGAGGCCATCACCCTGCTCCCTGTATCCCATAAATCACACCAGGAGCGATAAATCCTCCAGCTTTACTCCCCTCCGGGTAAACGGCGATTTGCCAACACCATCAGGGAAAAGGAGCCCAGTAATGCTCTTGTTCTTTGCAGATCTTTTAAACAACCAATAAAATGGGCACAAATCCCCTTTCCTTCCTTACCTGCACGAGCCCGACCCCCAGGACAGGGTGTTCTCACCCAACAACACGTTCCCTGCTGTCACTGCATTCTTGGAATCCCTGAAGGATTTGGGGTGGAAAAGACCTTAAAGGTGATCCAGTGTCACCCTTGCTACGTCAGGGACACCTCCACTGTTCCTGGGTGCTCCAGCCTGGCCTTGGACACTTCCAGGGATGCAGGGACAGCCACAGCTCCTCTGGGAATTCCATCCCAGCCCCTCAACAGCCTCACAGGGAGGAATTCCTTCCCAATATCCCATCTAACCCTGCCCTCCTTCAGCCCAAGGCCATTCCCTGTGTCCTGTCACTTCACTCTCTCCAAGCCCAGCCTGCCTTGGCACATCCCAGGGATGGGGCAGCCACAGCTTCTCTGGGCAACCTCTGCCAACCTTTGAAGCCTCTCAAGCCCTCAGCTCTGTGAAAACCACGAAGAGATGGCTTTATTTGGATATTCAACCCAGGCCCGGTGTGTTAAAAAAATAAACCAAATCCCCAGCAGATCAAGGGTCACAGGAGGTACAATTAGCACAAGTGCCTCAAAATGTCACGGGATCATCAGGGTTGGGAAACACACGTGGGTTGCAATGCAAGATGTAACCAGAAGTGTGTATTCTATCACCAGCTGTTGAAAACGACATGTTTTCATGTTTTGTCTTTATCCCTTCCAGCACCCATCCTCCCTGCAGGGATCTCTGCTGTTCCTGGGCCATCCGGGCTCACTGCAGGGCTGAGACAATTCCATCATCCATGGGGAGATGCTGCACCCAGGGGAGGAGCCCGGCATTCCCAGCTGGATAAAATGTGGGATTGGGAACAGCAGCACAGCCTGTGTGCACTGGATTGCCAGAGGAACCCCGGAGCCATCTCAGCAGCGCTGGAGCTTCAGAGGAAAACTGCACCCTGCTGCAGGATCATTGCTGCAACAGAACCACATCTGTCACTGCGGGAGGGTTTGATTGGGCTGATACCAGCACCCTGACCAGCAGGGTGCCAGGCTGTGTTCTGACTCTGTCAGGGTTTTCTTTTGTTTGGTTGGGTTTTTTTTGTACTACTATATTTTTATTTTAATATTCCTAATGAAAAGCTGTTACTCCTATTCCCATATCTTTGCCTGAGAGCCCCTTAATTTCAAAATAATAATAATTCAGAGGGAGGGGACATTCCCTGGACATTCTCCATTCCAAGGGAGCCTCCGGCTTTCCCTGACAGACACCCGTCTTTCCAAACCGAGACACACACATCAGAACATGGAGTGCAGTCACACCAACGCTCCTGAGGCAGCAGCGTTTCGGACATGGAACTCTGCTCCTCTGGGGTATTTTTACTGACTGTGATGCCTTTGTTGAGCTTACCTAGAAACAGAGGCCGGGCCAAATACAGAAAATAAACGCAAATATATTTTTTGCACGGCCTTCAGTTACATTAAGGGCAGACGAAGCTTCCCCAAGGGGCTACAACCAAAAACAGACAACGGTCACAAGTTTTTCAGACAGATAAAAGTTTACCTTACATCCATTTACACATCTGGGGTTAAACCTCCAGTTACAGCTTCAGGTACTGAAGTCACACATCCCCAGTTTGCTCCCCCCAATTCACTTTGTTTCTACTTTTTGGGGCCTGAGGCAGTAGAGTGCCCTCGAATTTCAGGCCCGGAGGAATTGTTTTGTGTGACCAAAATGCAGCTAACACTTTGTATGGAGTTTAGAGTTATACACTAAAGCAGTACAGGACTTGAAAAATACAAAGGCTGAAATCTTAAGGCATCAGCTGCACCAATTGCTCTCTGAGCTCACTGACAAGCGCAGGACAAAATTCCTTTTCCCTTTCCCAATCTCCGTGTGGCTGATGCGCAGGGACCCGGCAGAGGTTTGGGGGATTTATGCTCCCAATCTCTGCTCCTCCTCACATGACTAATGCTGGTTTACACTCCATTAAAAAATCAGGCCATAAAACTGCCTTCATGGGGATGAGCCGGTCTCCAGTTGTGCGAGAGAGTAAGCGAAACTCAGCTAATTTTATTAGCAAGATTGATTTCTTGTCACTGTGCTCACATTGCTCCTGCAAACTGCTGCAGAGCTGGGCTTATCCTGCCAGCCCAGCAGAAGCAAAAATGGGAATATCCGGAGCCAGTCTGAGAAAAAAAGGAAGGAAATAAACCCAAAGAGAGGCTTGGGCTGGAGAGGGGAAAGATAGAGGAAAGATGGCAGAAAATGGGAAAGTGACATCTGTGGGTCGCCGAATGTGATCTGGTTTAAAATCAACAAGCAAAAAACCCACAACATGCACACAGAATAAAAAATAAATTAAAAACAAAACAAAACAAACCCCCAAAATCCCCCAACAAACCAAACCAAACCAAACCAAACCAAACCAAACCAAACCAAACCTGGAAATATTATAATTAAGTTATAAAATCATGGAATGATTTGGGTTGGATGGGATCTCAAAAACCAAACCAAACCAAACCAAACCAAACCTGGAAATACTATAATTAAGTTATAAAATCATGGAGTGGTTTGGGTTGGATGGGATCTCAAAATCATCAATTTCCACCCCTGCCGTGGGTAGGGCTCCTTTCACTAGACCAGATTGCTCCAACCTGGCCATGGAAACCTCCAGGGATGGGGCAAAACCCCTGCAGGGTGGCACTGGGGGCTGATTTTAAAGAATCCAGCGTCCAGCCCTGGCCATGATGGGTGGTGGAGCTTCCTGAAGCTCCTTCCTGCCCTCACCAAAGCTCCAAATTGTACAAAACTCTGGCTCTATTTTAATTTCCTGCCACATTTTCACTTCCTGATTTCTTCCCCTACCTCCCCTCTGCCCCCAGACCTTCTTGGCCCAACAAGTGAGGGCAGACAGTTCCCAGGCTGCCAGAAGGAAACTCTGGGATCCCTCGGATGCTGCGCAGCAGAGCCCGGAATGAATGATGGGCGTGCAGGGAAATTGAGCCAAATCCAATCCAGCCTTGTTACCCTGGTTTTTCTGAATTTTTCTGAGCCTTTTGATTATCATAAATGGAGTCAGATCTTTTTAGTTATTGTACAATATTAAAAGCAGTTCTACCTTCTTCCCACAGACGTAGCATAAACAAATCCTTTGTTTTTCATTCTCTGTCCTTTGTTTGCGTATTTCTAACCTGAAAACGATTGTAACTGGCAGTTGGTTTAGCCACTTGGCTGAGGGGTGAAAAACCCCAGAAGCCAATCTTCTGCTAGACCCACAAATGTATAAAAAGTAAGAAATAAAACAAAGAGGCTCTCTCCGCCTGGATTTTAAGCTGGACAGAGAAACCTCTGCTCTGCAAAACCTCTTGTCTGCGTGTGGCTGCTTTGTGTGTCTCGGTGACACAGCCTAAGTAGCACTGTCCATCATTCCCAGGGCCAAGGCGACTGCCAGAGTGCATCCTGAGCAGGTTTTCCCCCTGGAATTCTCCCTTGGGATGGGCAGGGACCCTGGAATGTGCAGTCCAGACAGGCGCTGGGTGTTATTCACAAACAAATGTGAGCGTTGTTGCGTTATTGCACAAATGACCACTCTGCAAAGCCATCAAGGCACCTTCTGGCCACGCACCAACACAAACAAACATTCAGGATAAAGGGATTTTTCCAAGCTAATGAGGACAGGAGCCACACAGATGTGGGAGAGGAACTGCAGAGCACAGGAGCCACACGGATATGGGAGGGCAGCACCATGAGCTGTCAGCTCCAAATGCCGTTTTCGAGTTGCCTTTCCTTGGGTTTTTTGTTTTGGGTTTTTTTTTTTTTTTTTTTTTTTTTTTTTTTTTGACAGCACGTTGAAAAGGGGCTTGAAAGAGCAATCAAGGTTATTTTGCAAATTGCCCTGGAAAATCCACGAGCGCATGGGGAGAAGGCATAAAAGAGCCAGTAAATTTAACGGGGAGAAACAAACACAATTATCCAAGGCAGAGCAATTCCAGTTGCTCTAACACTTGCTCACTGGAGAATGGGATCTTCATCACTTCAGGGCCAGAGCAGTTGGATAATGAACAGTCTCTGTGAGTGCTGAGCACCCTCAGCACTCACGGCCGCGGGAATTGTTCCCTCCAGCTGCCAATTTATAACTCTGGGAGAAGGGAAGGGTTTCCTGTCTCTGTTACCGTACTCATTGATTTATTCTTTTCTTCACCCGTCCCCGGCCAGGCTCTGGTTCTTCCCTGCTCTGTCCCATGATGGGTGCCTAAAAACCTCCACAAGAGGGGTTCTGTGCCTCTGTTTTTGGGGTTTCTCACCTGAAGGGCTGAAAGACAAAAGGTTTCCCAGCAGGGCTGATCCCTGCCCAAAGCAGGGGTTTGGACACAGCCTGTGAGCAGAGCCTGCCAGGAGGGAATGGTTTGGCCCCCATCAATACTGAATCCAAATACCAGCTGAGCGAATGTTGGTCAAATTAACTCGATTAACACCTTTGCAATGGGAAATCGTTATCATTAAAATCATCATTATCATTAATAATAATACTGTTAGCATTTATTGTTATTATTAACAATTATTATTATTAATAATAATAACAACAGTTAACAAGGAAAAAACAAGGAGGGGATGAAATAATTTCAGGGAAAATCCAAGCTGGGAATTCAACTGGTGGCTGCTGTGTCCCTGTTTTGTGCTCTGCCCACTGGGTCAGACACCAGGAACATTCAGATTATCTAAATCCTCTGGGTTTTGGTGCTTTTCCAGCTCTGTCTGATTGTTTGGGTCACCTTGTTACTGACTTCTCTAAAGGGGGTTGGAAAACACACAGCAAACCCAAACAACTCAAACACACAGAACAATCCCAAAGAGCTGAACTCCAACCTCAGCACAGGAAAATGTTCTTCTCCTCTTAAATCTCTTTTCAATTTCTCTTAAAAGAGAGAAAGCCACATAATGTCTCTGGCTTTAAAATCTGCATAAATAACCTGAATAATTGATGAGTTTTGCGCTTTATAACCATTATGCACTGAATATGAATTATTCTTTAAAGAAAAACCCGAATAAAGTTGAGAAAAAGAACGGATCTATTAAGAGCATTTTTGGAGGATGAGAAACAGAATTGGCACAGAAATGTGGAGTGGTTTGGGTTGGAAGGAGCTCAAAGCTCACCCAGTGCCACCCCTGCCATGGCAGGGACACCTCCCACTGTCCCAGGCTGCTCCAGCCTGGCCTTGGGCACTTCCAGGAGTCCAGGGGCAGCCGCAGCTCCTCTGGGAATTCCATCCCAGCCCCTCCCCGCCCTCCCAGCCAGGAGCTTCTTCCCAAAATCCCATCAAATTCTACTCTCCATAACTTTGAAGCCATTCCCTGTGTCCTGTCCCTCCATCCCTTGTCCCAAGTCGCTCTCCTGGAGACTCTTTAGGCCCTGGAAGGGGCTCTGAGCTCTCCCTGGATCCTTCCTTCTCCAGGTGAACATTCCCAGCTCTCAGCCCCACGCAGCTGCTCCCACATAATCCCACCAGGTCGATTCTGGTTTTAACTGGTCTAAAATAAATACCCAGACCGGTTCCGTTGCAGTAATTCCTATTTCAGAAGGACCCCAGGCTTTCACTGCAGCCGAGCTGGAGTGGGACGCAGATGTCGACTCTGCTTTGCCTTTAATTCCTTTAATTCTGGGGTTTTTGTGTGTCCAGCACAGCCCAGACTGCCCCAAAATCCCCACCTGCCTCCCCAAAACTGTGCAGCACAAGGGCTGGAGTTCCCTGCAGGCTGTGGGGGTGTGTTTCAAGGACAGGCTGGAATGAGGTGCTTTGTCATCCCTTTCAACCAAACACAAACCAAATCTGTTTCATGGGGTAAACTTTCAAAAATAAACCCCCACATAATCAGAGCGATGTGTTCATTTAATATAAACACTGAATGAATTCACTGCAAATGGTAAAACAAAATTATTCCATCTCAGCACCACCAAATATCAGAATATTCTCAGAATGAAGTGGGAACCCTTGAACAAGATGTTTTGAATTATAACGTTGCTCTGCCAGCAGAGAAATGTTTCCATGAAATGCTTGAAGTTTTAATGAAATTGCACACTGTGACAGAAAACTGTTCCCTAGAACATGTGTGCTCATTCCCACTCCGCAGCGGTGGCTGTGAGAAGCCAGGACTGGGTTATTTTTAATAAATTTATTTCAAGTATGTGATGTAAAATACAACCTGCCACCTTCAGATCAGCAGTTCCTGATAAAAGCAAGGTCCTCTCAGTAATTAAGGGAAGGGAAAATGTTCCTGGAGCTGCCTGCTGTGGATCAGGCACTGACGGATCCGGTTCTGCTGATGGTTTTGCACAATTACCTTCATCCAGGGGACAGAATCACTGAATCACCGGGTTGGAAGAGACCTCCAAGATCATAGAGTCCAACCCAGCCCAAACACCTCAACTAAACCACGGCACCCAGTGCCACATCCAGCCTTTTTAAACACATCCAGAGATGGTGACTCCACCACCTCCCAGGGCAGATAATTCCAGTTCTTTTTTATTCTTTCAGTGAAAACCTTTATCCTAATATCCGACTTATATTTCCCTTGGCACAGCTCGAGGCTCTTGTCCTCCCATTCAGCTGCTGGCTGGTGACAGGCGCAAGGGTCGTGCCCAGGCTGCATCCCAGATCCAGCAGCCTTCATCCTGCCAGGGGGAAGAGCAGAGGAAAGGCTGGAGCAGGTCCAGGGGAGGCCACGGAGAAGCTCCAGGGCTGGAGCTCCTCTGCCATGGACTGGAAACGTCCCAGGCCAGGCTGGATGGGGCTTAGAGCAGTCTGTGTGTCTTAGGCTGCAATGCAAGGTGTAACCAGCAGTTTGTATTCTACCCCCAGCTGTCAAACCAGGTGTGGCAGTGTTCTTTATCCCTTCCAGCACCCATCCTCCCTGCAGGGATCTCTGCTGTTCCTGGGCCATCCGGGCTCACTGCAGGGCTGAGACAATTCCATCATCCATGGGGAGATGCTGCACCCAGGGGAGGAGCCCGGCATTCCCAGCTGGATAAAATGTGGGATTGGGAACAGCAGCACAGCCTGTGTGCACTGGATTGCCAGAGGAACCCCGGAGCCATCTCAGCAGCGCTGGAGCTTCAGAGGAAAACTGCACCCTGCTGCAGGATCATTGCTGCAACAGAACCACATCTGTCACTGCGGGAGGGTTTGATTGGGCTGATACCAGCACCCTGACCAGCAGGGTGTGTTCTGACTCCTGTCAGTGGTGTTTTTGTACTACTGCATTTTAAATTTAATTTTCCTAGCAAAGAACTGTTATTCCTATTCCCATATCTTTGCCCGAGAGCCCTTTAATTTCAAAATTATAATTCGGAGGGAGGGGATTATATTTTCCATTTTCAGGGTGGCTCCTGCCTTCCTTAGCAGACGCCTGTCTTTCCAAACCAAAATACAACAACAGTGGGAACTCTCCTTGTCACAGCAGGGGTGGCACTGGATGGGCTTTAAGGTCCCTTCCAACCCAACCCATTCCAGGATTCCATGAGCTGCAGCAGCATTCCAGGATTTCAGGAGCTGCACATCCTGCTCCCAGATGGCTGCTGTGCTTCAAATCCCAGCTAAAGGGTTTTAAATGCGGTGCCTTTTCTCATTCAACATTTGGGGATCTCAAAACGAGCTCTGGAACCCAAGGGACACTGATGGGACACTCTGGACTTACACAGCTTGGAGCCTTGATAATTTTTTTTCCTAGAAGCTCTGAAATAACAAAACCAGAATCCAAGATGCAGCACCCTCAGTTTTCACATCCCTAAATGATTTCTTGTGTCACTGTTGACGTTGAGGAGGATGATCCAGGCATGGCAGCAAAACAAGGAGGGGGAGTTCTGCATTTCTTAGAAAGGGAATGGCTTCACTCCATCCAAGGCACAACCCCTGCCATGTTTCCAAAAGGTTTTTCCTTCCCCAGCAGGAACACTGTCAGGAAAAATGAGATTTTATCCCCAGTGTGCTCTTAAAGAGTAAACAGTGAGAAAAGCCAGCTCTGAAAGGGAAGCTGGGCTAAAGATGGGCTGAAAGAGACACGATATTTAAAGGATAAACTTTAAATACTGACAAGGGCGTTGAAGCTGTTTGTGCCTGTTTGTGCCTGAGGCTGGGAAATCCGAATTTAGGGAGAGCAGAAATCTGTGGGGTTTGGTCCTCCTCGCTCCCCCTCCTGCCAGACATAAACTCCGTAATTGTCGGCAAACCCAATTAAAAATCCTGGGAAGGAAAGAGTTTTGTGGCATTCACCTCCCCAAAAAGGGGCAGAACCCCTGAGCACCAGCCGAGCCCTGCAGCCACACACTCAGCCAGAGGGAAGGCTCGTTCACAGCCGCACACAGCCCCAGGATGACAGAGAATTCCAGAGTGCCAGGCAATTCCAGGATATTGCCACACAGTCCTGCTGCTGCCATGAACCCTTAACGTTCAAACACCTCCTGCTGATGGGCACGAAAGGACCCAACTCCAGCTCCAAGGAGCCTTCAAACCTGAAGAGCATCCTGCAGGAAAAGGGCTGAAAATCCCTGGATCGTTAACAGCTGTGAATATGGAGAGGAATGAATTCTAAACAAGGAGCCACAAACACTGAGAATCCTTCAATTTAAGCGCTCACCCTTTTTTTTTTTTTTTTTTTTTTTTTTTTTTTTTTTTTTTTTTTTTTTTTTTCCCCACAATTTTTTCATTAGACCATTTTCCCCTCTTCCCCCCACCAGCCCCTGGCAGAGATTTTATTGTTGGAGGATGTCATCGGGGCTGTTTCAGATCTGTCAGAAATAATCTTCTCATCTGCCAACTTCTCCCGGGGAGGAGATGAGCTCATGTTCCGACTGACAAGATGTGCTGAAGAGCCTGGGCTTTCTCGGAGCCTGCGAGAAGCTGAAGTTCCCCCATTGTGTGAATCCTGTCAAAGTTGGCCCTGCAATTTTCCTAATGACAGCTGCTGTCAGCCGAGGAGGGGAAATTATTCTGTTCAGCTGGGAATGCTGACAGGAGCTGCAGAAAGGGCCTGGGCACTGGAGGAAAGAAAAAGGAGCCAGGTATCTAAGGGAAGGCGTAGTAAATTCACCAAGCACCCTAGAAAGACTCAATTCGAGGTATTTTCAGCTTCCTTCCCGAAATCCCAGGGGGTTATTTACTCTGGCAGGAAAGGAATGACACAAAATTTAATAAATCCCCTCAGGAATAATGTTTGAGACACCCAGCCAAGTTCTCAAAAGTGTTTTGGTGTCTGTGACTGCACATTTTGACACCGTTTCCAAGGGCACGATGCAACAGGGATTGTCCAGCCCCCACAAGCTTTCAGTAGGAGATCTGAAATTACCTGAGATTGTTTTTAAAGTCATTTAAAAACGTTCATTAGGTGCCTGTGTGCATTTTTTGGAACCCATTTCCACTCTTTCTTATTGTAAAGGGGACACACCACATGAATTTTGCAATTTCTTCTCTGCCCTAGAGCCAGAGATCCACCTTTGCAAACCCATTTTTTGTGGAGATCCATCCAACTGGGAGATGGACGGGGGGAAAGAAATTGCAATTCCACCAGGTTCTGTTTGAATGAAAATGAGGAAAACAAACAGAGCAACAGGAGCTCTCAGAGCTCCAACGTGAGTCATTCCCGCTCTGCCAACGCCTGCAGTTCCCACTCCAGATCTTCCATCTGCTCTTCCAACAAAGGGTGCAGGTACAAAGGGTGGGAGGCAGGAAGGGGAGGGCTTCCACCATCTACAGTTTCCTCCTGGAGCTGGTGGAGCAGCTCCCAACAACCACCCTGTGGGGTTTGCCACACGTTGTTAAAATATTACCAAAAATATACACATGAATTACCCAGGGGGGGACGTGGCCCTTTGAAAACGGGTTTATTTCAACTGAAATGCATTAAATCAGGTTGGAACAAGAGAAGCTGTTATCGTTTCTCTCCAGCAGCCTGAATAAAGGATTGTGCAAATCCATTCCAACCCGCACCATCTATTATTGATTACAAGTCAGAGGGGTTGAGCAGCTGCAGATTTAATGTGGGTTTGTGTTCACCTGTCCCTCGCTGCCGCACTTTAAAACTTCACCTGCAGGCTCACAGGGATGCAGATTCAACTCTGGAGGAGATGTTTTATCCAGACTATGAAAGCAGAAATGGTTAATGAGGTCCCCAAAGCTGTCTGCAGCGTTTTTCAGCTGTCCTGGTCAAAGGAGCAGAGAGATTTGTTCCAAGCTCTTGGCCACTCCCTGAGGAAATCCGCAGCACATCCTCTCATAAATCTTCCCAAGATGGCTCCAAGCTGAGGAAACTTTCAGAGCAGGCCTGAAATTCAGTTTTGTTTCTCCTTGTAGTTTGTACTGAGTGGGACCGGAATTTCCTGGGAGTGTCAGAGAGCCCCAGCTCACTCTGCTCCCAGTTTCCCATCCAGTGCTTCCTTCCATCCCTACAAACACGGAGCTGTTCCCTCAGGACCTGAACATCACATTGATGATGATGGTGGGGATTTTTTACCTGGCTCCCGGACTCATTTTAATTTTATGTTTATAAAGCTGTTCGTAATCTGCGATTTAATTTTCAGCAAGTGACTCCTGTCTCTTTGTTTTGATATCTCTTGTATTTTAAATAAAACTGTGTTTTCAATGGTTATATGTGAAATTATCACAAACTTGCGTACAGAAATGCCTTCGCTACGTGAGGCCAGCCAAAGTATCCCCAAAATCCAAGAAGAAAATAAACTTTCTACCATCAGGCAGTTGTTGTAATGACCCTCCAAAGCCGCATCCCCGCAAGCAGGGCTGTGCTCAGAACACCTGAAGGGTGGGGAGGAAACAAACTGGACAATCCGCACAAATTCCTTGGATCCAGGAGTGTTTCAGGAACGTTCCCAAGAATGGGATCAGTGATCCAAGCCCTCACTGGGTGAGGGTCTCAGACAGGTCCAGCTGTGTGCAACACGTGGAACTCCAGCAGGTTTTCTGCTGAGGGCACCCAGGTCAAACACAGCTCTGGTGCTGACAAGGGAGAAAAACCAAACCCAGGGAAAAAAAAAATAATGACAATTCAAAATTCGTCATCTCCTAAGGAAGAGATTAAATGTGTTACGAGCAGGAAACTCTTTTCCCAAATGGGGAAGGAGACTCAAGTGCAGTAGCCTGAGGTTCCAGACTTGTATTTGTTATGCAAAACTGACTAAAACGAACTGAAAACAGACCTCAAAAATCCACATGATCACCAAGTCTGGAGTGATTTTTATCTCCTAAACAGTTTTCCAGCTGTTGCACTTGTAATTAACACCACAACAGCTTTTTGCCTTTCTCATTTCTGCTTCCAGGGGAAGAAATGATAAATCAAGGAATAGAGAAAGGGAAGCTTTGCTGGACAATTAGGAACAGCCAAACCAAACAAAGCCCCTGCAAATTATTCCCAGCTTAAAATCTTGTCAGTGTCTCAGTGGCTTTAAATCCTATTCAAGTGATTAGTCAGTTCCACTGACAGAAAGATTAACAGATTGATCTTTGAGGAGGATTAGAAGAAGATTTTTTAGTAATTTTTCTAAGCACGGCGCACACTTTTAGTGGGAAGTGTCCCCTCCCAGACCCGGCTGCTGTATCATTAGGAAAAATTCCGTTCCTTCTCTGCTTCCACAGCCTCTCCCCGTGGATGATCAGGTGACAGAGCCACACAGGGAGCACGGAGAAAACGTCTGAGATAAACGCAGCCCACTGGAAGCGGTGGGGGAAATAGAGAGGAGCAGCTGATCTTGTGGGAACAGCCAGTTCTCCACCCATGGAGAACACCACAGGAGCCACCCGTGACCCACCAACCACCATTTACGGAGCTCTGCCCCCCTAAATTTTTGTCCCTAAAGGCCAAAAAAAACCCAAACCAAACCCTGATGGTGTTTGTCTTTGGTCCATGAAGATCCTGATAAGGTGGGGCTGCTGCGCCCCAGATTGTCCTGGGGCATGGTCCCACCCGCATCCTAAATAAAGCCAGGCTTCCAGGAGCTGCAAGAAAGCATCACTCCTACTAGTTATTTTAAATTCCTATCAATTCTTTCACATCACTTTATCCAGAGCAGCTGTGGCTGCCCCTGGAATTGTCCAAGACCAGGCTGGACAGGCTTTGGAGCAACCTGGGATAGTGGAAGGTGTCCCTGCCCACGGCAGAGGGAATGAGGCGACCCTTGAGGTCCTTCCAACCTAAACCATTCAGGATTCTGTGACCATACCTCAAAATAAAACAATTTAGGTTGAGGAAAATCCCAACAAAAGCCCTGTTGGGGCTTCAGTGGAGCTGCTGGGAGCTGCAAAGCTCCGCAGGAGGAGGCCTGGAGGAGGAACCAGAGGTTTGGCAAAGCCCTCCCTGCTCTGCTCACAGCCCAGTGGATCATGACTTTAAAGATTTAAGGTTTTAGCTAAGGGTTAGAAGCAATTTCTATTGATCAAGATGTAAGTTAGATTAGTAAATGGTAGGTTAATGATTATTAGATGCCCAAGCTAGAGCTAACTGTTATATTATGAGCTTGTTTATAGAAAAGTGGAGAAAGCGAACTGTTACAAGAACAGATTGAAACCACTAAGAACAATGGCCAGCGCCTGGACTTGATATCAATCAATCACCAAGCAGGGGACCTTGGATCCTGCCAGAGGGTCACAGAGACCTGATGAAGACTCTCCTGACTTCATCCTTTGAGACCACTGACCCAATTCGAGACCACCGACCCAATCCAAGAGAAGAGCTGGGCACGTGAAGGACTGAGCCTCATTTTAGTGCAGAGCGGGGGTGGGAGGTGCTGGGGTTACTCATATGTATTGTGTGTAAGATCTTGGAGAATAAATGGAGAGCAAAGAGCCTTGTTCGGGGCGGCCACGCCTTTGGGAGATGACTCCCGTGCTGCCCGTGGTGAATAGACACACCACTGTCTAACTTTAATTAATTAGAGGGTCTTTGTCTGCGATTATATCGGTTTTTAATGACTCACCAGGGCCAGCTGTGATTTACAGAAGGTTTCAGGAGGTCGCTGCCCTCAGCTCTGCCCTCCTCATCCTCCTCATCCCCTGGAGCTGGGGTGCAGGAGCACTGAGCAGGACAGAGAAGAACATCGCTGCCTTCACTCCCCAGGGCTGCTTTGAACTCCCCCAGACACAGATTTGGCTCCTCCACCGCATCCCTGTGGATTTATAACTCCCAAAGGGAGCTCAGCTTGCTCCCAGTCCAATTTTTGTCGTGTTTTCAGTGTTTCTGGTCAAGGGGGTCATGGAGAATATCCCACTCCGAGCAGACCCTCCTGGAGCCAATCCCACATTATCTCGTGCCTCATCTCTACATTTGAATTCCTCAACCCATTTCCTTTCTGGCTTCTAAACACCGTAACAAAACACTTAATGTTTCATTCTCCATAATTTCAGTATTTCATACCAAATAACTTCATTTCAATGCAACTTGAGCTGTTCTCGGCACCACATGTTTTATTATATTTCCACCCAATCAGAAGTACAAAGCAAACAGCTTTATTTTCCTGCGACACCCACTGCCTGCTACAGCGTAATTCCAAGCACTGAAAGCTCCAAATGGATGAAACACCCCTTTATTAGGCACCCACAGTGATTAAAAGATCTGGTTAGGCCAAAAATCTCATTTATTTCCCACCCGGGGACATTTATAGAGAGATAGGAAAGGCCATGGCCTGGAGGGAACCCTCTTCCCACCCTCGCTGATGAACAGAAACATCACAAAGGAATTGTTCCATTTGATTCCTGTAAAAGATCCTTTAACTTTGTTGTAGCATCTGCATGAAGCCTTTGACTTCTGGCTCAGAATTTCCCGGCTCCGCATTTTGTATTTTTTTCTTAATTCTGCACTTTCAGAAGCTGAGAGGAATTCCCCGTTTGTTCTCCCCCAGTCTGTTTTCTTCCCTTTCAGCTCGCTGAATAATGGTTGCATAAAGAGAAGAAAAAAGTGGGTGAGAAGGATCAGAACTGGGATTTTTGAGCTCCCTCCCTGCCCGTTGCCTGAGCATCACATGAGGCAACAATTTAATTTACAAACAACATTCAGACCGCTGAGGATTGTCAACTCCAGGCAGAGGAGATCAACCAAGCAGGATTTTGGAAATCCCATATTCAATATCTGCACCAGGATGTTTTGGCATCTTCTGGAGGTGTGAAGAACATTTAATTAAAGCTGATTCACCTCCGAGCTCCCAGATGTGGAAGGCGGTGGATCGAGGCAGAGATTGTTAATTAAAGGCCCCCTGTCCAGACAGCTTTCAACAACTTGCCCTCAGAAGAAGAAAACAAGAAGTTGCAAGGTGGTGTTTTTATAATGAATTTCCTGGGCATCTCAGGGGAGCAGAAGGTTCTGGGGCTCAGGGCAGCTTTGGTCCTGCTGGAGCTAAATCTGGGTCTAAATCTGGGTCTAAACCTGGATCTAAACCTGGATCTGAATCTGGAGCCCAACCCTTCACTGTGAGTTTTAGAGAGGAGCAAGCCCTGCTGTGGAGGGACAGAACCTGTGCACAAGCAGTTCTGGCCCTGCTGGGGGCTGGAAATCCCTGACAGGAATTCTTCCAACTTCCCCTTTTAATACACAAAGAAACCAAAGCTCGATGTCCTAAAGGACAATTCAAGATCACGAGGTTTTTGTGGGGGTTTTGTGTGGGATTTTCTGCTTGTTTGTTTTGGTTCTTTGTGGCAGTGTTTTTTTTTTTTTTTTTTTTTTTTTTTTTTTTTTTTTTTTTTTTTTTTGGTGTTATTTTGGAGAAGTCTTTTTTTTTTTTTTTTTTTTTTTTTTTTAAACACAGTGTTCCCCCCAAGAGTTTCTGCTTCTCCTTCAGCCAGCTTAAAAACACGTCTCCAAAATGCATTTAGGACATGTCTGCACCCTGGAAAGCCTTGTTAGCATCCTCCTTTATTTGGGGAGAACAAAGCAAGCATGATTCAAGCAGCAACTTCAGTAAAGGGAGAAAAAGAAATGTTATTACAGTTAGTGGGATAAAACCTCTGCAGGGGCTTGACAGCTGAGAGGAAGAATGCAGCCTCAGAGAAATGGAAATAATTAAAGGGGGAGCGTCAGAAGGCAGAATTACTGTGAATAAACTGAGTGGATGCTTCAGCTTGGGTCAAAAACTCATCCAGGCCGGGCTCAGGGCTTGGGGAGGGGATGGAATGAGCAAAGAGAAATAAATTCCAAGGGATCCGAGACTCGTTAGCCCAGTGCAAATCTCTGTGCTGCATTAAACATCACTGCCAGGGCCTGGGAGGGCACAGCCGTGGGATTGTTGGGGAAGGAAAGGTGATCCCCGTCCCTGAGGGAGTGGGAAGGGATGGAAAAGTGATGTCCATCCATGAGGGAGTGTGGAGGGATGGGAAAATGATCCCAATCCATGAGGGAATGGGAAAGGATGGGAAAATGATCCCCATTCCAGGTGAGGGAAGCACACACCAACTGCCCAGCACTGAGGGATCCTGGTTCTTGTTTCTCAGCCCAGCTGTAACAGCTTCACTCCAGGGAGCAAATCTGAGTGAAACCAGAGCTCACCTGCACAATCATCTGAGTGAAACCAGTGCCCACCTGCACAGAGTGAAACCAGTGCCCAGCAGTACAGAGTGAAACCAGTGCCCACGTGTATAATCTGAGTGAAACCAGAGCTCACCCGCACAATCATCTGAGTGAAA
The DNA here is from genome assembly GCA_037837765.1 of Delichon dasypus. Lineage (NCBI taxonomy): Eukaryota > Metazoa > Chordata > Aves > Passeriformes > Hirundinidae > Delichon > Delichon dasypus. The sequence continues at coordinate 1,961,605 of JBBAXF010000023.1, forward strand.
CCAGTGCTCATCTGCACAGAGTGAAACCAGTGCCCGCCTGTATAATCTGTGTGACATCAGAGCCCACCTGCACAATCTGAGTGAAACCAGAGCTCACCAGTACAGAGTGAAACCAGTGCCCACCTGCTCTGAGTGAAACCAGTGCCCACCTGCACAGAGTGAAACCAGAGCTCACCTGCACAGAGTGAAACCAGTGCCCAGCAGCACAGAGTGAAACCAGTGCCCACCTGCACAATCTGAGTGAAGCTAGAGCTCACCAGTACAGAGTGAAACCAGTGCCCACCTGCAGAGAGTGAAACCAGTGCTCACCTACACAGAGTGAAACCAGTGCCCACCTGCACAATCTGAGTGAAACCAGTGCCCACCTGCACAGAGTGAAACCAGTGCCCACCTGTATAATCTGAGTGAAACCAGAGCTCACCTGCTCTGAGTGAAACCAGTGCTCACCTGCACAGAGTGAAACCAGCTCCCACCTACACCCCAAAATCAAACAGCTCCTCAGCCATTCCTGACCCCGCAGCAGCAGCACATCCGTGGATCAGACACCAGCGGATCTCTCCCGGAGGGTGACACCTCCTCCAGACCAGCTCCTTGTTTGGAACACCGAACTTTCACCCTTGCAAGGCACACAGCCTTTGGGACGTCACCACAGCCATGGTAATAATTCAAACTTGGAAAAGAAAAGGCAAAAATGGTGAAGATTAAACTTCCCAGCTGCTGCTGAACGTTGAACAGAGGTTTCTGACCACCTAAGCAATATGAAGTGATTTTTAATGGGCAGATTGGAGTAAGCCGAAGTGGCAGGAGTGGGAATGAACGGTTGTTCAATAGGAAGTGACAGTGAGAACACCCAAGGGTTGCTGCTTTACTCACTTACTGTGATTAACAATGTTGTCCACAAAGATTGAAACTTAATTAACATTTTTAAATTGTGCTTTGACATTTTTAGCTCTTCCTATAAAAGCACTTGTGCAGCTGTGTGGTTACAACAGAGCTTTAACTGTTTGAACCCCTCACCCACTGGAGCCTGATTGTGTTTGACTCCTGACAACAAAAACACCGAAATCCTGATGCAGCCAGCGTTCAAAGAGCTGCTCCAAGCTCCTGCAGTGATTCGGTGCCTGAGATCAGAGCCCTCCTTCTCAAACAGGATTAAATCCCTCGCAAAATGTTCCATCAACTTTGGCAAAAGAATTTTGCTCAAATGGGATCTCGGGAGCAGAGGATTACAGTAAGCTCGACCCTGGTGGGTTGATAACGCACCTATCTTTGGGTGAAAAAAACAGGGAATTCGAGCTCCTGCAAGGATGTTTTGTTCACTGCTCCCACTGAATTTCCAAAGTGGGCTTCCCCAGTAAAGCAGGAGCACCAAAGAAGATGGAATGGGACAGAATTCTCTCCTTTCCTTGTGAAAGGGCAGGGCCTGAAGGAGGAAACTCAGAATTATATTTGACTTTGCGGTGCTGAAGTCAGAGCTCCTCGAACATTCCCAGTTTCCCAGGAGTTCACTCTCTTTTCCAGGTCACTCCTTGGCTGTTTCACAGGTTTGATCCAAGGACAGTTTCTCTTTGGGTATTAAAAAATAGGACAGAAGGACTCTGGGAAAGAAGGAAATATATTTTATATATTTTTCTGAGGACAAAATTAAGTTTCTGTTAAATCAGTGAAAGATAAGATATAACTTCTATATAAAATATGTGGAAAAGTGGGGAAAGAAGGAAAATTTTGAGTTCTGGTAGGAAATCCACAGGCCCTTGAAGTCTCCCACATGCACCAGAGAACAGGTCTCATCTTTCGAGCGGGAACACAATGGATTTAATAAATTCCCTCTGCTGGGAGAAGAAATGTAAATACCTGGAGTTATATAAACACTGCAGCAGGGCAGTGTGGACATGCCCGGCCAAGCCAGGCTACAGTAAACAACTCTCCCGTGATTCCACGGAATATTTAACAGCTTCATTTAGGAAGCAGAGCTGTTTCACCTTTTCTATGTGCACCAGGTGTCAAGACACAATCACATATCAATCTATTCAAATCAACCCCAAACCAGAGCCTCTTGTAGAAAAACACAATGCAATTAGGAGGAAATGGTCAGCTCAATATTGGCCCACTAATGAGAACTGCCTTGATGAAATGACTATATTCATTTAATTAAAAAGCCCATTATGGACCCCATTCAAAGTGCTGCTCACTGAGCTCTTTCATATCAATCTCATTTGTGTTTGCAGCATGTTTGGGGCATTATGTTGATTTGTGCAAGCAGGTTCTGGAGAACAAAGTCTTGGGCAAAAAAAAAAACAACCCACCAAACCACTTGGCCTCTCATGAAAGGGTTTTACCAGAGATAAATGTATGCAGAGATGAGTATGAGCACGAATGGTTATTTTCTGAACTCCCTGAAGCTCGGGTTCAGGAGTAGGAGGGATGTAGTAATTCCCAACCCGGAGTACAGCTCAACTCCACGTGCAGCAGTGGCTGAATCACCACAAACTTCACTCAGATGGTTTTAGAAGCATCACTGCCACCCTGGAGGAAGGAGGATCTGTGGGTCTGTTTATCTTCTTTTCTTCTTTTAAATTCAGGTTTAATACCCGAGAGACGCAGTTCATGTTTGGACTCAGATGTTTATTAGTTCTTATCTATGTTACAGTCTCACAAGCTGTGAGTTCTTGCTAACAAGGTAGAAAATGTCTTTGTCTCTGACTCTTTCCAAGGTCTTTTAAGCACAAATTGTCCAATTATGAGACAACACCTGAATTATTTTTACTTTTAACCCAATAACTAACCACCCGTGGTCTGCAATGAGAATTTTTCTATCCAATTTCAAGAAACCACCCAAACCCAGGAAGAAGAAGGTGAAAAAGAAGGACTCAGCCTCCACCCTAAATCCTCCATCTCGCTTTCTCTCTGTTCCTGTGTTCTGAACCCTTCAGCTCTCAGTTCTGCACCCTGTGCTGTCACACACTTCTATCCAAACCACACACCCACAATCCCAGCGCTGTCACTCCATCCTGGAGCCTTTTCCACGGCCTCAGGTCAATGCAGGGTTTGCCGGGGGGTCAGAGCCTGGCAGCACAGAAAGTTCTGGAATTCTCAGCTTCCAGAGTTCCAAGAAGGAACCTGGAGGGGGGTGCTGCAAACCCTTCCAGCAGCCCCTGGCTGTCAGGGAATCCACAGGGAAACTGCATTTCTCTCCCTCACACACACAGAAATCAGGGGAAATGCAGCAGGGCAGAATCGAGGGTGGATACAACAGGACATTTTGTCCAGCGGATTTTTTGGCCTTCACTGAACAAATAGGAGTTGAAGCTGAAAGATGCTGGAGAACATCGACCACTGCTGCGTGAAAACTTGAGGGAAAGCACTGCAGTTTTATTTAGAGCAAGTGAAAAAGCTTGTAATCAGCCAGATGCACAACTTCTGCTTTGACAAGGCACTGCCGGGATAAGCAGCTGGATTTTTATCCCCTTTACCTCAGAGGCTTAAATACCGTGGAGCAAAAGCACCTTCAATATGCGGAGTCACTGTTAGGACAGACAAATTCCAAAAGGTAACCCCAGCACAGGCAGAGCTGCAAAATATTTGCATGTTCAGCTCAACCCCATCCCTGAGCTGACCCAGCTGTGAGAAATTCACTGCGACCTGGGAAATTATTTGGAATCTCAGAGATTAGAACATAAATCTTTGCTTATCACAGGCACAACTCTGTGTGTTGAGTGATAAATATCCAATATCCTTCCCCCACCAGGCCCCTGGTAGCACCAGTAGAGCAGGAGTGGCAAAGCAGGAAGAAAAAAAATCTGATTTGCACGTCTGATTTGTGCGGCTTTTCTGGGCTCTGGGGCTAAATATGGCCCGTGCAGTGTGTGCCTAAAAAAGCCAGGAATCTGCATTTGGATAATATCTCAATAGATGGGATGGCCTATGGGGGTAAAGAGGGGCCCAAGGGCTGAGGGGCTCAGTGCTAGGGCTGGAATATTCAATTCCAGGGCTGAAATACTCAGTGCCAGGGCTGAAGAGATCAGTGCTATGGTTTAAATATTCACTCCCGGGGCTGAAATATTCAATTCCAGGGCTGAGAAGCTCAAATCTAGGGCTGAGATTCTTAGCTCCAGGAATGAAATACTGAGTTCCAGGGCTGAAAGGCTCAAGTCCAGGCTGAGGGGCTCAGTGCCAGGGTTGAAATATTCAATTCCATGGCTGAGGTTCTTCATTCCAGGGCTGAATGTCTTGATTCCAGGGCTGAAATAATCAATTCTAGGGTTGAAATCCTGAATTCCAGGCGGAGTGCCTCAATTTCAGAGCTTAGGGCCTCATTCCAGAGCTGAACTCCTCAGTTCCTGGGCTGAAATCCTCAAGATTTTGAACTTATCCACAGCAAGGCCTGACAGGGAGGACCCAGCAGACCTCGCTCTCTTTCCTCCTTGTGTCTGGGACACTGGGAGAAGGTTAAACTTTCTTAAAAGGCATCAAACAACATGAAATGAATTTTTTTTCTGCACTCTGGGTTATCCTCAGAGCTGCACAATCCCTGCAGCCCCAATTTAGGCAGCCTCTTTTGTTGTGACCACTTGGGAAAGGCCAAGCATCAGCCTTGTCCCTTTCCAATGACTTTGAGATGAACTTGGCCTCCTCTCCTCCTGCACCAGGAAAAAAAAATTCCAACGCATTTAAAATTGCATCAAGCATTTTAAAGGGGGCTGTTGAGAGGCAAAGAGCTGCTTAACTCCCAGCCATTTGAGGAGGGATCGTAATTTTGACTCCAAAATCAGCCTTTGCTCCAGCAGTTTTCGGGATCAACACGAAACCTCTCCTTCCCCTCAGCACAGCCTGGACTTCAAAGGTTTCTGAAAGCAGCAGACGCTGAGAATTATTTAAGAAAGAGGGACGGCAGACAGCTCTGCACAGCCCTGCTTGCCCAGAAACCGCCATCCCTCCGCACACAGGATGTGAAAACAGACAGAAAACACAACAGTGACCCTGGAGATCTGCTTTGAGCTGTTCCAGCACCCGGCGATGCTCGACCGCGAGCAGCACACCCCCGAATTTTGGATGTCTGCACATCAGGAACCCGCTGGGGCTGGCAGGAAAACACTGCCAAATGAGCCCAAAATCTCAGCTTTGGTGCTGAGTGGCTTGGTTCCGACGTTAAATGTTTTCCAGGCGGTTCAAAGCCTGGGATTCCAAAACCCCACCAGGAGTTTCGACACGATGCTTATCAGTCAAAATGAATGTGTGTCAATAGTTTTGACAGAAAAGTGATTATCTGCATTATATAAACCACGGGATTTCATGACTGTTCCTCGGCAGATCATTAAAATACATTGACATTTTGATTTAAGTCATCCTGGATATTGCAGTGACTCTACGCTGCTGCTCATCCCAAAAGGGGGTGAAGAGCAGGGCAAGGCTCTGAGCTGCTGGAGAGCTGGGATCAATTCACGGGCAGCTCCTTCCGTCCACAGCTCCCGGAAAATTCAGGGAAAATCTGCTCCTGCAGCAATGGAACGTGCCCTTTTCCCTCTGGAGAGAGGAGATGGCAGAAGGGAAGGGTGGGGGAACAGGGGTGTGGGATGGCTGCAGGGTCACTCCGAAATCATAAAGTCATGGAATTATTTGGCTGGGAAGGGACCTGAAATCCCATCCAGTGCCACCCCTGCCATGGGCAGGGACACCTCCCACTGTCCCAGATTATCCCAACCTGGCCTTGGACACTTCCAGGGATCCTGGGGCAGCCACAGCTCCTCTGGGAATTCCATCCCAGCCCATCCCCACCCTCCCAGGGAGGAATTTCTCCCCCAGAATCCCATCTCCCCCTGCCCCTGGTGCTCCAAAGGGGTGGAACTGGCTGGTCTTGACGGTCCCTTCCTGCGATTTTGTGATTCCCAAACTTCCCTCCTGCCGCTGGGAGATGTTGGTTGCTCCTGCTGGGAAGAGCTCCACAGCAGTGGTGATTATCCTGCAGGATCTGTCACCTCAATCAGCCCCAGAACAGGACAATTTATTCTCAATGCAACATTAATTTCAGACAGGCTGAAGTGAAGTCTTCTAGTGGCTTAATGCAAAGAAGGGGGAGAAAACACAAATATCCCACTAAACACTGGTAGTTAAGGATAAAAGGGAAAATAACAGCTATCATGGGATGGAATTCATCCCACCTGTAGGAGAGGCATTGCAGACAGAACGAATAATCAGGAAAAATTTAAAAAAACCCCAAAAAACCAACAGGGCTTGTCTTATCCATGGAATTAAATCCAGATCCTATAGATAACAGCATGTACCCCTTGAGGGCGGGCAGTTTTGGGTATAGAAACACATTAAATACCTGTGCAGGTGGATTTTAAAGCCCTGAGGCTCCTTTGAAGCCACCTGTGACTCAAATAAAAGTTTCAGCAGCGTGACTGGAAGCAACAATTTATTTTTTTTTTTTAAAAAAAGATAACCCCGTTCTATTTTGCCACTTCCAAGAGGACACGTTTCCAGCTCAGAAGTTTCAGAATGGCTTTTTGGGGATGGAATATTTTGGTTTTGCAGGGCTGAGCTGTCAGGAGTTACAAACAAGCTCTGTGCAAACAATCAGAGCATTCACGGAGCAGTGCGTTGGAAACTTGGATTTATTCACTGCCACGCTCATAAAAGCACTCGCTCTTGTTTTACCCGTGGATCAAACAACGGAGGGTTTTTACTTTATTTCTAACTGTCCTTTCAAATGTTCTTCTGGCTCCCAGGTAGCTTTTCAAGGAATAACAGAAGTTTGCACCATTTGGGGTTTCATTCCATGGCCTCTCCTCTAATTTGAGGTTTTCCTGAAAGACACCTGATTCCTGTGCTGTATGAAGAGGCTCAGTGAGGTTTTCTTCCCCCAGTGAGCTCTGCTGGCAAATTCATTTCTGCTGCTCCACCAGAGATTCTGGCTTCCCTTCCCAAACGCAAATATCCGAGCGCATGCGTTTCGTGAGAGCCACCATGGGAACTTATTTCCACTCCAAACCATCCGGCCGGCGCTCGTCACCCGAACGCAAACACCAGATGGAAGAGACCCGACCACTTCCCAGAGATCCCGCTTATTTAATGTTTTCTTCCCAGGATGCCTCCACAGTGAGTTCAATGCGTTGTGCAACCGTTCCTAGTGAGTGAGGGGCCTGGCTGCGCCTCAGCTCCGTCACTGCACACCCAGAAATCCAAGGATTTCAGTGGGTTGGGAGTGAGTCGTGGAGGAGGAGGAGGAGGGCACACGCTGCAGTTACAGGTGGCGAAGCCAGGAGCTGATGCTCAGCCACCAGGCACCACTGTCACCCACAGGGGATGGCTTTGAGCTGCCAGAGAGCACGGGGAGAGGGGATTTTGGGGAGGAATTCCTCCCCAGGAGGGCGGGGAGGGGATGGGATGGAATTCCCAGAGGAGCTGTGGCTGCCCCTGGATCCCTGGCAGTGCCCAAGGCCAGGCTGGAGCAGTCTGGGACAGTGGCAGGTGTCCCTGCCATGGCAGGGGTGGCACTGGATGGGATTTCAGGTCCTTCCAACCCAAACCATTCCATGATTTCATGATTCCACGATCACCTGGAGCTACCAGTGGTGTCCCTGTTGTTTGGGGGGCCAAACACACAAGAATTTATCTCCTCTTTCAATAGCTCTCATCTCCAGGGGTCCCCACACCAGATCCAGCTGTAGGGGCTGTTTCAGACCAATCCACCCCACGTGGAACTGGAGGAAGAAAAGCTGCTCATTCCAAGGTAAATATGGAAATTTCTGTATCAGGGAGTCGAGAGTGTGTGGTCTTGGCATTCCCTCCATCATTTAAGTCCTTTAAAAAAAAAAAATCCACATTTTTTTCTTTACTCTGTATTTCTTTTCTGCTTTTGCCTCCAGCAGGTCCCACAGACGCTCTGCATCCCCTTTGCTGGGACATCCACGGAGGAGAGCAAACAGCTTCCCAAATTAGTTCTGATCAGCTGTCTTTGAGTCACATCCCTCCAACCTCTGTTACTCCCCGGATGTGAATGCAGCTGGAGGTAACTCGCAGACCGGCAGATTTTCAACAAATGCAAGATTTGCACTTGCTGGCCCCTAAATCTGCTGGTGCTGAGCGACCTTGTCTGCTCTGGCTTGGAAAAGGCACCGACCTGCTCCCAGCATGGGCCAGCCCACGCTTCGCTCCCTCTGGAATGAGGGTGGGTGTGATATATAATATAATATAATTTGTGTTAAGTGTTATAATATGTAATTCATTCTCTGTAAATGTAAGTTTTATTTCTAATCGAGTATACAACGGGTTAACTGGGACTGAAACAGCACGGAGCGGGGCACGGAGGGGGGCACAAGGGATTCTTTTGCTAGAGATTGCACGGGAGGGACATGAGAAAACTATGCCAAGAATTACAGGAAAAGGGACACGAGAAAACTTCTGCCGGGAATCGTTAGAGGAGAACAAAAATGACGGAAAAGGGAGATGGAGAACCCGGAGAACCGAATGATCACATCAGATCGATATCTTATCTGTCCCCGCCCGACATTAACATCTCTACACCGTATCCAGACACAGCAATCACGACATAGAACCCAATGATCACATCAGATCGATATCTTATCTGTCCCCACCCGACATTAACATCTCTACACCGTACCCGGACACAGCAATCACGACATAGAACCGAATGATTCCATCAGATCGATATCTTATCCGTCCCCACCCGACATTAACATCTCTACACCGTACCCGGACACAGCAATCACGACATTGTTCTCCAGCGCAAATCCATTCAACCCCACCAGAACCCCACCATGAATATCTAATGAAGCTGCCTCAGAAGGGGGAGCCTTGGGGTCCCGATTTTCTCTCAGCGATCCAGTGTATAAAAATCGACAGCCTCAGACCAGAAATGTGAACTTGGGGGGTGACATGCTGACAGAGTGTGTTACCGTGTTCACCCAGCGCCGAAACCCCGGGGTTCGACGCTGTCCTTTCAATTGTGGCTATCGGAGACTGTTATTTTGTCTCAAAACAAAATTCTAAATTTTGATTTACTGAATTTGGTCTATCGTATTTATTACAGTGGGGCTGCAGGGAAGAAGTTTTTATCCGGGGTGAGATGGGATCAGCCCTGGGCTGTGTGCTCTGGGAGGTGCCACCTTGTCCCCAGGGACAATTCAGAGCAGCCCCCGGAGCAGGGAGGTTATTCCAGGCCTTCCCACGAGCAGCTCTGCTCTCTGTTCCCTCCCCGCCACGCAAAAGGCTGAGAGAACAATGGAATTATGCTCGTGAATCAGCAGCACTGGGTTATGAAAATGTGAGAGGCTAATGAGAGCAGCTCCTTCCTGTGTCACCGCAGCAGTTACAGCGGGTCTGGAGTTTGGGAGAGCCGAGATGAGAGATATTAAAGATTCCGCTCTCCCTTCCTCCGGTGCCAGCAGATAACACCAACAGCTTCCACTCACAGCAGAAATGACAGGGCTGGCACTGAATTAACACACTGCAAGGCACGCTATTATTTCATTCAAATATGCTCTTTGAAAAACCCTCCTGGAACTCCGAGGACGTGGCACAAACCCAGCGCTGCCCGGACTAAAGGAGGAGCTGTCCCAGGGCCTCCCGCGGGCATCTGTCACCAGCCTGAAATGTTCCATCCTTCAAATCCTGCAGAATTTCGCCCTCATGGAAGGAAATTGCTGCATTCCGTGCCTTTCCCGGGTTCTGGCGGCTGTTGGTTCTGCCAGCTGAGGGGCTGACAGGCAGCAGCGGTGTAAATCTCACGTCGGGGGTGTGACAGGTGAGCAGAGAGCAGGCTCGAGTGGTGCCCCTGCAAACTGCGACATCAGCACGAGCTGGGCACAGAGAAATCCAGAAACAGTCGAGGAAAACAATCCCACCCCCACTGTGCAGATGAAAGCCAGCTCTGCTTCTTTTCATAAATAACATGATGCTGGATTCTACCACCAGGTTTGCATCACAGCTTCAATAAGAGCTGCCACGCAGACGTTAAGAGTTCTCTTTGCTAATACTGGTTCTTAATTTTGTCATTTCTGAGCTCAATTGAGGTTATTCTCCCCCTCACCCTCGATTCCTGCAGCTTAATGCCAGCAGTAACTCTTTCATCCACTTAAGCGATGACGTGTTTATTATAAACAGAAATTAATCCCCAACAAAAACCAGGAGTCGGTGAAGAGTTAAAGCCAAAATCGCCAGCTCCTGGGAACAACACACGCCAGATTTTTCCTGAGCTTCCCCAAAAATAAAGCACAAGGCAGGGCTAAAACTGAACCAAGCCTAAGCTTAAATAAATCAACCTGTTGTTAAGAAGATTCAGACAAGGTCCAGGAGCACAGCCTGTTAATAAATCCATCCCTGACCACACAAAAGGTGTCGTTGAAGCCCAGCGTTTTATGATGCTCCAGAATAGAAATGTTTTTCTCTAACAACACCAACAGATTCCACCCTCAACCCATGATCCTGCCAATAGACAGCTCATTATCAGCCTTGTCCTTATGGCTCATTAATTTTTCAAAAAGGGGGGGAAAGAAATGGAGAAAACGAGGGATCTGTGGGGTCTGCTAAGGATTAAAGGGAATGGTGGCGCCTTCTGCCTGTGCCTCCTTGTCCTTCCTGCTCCAACCTCGGCATCCTTCCTGGCTTGAGGAAGGGCAAAACACCAGGAATAAAATGTGATCCAGTGGCTGAGATGGATTCCTTCAAAAACCAAACTCCTCTGGGAGTTCTCTGTTAAAACAAAGGACCAAGGATGTAAAAAAGGGGGTGTGAGGAAGGGAATCTGCATTTGAATGAGTGAGAAAAATTTACCCCCCTCCCCGATTTCTGAACTCTTTACCTTTGAAATCCCTGCCTCAGCTCTCCTGGGACAACTCCAGAGCAAAAAAACACTTTGGAAAGGTTTTCAACAGATTTCAACCATTTAATCCCCTTCCATCAACTAAATTTTACCATTTGGTTAAAAAGCCATTTGGGGTTTTTCTACCATTTCCCCATTTGCTTCCACAGGAACAAACCTGCTGGAACAGCAAAGGGTTTCTGGAAGTTTCAGCCTGAACATCCAGAATTCCCAAAGCTTCTGCAGTGAGTGGGTGCACGGGAGCTGCTCTGCGCTCCTGGCAGATCAGATTATCCAGGATTCATCCTCCTGGGAGAACACAGATCCTGACGAGTTATTGCTGCTTTTTGAGTTATTGTCCAACCCCACATTCGGTTCACAGGGAAGGGACGAGCTCTATTTATACAAAAAAGTTGAAATAACGTGCTCTAAAACTCTGTCCCCCTGAGCCTCAAAGCCTGGCAGTGGCTGTTCCAAGTCACCATCCGTGACGTCCTCCAGTGTCTCTGCAACGACTAAAATTGAGGCCGGCACAAGAAATAGGGGAATAAAAAGTTTTAAACCCCCCACAAACCACCAAAAAACCCCCCAGAAAATCAGAAATTTGCGTTCCTGAGTGTTTCAGAGGATGGAAATGCTCCCTGTGGACACAGGCACCTGGGGAGAAGCCGGCCCAAGGTGCGTTCAGGACGAGCAGAGCGATGTGTCCCCATCTTACATGAGGCAGATGTTTCCTATATAAGGAAAAGGGTTCCAGTTTCACCCCGGGACCTTTTAAAGGAAGAACTCTAGAAGTTTCCATGCCCTCCTGACCGCCAATGCCAGGACAAAAACACTGATAGGTGTCCTTAGCCGTTTCTCAGAATTGTAGTTATTTTCTATTGGGCTGTTCCCCAAAAAATCCCACCTAAACCGTTCAATATTTAAGGAAAAGCACGAGGCTTCTCGGTGCATTTTGGCGGTGTTGTAGCAGGTGTGTGGGACCTGTCTGTGCACAGCCTTGTTCTTAGGTCTTGTATTATTTTCCTCTTTTATTAAAGATTTTTGCTTCTTTTTGCTTTTCCAAGACACTCTCGACCGTGCAGTCTCGCAAGTTATTTTAAGCCATTTTCTGTGGAGTTCTGCACATCCTCAGAGTGCGCTGGACCCTCGTGGAGCTAAAAACACCTGGCTCTGTGAGAATTCCAGTATCCCCAGGGTTGGCATTTGTCACCAGCTGGGAGCCGCTGGATTTGGTGTGCTGCTCCTCAGAGCTCCACCGTTGCGAACTCTGTTTATAAATCTGGGAGAAAAAAAGCATTTTCCTGAGCTGCAGCTATGGCAACGAGCTTGATATTGAGCTGGGTTGCAGGGGGTGATATCCAAAGGATTTGGGGTTGTTTTTTTTTGTTAACTTGGGAAATAATTTATTGGAAAATCCGGGACAATTAGAACTGCTGGCCATGTATTTATGCAGTATGGATGGGTTTCATATTCTGCAATGTTGTCCGGTAAAAACTCAAATTTTTTTATTTTTTATTTTTTAGCTTTGTTTCTCAGAGCTTCTTTTTTTTTTATTGAAAAAGCAAAAACGAAAATAAGGATCCCAGCTGACTCACCCCAAACTTCAAATTCTGAACTTTGGTTCAGCAAGATTTCTGGAAATCAGTGATTTCACAGTTGGTCTTAAAGTTTCCAACTCTTCCAGAAATGAGACACCTGATTCCATAACATTTGGAATTTGGGGATATCTATAACCATCTATTCTTTTGACATCCTTTTTGGCACGCTTGTGTGTCAGCCTCTCCTGAACTATAGCAAAGTGGGGGATAAAGATTTAGGCCTTAAACCTGTACCTTTAATAAATACAGCTCTGAAAATGGCTGTTTTGGGACCAAGTATTTGAAATATTCAACTGCCGGTACCGATGTTTCAATTAACCACGCCCGTTCACGTATTCTTAGGGTGTTGTCATCTGAGTTTATCACTTTATGGGGGGAGCAGTCATTTTTGTGCTACTTTAGAGAGCAAAAATTAAAACAGCTCCACAAATTAGGAGTGGCTGTTATTTGGCCAAGGAGGGACATTTGATATTCGTGGCTAAAATCAAATCAATCCATGCCTCAACGTCTTTATTTTATTTTTTTTTTAAATAAGCTAAACAACACTGCTTTTGTTGTGAAATAATTTGAGATTCATCAGTAAAAGGCGGATATCATTGGCAACATCCAGCTCGATCCTGAATCCCGCCGTGTGTCTCCTGCAGGTCCAGGAGGCCATAAAATAATTGAGGAACCATCTGCATACAAATGACCAAATAATGGGCTCCAAAATCCTTGGATTTCCTTTGATTTACTCCCAACGCCCCAGCAAAAAGTGCAACCTTTCCCTCCTGGTGTCAGGCTCTTGCCTCTCCCTCCGCCTGCGTTTGCCCTCAGAGTTGTTGCCGCAGCTGCCGGGAGCGTCGTTATCAAAGGAGCAGCTCGTCTAAATTATTAAGAAAACGGCACAATTGATGTTTCTCTAATTCACAGAATTCCCCATCCGAGCCTTGAAATCAATTATGGAAAGCATCAGGCTCCTCTCTCTGCCTTTGGAGCAATTCCAAGATCCACTATTTTATCCTCATTTGTTCCAACGTTGTAATTGGCCATTGACTTTGATGAAGCTCTCGAGCACCAAGGCCCTGTCTTTGCTTTTCTTTGCAAGGGGATTCCACCCCTTCCCCTCACTTTTTTATTGCAGCTGAGTTGGTTATTCCCAAAATATCTTCTGTAATTTCCCTCCCACAAATCCCCTTTCCCCTTTTATTCTCAGATTTAGGGGCTACTCTTTTCCAGCTCACAAAGTCCTCACTCCGTGCTGGAAGCACAACCAAACGAGGAGGTTCTAAACTGCTGGGCACCAGCTTGTGGAATTCTGGGCAGGATTCCTCATTCCTTTCACCAAATTGCCACAATCGTTGAAATTCTCTGCGAAATGATTTCTTCTTTGAAATTAGGAGGTGTCTGAAATTAATTCAGTGACTTAAATGCAAAGCATACCGAGAGCCAGCTCATCACTGAGCGCTCCACGGATGGCAGGGCAAAAGGAGGCTGAGCTGAAAACCAGGCTCCAAAACTCTGGGATCATCTGGGAAGGTTTTTGTCTCTTTTGGTTTTTGCCCAGGGCTGGACAAAAATGATAATTTTTACGCCACAGGGAGGGTGTGTTTCAAAAGCTTCCCGCCTTACAAAGGCAGAAGTGCTGTAAGACTCCGAAACGGGGCTGAATGTCCCTGATTTCGCTGTTTCCATGGCAAGGTGGAGGGAAGAGAATCCACCAGGGATCCGGCAGGAGCAGGCCCTGTGTTTGACTACTAACAGCTGATAGAGAGCATGGGTAAATACCGAATTCTGACAGCACCAGGCAGGGCCTTTCCTGACTTTTCCCTCAAATGCTCGGCTCTGACAAGAGCAGATCACCCCTGCCCATCTCCCCAGCTCCATCCAACCCCTGCTCCCATTCCTCTGGCTGGAAAACTGTGGATTAGAGCAACGAACGGCGAAAGCAGTGCCCTTTTCTAACAGAGAAAACAACGCACACGAACCTCCTGAACCCTGACAGGACCCGCGGGGTTTCACCACTTGCCCTGCAAAACGTTTCCATTCGCCTGGATGAGCACCAGGAGTCCCAAAAGGAGCCTGATTCCAGCATCTGCTTGACCTGGCCGCCTCCCTCTGCCAGGTATTTAAGCATAAACCTCAAACGAAACCCTGGGGGATGTTTGTGCATGGTGAGGAACTCACTCAGCGACCAGCGCTCTGCCCACACCAGAATTCTTCATTCTGAACAAATTAAATCTATCAGACTTCAGCGGGGCGGCTGAATTTCCCCAGGGAACAGAAGAGAGGAGGGAAGGGCGGGTTTGGAGGGTTTGTGTGGTCTGCAGGTGGAAAAGGTGAGGTTAGAGCCCAAAGCTGGGCTTGTGTGGTGCTGACAGAGCTGGGGTTTGGGATGAATATTGTTCAGCTCCCCTAAAAGCCAGTCCTTGTGCTGGCTGCTGCTGGGAATAAATTCTGGCCACTGGGCAGAAGCTTAAGGTCATTATCACTCGGGCAGAAAGTCCGTTTTCCATTCAGCCATTTGGGCCTACTCTTTTTTTTTTTTCCTTTTTTTTTTTCCCTTTCTTTTTCCCTTCCCTGCACATCAGCTGACGGTATTGACTCATCCTCCTGCAAAAAATAAACATTCTTGGATGTTGAAAGAATATTTGAAATCAATTCTTGAGTCACTGCAGATATCCAGGTCCTTGGGCTCATTTGGCTCCTTCCTGAACTGGAAGGCAGAACTCTCGTTAGAGACAAATTGCTCCCATAAATAAAACAAATCCCTGAGACCCTGCAAGGTCCTGCAGAGGGATTTTCCTTTGGAATGGTCAAAGCACTGGACAAGAAAAGCCAATACTGGGTTATTTTGTCAGGATTTCACACAGCAGCTCCCTGAAAAAGCAGGGAGAAATTGAAGTGGCACAGGCAGAAACAGGGAATGGGTTTATCTGAGGAGAAAGGGGGGTGTGAAATAGAAATCCTGAGTTCCTCCTCAACCCTTACACCTGTTTGGAGACCCAGGATTACACGGCTGAGATGTCCAGCTTTATGCTGAGATCTGCAGAGGGGATGGGAAAATTGGGATGAATACAGCAAGATGGCCAAAAATGAGGGGTAGGCTTGGAAAAAAACCCTCCTTCAGCAAGAGATTTTAAATCCTCAGCCTATTTATGCCATCGCGAAAGAGTGAGCAGCTTATCCTGTGTACATAACTCCTGAGGAAGCAAACAGTACCAAAGAGAGTTTTAAAATCCAAATTAAAAAAAAAAAAAAAAAAAAGTTTAAAATATCCCAAGGAGCAGCAGCCAGGCATGAAATCCCGGAGTGGCAGAAGAGGAGAAGTCAGTGTTGATTCAGTTATTTATGTGGAGAAGTTTTTCTGTGCTGAGGGAAGGGGAGGCACCCTTTCTTTTTGGGTGCCCCAGTCAGGCCTGAACGGCTTAATTATGAAATTGGTTAATGGGACACAAGTGAGGGAAAGCTGACACCCCCCTCAAGCGGGTTCTTCTAAGCCAGGAGGTGTTTTAAAACTTCCAGTGAGTCTCTGTCCGCTGCAGTCTGGTGGAGTGAACATCAAAATCCCCCCCGGGGAAATGGGAGCCTGTTTTACATCCCATTTGCAGGAATGCCCAGGCATGTTCAAGCTTCTCACGGGATCACAGCTTCTCATGAGATCAATATTCACTTAGTCCATCACAAGTACCTTTGCTTCAATCCATCTCCCCAACCCATATTGTCCACGGTTTAAAGCGAGCACGCATCTCAACACCAAATCGTTGTTAAAATTACACCCAGCATACAACTCTCACCCACTTAAAACGAGTTACTACTTAAACTGTCCACCCCTAGACTTTTCACCGTGATTCTACTTATTGACTAATCCTTGCTTTGCCTTCAGATTCTCCTAGTCAGTCTTATCTCACAGTTTTCATCAGCTGCCAGCATTCCTGGATTGGATTATGTAACCTAAAAATGCCTGTTCTGTTTCATCTGTTGAAAGCTCTTTTGTGGGAGATGTTTTATCCTCCTCTTGTAGCTCCAAGGGGGAAGGAGGAGGATGCCTCCTGATAACGGCCCAGCCTTTAAACCCAGGTGGGGCCGTGTTTGTTATCTCTGTCACCACCCTCCATCCTCCAGGGGACATCTGACAATTCCCCATCAGTGCCCACCGGTGCCAGGACACATTCCATCATCCCACCGGGAGATGCTCCACACACTGGGGAGGAGCCAGCTGCTCCCAGCTGGATAAAAACTGGGAATGAAGGACACGAGGGATCCTGTTTGTGAAAAGTGCATATTACATGGCTCTACGCAAGATATTTACTATATGTGTTGTGTTAATTGTTCATGTTGTATTAATATTTTGATAGTATGGTAAATGTAGTTTTGTAGTTAAAATGTAGTTTTTATATACCAACCACAGGAAAATGTAAATCTTTCAAAGAAGAAAGAATTTACTACTCCCTTATCAGAAGAGACCAGCTCCTCCTGCCTCTCTCAGCCTAGTGGATGCCATAGAGATTAAAGGAAAAAAAGTGATACTAACCAGAGACAATTCTTTGTTTGAATGGAATTTATGCATCATGTATGAATTGTATGAATATTCAACAGGCTGTTGCTTTTAAGAGACAATCCTTTGTTAACAGGGGTCCTTCTCCAGAGCTTGTGGCTCGGGAGAGGCACCCAGACGTCTGAAACTTTGTTTTTATTGTCTTGTATTGTCCTAACGCTAAAATTGTTCAAATTTTTTTACTCTAATTCTATTTTTATAACCATCTTATTTACTATTAAACTTTTAAAATTTTCAAACAAGTGATTGGCGTTTTTCACACTGTTTTTCCACTGGATTCCTGGAGGAAGACCAGACCCATCTCACCACCACTGGACTTTCTACAGGACCATCTCTACTCCACAGAACCACATCTGTTACTCCAGGAGGATTTTTCTGGACTGCTTCCAACACCCTGACCAGCAGGGTGCCAGGTCGCATCCCTGACTCTGTCAGGGTTTTTCCAGGATCTTTGTTTGCTTCCTTGCTTGTTTCTTGTACTACTACATTTGTATTTTCCTTTTAAAATATATTTTTAAATATATATATTTTAATATAAATATATATCAAATTAATAATAATGAAATAATTAAATAAATAAAATTACTATATAAAATGTATTAAATATATATATATTAATATTCTTAGTAAGGAACTGTTACTCCTATTTCCCATATCTTTGCCTGAGAGCCCCTAACTGCAAAATTATAATAATTTGGAAGGGAGGGGTTTCCATTCACCATTCCAAGGAAGCTCTAGCTTTCCCTGGCAGACACCTGTCTTTCAAAACCAAGACAATTCCCCACCAAAGCACGAATTGG
Source organism: Delichon dasypus (assembly GCA_037837765.1). Classification (NCBI taxonomy): domain Eukaryota; kingdom Metazoa; phylum Chordata; class Aves; order Passeriformes; family Hirundinidae; genus Delichon; species Delichon dasypus. The sequence continues at coordinate 1,979,365 of JBBAXF010000023.1, forward strand.
TTTTGGTTCAAACTGGGAGGAAACACCAATTCCTGTGGAGTGAACATCACAATCCCCCGGGGAAATGGGAACCTGTTTCACCTCTCACCTGCAGGAATTCACACCCAGGAGGGGTTTTCTTCTGCCAGAACCCATCAGCCCCACCTGAACACGCAACATTTGCTTTCTGCCCGCTCCAAACACCACACCAGGATGTTTTTTTAGTCTGGCCTGGCCTCATTAAGCTGCCTGGTACTGGGGGGCAAAGCAAACCCAACAGGAATTTGTGTGTTCCCTGGACAAACCACGTGGGCTGGGTACAGGGGTGCGCGAGCAAAGAGCAGCAAAAAATATCCCAGTATAAGGTAAGCAGAAAAGCAGGAGAATTTAAAATAAGCTTACCTGGAATTGGGTTGGGAATGGGGAAAAGTGTAGTCTGGTTTAGCAAGGAGAGCATAAAAATCCTGTTTTGTGCTGCTCCAGGAAGGGTTAATATGAGTTTGTGGCAGAGGGTGTGGGGTTTTGGAGGCAAATCACCTGAGAGGGCAGAGTTCACTTTATTTTAATTTAATTCATTATTTTTATTTTATATTTATTTCCTTTTAAATTTTATTTTTATTTTTATTTTTATTTTTATTTTTATTTTTATTTTTATTTTTATTTTTATTTTTATTTTTATTTTATTTTTAATTTTAATTTTAATTTGATTTTAATTTGATTTTAATTTTAATTTATTAATTATTTTTTTTTCCTTGCTGGCTGGAGTGCTGCCCACAACATCCCAGCTGCAGCCAGACGCTCCTGAGGGAATCAACCAGCCAGGATTCCACAAGAGAGGAACTGGAGAGGCCTCGAGTGGGGCTGAGCAGAGCCAGGCTCTCACTCCTCCATCCCCCTGGACACAGCTGGAACATTTTTATTCAGTTCCCTGTTCCCAGCTCAGACTCACAGCGTGTTCTGATTTCACGGGGACTGTTGTGGCTCTCCCGGGGTGACACACGGCCACCCCCTGAGGAAACTGAGCGGCCCAGGTGCCTCAGCCAGTCCTTGGGATGATGGAGCTCCTCAAATCCACATCTGAGCTCCAGAACATCCCAAATATGAACCCAACCCAGGTGCCTCAGTCAGTTCCTGCTATGGAGCTCCTCAAATCCACATCTGGGCTCCAGAACATCCCAAATATGAACCCAGACCAGGTGCTCAGCCAGTCCTTGGGATGATGGAGCTCCTCAAATCCACATCTGAGCTCCAGAACATCCCAAATACGAGCCCAGTCCAGGGGCACAGGGATGGAGTCTGACATCAGGCTCATCTGCACTTCAGTGCCCACAAACCATTCAGCCCTTGGCCCTGAGGGCTCTGAGCTGAGTTCTGCTCCTCACCAGCCCTGCCGGGGCTGCTCCCTCCCCCTGCTCTCCCTCATCCATCGGGAGCACGCGGCTGCTCAGGACAGGCTGATGCCATCGGATTTAACTCTGATACTTTTCACATCCTGCACTGCTTTAGTGTTCAGCTCCAGAGTCCATATGGAGTGTTAGGTGCTGTCTTCACATTTTGGGTCATACACAGCAATTCCTCTCCGGGCTGGGGATCAAGGACACCTCACTGCCTCAGGCCCTGTGAAATTTAAACAAAAGTGAGCTGGGGGCAGCAAACTCGGGGTCAGTGACTTCATTAGCTGAGGCTGTAATTGGGAGATGAACCCCGATGTGCAAATGGACCAAACTGATCCAAGTGTGAAACCTGAGACCTCTCATCCCTGGGTGTAGTCTGGGTGCCCTAAATGTACCTGAAGGCCCTTCAATAAATAGAACTGCGTTTTATTCCCTTAATTGTGCCTGGCCTCTGTGCTAGGGAGCCACTCCAAGGCATCAAGGGTTTTGTGCTTGGTGCCAGGGCAGAGCCAGGCATGGGGAACCCAGAGCCTTGACTGGGGCCACCATGAAAATCATATTTTCATCTCTCAAACGACCCCATTTTGCACAGGTAAAGAGCTGCTCCAGGCAATCCCAGGGATTTCATAGCAATGTGCTCCCACAGGGCAGGATCCCTCTCTGTGGCTCCGCACGTCAGTATTTCAGCAGACGGGATTGGCATTCCACAGCGCGCCTCCCCGGCCCACAGGCGCAATCCTCACCTGAATAACAAAAGAATGATAAAAACATTTCCCACCTGTACAAGTTTGCAAAGCGAGCGTTGTGTCCCAATTATTCCGAGGAAAGAGGAATATTGCAAAAACGATCAGAGCTTTGCCCTCCTTGCTATTAACATTCCGCGCTAAAATGTGAGCAGGATCATGTTAAAACTATTACATTAATATTCCTCAGAGACTCGGGCTATAATTTTAGCTTCTCTTTCTCACTCTCCCTCGTTTTGCCCTGTGAGTCAACATCGGAGGATGGCTGGCAATCAGCTCCTGCAATTATCCTTCTCCCTGGATTGGAATTGTTAACCGTGCCTTCCACTAATAGAACTGCAAATGAAAAGGATCCTTTTCCCTGGTATTTACTGCCTGAACGTTCTGCTCCATGGCTCCGGAGCTCCGGGCACGGCGCTGAGCAGAGGGCAAAGAGGACGAGTTGGATTTCCTCCGGCTCCTCCGAGGGATGGGGAGCAAAGAGCTTCACACCACAGCCAGGGGGACCGGAGGGCTCAGGGAGATCCGAAATCACAGAGGTTTCCCAGTCTGGGGAATTCTTGGAATCACAGAATGGGTTGGGTTGGAAGGGACGGTAGAAATCAGTCGGTGCCACCCCTGCCATGGGCAGGGACACTTCCCGATATTCCAGGTGACTCCAGCCTGGCCTTGGGCACTGCCAGGGATCCAGGGGCAGCCACAGCTCCTCTGGGAATTCCATCCCAGCCTCTCTCCACCCTCCCAGGGAGGAATTCCTTCCCAAAACCCCATCCAGCCATGCCCTCTGGCAGTGGGAAGCCATTCCCTGTGTCCTGTCCCTCCATCCCTTGTCCCCAGTCCCTCTCCCTGGATCCGGGAATTGTGCAGCCCATGGAATTTCTGTCCCACAGCCCATTCCCTGCCATAGGCCACAGGCTGGGAGATGCCTCAGAAACTCGAGGTGCTAAAATTTGACATAACCCAAGATTTAAAGCCTGGCTCTCACTTTATTTATCCTGATTCCTGGAGAAAAACCAAACCACAGATACCACACGATTTATGAGACTTGATCCCAGAACTAGAAATTCCAGCTGTGACCTGTTCCAGGGGTTTTATAACTGAAGAGCTCTGTTTGGAAATGTCCTTGTTCTCCAGAGCCAAGCAAACACATCCTGGAGGTACCTGAGCTCCCGAGGGAAAAGTTGGCTCCTGGATCTGCTCGACTTTGCTCTTCCAAACCTTTTTCTGCAGAATTGTTCCTCTTCCTAGAAACCCTGCTCCTCCCCGTGTTTGCCTAAATTTAGGCAAACTGAAATCTGAAGGCAAAATGCTTTTCATTCTCATCAAAACTTTCAGCAGAGGAAAAATAATTTCCTTCTTCCCCCACCCCGTTTCATTTTCTGCCAGGCTCTCATCAGCATTCCACGTGCTAAACTCCTTTGGAAATCCAGGGTGGAATTATAAGATTTAAAATACGCAAGTCCCCTTTGCTTTCAGTGGTTGTTATCCAGCAGATACTTTTCTCTTTGGAAAATCCTGTGCATAATGACTCAAAATTATCTTCCCTTGCTGCTGTTTGGCTTTTTAACGCTCAGCTCTTTCAATCCCTCTGCCTGCTCCCTGAAAAACTCCGTCTATTTTGGATTATTCTCGCCTGAATCTTTCAGTTCCTACACCAGGACAGAGATGGAATTTTGTATCCACAAAAGGGAGCTGGTGTTTCCCAGATATTTTCTCCTTATTCCTGAAAGGAACAACTCATTCTTTTATCCCTGGGATGAATCTCCACAGCCCAGATCCAGCCACGGGAGCTGAGCATGAACCTCCTGAATTCGGGCCAAAAGAAACAGAAACAAGACAAATTCCCGCTGGGAATTTCTGCCGTGGCTTGAGCTGAAAAATTTGGATTACAGCCTGGAAATGGTGTGGAATTCAGAGGTACCTCATTAACATCCACTGGAAGTGATGAATAAATGAATAAACGAGCTCCCCTGGAAGGGACACCCAGGGAAGGGGTGGGGTCCTCCACAGCAGCCACAGGGGTCAAATCCCATCCCAGAAAACTCACTGAGGGAAATTAATCCAGAAAATTACTTTGGATCACACAGTTCCTCTCTGTAAAGCGCTAAACCCAGCAGAATTCAAATGTCCACTCAAACAAAATGTGATTAAATCAGGAGAGAAAAGGGGGAGCACCCTCGTGGCTCCCAGAGGATGGGGAAAGGATCAAACCAGGGGGAAAGGAGGGAAGGACTTGGGTTTTGAGGTCCTGGAGCATGGACCTGCTTTGGTTTGGTTTTAAACAGAAACTCTGCAGGATCTCACCACTGCCCAGAAGCCAGAAAATACCTGGATTTGCTTGGATTTGAGATGGAGAAAATATTAAGTGGCATTAAGAAACAAAGAGAGGAGAATCTGCATAATCTTCAAAGTCCTTCCCCTGGAGCGTGGGCTGGCAGTCTGCGGGATTTCCTTGGGGAGAACGTGAAGGACAATCAGGGCAATGTCAGGAAGCGACATTTTAAGTCTAAAAATAATAAAATCAAAGCAAAGCAGAGCACTGGTCACTGCTGGAAATGCTGGACAGGGAGAACACGCTGAAATAATCCAAGTTTGGTCTTTGTGTTTATTTTGTATATATTGTGTTTATTCTATGGAAACAACAGCTTGGGTTTATCAACCTGATATCGTTCTGGGAAGGAATTGAGCTCGGTGCCAGCTTCCCTCTGATCTGCTGCTGGATAGCAAAGACCAAAACCAAAATCAAAGCCCCGTTTCACAGGCAGTGGGTTCCCGTTTCCATGTCTGAAGACTGGGATAAAACGAGTCCCTGTGTTTGATGCCTCCATGATTCCAGCTGCTCATTTCCAAGGCGGCTTTTCCAAGGTTCCTCTGGGAACGCCCCTGCAAATCCATTAAAATCTGTGTGAGCAGCTCCGGGCAGAGCCCAGCAATTCCCATTTTCCCACCTGGGAACAGGCACTGAAGGTCGGGATGTTCCCACCTGCACCTCTGCATGGAATTCCTGAGCTGCTTCCCAACATGGGATGGATCCAGTTCAACAAATAAAGATGCTGCTCAGAAAAACAGTGTATAAATATAAATAAATATATAAATTTATGATATTATAATGAATAACGTTTATACTTATTCTACTTATTCTGTTATCCTTTTTCTACCTAAACTGTGCTTCGAGAAGTCTCGGAGTTGAGGAGCTCCTCCCAGCTCTGCTATTCCAAGCTCCACCTGCTGGTTTTCCTGCAGCTCAGACAGAGCCACAGCCGCTCAGAAACTGAGACAATCTGAATTAATTCTCCTTCCCTCACTCCCCATTTCCTCAGAGTGTGCCCAGCCTCCCGTGGGATTCTCCCAGTGGCAAAACCTTGTGGGTGGAGTTTGTGAATCCTCAAGGGAAAGATCCAGTCAGCTGGAAATTTCCCGTTTCCTATTTTTTTCCTATTTTTTCCCCTATTTCCCATTCTTTCCCCATGCCTTCCAATAAAGGGAGGAACTTCAGAAGAGATAGGAAAGCAAAAGGAAATGAAAAAGAGGGATTTTTAAAGGCTCAGATAACTCCCAGAGCTGGTTCTCTCTCAGGTTCCAGACCTTCCCACCCTGATTCCAAACTCCACTGCCACCAGAACGCTCCATTAGTTCCACATCCCAAACCAATCTTACACCTCGATTTCAAATAATTTAGAATTTTGGATCAAACCGCTCAAATTCAGTGTTGAATCCTTTGTTTTTCACTACTCAGGGCTTTGCACAGCCTCTAAATAATGGGGATTATTGGCTTGCTTTGCGTTTCCCATCTGTTCCTGAGCCACCCAATTCCTCCTGGGATGAGAATCCCGAGGGACACGGGAACAGCTCCAGGACAGAAAACGTTTTGTGTGAGGTGAGACCACTTGAATACGGGACTTTTTTCCCAAAATAGTTAAATTTATTAAATCACTGCCACTCAGAACAACCTCTCTGAGAACTAAACCTACACTGAAGTCCCCGTTTTAAAGCTTTGCTCCAAATATTTGGGTTTTGGCAGTGACTTTGTGGGGATTTGGGATAAAAACTGGAGTGTTCTGGACTCAGAGCTGTAGAAGATTCTCAAGACTCCTGAAAGTCCCCACGTTTCTCATTATTCCCACACTTTCCTGCACCGCACTCAGTGCTGGATTTCAAAGATCGTTTTCCTGCTCCCCACTGGGTTTCACGAGGCTGCCAGAGCTCCCCAGAGATCCCCAAAAATGATCCACACTGCGAAAACTTCCACGGAAAAATCAGCAAAGGAGTCTGATCCCAAAAGTTAATGAGGCATTTTGGAAATCAGCCGCATTTTTAAGGAGTAATGAATGACTCCTGGCTTTATCCATTGGAATGTTGGGAAATTCTGCACACAACTGCGGATGTGCCAGCGCACAAATAAATCAGAGATTCCCATTTATTGTTCCTGTAATCCAAGGAGGAAAGGGAAAACTCATTGAAAGAAACTGTAGAAAATGAAATTTTCATGTATTTTTTTTCCCAATAACACTGATCTCCAAAGAGCAAAAGCTCGTGGACCGTGAGAAGCGCTGGGCACGTTTTTAACAAAGGAGATTTCTTTCCCCAGAGAGTTTTAATTGAAAAAGAATCAGAGGAACCCGTTTGGGAGGGGCTCATGTGGAGAGATCAGTGGAGCCGGGTGGAAAAGTTCTCTTACATCATCCATTAGGATTCCTCAGTACTTGTAATTAATCGTAATTTTAGCTCCTGGAAAAAAAAAAAAAAATACAGATCGTGTTTTTCCAGCATAAATCAACCCAAAAGCCGTGTAGGAGCTCTGCATGTTCTTGCCACGCAAAAAAACCCCAAAAAACAAAAACCAAAAAACCAAAACCAAACAAATAAAAGCAGATCGAATCGAAATTTTGGGAGGCTGCACCCCAAACTTCCCAACTTTTTCTTTTTTTTTCCCTCTTTTTTTTTTTTGGTGAAAGGGGTGGGGAAAACAGGGAGAGGCAGGAGTGGGGAGCTGGGGAGGAGGAAAGCGGTGGAGGGGGCGGAGGTTCGGATCCTGGGATCCTGGCTGGGATTATTCCCGTGCTGAGCTGGTCCTGGGGGGATTTCCCGGGGCTGGAGCAGGGAGGGAGGGGCACAGCTGGATCGGGGCTGACTCGGCACATCTGGATTCAGGAATTACACGGCACAGCTGGGCTGGGAGTGACACGGCACATCTGGATTCAGGAATTACACGGCACAGCTGGGCTGGGAGTGACACAGCACATCTGGATTCAGGAATTACACAGCACAGCTGGATCGGGGCTGACTCAGCACATCTGGATTCAGGAATTACACGGCACAGCTGGATTGGGGCTGGCACGGCACAGCTGGCTTCAAGGATGACACAGCACATATGGCTCAGAGTGAACCAGCACATCTGGAACCGGGCTGAGACAGCTCATCTGGCTTAGGGATGACAGGGCACATCTGGATACAAGAATGACAGGGAAGGGAAGGGAAGGGAAGGGAAGGGAAGGGAAGGGAAGGGAAGGGAAGGGAAGGGAAGGGAAGGGAAGGGAAGGGAAGGGAAGGGAAGGGAAGGGAAGGGAAGGGAATCTTTCAGCCACCAGAAGCACCTGCTGATCCAGAGCTTCCCAGGAATGCTCTGGGCTAGGATTCCACGGGAAGCCCTCTCTCTGCAGCATAATGCACACATCAAACCTCCTGAGACAGGGAAGAAAATGTTCCCTTTCCTGTGCCATAATTTGTATGTTTCCCACTCTTTTAGGAAGGAGAGGCAAATCCTTCAGACCTGGTGATATTTACAGCAGGGATCTTGTTGGAGTTGGAATTTTAGCATCTTTCCGTGACAGTTTTCAGGGAGAAGGGGGCAGGCAGTGACCTGTGACTCCAAAAATAAACAGAAATCATGACAATTTTACACTTCAGGTGCCACACGGAGGAACCCGAGGGCTGTAGCACCATTTCTGAGCAGGAAAATGGGAACTGGAATGATCTGAGCAGCACTGATGGGCTGGAGATAGAACCGAGTTTTCCAAGGCTGGGTTTTCCAATTCCTGCTCCGATCAGAGACAGCCTCTGAGCAAATCAAGTTGTTTTCCCTGGAAAATGGGTTATTATTTCCCCCATCATCTCCCAGGTGCTCAAACGCTCCAATTTTCGATGTTATGGAGAAATTTGCATTCCATCCCAATCCCATCTGGCTGCGATTTCCCTCCCTCCCTCACCTGTGCAGGATCTGTCTCCCATGGAAACATCACTCAGGAGATCATGGAAACGACTCCCCAGACTCCCCGGGCTCCAACAATTCCAGGCAGGAGCCAAAAGGAGTTGCCCTAGGGTATGAAAGTCCTACAAATGCAAAAATCTCCCTCCTTTTCCAGCCTCTCCAAGGACACCTCCCCTGTCCCAGGTCTGTGACAGGATCACAGAGTGGCCTCGGGCAATTGGGGTTTTCTGTTGTGGTTTGTGCTGCAAAAGCCCTGAAAATGCCTCGACTTGCACTAAAACCCTGCCCAGGGGCTGCTTGTTTGTGTTATTCACCATCCTCACTCAAGACACAGCTCCCCAAATTAATTTTGCTAATTTTCCTCAATTTTGTTCCCCAATTTCCTATTTTTAGTATTAAATTAGCATTAATTATAACCAGCTATTAGTCTGAAAATTGTATTTTTATCATTTTTATGAAAGTTGTTCCTCTATTATCTATTGTGTTGGTCAGGGCAACTGTTCCAGCTCATCTGTTACACCCAAATCCCGCCCAAATTCTGATTTTCCTGCCCAAATCCTCCCTGCAGGTCCGTCCTGGAGCCTCCTGTGCCGTTCCTCTGCTCTGTGCCAGGGGTGCAGCTCCCTCCCAGAAGGATGGGAGCCTCTCCCGAATTCCCAGCGTGACCCAGTGACGCCGTGCCGCCCTCCCCAGGCAGACACCTTCCATCAGTCAGTGGGTTCCCTGACTGGGAATCAGGGATTAATCAGGATTCCCTGATTAATTTCCCTGAAAATCCCATCACACCTCGCTCAGTTTCACCACCCAAAACCCCACCGGGCTCCCTCAGGACCTCAGAACAACCCCGAAATTCAACAGAGCCCTAAATCCTGCCTTGAAGAGGAGCAACCACAGGATCTCCCTAAGAAATCTTTGCTTTTTAAAAGTTTTCTGTGTGAAAAGCACTTTGAACTTGAGAGGAATGACAAGATTTGTCTTTACAAACAAGCCCTGAGTCTGCAGGTAGATAAAACTAGCACTGAGAGATGAGAGAAACAATGGTAAGGATTCTACTGATTGATGAATGGAAAAGAAGATACTTGCCTTTACAAACAAACTGTAGAAGAAATCGAATATTGAAAGATGAAAGCAACAATGGGGAAAAACCCCATAAATCCCATAAGAATTAAAAATTAAGGGGGGGTTATACATTAAAAGGGGAATCTTAGGCATTTCGAGAAGTCTGTGCCTCTCAAGTACCTCAGCCAATGGGGAAAGAGAGAGGGAAATACAGCCAGAAAATTGGGATAAAAAGGAGGCTGCGTCCTCCGAAAAACTGAGAGACCCCAGGGGAAATGCCCCATGGCCTCTCCCTTTATTGGAATAAAGGAAAAGGACTCCTCTGTCTCCTTTTTGGACATAAACCTCTGGTGTTTGTGAATTAATTTTCCTAACAAACTCCCCAGCTGGAGGGTCCTGGGAGGATTTACGCCACCCCCGTCTCCTTGCAGAAGCTGGTTAGGTGACACTAATACCTTGCAAAGAATCCTCCGCCCCAAAGCTTCTCTGCGCTGCCAGGAAGTGCCAACGCCGAGCATTTCATTTTCCCACTAATAGCATTTCCCCATTATGGCTTCAAAAAAAAACCAGAAATCCCAATCTGTTTAGCACTCGCAGCATTTCGGGCCTCCCGTCACTCCTCTGCTCCTCATGTGTGAAGAGAGGAAAAAAAAAAAAAAATAAAATTCCACGGAGTCACCTTGAGAACGCGTTTGAAATTCGGGAGGGTGCAAATTAAAGCGAGGGCTGGGAGGGGCTGCCAAGGTTTTTTTTGGGTGTCCATCCAATCAATCAGCAATCAAAGGGAGATGAAATGATGGCTGGGGGAAGTGGCTTTGCTCTGTTCATCTTCCCGAGGATGCCGCGCTTCACCTTCCCCCGAGGGCTGTACCTGCTCGGAGCTGTTTGCCAGGGAGGGCTGAGCAATAACCGGAGTTTCCTGGCGGAGGATTGTGCTGGTGGGAGATTTACAGCAGCCCAGGTGGCCGGGAATGCCCCAAAGATTCCAGCACTTGGCAGCACTGCTGAGTAAATTTGAGCTTTCCCTCGGTGACCTGACACAGAGGAGAGGGATTATCGGGATAATTACCGGGATCTTGGGCATGTTTTGCATGTTTTGCGCTGCAAAAGCCGTCAGGGCTCTGCATGAGCCACCTCAGGGACAGGAGCTGCTCTTGTGGCGAATTATTTGGCAAAGAGGGCGAAATTCCCAAGGAATGTTTGTTTTTGAGGCACAGGGCAGAGCTCAAGGTGGAGGCGGCTGGGATGGTGAAGCCACAACCAATCCCATCTTCCTCATGCACAATCCAACCTTTGCCTGGACCTGCTGCTCCTCCCGCGGCCCCAGTCCTGGGGCATTCCCTGGAATTATCCATGTCTTTGAATTTATTAAACTCCTGATCTTATTAAAGCAAGGACCCGCCTCAGTGAGAGCTGCTCCTGGGGTTCAGGCTCCCAGGGAAGGAGCAGATCTGGATTCTCCTGCTGGAAGTTCATTCCTGACTGGGAGGGACAGGGCTCGGAGCCGCCCAGCTCCTCTCATATCCCACCGTCCTGGTTTAGGGAAAATTTGGGAGGAAACTTCCAAAGGGATCCCTCCCAAAACCAGATTCAAGCAGCCCCTCTCTCTTTACTGGTTCGGGAAAAGATTTCCTTGGGGAAAAGTGGAAAAAAACTTTATTTAACAAGCTAAGTGTTCACAAGCGTGAAAAAAAAATGAATAATATTAAACAATAAAACCTCTTGCTGTTCTGAAGGGATGGCAAATTCAGAAAGTCCTTGTCATGGGGAGCGGCTTGGTTTCCTTATCAGTCCTTCCCATGCTGGAATGCACCATCCTGGGCCCTGCTGGGCCACAGGTGTGAGCTCCTGGAGTTTTCTGGGTTTCCAGTCCAGAGCAGGGCTGATCAGTTCCAAGAAAAAGAAAAAAACCCCACATTCCAGGGAATTTCTCTGTATTCGTGCAGGGAGACACAAACACGTCAATTTTTGGGGTTTTTCTGGGTCAGGGCCACCTCTGATCTGTGTTTCTACAGCTTCTGCCACCGTGGGCTGATGGTTTGGTGCCTCCTTTGAGCGTCACCATAATAATAATAATAATAATAATAATATTAATAATAATAACGGGAAATATTCTGGTGCTTTCCCAAATCCACCTGGAGCCGCTGTACGCGTTGTTTCCCGCCACAACAGCCAAATTCCTCCATGCTCTCTGTCTCCAGTGCACCCTCCTGCTCCATTTCCATGGTAACTGGATTCGCAACACAACCGCAACCCGTGGAAGCTCAGGGTTCCTGGGGGTGGGTGCTCAGGTTGCTGCTTTTCCCCCCAAACCTGCCGCCTGCAGTTCCCTGCTCTTGTCCTCCATGCATAACTGGATTAAAGCCAGCGCTTGCACGATTCCTTCCAAGGGATTTGAAGTCAGCGATTGGAGTAAACACCCCAAAATTCCTCATTCTGCCCCAAAGCGCTGCCCAGGAGGATCCTCTGTGCCAGCTGCTGCCCCTCTGACTCCCTCCCCTGTATCCCTGGGCACAAATACTCCCAGAAATGTGGAGGTAATTCCCATTTTCCCTCCCAGCCCCGTGTCAGGGAGGATCCCAAGATGTCCTGGAAGAGAGGCCCAGGAGCTTTTGCACCCTGCCAGCCATTCCAGCTCCTCCGGAGCTGTGACAGGAATGGGAAATGCCTGATGAACCCTTCTCCCAAACACCGCCTCATTAAGAGTGTGTCCTCATTAAAGGGGACAAATTTACCCTAAACAATCGCAACCCTTCCGCACAGCCCTCAGCAGCAGCTGAGCAGAACACGCAGCCTTTACCCCGAACTTCCCGGCGTGCCAGAACCTCGGGAATTTTAACCAAACTCACTCTGCGGGCAGCTCTGCCTGGCACAGCCGGGGGTCACGAGGACAGCCACGGCTCAGCTCATCCCTGCCTTGGTGTGAGCAGAAAACATCCTGCTCTGACCAACAGGAGCTCTGGATGAGGCTGTTGGATGCTCTGGTACTTCCAGAGATTCCCTGTGCCCAGAATATTTTGGCATTGACAACACCACGGAGCACTCAGGTGTCCAAGCAGTCCCTGCACCTCCGGAAATTCCCTTTCTCCTCTCTGCAGGAACTCCCAGCTCCACAAAATCCCTTGGGTGTGGCAGTCAGTGCACTGACACTGGGTTGAGGTGATGCCTTAGGATTTGAGCTTTTTCCATTTCCCATCTCTTTGTGACCCTGCAGCTCTTTAGTGTTTAACTCCAAACCCCACACACAGCGGCAGCTGCTGCTTCCCCGTTTTGCTCACACACAGCAATTCCTCTCCGGGCTGGGGATCAAGGACACCTCACTGCCTCAGGCCCTGTGAAATTTAAACAAAAGTGAGCTGGGGGCAGCAAACTCGGGGTCAGTGACTTCATTAGCTGAGGCTGTAATTGGGAGATGAACCCCGATGTGCAAATGGACCAAACTGATCCAAGTGTGAAACCCGTGACCATTGTCCATGTTTGGGTGCAGCCCCTGGGGGCCTTTGTCTGCCCTGAATGTACCTGGAGGCCCTTCCAGAAATAGAAATAAACTGCTTTTTATTCCCTAAATTCCATCTGGCCTCTGTTTTTAGGGAGCCCCAAAAGGCATCAGAGGTGCTCAGAGCTGTGGCACAACCTGCAGCTGCCTTTTGAGATTCATGGATTTATTGCAGGATTTATCACCAGGCTTCCCATTATATTCAATCTTTCAAGGAAAATCAGTCTTCAGAGTCAAACTCATCCCAATTACTCCAAGGACATCTCCTAATTCCAACCCCTCTTAATTAGAGACTCTCTCAAATTAACACCATCCCCACCTGATTGCCCTTTCCAAACCACAGGGACAGGACAGGATTTCCCATTTTCTGTTTTTCTCATCCCAATCCTGTTTGTCAAGAACTTCTTCTCATAAAAACTTCTTCTCATGAAACCCAAAGCAGACGCTTGGAGGGATCCTGGAGCTGCTGGAAAGCCGTGGAACTTTTGAAGGCCAATCTGCAGCAGAAACTCTGTCAGTCAGAATGACCCCCCTCAGCTCTGCACAGACAACGTGCACGGAAGATAATCCGACAATCGTCACCCCCTCAGTATTTTCTGTTTGTTTGGTCGTCTTATTTGGGGCTTTACCTGCTCAGATTAAAAAAAAATAACGGCAAATAATATAAAAAAATTACAGTTTTTAATTAAAAATCCTAAACCCATTTCCCTGTCACTGCTCCACAATACATCTCCCTCTCCTCGTACAGGTTTTTCTTACATTTCTGAGATGGAAGACACAGAAGATGCTCCAGGAAAATATATCAGGATTTGATTGTTTTGTGGGTTTTTTTCCCCTTCACTTTAAATTTATTTGTTTGTTTGTTTGTTTGTTTGTTCATTTATTTATTTTTTTCCTTGAGGATTAGGAATGTCAATGCAGGGTGGGGGGAAAAAGGAGAAACCTGTGAAATTTAAGAAAAATTCTCATTCTCAGAACTTTTCTCCTGGTTTGAATTTCCTGACTGGCTCCAATCCCATATCCTCCCAAAACAGGGACTCTCCAGCTGTATCCAGGGTACAATTCCAAAAGTTCTTGCTCTCTGGAGGCTTTAATTGCCCAACAAATAACAACAAAAGCAGATGAATGAGGAAATTTAACCCTCAAAGCAGCCTGACATAACAAAGCAGCTGCTGAGGTGGATTAGCACCAAGGCTGCCAACAGGAACGTGCCACGCTAAGAGAGGCACTCAGGATAATCCCAGTTTCCTTGGAAAAAAAACATCCAGAGATGAAAAAAATACTTTAAGGGAAAAAAAGAAAAAAAATTAACATGAGAAAAGGCTTCAGGAGTGAATTGTGCCGCTTGATGCCACGTTAATTAGGGGACCCTCGGACAAGTCCAGTGTTCTTTTGATTTGTGCTCAGGCACAACATGACACAAAAAGAACTACAGTTATTCCTTTTCCTCCTGGTCTTTAGATGCTCACTTTCAGCTGCTCCAGCTTTGAGCTGGTTCATTTCCAGCTTCCCCTCTCTGGGCATTATCTGCTTTCTTTTTCCCTCAGTTGCCATTAAAAAAAAAAAAAAAAAAAAAAAAAAAAAAAAAAAAAAAAAAAAAGAAAAAAAAAGAAAAAAAAGAAAAAAAAAGAGAAAAAAAGAGAAAAAAAGAGAAAAAAAATATAAAAGATGGCGATATTTTATATCAGCCTCCAGTACAAAATGATTATAGCATCTCCTGCTGAGTGATGGGCTCGCACAAAACCCTGGAGGTTCAACCCCACCCGTTTCTGGGAGCTTCCCAACAACAGGGGCTGCTGTGTCCGCCTGCAGCATTCCAGGGGTTCCAACACTGCGTTCCCTTCCCATGGCCTGGAAGGACTGCTGGCCACCAGGGAGGGGTGAAAGCATCAACATTTTAATGATGCAGCTCATTTAGCTGCAGGAGTCAGTGAGGAAAAGCAAGAGGAGCTGCTACCCAACACCAGGAAAACCTCTGGAATTTGGTTCCCTGAATAACGATTGCTCTTGTTTTTCACGCAAACCCAGAAAGAAAGAGGTGCAGGTTGATAATTTGCAGAATTATGGGATCCTGGAATGGTTTGGGTTGGAAGGGACCTTCAAGCCCATCCAGTGCCACCCCTGCCATGGGCAGAGACACCTCCAGCTATCCCAGATTATCCCAGACACTTCCAGGGATCCAGGGGCAGCCACAGCTCCCCAGGGAATTCCATCCCAGCCCCTCCACACCCTCCCAGGGTGGAATTCCTTCCACAAAAACGTGACCCCTCCCTCACTGGAGCTCCCAGCGCCTCTTCCCAAGCCAGAACACGCTGTCGGCCAGGATGTGGAAGCGGAGGAACATCCCCAACTCCAGCAGGAGCTGCTGGACCTGCGGCAGCTCCAGGAAGCACAGGAATCCCAATCCCGCATTTCCCTTCTCCTGAGCCCCCCGTTTTGGCCCCTGGAGATGAAACGAGCCCCTCTGCCCCGGCCAGGCTCTCCTCATCCTCAGGCCCACTCATCCCTGCACAGCACTTTTGGAGCAGGGGAGAGATTCCAAACCTCCCATCTCTTTTTTTTTTGTTTGTTTTTTTTGCTCCCTCCTTTCACTCTCTGTCCCCCGACATCCCAGCCTCGCGTTCCCAGCAGGAGCACAAACATCCCTGGGAGCTTCCTGGATGAGACACATCCACCACGAGCTCCCGAGGAGCCTCTGGCTCCAGCTCCAATTCCTTTTTAAGGCTGAAAAGGGCTTTGCTGGAACTTTAACCTCCTTGAAGCACCCTGGTTTTTCTGGGCCCTTTCCCGCTTGTCAGCATCACGTTCCCCCGGCGCATTCCCTGCCTGAGCAGGGAATTTTCAGCAAGATGAATAAACCTTTCTTTTTTTTTTTTTTTTTGTGCAAGTTTTATGCATTTCTGAGTTTTCTCCCCCACCCCGAAAAGCCTTCATTCTTCTCCTGAAAGCTCTGCCAAACTTAGGTGCTATTTCTGGTGAGCAATTAGCAAAAGAATCAGTCCCAAAAATACTGCCGTTACCAGGCAGCAGGCTTTGGGAGAGGGGAAAAAAAGCAAGGGAAAAAAAATTTTAAAAAAATAAAATAAAAAAAGGAACACATTCTGGAGCCCAATGGCATCTGGTATTCCTGGGGAGCATGAGCAGGGTGTCACATCCCAGGCTGGGCTTTAATTGGAGAATCCTCTTTAATTGGGAGCTCCTTTCCCTCTGCACCATGATCCCGTCCCGCCGTGTCCTCGGAGCTCTCCCATTCCAGTCCCTGGCACATCCAAGCACCTGCACCTGCCACCAGCTGAGCCCTGGGGTGGTGAAACAGCTCCTGCTCAAGTTCAGCTGCCTGTCTGTGCCTGCCCTGGGGAGAGGGGTGGGAATTCTCCCGGCTCCGAGGCACAAGGACCTGTCACTGTCACAGCACTCCATGGCCAAAATCATCATTATTATCCCCACTTCAGAAGGATTTCTGAAGGAATGTAATCACCCATGTGAGGTGAGAGGCTCAGACACCCTGGGTCCCTGAGGAGAAGGAATTCTGAAGGAATGTAATCACCCACACAAGATCAGGGGTTCAGACACCCCAGATCCTTGAGGAGAAGGATTTCTGAAGGAATGTAATCACCCATGTGAGGTCAGACACCCCAGATCCCTGAGGAGAAGGATTTCTGAAGGAATGTAATCACCTGTGTGAGATCAGACACCCCAGATCCCTGAGGAAGATTTCTGAAGCAATGTAATCACCTGTGTGAGGTCAGACACCCCAGATCCCTGAGGAGGATTTCTGAAGGAATGTAATCACCCATGTGAGGTCAGGGGCTCAGACACCCCAGACCCCTGAATTCCATCCTCCATCCACCCCGAGGAGGAGGAATGGCACCCAGAACCCTGTGCTGGCTGCATCCAGCCCTGATTCCAGGGAGCACTCTCACAGCTGACCATGAACCTGTCCCCAGCTTCCCTGGAGAACCAGGAGCCCCCGGAAGCTGGACTTGGGAGAAGGAATGAGGTGAAATGTGCAGGAGCAGCCCAGCAGCCTCCCTGCCCTGCCAGCTCGGGGTCACTGCTCTGTCTGAGGCCACCCCAGCCCAAAATCCCTTTCCAGTGGCGTTCTGGGAGTCAGGGATGGGATGGAGCTGCCTGGATCCTGCCTCGATTGTGCCAGAGAGGAGCTGGTTCCACCTCCTTCACTTCTCATCCTTTCAGCACCCAAAAAAACTTTTCAAATTCTCTTCGCCTTCTCTGACAGTGACCTACTTAATTACTGCACATGGGGCCCGGAGTCTGGCACGGCCTCCCACATTCACACCCAGCCCCACCGCACCCAGACACCTCAGGGAGGAATTAAAGAGCATCTCCTGTGCTCAGAGGTGTGGGATTGACTCTCGGCACCTGGGTAGATGATGATGGAGCTGGAAAGGGAGGACAGATTGAAAAATAAAGGATATAAATCAACGTCTTTCAAGCAAACTCGTAGAGAGACACCACATAATACCAGAGTTATTCTGTAGGAAAACCGAAAAACATCCTGATACAGAGAGAATTCACTGGAGATCTATCAGAAATAGAGGCAATACAGAGATAATTCGTGTTGGATCCGCTCTTAGCTCCACAATGGGAGAGGTTAAAGTGAGGAATTCTGCCTTGGTCTCAGCACTGAGCCAGGCTGGGAAAGGGAAGGAAAAAGCTTTGGTAATTTTTTAGGGATTCTTTTTTAAGGGATTAATTCCTTGAGAATGGGTTCACAGAGAGCCATCAGTGCTGGATTTAATCAAGGGGATGGAACCTGAGACACGGAGCAGGGAATGGCAGGGGGAAGTTCACCAGGATTGTCACCTGGCCACTGAATCCCAGGGACAGGGGCCAGGTACGGGAGGTGCTGGCTGTGCAAGGGTGGCTCGTGGGCAGCTGCAGGTGCTGCTTCCTTCTGGAAATGAACATCAGGAGGTGACTTCTGCCTGGCCTGAGTGTCTGATCAGATCTGTCCACGGCATCAGAGCATGGAATGCCCCAGGGATCTCATCCCAGCACTCCCACGCGGCTCTGAGTGCCCAGCAAACCTTTCAGTGCAGGTCCTCTTCCCGATGCCTTGGGAAGGCTGAGCTGGAACAGGGCTGGAGGATAAAGTGGATATTTATTGAAAGGCCTTTAAGGTACACCTCAGGCAGGACAAGAGCCTGGCCGGGGCTACACCCAAGGTGGAACCAAAATGGGCACAAAATGGACAAACGGTCACGAGGTCTCACACTTTGATAAGTTCTGGTCCATTTGCACATTGGGGTTTCATTGTCCCATCCCAGCTCCAGGCTGTGAGCTCCCATCCTTCTCGTTCCTCCCTCCAGCCACCGCTGTTTGTGCTTCGGGGCTGAAAGTTGTCCTTGGTGTGCAGCAGGAGCAGGATTTGTTTTGTGTCGCTGCTGTGTGCAGAGAGCTGAGTGACCCTGAGTGTGAGCTCAGAGCTGCACCCTGGGCAGCACAGAACATGAAATACACGGAAGCTGAAACTTAAGGCAGCACTTTTGTCACCTGCCTTGTCACTGTCTCCTGCCGTAAATGCTCCTCAGGGTCAATCAAATCAATCGGGGGTGAAGGATGGAACACCAGGATAATGCCAGTTAGCCAGGCAAGATATTAAATCATCAATGATTAATTGATGTTAAATCATCAGTCATCAAAGCTGAGACAAGGAATGATGGAGAGTGGCAGGTACAGGACCTGACGGGGGAAAAGTGATATTTGGTGGTGGGATATGATCCAGGATAAATGATCCTGCATGGAACCGGGGAGAGGAACAAAGAATTTCCTTGGATCAGACCACAACATTCGCTGCACAATGTCTAAAGGTGAGCAGGAAACTGTTTTTAACCTGTTGTTGCATCTAGAGACTGCAGGAATTTCAGTGATATCCCAGGGGGTGGATACCAAATAACCCCTTTGGGTGCTCTTCCACATCCCAAACCCTGCTGCCCCTGGCTCTGTCCCAGGACAGGTTTGTGTTGCAGCCACAGCCCGAAAAATAATTATGTTGAAGTGCAGAGTGAGCTGACACAGAGAATTATTCCCAGGACAAACAGAGTCTCTTCTAAACAGGTTCCTGCAGAAATTTAGGGTTAAACTCTTGGGTTTGGTGTCTGGTGGGGAGGCATGAAGTGTTTCCAGCGCAGAAATTCAGGAAAAAATAGGATTGTGCCTCCATATCTGCCCAGAGCTGGAGAGACTGGATCCTGTGCTGGGAACTGAGAGTGCTGAGTGGTCTGAATTAATATTAAGAGAGAGATCAGTGCACATTTCTTGTCCATTGTCTTGTCCTGTGGCTCATCCCGGCACTTCCCAGGTTAGAATTTATCCATAATTAGCATGCTTGGCAACAGATTAACACCACAGATTAACACATGTAACCACAGATTTCAACTGCAGGGAACTGAGAGAGTTTCCAAAGAACTACACCAGCAGAGAACGCACAGAGATCTCCAGAACCCGATGGATACTGGAAAAGATGCCCAGAATTCCCTGTTGGGGCCACCAGAAAAGATCCCACCAAGCCTTAAACTCCAGGACTGAACCCTTTCAGACCCTCCTCACGTTTCCAGCCGTTCATCCGGAGGAATTATTCCCAGACTTGGGAGCTCAGCAGAAGTGAGAGCCGCAGAGACTTCTCCAGCACCTTTGGGTGGAACCGGCTCGGCCGAGCCGCTGCACGTGGGCTGCAGAGATTTTTCCTCCATGAAGAGCAGAGGGTGGGGAGGGGCAGAGCCTGGATCCACCCAGCAGTGTAATTTTAGTTGTTTTGCTGGAGAAGGGGAGGGGGGGACCGGGGGGGAAATAGAATTAATTTAAAGGCTGATATTTTAGGCTGCGTTGCTGCGCATGAATTTGAGTGCAGCCCTCTAAAAATAAGCCTGTGCAGAAGAAATGAAAAGAACAAAAAGCGAGGTTGGAGGTGTGCTGGAGTGACTAATGCTCTATAATAAGTGAGCAGTTCAGTGCTTGTCCTCAGAGTATGTTGGGATGTTATTTTTGAGAGCCCAAAACCAGTTACTCCTTTGGGGCTCAAAACTTGGCTTTGTCCAGGTGTTTTATATTATATTATATTATATTATATTATATTATATTATATTATATTTTATTTTATTTTATTTTATTTTATTTTATTTTATTTTATTTTATTTTATTTTATTTTATTTTATATTTCTGTTCCAGTGTCATGGTGAGTACAAATACTTGTATTATCCCATATCCACCAAGGAGTCCTGACTCAGAGCCCTGCAAACATTTATTTCATTAATAAAATCGACACCCCTGGAGTCTGGGTGCACTGGGAGGTTCTCCAGTGGGAGGTGTCCCTGCCCGTGGCAGGGGTGGGACTGGATGGGATTTCGGGTCCCTCCAACCCAAACCACTCTGGAATTCCGTGGTTCCATCCTGCACCACTCCGTTCTGCACATCCCAGCTGCACATTTTGAAGAACTCCAGGCACACCCATCAGGAGGAACTCTGGGCTTTTCATCCCCAGCTGAGTGATTGATAAAAATCCGTATTTCCAGGGGATGTGTGGGTTCTTCTCCTGGCAGTGACATTTAGTGCGACATAAACTGCCGGGCGTTCCCTGGAGTGAACTCTTGCCCAAAAAATCCAGGAGAGGACTGGCTTTGAGCTCCTGGAGCGTGACTTCAGGGTCTGGGATCAGAGCTGAGAAAACGAGCTGTGAACACCAGAGAGGAGCAGAGGAACTCTGGAGTAGTGCCGGTGTGAATACCAAGGCACAGGTATCATCTGTAAGAGAGGTAACTCCAACACTACTCAACATTTCCAACCAGTGTTGGACCATTTGTATCTCCTCCCTGATTTTCCGAGAATCCATGATAAATTTTCAATTACAGTTTCCAAATAGAGCATTTTCCCCCAATTCTTTGGGGTAAAGTTGGCGATTTTCCTTCTCCTTCCACACCAGGCATGTTGCTGCCGATGCTCCTGAAGAATTTGTGATGTACGGAGGTGCAAGGGGAAAAACCCAGCCATGATATAAGCACAGCAAACCCAGATTCCCATTGTTGTTACTATTATTTTGTTTGTTGTGTTGGCATTATTATTATTATTATTGTTGTTATTAATATTATTATAATTGTTGTTTTCATGCTTTCTCTTCACACCTTATCCCAAGGGCAGAATTGACCCGAACAGCCAAACCTCACAATATAAAATTAAGCACTTTGCTGGATAATGAATTTGCCATTCAGGAAACTGGTCAGGGCTTGTCCCAGACAGATCCAGTCATTTCCTTAAGTGCAAGGAGCTCAAGCCAACTCTTTAAAAATTCTGGATGCGTTTCTGGTGGTAAGTGGACAGCAATCGAATTTGGGCCATTTTCTGTCTTGTGTCTTGGACTCTTCTTCGTAAGGAAAGAAAATTTCCAAGCCCTCCCCTACAAAGTGCTCTGGGCCTCACCAGCAGCAATAATTATTTCCATTAAATGCTTGGACTCTGCGGATGCAGCAGTTGTGAGCTGTGTGACAGCTTTGGCAGCCCTGAGGAGCTGGGCATTGCGGTGCTGGGGGTTTCACGGGCTCACAGCGGGACTGGGAACAAAATAGTACAAAAAAATTGAGGTGCCGGGTTGGGACTCGGTGAAATGCCAGCTCCAGCTGCCCCAGGGCTCACGGAGGAGCAGGAATCCCAGCACTCAATCACGGAACTGAAGCTGGAAAACCCCTCTGAGGTCATCACATCCAGCCACCACGGCCACCGCTGAACCACGTCCCCAGACGCCACCTCCACGCGGTTTTTGAACGATTCCAATCGTTCAAAATTCCACTTCCAACGCTTTCAATCCTTTCTGTGACAAACCGTGGGAGCTCAGGACTTCTGTACCACCGACCAATATGACTAAGCAGAAGTCATTTATTGTTTATATTAAGCTATATTTACACATTCTAAAACATCGTGTGATTATGCATTATTTGATCGATGCGTTCAGCGAGGCACCTTTCAGGAAATATGACTGGATACAGTCCAGTGCTTCGTGGGCCTCCTTTATCTAGTTCTTGCACTCTTGGTGTTCTGTTTCTCAGCCTCTTCTTTTTTATTTTAGTACTGTTTATGTCTTATGTTTATGTCTTATGTTTATGTCTTGACGAATTCCAGAGGATTAGAGCGACTAAAGACGGTTTGGCTGGAGCACACTGTGGCCTAAGCTGTTCAAACACATGGCTACAGCAAACCTTTCCCTAAAAATCCCGTCCAAACCTCCCCTGGCACAGCTCGAGGGGGTTTCCTCCCATCCTGTCCCTTGTCCAAGTGGGCTGCAGGCGGTTCTGCAGGGAGGGAGACAAAGACCAGAGGGAAGCCACGTTCCCAGCTGGACACTCTTCCAATCCAACCTTGCGCTGCTGCTCGCTCTTGTTCTGCAGCTCACAGTGAAAACAACGTGTTCACTTCTCCCATTTTGTATCTGGGAACCAAATTAAGCCTTTTCTTTACCCCAGCATTGTCATAAACAACTAAAACTGCAAAAAATGCACTTATTTTATTCCACAATGCTGCACAATTATTGACAAAAGCTCTTTGATTTTCTGGCAGAGAAGAGGAAGGTTGTGCCCAGTCCAAGCCAAATGTAGTTTTTTCCCAGTCTCTGGCTTGCCCACCAGCCCTTTGGCACAGTTTGTTCTGGAAAGTTCAGTGCTGCTGAGCGTGGAGAGGGATTTCAGGGTTTCTCCTCTAGGAGCAGAGTCAGCACCGTGAAAAAAATTAGAGGGGACTGATCTCATTTGTCTGGGAGTCACCAGATCGTGAGAAAGCAGGAAAAAAAAAAGAAAAAAAAAATAGTTGTGGGAGGAGTAGAACTGAGCAGAACCTGTGTCCTGGTAAAAGTGATTTTTGTAAAGGATCATGGTGACCTCCTGCATTTCCAGGAGCCTCCTACTTCACTTTTGTCCGCACCTGAGAGCAGTTTAAAATTCCATTTACAGTCACTGCCCCTCAGAGTTTGCACTTCTGTTTATACCTGAAAAATCCCTCCTCTCCCAGCTCACGGGGAGCTGAGGAGTTGATCAAGCTCAGAGATTCTCCAGACAGTCCCAGAGAAACTGCTCTGGGAGGCTGCACAAGGGCAGGGAGAGCAAGGCAAGCTGAGAATCGAAAAGAATGAAAAAAAGCTGCATTTTGGGGACACAGAGTTTTGGGAGCTCCCCCCAACCTGTCCTTGGTCACTTATTGAATTCTTTTATAGTAGTTATTTACTATCAGTAAATTAGCATTTTCAAATCCTTGGGTTAGAGGTATCAAAGTGGCGTTAAAACATTTCAAAAGAGGCACTGATGGATGGGAGTGATCATTGTTAGTATTTTTGGAGGTCCTGGCTGTGCCAAACCTGCCAGGTGAGCCTGATCCAGGTGAGTAATTTGGCACCAGGACAGGTGAAACTTCATTAACCCTCAAATCATTCCCTTTGAACTCAGCTGTTTAATGCTGTGTTGATTTAGAACACTTTGTGTCAGCCCATTTCATCTCCGCGTGTTCAGCAGGGAAGGTGAAAGGAGTGCAGAGAAGGGAGCAGGGGGAAAATGGAACTGAAACTTAACCCAGGGCTGTGCTTCTGCAAACCACAGCTGAGAAAGCACACCCAGCACAAAACACACCAGAAGTGGGTTAGAAACGGGTTTGGGCTAAAATTTACTGGTTGTTATTCTTTTGTGGGACATCCTGACCTCCCAGACTTGAGCCTTGCTCACTCGGTTTTATGTCCTTGAACTTTTGGTTTTGCATCCCCACCAGAAATCCTGATTCATCTCTCTGAATAATAATCCCAAATATCCTCATTAATCACACACCTGTCCTTTTAAAATAACATTTATTTTACCCCTTGGTGCTCTGGATCTCGAAGCCATCTCGGAGTGATGAATTCCGAAGAATGACTTTATGTTACGTAAGCTGTGAAAAAAAACCCGCAGAAAAGCTTTTGTTTTTAAATGCTTCCTGTCAGCTCCTCCAAAGGTTCCATTCCTCCTTGGGCTTTGAAGTGAAATTTGAGTTCTCTGGGATGCTTTTCCTGCCCTCCTTGATGAGCAGGGTGTCGTCCTTAACCCAGAGCATCCCAAGTTTCCTGTCAGCCCAGGAGCCGATGCTCAGGTCGTGTAAGACCTGACACATTCTCATTTTTAAAGCAAATCAGAGCAAGCAAAGCCTTTCTTGAGCTGCCTGGACTTTACACCCCCTCCGTGCTGTTGTATAAATGATTGAACACGATTACCATATGGAATTTGTTAAATATTCCACAGGCCAGGAGCGGGAGCTGTTCCCGTGCGCTGAGCCCCGGTGACAGGCGAAGGTACAGCAAAGCCTCATATTTAATTTATTTCTGACTAGGAATGGCTTTGTGTGCTGGACTGGAAATGAGCAAATTCCCTCATTCCAAATCCACGCCTGAGCTCCAGTCACACAGAACAACTCCATTTTTTTTTTTAACCCACAGACGTTCCCCCTCCTGCTGTTCCGGGGGGCTGAAAAGGGATCATTCCCAGCCCTCCTTGAAGGGACAAATGGCTCCAGCACTGGCAGAACCGGGAACAAACCGGGGCAACGGAGTGGAAAGAATTAACTTCAATAATCAGATTATTTCCCCTCAGGCACTGCCTCTGTCTGAAACCAGACACAACTTCGGGCCCTGCCTAAAAAGCTCCAGGTGATTTATTTAAATAACTTAAAAAGAGAAAGGAAAAAATTAAAATAATCCTCTTTGATGAGGGGTTTTGAGGAAGTCAAAAAAATTCCTGCAATCCCATTCCCTGATCGTTAGCAGGGAGTTATCTCCTCCGTTTCTTTCGGTGCTCTGAGGAAAGCAGCAACAATTCCCTGGGAGCTCAGGCTGTCCCTGTGCCACACCAAGAGTGGCACAAAGTCCCGTGGGGTTTGGAGTCCTTGTCACCCTCAGCTCCCTCAGGCACCTGTGGAATGCCAGGGGAGCTGTCCTGGAGGGAATTTCCAGTTTAACGACTTCCATTTCTCCACAGGAAGGAATGGTTTCTCCATAACCTGGACTTTAAACGGCTCCCACAGCAATCCTGCCCCTGCAATTTTGCATATTAAACACGGAACATGTAACGTAATACACAGGAGATACGCTGTGATAGATATCATTTCATATCTCTGTGATCTAAATATAATTTCATATATATAATATATATATATTCATGTATTTTATGTAAAAATATATTGGTTAAATGCAAGTATTTGCTCCACTGCCTCCTGTCCTATAAATGCAACCAGGCCAGGAATCTCCCCAGGCACTTTCCCTCTGGATAGTTAGTGAATTCCAGGACTCAGCTCCTTGCGAAACCTCAATCCCCTTCCATTTCCAGAGGCAAATTTAAAATGCACTTGGTTTTGCTTCCCACTGCACCCCTTCTAACTCCGAGATGCTTGGATGGGATCTCCTTCAAACTGTGGTTTTGCCAAGGGCTACATCACCCCAGCTGGAATTTTAAAGCTAAGAAAATAATCAAATATCAAATGGAGGGCTCTGTGGATATTTGTGTGCGGGGTCAGGAGCAGGTGAGGGCAGAAATCCTACAAGGAAAACTCCTGGGCAGCTTTTCCAGCCTGGTGTGCTTGGCTGGAACAGCTGCTGATCCCAAACTTCCCCACCTGGAATGAACCTGCTGAGGGTGTCGAGAGTGTCCTCGGAGCCAGACATCCTGCAGCTGGAACTGCTCCAAGGGGGAGCAGGAAAACCATGACAAAAGGGAAAACCGAGGGAAAACCAAGGAAAAACCAGGGGGATGCAGTGCTGGGCTATGAATTCCATGAATTTCTCATGTGAGGTGATGTTACCCTGTTTTTTCTGAGTTTCTTTATTAGCCTTCTGATTTTCATAAATGGAGTCAGATCTTTTAGTTACTGTAGAATATTAGAGCAGTTTTCTACCTTTCCCACAGATGCAACATAAACAAATCCTTTGTTTTTCATTCTCTGTCCTTTGTTTGCATATTTCTAACCTGAAAACAATTGTAACTGACAATTGGTCTGGCCACTGAGGCTGAGGGGTGGAAACCCCAAAAAGCCAATCTTCTGCTGGACCCACAAATGTATAAAAAGTAAAAAAATAAACAAAGAGGTCTCTTCTTCTCTCGGCTCTCTCAGCTGGGAGCTGGATCAGAAAGACCTCTGCCTTGCGAAATCTCGTCTGCGTGTGACTGCTTTGTGTGTCTCAGTGACAAGGTGATGCCGCAGCAGAGCTGCACAAGCTGCTCCTCCTCCTCCTCACTGAGCTCCAGGAGCCTCCTCCTGTCCCTCTGCCCCCTCATCCTGTGTGCCACTGGAGTTTGGGATCAGGGAGCTGCTCCCACTCCGTGATTATCTCTTTATTTTCCAGAAATTCACTGCAATCAAATGGGAGATCAGGAGCATCTGAGAAGGGATAAAAACTAAAGCTCTGAGAATATAGTCGCTTTTCAAATGTAACTTATTCGCCCTTAAAAAAACCAAAAAAACGAAAACCCAAAAAACTGACATTGAAAAATCCCTAACCCAGACATTGCCTTGGGAACAGCCTTTTTCCCTGGATCGTTTTATACCCCAGCACGTGGATTATGCTAGTTTCAAACAAGGAGCAAACAACAAAATTCCAATTTGGACAGAAGAATTCATTGCTGTAGTTGCAAAAACACAAATCAGACATCTGCCTCTGAGCATTTTGAAGTGAGTGTCTCTATAAATTGCATTTTCATACCTGCATTCCATTATTTCTCTAATAGAAGGGAAACATGAGATTTTTCTTTGATTTTCCACTCCAGCTGAGCTCAGAAGTTACCTAATTGCAGCTAAATCTGCACAACTGGGCCATGACTGGGCTGTTTTTGGGTTTTCTGCCTCTTTTCCCAGAGCAATTCCGTGTTCACCACCAACACTCTCTGGCTGCGTCTTGGAATTTATTCATCTGATCCAATTCACCAGTGAATCAATAAAGAAATCTCAGTAAAAATGATCTGTTTGATTCCTGAAGTCAACAGATGGAATTCCCATGTGGGATCTCTGACCCTTTTGGAACTGATCCTCTCCCACTGACATCAACCCCACTTTTATTTCAATTCTCTTTGCTATTCCCATACAAAACCCACAAATTTTATTAATTTGGTTTAATTGGCTGGAGGTTGGTAAGCCCAAGCTTTTGGATGCAACACCTACGGAAACAGAGTTTTAAAATTCATTATGGGAACAACAACAAAAAAATCAGGATTACCGTTGGTCTGGATTGAAACTCATCTCATTTCTGCTTCCCCAATTTAACTCAAAAATCAGGGTGGCAGCGTCACTGTCAGAGGAAATTGTAGCCTGGGCGGGTCTTTTTGCTCCAGTTGCAAAGGATCTGTGCTCATATTTCAGCTGCTTTTCACAGCTGGGAGAGATGCAAAAGGTTAATGCTGCTTCAAAGCTCACCAAACCCTTCTCCCACCTCATCAAATGCTCTGGGTCCTTCACTGAGACAGAGAAAATCCTGAGAATGTGCAGGGAGAGCCCTCAGTCACTGAAAAACGTGAAACTAAATGATGGCAACTTCACATTTGGGAGTTCTGTTGATTTAAATGTCTTTGGGGATTTTATGGACTGTATTTAAACACATAATCTCTGAATTTTGGGATTAATCACCATTGCATTCGCTCTCCTCTGGTCAGCTGGTACAGGGTGCCCAGAGCAGAGTGGATGCTCTGGGTTCCCTGGAAGTGTCCAAGGACAGATTGGACTGGGTTTGGAGAAACCTGGGATAGTGAGAGGCATCCCTGCCTGTGGATGGAGGTGGAATTGGTTGCAGCAGCCCTCTCATTAGAGGGTAGAAATGAGCCGAGGCACAGACTGCTTGTTGATCACAGCATGGAAAGGGTCCTGGTTTATTCCTCTTTACAGCTCAGCCATCCTCACTCCAACCATTCCCTGACTCTGGCTGCAGCAAGCTCCTGCTGGAGGTTTCCCTTGCAGCCTCTGACTGCTGGATATTTCCTGCTGCACTGTGACTGCAGGGATTGGTGTGCAGAGTGTGACTGCAGGATTTTACCCAGCTGCACTGTGACTGCAGGGATTGGTGTGCAGAGTGTGACTGCAGGATTTTACCCAGCCAGGCTGTGACTGCAGGGATTGGTGTGCAGAGTGTGACTGCAGGATTTTACCCAGCTGCACTGTGACTGCAGGGATTGGTGTGCAGAGTGTGACTGCAGGATTTTACCCAGCTGCACTGTGACTGCAGGGATTGGTGTGCAGCCCCTGACTGCAGGATTTTCCCTAGGTAGATTGTGACTGCAGGTTCCAACAACAGGCTCTGACTGCAGCCCCATGCTGACCTCACAGCAGGGATTGCTGCCCAGGATCTTTCTTCTTCCTGATCCTCCCCCCCAGTTAACCCACTCCCTTTTATCACACTTATTTTTATTGGCTATAGCTGTGACTCATCAGGGGTGAGGCTGTATTGGTTAATTAACAGAGCTGTTACTTATCCGGGGTGAGGTCACCTGTATTCCCTTCTCCTACAGAATTAAGTGACTTTTGGGTCCCTTCCAACCCAAACCATCCTGGAATTCCATGATTTTCCGTGGGCTGCCCACCCCATGTTCCCACCTGCAGCTCAGCCTGGCCATGTTTCCACAACCCACACCCCAAATCTCCAGACCAGAGAGGATTTCAGGGCCCCTCTGCTCTTCCCGTCCCTCCCCAGCGCCGGGCTCTTTGTAACTTAAAACATTAATCTGGAACATGTTGCTCTTCCAAAGTTACAGCAGACTTGGTGAAGGGTAAAAGTCCAAATTCTCCCTGTAGAAAATTAATGCAAAACTTGTGTAAAATTAAGCACCAGGCTTTTATCAAGTAGCATCTCTGGTCTGGGAGGAAAGTGCTGACCCCAACACTTGTTGCTGATGTGCAGTGAAGTGGATGAAGGTCTCTAAAGTGTGGCTTTCTTATCAGATCCAAGGGTTCCTCCTGGTGAAATGATCGTTAATTTCTAGATTTGCACGGTGAATAAGCACCATGAAAAAGGAACATGACACAGGCATGTTTGCTGTCTATGCTGTCTATAAAGCAATTACTTTTGTGTTTTTAAGAGAAAAATCAGGTATTTTGTGGATTCAGAGAGAAACTTCCACTAAATATCAAAGGCACTCAGAGAGCAGCTGGGCTTTTTTCAAGTATAACCCATGTCAGGACAAGGGGGAATGGCTTTACAGTGAAGCAGGGCAGGGTTAGATGGGATAGTTGGGAGAAATTCCTCCCTGTGAGGGTGGGGAGGGGCTGGGATGGAATTCCCAGAGGAGCTGTGGCTGTTCCATCCCTGGGAGTGTCCAAGGCCAGGCTGGATGAGGCTTGGAGCATCCTGGGATAGTGGGAAGTGTCCCTGCCTGCCATGGGAATGGGCTGGGACTAAACACACGGGCTCTAGCCCCACAGGGAGCTTTAATCAAAACATTTGGAACCACCTCAGATCCCTTCTGAGTTTGTTTAATGGTTGTTTTTTCTTTTTTGTTCAAACAAGGTGCAGGAGCAAAGAAGAGAATAAAAAAGGACCGAGTTTCTTTGATCCTGTTTGTTTGACCCTGTTGCTCTCACAGCCTTGAGAAGTACAAAATCCACCTGTTAATTCTGAGTTAATTGATGCCATAATTCCCTGAGGGACATTTAGATGAATTGGGATGTCCAGATGAATTGGGGATATTCAGATAAATTGGGATATTTTTCCCCTCAACATCTTTAGAAGGTACAAAATAATGCCCTGATTTTAAAATGTTGTCTTTAATAATCCCAAGCAATATAACCAGGGAACAAATCCAACCCCTCATCCCACAAAGTGGGCATTCCAAGGAACATGTGGATACCAGAAAGAAACCAGGCTGGATACAAAACTGAGCCTAAATTATTGATTCTGAGTCAAATTCTCTGAATCATTATGGGTTTTTTTCTTAAAGGGATTTTATTTTTTAAATTATTCTCTGTTCCAACATTGAAAATATTCAAAATTTCATGAGGTGTAAGCTCTTTAGGCTGCAAATACTGAGCTTGTGGGGTTTTTTTGCCTTTTTTTTTTTTTTTAATAAATAAACATTCTTTCAAGTGAAAAAATATTGTATTATTAAATGCAAATTAAAAATGGGATTTTTGGTCCTTTGTTTTGATTTCTAGGTGAGCAGGGCCTGCTGAAAATGCAGCTCAGTGGGGGTTTGCTTTTTTCCTAAGAATCTGCATTACAGAGATGCACCAACACTGTGTACCATCTGATTCCTCTTCCACCTAAAATTCCTCAGCTTTCCAGCCCCTGATCCTGGTTCTGGAGCCAGTTTGGTGTGGGAGACTGGAGCAGCTGTACCTGGGCCACACTTGGTCACCTCCAGCCAAGGGACATGTCCTGAGCCACCACTGGCAAGTCATTAACCAGTAATGAGCCAGGTGGAAAAATGCATTTTCCCTTAAAAAAACCCATGGATGGGAGCCCCTCCCACATTTCTGCTCAATGACAGGGTTTCCCATCGATAAGCGCTGCAAAAATTCCAAATACTTTAATTATTTGAGAGCTATTCTCCTTCAGAGCTGCTCTTCCCTTCCTCCTCAGGCAGGCACGCTGGCGGTAAAAAACAAACCCATCTTCACGACGCTCCACTTCCAGTTTCACCTCCTGGCTGATGGTTCCTGCTGGGAACAGGATCCCAACAGGTTTTGGGGCAGCGGGGACCCCCAGATCCTGGTTCCTTCCCATCCCTTCCTAGTGCCACCTCCCTGGGCTGGCATTATGCAAAGGAGCCGTCGCTGCAAAGCGTTTTATTCCGCTTTGCCTGATTATGCAAATTCCAGCTCCATGGAGCCACTTTGCCTCCTCTCCTCCTCGCTGCTCCCTCTGCTCAGCTCTGCTGGCAAATGGGTTTTACTGGAACCACGAGCAGTTATGAAACAGAACAAATTAAACACAACAGTTGGGATCGCTTTTCCTTCACGAGGCATCGCATATGTCGCGCTCGAAGGGCTACAGGAAATGGCAGCTTTGCCTTCTGCACTCCCTGTCCTGATTTCCCAGCTCCAAACGGGACTGCAGAGCAATCCTGGGGTGAGTTCAGGTTTTCCACAGGTCCAAAAGACCAGGGCTGCGTGCTCTGTGCCCGTCCCTGGGGCTTCCAAAGGTTGGAGAAACTTTCTCCTGCAGGCTGGAGAAGAGGAGGATCCAGGAGAGCTCAGAGCCTCTTCCAGGGCCTGAAGGGACTCCAGGAGAGCTGGAGAGGGACTGGGGACAAGGGATGGAGGGACAGGACACAGGGAATGGCTCCCACTGGGAAAGGGGAGATTTGAATGGGATATTGGGAAGGAATTCTTGGGTGTGAGGGTGGGGAGGGGCTGGGATGGAGTTCCCAGAGGAGCTGTGGCTGCCCCTGGATCCCTGGCAGTGCCCAAGGCCGGGCTGGAGCAGTCTGGGACAGTGGGAGGTGTCCCTGCCATGGCAGGGGTGACACTGGGTGGGATTTAAGGTCCTTCCTTCCCAACCCAGACCTGGGATCTGATGTTGATTCCATGACCTGTGGTGTCGCCCTGACTCCAGAAATATGGACAGGACCATAACTGGAATTAGCTCTTATTCCAAAGGCACAGGAGCCCTCTCTGTGCACAGGGATTTAATGGAATCAGGGAATGGTTTGGGTTGGAAGGGACCTTAGAGATCCTCTCATTCCGCCTCCTGCCATGGGCCAAGGGAGAGGTTTCCAGCTCCGGCAGCCCCGTGATGGACAAACGCTGGGACACTCGGGTTTGTTTAATCCATTGCAGGGCTGATAAACCTGATTTTAGTAAATCCTGAATCCCAGCTGTTGGCAGTGGTGACAAAGCCTTGCCCCTTGTGCCCTGAGGCCAAAAACCCAAGAGAAATCCGTGTCAGAAAACCCCACAACATTTCCACAGCGCCAAATCCCCAGGGAACACGCTCCTGGAGCAAACCCAAGTTCTGAAGCGCAAGAGAAAAAATTTAGAAGGGGCAGGAGGTATCCAAGATCCTGAGGAGAGCGGGGGATTTTTGAGGAGCATGGAAATCCCTCAGCCTTGCCCCACACTGCAAAGGAGGGTGGAGAATCCCTGGCGCCTGATCCACAAGGAAATATTCCTCCTCAATTCTGAATCCAGCCACTGGCTCCGTCCTGAGCTGGGAAATTGCCTCCTAAATTCCACCGTGGTCCTGCTGGCTGGAAATACCATGGAGGAGAGGGGAAAAAATATGGAAAAAAAATGGGAAAAAAAAGGGAAGGGGGAAGGAAAGGGGAAAGGAAAGGAAAGGAAAGGAAAGGAAAGGAAAGGAAAGGAAAGGAAAGGAAAGGAAAGGAAAGGAAAGGAAAGGAAAGGAAAGGAAAGGAAAGGAAAGGGTTTTCCTCCTCACCTCTGCAGTCATCCCACAAAAGCCCTGGAGGATGGGATTAGTGCCACACAAACATGGGGCTAAGAGCCAGGAACTTGGATCCCTGGTGAAGGATTTTGCAATTCCAGTGCAACAGGTGGGTAAGGGCTTTTATCAGGAATTAATGATTTGTCTCCAGGAATTCTGCTGCTCTGGAAAACCACACTCCAGCAATTCTGAAGCTGTAATTTTACTCCTTCCTTTTAAAGGCCCTATTGCTTAATGCGCGTCTAAAAATCATAAATAGAGTACTTTTTACCTAAACAAAACAAGGCTGAGCATTGAAAGTGGTGACAGGGAAAGATGGATGAGGGGAAAATGCCTCCCTTTGGGAATGGTGCGGGAGTGCATCGTTCAGCAGAGCCGCTCTGTGCTCGCTCTGCAGCAGCCCGACTCCTTCACAGCCCAGACATTTGCTCTCTGGATTTGTGCTGAAGAGATCCTTAACAGCTGAAAAGAGGCAGCACTGAGACAATGGGAGCTCCTGAGACAGGGGCTGATGTGGTCAGGGATAAGAGTCAGTATCTGGGAAAGTCAAGGTTGTTTTCTTCCCCGAGGATGAAGTATCAGGAATCTGAACAGGCCCCGGGACACGTTTCCTTTGCAGGCTTCACAATCAAACCCAACCCTGGCACTGATCAGAAAAAGGCTGATATCAAACAGCAGCACTTGGTGCTCCAGAGACCCGGAGTTTTTCCCTCTCCCTCCCCGTAAGCCCCAGATTCTCAGTGTAAGAGGTTTGTGGCTGACAGTGACACCTCAGCGCTCCTTTTGTTCCCTGCTCAATCCCTCGAGTCAGCCTGGAAAACTGGAAAATGTCAACTCCTGACTTGCAGGGCTGGGGATGGGCCCAGAAATCCCTGGTGCTGCTTCCCAGCACCTTGGGGAGAACATCGGCGCTGCCAGCCGAGGGAGCCCAGCAGGTTTTTCAGCAAATTTTAACATTTTTAGCCCTTTTGGAGAAGGTCAGACACCCACAGGGCATTATCAGGGCCAAAGTACACACGCTTTCCCTCTTCCACGGGATATCTCCAACTGCTGGAAGACATTCCCTGAACCACCACGTTGCATTCTGAGTGCCATCAGAATTCCGAATTTTCCTGACTTCTTTTTCCAACCGCTCAAGAAAGAGAAGGCTGTTACCCTGGTTTTTCTGAGCCTTTTGCTTTTCTTAAATAGAGTCAGATCTTTTTAGTTATTGTACAATATTAAGAGCAGTTTTCTATCTTTCCCACAGATGTAACAGAAACAAATCCTTTGTTTTTCATTTCTGTCCTTTGTTTGCATATTTCTAACCTGAAAACAATTGTAACTGACAATTGGTCTGGCCACTGAGGCTGAGGGGTGGAAACCCCAAAAAGCCAATTCTGCTGGACCCACAAATGTATAAAAAGTAAAAAATAAACAAAGGGGTTTCTTCTCTCGGCTCTCTCATCTGGGAGCTGGTTCGGAAGGACCTCTGCCTTGCAAAAATCTCTTGTCTGCGTGTGACTGCTTTGTGTGTCTCAGTGACAGAAGGTTGCTCCCTCAACCAGAATTCCAGCTGCGCCAACACCTTTTAGTTGGTGCCTTTGGTTTAATTGGAGCCAGGACTCGGCCTCGACGATCCCCTGGGTCCCTTCCCGCGCAGGACACTCCCTGATTTCTCTGACTAATTAACTTCCTCTTGCTTAAACTGGATCTCCCACCCCATCTTTTATCTCCATCATTAATTAAGGAGGGCTGAAAGCCTAAACCCGCGCCGTGCGGTCAAGACTTCCTCGCGCTTTGATCCGTGTGGAAAATTCCTTTGATCCTGCAGCGCACTGGCACCACGGGACGCCCGTTCTGCAGATCTTCCCAGGGAGCACGGCTGAACATCAGATCTTTTCCTTCCTGGGAGGCAGAAGCCGGAATAGAAACCTGCTCTCAGATGGGTTTCTCTGGGGGTGAAGAGGGAAAGGTATTTCTGAGGGATGATTTAATTCACTTCAGCCTTCAAAAGGACCTCAAGGCCCCATGGAAAAGAAAAAAAAAAATTCCTTTGCAATCTGTTAAACGGCATTAAATAAATCACTTTTAGGGCAGCAATGCCTCCTCATGAATACTCAGTGACACAGAGGAACCAGTTTGGTGTAAAAACCAAATTAAATTGGGCCTAAAGAAGATCCAGGAGCAAAACCCCAAAATTTCCAGCGTTTTGCGATCTTGGATATTCCCAATTAACTGTGATAAATCCTCTCTCACAGCCTCTTCCCATTTCCAGAGCCTGCCTGAGTCAGAACATATGGGAAGCTCAGCCCATGGAGCTGGAGGATGGTACTAAACAGATTTCTCCCAAACCTGTCTGAGGGTTTCTTTTCCCCATCACCACGAGAGCAGAACTGTGAGCAGGCAAAACTCTGGCAGGAATGATGATGATGGTGTTCCCAATGCCATCCCCAGGCTGGAGCTGCACATCTGCAGCTCCTGGAATGCGGCTTCCCCATTAGCCCAGATTTAAGGAGCGGCCTTCCTGGGTGTTCCCCGCTCCTGTTTCTTAAAGAGAAACGGAATTCTAAGTGTTCTCGGCAGGAATTTACAATTCATGTTCTTTTAACAGCTCTCCTCCCCCAGGCTGGGAGAAGGAATTAAATCCAGCGCCTGCATTGGCACGAAACGATCTTCCCAACACCTTCTGCCTCTTCCCTCGTGGAATTCCTCTCCACCTTGCCACTTGCAAAGACCCTGGATTTCTGTGTCCACCAACTGAGAGCCCTGCAACGCTGATATTCCATAACATAAAATAATAACTATAGCAATTGTATCGATAAAAAAGTATGCATTTATAACAAATTATGTTTTTGTGGGGGCCATTCTGGGGTGATTTGTCTGTTTGAACCCAGAGCTCTGAGGGGCAGGGTGCCTGTGCCCGTCCTTGGGGGATTGGGAGGGTTTGGGGAGAGTTGGCCACGAGTGGCTCTGTTTGTCTCTGGGACATCTCTGAATTCTCCAGTAGGTTTGGGCTACTTTGGGTTCTTTTTTTCCTTTTTTTTTTTTTTTTTTTTTTAAGGTGGCTGATGTAATTAATATCAGATAATCCGGTTCAAGCTTAGCACCAAACTTTTGTCAAAAACCAGGGCACGCAGAGCCCGAAGATAGAAAAGAAATGGGACCACAAAGGACATAAAGGGATTTAATTCCTCACAGCAGCCACAACCACCAGATCTGTGCTCCAGAGTTCTGTTTAATTAGCAACTGAGAGAATTAAAATAACTGAGGCCTAAATCCTGCGGCCTCTCTCCCCAGATCCTCGAGGATTTTGGCCTCTGCGCTGGACTGAGGTGAAGCTTTGGCTGCAGTGCCTGCTGCCACAGAGGAGCAGCTCAGATAGCATCTTATTTATTTATTTATTTTATTCATGTTATTCATTGCCCTCAGCCTTGGAGCTCTGGTTCAGAGCTGGGAAAACAGGATGTTCATCATTATCTCCCTGACAGAACACGAACTTCACGCCTCTTTTTCTGTCCTGTGCGAAGGACTGCACTCAGAGCAGAGCCGAGGAAAACAAGGAATGTGTCCTCTGCCAGAGGAGTTCGAGTGGCTTTGGGGTGGCCTTCGGGGACAGAGCAATGACAGGGCCCTGGGGTCAAGTCTTGAACCCACAGCTGTGAGATGACCCAAAAATTCTGGTCAAGGAGCAGCAGGAAAAGTCGGGAGAAGGGAAAAGCATGGCGTTAATGCTAAAAAAACATTGTGTAGCTTCACGTTCTTTTTAAGTCTAAATAAATTCCCTCAGAGCAGGTTTTGGACTTGGGTTTTTGATCCGGATTAAAGAGAAACCCGAGTCAAGAGCGAGCGTTAATGACAAGCACTGGAACATAAATAATTAATGACTGTGCAGGGGGAACCCCTCATCTCCCTCCTGCCCACAGCAGCTGCTCCCACATTTGAAGGACAGTTCCCCCAGTTACCACTCAAATAACTTCCAAAATCACGGAATGAACCAGGCTGGAAAAACCCTTTGAGATCATCAAGCCCAACCTATGGCCTAACACCTCTTCAATAACTAAACCATGGCACTGAGTGCCACATCCAGGCTTTATTAAACCCTCCAGGGACAGTGACTCCACCCTCTCTCTCTCTGGGCAGAAGATTCCAGCCCTCAGTCACTCTTTCAGGGAAGAAACTTTTCCTGATGTCCGACCTAAACTTCCCCTGGCACAGCTCAAGGCTGTGTCCTGTTGTCACTGGTCACCTGGGAGAAAAGACTGACCCTCACGTGGCTACAGCCACTTTCAGGAGTTGTGGAGAGTGATCAGGTCACCCCTGAGTCTCCTTTTCTCCAGGCTGAACAACCCCAGCTCCCTCAGCAGCTCCTCACAGGGTTTGTGTTCCCAGCCCCTCACCAGCCTCGCTGCCTCCTCTGGACATCAGGGGTCTCAGTGTCCATCCTGAACTGAGGGACAGAGCTGGACACAGCACTCAGTGTCCATCCTGAACTGGACACAGCACTCAGTGTCCATCCTAAACTGGACACAGCACTCAGTGTCCATCCTGAACTGAGGGACAGAGCTGGACACACAGCTCAGTGTCCATCCTGAACTGGACACAGCACTCAGTGTCCATCTTAAACTGAGGGGACAGAGCTGGATTCAGCACTCAATGTCCATCCTGAACTGAGGGACAGAGCTGGACACAGCACTCAGTGTCCATCCTAAACTGGACACAGCACTCAGTGTCCACCCTGAACTGAGGGACAGAGCCGGACACAGCACTCAGTGTCCATCCTAAACTGGACACAGCACTCAATGTCCATCCTGAACTGAGACACCCAGAGCTGGACACAGCACTCCAGGTGTGGCCCCACCACTGCCGAGCACAGGGGCAGAATGACCTCCCTGCTCCTGCTGGCCACACCATTCCTGATCCAGGCCCTCTTGGCCACCAGGGCACACTGCTGGCTCGTGTCCAGCTGCTGTCAGCAGTGCCCCAGGTCCCTTTCTGCCTGGGCACTGTCCAGCCTCTCTGTCCCCAGCCTGTGGCACTGCAGGGGTTGCTGTGGCCGAAGTGCAGGACTCGGCACCTGGACTTGTAAAACCTCCCATTTTTGGACTGTGCCCATGGATCCAGCCTGCCCAGGGCCCTCTGCAGAGCCTTCCTACCCTTGCTCCCAGCTTGGAATCATCTGCAAATCTGAGAATCACGGAATCATGGAATGGTTTGGGTTGGAAAAGACCTGTTCCAACCCCTGGACACCTTCCACTATCCCAGGCTGCTCCAAGCCCCATCCAGCCTGGCCTTGGACACTTCCAGGGATGGGGCCGCCACAGCTCCTCTGGGAATTTCATCCCACCATCCCCCAGGAGAGAATTCCTTCCCGATATTCCAACTGCTCTCTTTCAGCTTGAAGCCATTCCCCTCCTGTCCTACTCCGTGTGCTCAGGTCTCCTGAGTTCTGCTGTCAGTAACGACTCCAGGGCTATTTTTGCATTCTGTGATTCGATCTGAGGCAGAGCCCTGCAATGTTAATACAATATCTGCCATAATTTCCCACACAGCAAATGAGAGTCAGCCCAGCTCTCAGCGAGACAAATCTCTTTTGTTGTTGTCACGCACATTATTCGACTCTCTCCCACTTAAGACAGATGCTTTTGTGCTGGTTTGTGCTCTGAGTTTGTAAATGTTCATCTCTTTAGTGATGTTTGCCTGGTGGCAGAACGATGGAATAAAACAGAATCTGCAATGAAATCAATGGAATGTGAGCTCCAACAGGCACAGGAACAGGCAGAAATGACGCTCTGGCCAATAGCTCCAGTCAGCAATGAGGAATTGTATCCAGGACGCATTTTGGGAGGTGAACACGTTCACTTGCTCCTCCAGCTCCCCAAATGTACCTCGTTTGTCATCGGAGCAGCTCCAGAGTTTTGGCGTTGGCACTCCGGGGCTCTCCATGCAAATGGTGATTTATATCCCCAGCCACGGGCTGCTCCGGTGCCACTTTCAGAGCAGATTTCAGGGAAATGAAATAAACTTTTGTGTCTCTTCATCTGAAAGAGGTAAATACAGCTGAGCTCACTCCACAGGTATCGGCTGCTGCTTCAAAACCAGCGAGAATTCTCTCTGAGTCAAGGACAGGCAGGAAATCGATTCCCTTCCACATAAATTCCCGTCACGGAATTCCCGCTGGACTATTGCTGGTCCTCTGCTCACTTCAAATGGAATCTTGGTTCCCTTCAAACCAACAGCAAAACTTCTGGGGTGCCTGGTTTGGATTCACCCCTGGCACCTCCATCCCCGGGAAACACACCCAGGTGGAGCTTTCAAAGGGGAAGGAGCTTCTGTTCAGATTCCTGACGTGGAAGGAGGGAGAGAGGTCGGTGAGGGAGGTAAACAACCTCTTCCAGGAGCAACAGGAGCACTGAAAAGTGAAATCTGAGCTGCTGCCTGAGGAGAGACAGCAGGGATCCAGGCGCAGCCTTAATGTCAGCATAACCTGCTCCTGATGTTGGGATTATTGGAGACGCCAATCCATGGGAATCTCTGCCTCAAATGTACAGGCAAAGCTACCCATAAAATCATTCATGTTGGAAAAATCCTCCCAGGTCCCCAAATCCAAGGGTGAACCAGCCAGACGCAAACACAGGTGTGACCCAGAGGCCCCAAAGCGTTGGGGGAACACAGAAAGCAGCTTTTACATCACCAAACTCCCCAAATCAGGGAGCATCTGGGGCAGAGGTGACACCACCGCTCACAAACACTTTGGGTCACCTCAGGGTCACACACACAACCCACGAGGGAACACCTGTTCCACCAGAGCCAGGAAATCATCATCCAGAATTAACCATCAAACCCACAACAGGCGCACCCAGCCTTTTTCCTGCCCTCCTTTCCTTCACAGGCAAAATGAACTCATTTTCCAGCTTATTTCCCAACAAGCTCCGCCTGCCTCGGGTGGGGACAGAGGATTCCAACAGTAATTGTGCCCCTGGGAAAACGCCTCTTGCCAGCACCTCCCTCCTTTGTACAGCCTGGAGGGTTCAGGCTCGAGTTCCTCTCCGTTCCTGCTCTGGGCACCGGGAATCCCACAGGCAATTTCAAGGTGTTTGGGATTTTAGTGGTCAAAATCATGAATTTAACTGGAAATTGGGAATTGGAAAAGCAGTCCAGAGCACTGAGTGCCATTCCCAGGTGTTCCATGGACACTTCCAGGAATGGGGACTCCAAACTTCCCTGGACAGCCTCTTCCAGCCCTTCCCATGGAGAAATTCCTCCTGGTGGCCAACCTGATCCCCCTAAATTTAATTTGCAATAAGGAAAAAATCATTCCTGATCTTGGAATATCGGTGCAGTGTGACACCGCCGCGAGGGGACATGCGACAGGTGGGAAACTCCATCACCCTTGTGAGGTGAAATATTTGGGAATGAGCCAAAGGAAAAGGACAGAGTGGACACAGGGATGGGCCAGGGACAGGCAGAAGCTCAGGCAACTGCCAGGCTGAGCTCACAGCTACCGGGAAGCTCTATGAAGGTGCATCAAGCTCCAGGATATTTGCCAGGAGGTAAAACCCGAGCCTGGCAATGCCAGGGTAACCTCACCAGCCCTGTGCTCCCAGGGGAGAGGATCCCACCTTTCCTGGTGTCTGTTGGAATGAAGGAAGTGTCTGTTCAAAGGAACAGGAAATCACAGCTCTTCCTGCTGTTGGAACCCCGGAAACTTTGAATTTAAGGCTTTAGACTGTGGTAATATAGATAAAGAAATATGGAGGATTTAGGGCGTAAACCAAGTCTTTCTTTTCTCACCTTTCTGGGTTTTTTGTTGTTGTTGTTGTTGTTGTTACTGGGTAGAAAAATCCACATTGTGGACCATGGGTGGTTGGGTATTGGGTTAAAAGTAAAAATAATTTAGGTGTCATCTTGTTATTGGACAATTAGTGCTTAAAAGACCTTGGAAAGAGTTAGGGACATTTTCTACCTTGCTAGTTAGAGCTCACAACCTGTGAGACTGTAACTTAGATAAGAACTAATAAACATCTGAGTCCCAACACGAAAACTGCATCTCCTGAGCATTTAATCCCAGCTCTAACACAAGAAAAGAAGATAAAACCAACACCTGCTGTCCATTCCTTCCCCTTCTGGGTCAGGTTTTGGGGGATCCTTTCCTTCCCCGTGCCTGTCAAAAAACCCTACTTGTTTGGGAGCAAGCCCTGATCACAATTCCCTGCTCTGTCCTAAAACTGCGGCAATTTTGGGCCAACAAATCTCATTTTTCTGGCTCTCATCCCATCAAAAGCAACCAGGACTTGGATTCTGAGCCACTGCTCTGATCCATCCCTTGTTTTCCCTGTACTTCAGTTCATCAGAGCCTCACAAACAAACCAACAAATAAAAACTACACAAAACCCCCCATGAAATAGGTAAAGATTACTCCAAAATGAGTTTATTTAAGCACTTGTGAATCACTGAGCAAGATCATCCCCTTTGTGCCACTCCCACAGTGAAAATTTCTCTGTTCCCAAGTAATTTACAAGCTCAATAACCAAAACCAGGCAGGGGAAGGAAATAAGGAGAGAAAAATGAGTTTTGTTACTTCTCACTTGATGTTTTTAATGTAAGTGTTAAACAATTCCAAGAGAACCAGACTCAAATGAATCCCCAAACCCAGGAATTACAGACATCCCAAATTCCAGCTCTTTAGAGACATTATCTTAATATTTCAGTAGGACAGGATAGGGAAAAAAAATAAAGGAAAAAACCACCACCAACCAAAAAAGCCTGGATACGATGTTCTGCTTTTTTTCTCCCGTAATTCAGGGCGCTGCCATGAATTTTCTTCAAAAGCCCAGCTTTTTCAGGAGCTCTCATTAGTGCCCATGCCAGATGTGTCTAATGGGGAATTTCCATATCTACAAAGAGGAACGAGCACGATCCCTCTCATCTTCCCTGCCAGGGAAAATGAAACCGCATCCATTCCTTTAATTTAGCTTTGTCAGGAGCAGCCCTTTGTGACATCCCCGGGATCATTTTGGGGCTGCTCCTGCAGGTGGGAGAAAGGAGCCAGGCGTGCCTGTGCATCCCTGTCTACATGAGGATCCGGGCTGGTTCTGATTTGTGATTAATCAGACTTGGGTCTGATGGCTCCGAGGAACTCAAAACCACCAGAGAGCGAATTTAGGTTTAGACAGGCCTGGAGAGTCTGTGCCAAAGCTGGGGCTCACACCTCCAATATCCCATTCCCTGGGAAATTTGGCAGCAGGTTATAATCTGTGCTCAATCCTAAAAATATTTATCAATTGACCAATCATTTGTTAGGCTTTGGTTGTCAGGGAAACAGGCATTTAGGAACATCATCTCCAGGGACACAGAGCCAGAGCAGCTGGGACTGGGCTGCGGGAGAGTGATGCCTTTCTGGGACTGCCTAAAAACAGAGGGCAGACAGAATTAAGGGAATAAAACCCAGTTTATTTCTATTTCTGGAAGGGCCTCCAGGTACATTCAGGGCAGACAAAGCCCCCCAGGGGCTGCACCCAAACATGGACAATGGTCACGGGTTTCACACTTGGATCAGTTTGGTCCATTTGCACATCGGGGTTCATCTCCCAATTACAGCCTCAGCTAATGAAGTCATTGACCCCGAGTTTGCTGCCCCCAGCTCACTTTTGTTTAAATTTCACAGGGCCTGAGGCAGTGAGGTGTCCTTGATCCCCAGCCCGGAGAGGAATTGCTGTGTGTGAGCAAAACGGGGAAGCAGCAGCTGCCGCTGTGTGTGGGGTTTGGAGTTAAACACTAAAGAGCTGCAGGGTCACAAAGAGATGGGAAATGGAAAAAGCTGAATTCCTAAGGCATCAAGAGCAGCAGCCCCAGGGCAGGACCACCCTGGCCCACCCAGAGCCTCTGGGGAATCTCTCTCTGTGAACCCCACTCCCTTCACACCAGGACACTCCATTCCCACCCAAGGCTCCTGTGGCATCACCTCATGTCCCCAAAGGCCCGTGGGATGATTCCTCTGTCTCAATGCTTGGGTTTTGTACTCAAATCTTATTCTTTGGGCCACTAAACAGCAATTTTTCCACCCCCAGCCCCCAGAGAAATTGGCCAAAATATGCCCTGGCTCTGAATGATGGGAGTAGAGTAAAAGAATTATAAAATCAGAGTGGTTTGGGTAGGATGTGACCTTAAAGCTCTTCCCCGAGATGTCATTCCTTGGGCTTGGGGAAGGAAACTACCCAGGCACTGGACTTCTGCCCCAGATCAGCCACCAGACCCTTTTACTTCATGCACAAAAACCACTTTCAGGATTAATTAATGCCTTCTTTTCTCAGAAATTCTTTGAAGATCAGACATCC
This sequence comes from Delichon dasypus, assembly GCA_037837765.1. Taxonomy (NCBI): domain Eukaryota; kingdom Metazoa; phylum Chordata; class Aves; order Passeriformes; family Hirundinidae; genus Delichon; species Delichon dasypus. The sequence goes on from JBBAXF010000023.1 coordinate 2,021,938, forward strand.
AAGCACACCTGGATGGGCTGAACACAGATCCTGCCGTTGGATCAAACAAATTCTTACCTGAGACATGAATTCCCTTCCTCGTATTTCCTCAGTAAAACCTACAATCAGCTCTTTTTTTTTACTGGAACACCATTAAAACCACTACAAGGACCGATTCTGGGAAGCACATCCCAGGCAGGTATTTATAAATTCCCCTCTTTTTGACAAAAAGTGGCATTTTCCGAATGCTCCCTGCGAAGAACACGAGCCCCCCTCCCCGGTTGCTGTGGTTACCTGGAGGATGCTGTGCCCACCACAGTGATCCCAGAGCTTTCCCCGACTAACAGGCTGCTTTTAGCCCATATTTGTGTTTTCACCTCCTCTTCTTTAAGAGAAAGGATCAAAAAATGCCAGGGGAGGGAACGAGAGACTTCCCTGCAGCTCTTCCCCTCAGCCTTCTGCTCCATCTGCGGCCGCCCCGGGAGGTGACGGGAGGGGAATTTTTAGAGTGTGGCTCTGAGCAGCAGACCAAAATCCGAGCAACTGTTAAGGAAAAGTGTGAATATGGCAGACGGGAGAGGAGTTCCATCAGGAATGTACTTCCAGGGGTGTTTTCTGCAAAGGGAGAGCCTCGTTTCACCCAAAGGAACATTGCAGAGCCGGGGACTCGCAGCTCCCTCAGGCCAGTGTGGGCTCAGCAGCCAAAAGAGACAGCAAGAGGAGTAAAAATAATTTACCAGATGAGGAAATCATCTTTTTCCTCATGATCTGAGGCTGGCTTAAACTCAAAGCAGGAAATTTGATATCGTAAATCATTGTTTCATGGAGTGATTTGGGTTGGAAAGAACTTTGAAGACCCTCTCGTTCCAAGCAGGGAGGTGTCCGCTGTGATCTGGGAATAGTTCTTAAAATATGTACAGGAATCTCATAAAATATCTGCACACACTCCATAAAATATCTGTATGTGTTTTCTAAAATATTCTTACACATCTTGAAAGCATCACCCAATCCATTTTTACTTGTTCCTGCCCAGTTCTCTTTAAAGCCAGGAAATCTCAGCCCGTGGACATCTCGTGGCTGTGACTCCCCCAGATTTATTTCTCCCAATAAAGGAAAACATTTTTGCCCAATATTTTTTTTTTCCTCTTTTTGCTTCCCATCTTTCAGTTTGACTGTCTCCTAATTTCTGAGCAGCGAGCCAGAGGAGAAGCTCCAAATAACTCGTGTTGAAATCAGCCATTATTGAGAATTCTTTAATCACGCCTCATCTCAGTCGTCTCTTTTCCGAGATTAAACACTTCCAGTCTCCCTCATGCTCCCAAAAGTGCTGGGAAAGCAGCAACAATTAAACAGAAGATCTGAATACAGAGACATTTGCAGGAGAGGCAGTGACAGAGTGCGCTTTCCTCTTGATACGAATGTATTTATAGAGAGATAGCTCTCTATATATAGATAGATATCTATATTATATAGAGAGATATTTACAGGTTTTCATTAAATTAAATTAAATTCCAGTACAACCACCCAGGGTGGATTTACTCCATCACGGGATTTGGTTTCTTTAATTCCTTTTTCCTGCATCCATCTCCCTTCCCACCACTTTGCCCCTTCCCTTGATAACAATTTCATGGGATTATTAAGGTTGGAAAAGCCCTCCAAGAGCATTCAACCATGAACTCACACTCAGGGCAGAGGGGATGCTTTGACTCACCCGAGCCTGGAGATAATGAGATAAGAGAAGCCTCGAAATAAGTAACTAATAGCCCCCAAATGAATAATAGCTCCAAAATAAATAATAGTACCAAAATAATTAATAGTCCCAAAATAAATAATAGCCCCAAAATAAGTAATAGTCCCAAAATAATTGTCTCAAAATAAATAGTAGCTCCAAAATAAATAATAGTCTCAAAATAAATAATAGCCCCCAAATAAGTAATAGTCCCAAAATAATTAATAGTCTCAAAATGAGTAGTAGTCCCAAAATAAATAATAGCCCCAAAATAAGCAATAGCCCCAAACCAGCACTGAGGGTTGGAACTGGGTGATCTTTAAGGACCCTCCCAACACATTCGGGGATTCTGGGATCAAACAAAAGGAGGAACCGATGGCACAGAATCCCAGAGACGCCTTTTACTCCCACTGGGGCTGAGGAGGGAGCAGCTCCAGCCACACCTGGGAATATTTTCAAACAGATCCATGACAGGAAAAGGGGGAGAGGGGGGAAAAAAAGGAAGCAAAACGTGTCGGGTAAATTCTTCTCGCTGAATAATTCCTCCAGCTCTGATAGCAGTGCATAATTACAGCCCGTGCTGCCCTATTATGTATTAGTTGGGGGTACTAATTAGTTAATGTTTGTACAGCTCCTGCAAGACGTAATGTGCTCAAGCATTATCATTAACTAAGCAGAGCCTTCAGGTTTAAATTTCTTTTTACCATAACTCAGAGCAGGATCACCTACACCCTTTCAGAGCAGATGAACGTGGCACCTACTGATCTCGTCAGGGAGGAAAATTCACAAATTAGGGCCCGGGAGGAAGCACCGAGAGCTCCTGGCTGCTGAGCCGATTAAAAGGACAGGATTTATTGCCAGTTTAGAAGATCCTGCTTTGAACCCGAGGCAGGACTGACACACTCCGGTGGCAGCAGCTGAAGTTTACCAAGTAAGATCAGTCAGGTCCTTGATTTGACAGAAAATCAGAAGCTTCTCTGGCCGTCAGAGAGTCGCTCAGCACCTCTGAACACCAGATAATAAAGTCCTGAAGCCATGCAGGTGCCTTATATCAATGTTAATTAGACCAGAAGAGCCAAAAGCCACTGTGCACATCCATGCTTCCCCAAACCTGACCAACTTAGTGCTTCACTGCTGCAGAAAGGAAGAAAGAAACCAAACCCAAACCCCCACAAACCTGGATATTCAAAACTTCAGTATCAGCTCCTGAGGCTCAGAAGGGAAGCGTTCTGAGAACCGTTAATTAGGGCTTTTAATTAATCCCATCTCCACTCTGCGCAGACAAAGGAACTTTGTCCACGGCCACCAGAGGTGAGGAAGCTCTGAAGCTGCTGCTGTTTGTCCCTCAGCTGGGGAGGCAGGAGGGGATGCTGCCGGGAATCCTCCCTGTCAGAGCAGCTCACCCTCATCTGGAGCAAAAGTAAAATCGTTAAACCTGAGCACACCACACCTGCAGTGTTTGTGTTAAAGAAAAGTAGAGGGTGGGAAACTGACCGCTGGAATTCTCCAGCACTTTTTCCAATGTTTTCTAACTGAGTTATGATGTAAGCCAGCTTTAGCTCTTGTCGAATCACACTTGTTTTGTTGACATCTGCCTCCTCACCAACTATCTTATCTTTATTTTGGGTTGACTTGATGGTCTTAAAGGTCTCTTCTAACAGTGTGATTCTGTGATTCTGTGTGATTGTGTGATTCTGTGACTCTGTGATTCTGTGATTTTGTGATTCTGTGATACTGCGTGATTGTGTGATTCTGTAATTCTGTGTGATTCAGTGACTATGATCCTGTGATTCTGTGTGATTGTGTGATTTTGTGATCCTGTGATTTTGCGATTCTATGATTTTGTGATTCTGTGATTCCGTCTGATCCTATGATTCCATGATTCTCTGTGATTCTGTGATTCTCTGTGATTCTGTGATTGTGTGATTCTGTGTGATTCTCTAATTCTGTGATTCTGCAGTTCTGTGTGATCCTGTGATCCTGTAATTCTGTGGGATTCTGTGATTCTGAGATTCTGTATGATCCTGTGATTCTGTGATCCTGTGGTTCTGAGGTTCTGTTATTCTGTGGAAGGCAGAATGTTGGGACTTGGAGCTCTCAGGCAGCCCAGAGGACATCAATGCCCCCAAACCCATCCTCATTCTCATGATAAAAGAAAGGAGGATTATTTTTCATGAGGAGATTCATCACAACCCATGCCGGTTGCTTTTGAAACTTCCAACATTTGCATTTTTTAATAGTTCTGGGCTGCAGGTAAATGATCCATGGAAGAAGAGGTCGAGGAAATCCTTTTCCTACAAAATCCACAGAAAATCCTCGTGAGGCTCCTCTGCAAAGGGCAAACCTGGGGGCTCCAGGAGCATCCAGGGCTCTGCATCTCACAGGAGCCTTTGCCACACGTGAGGAGCTCTCTGTGCAGCAGGGAAACGTTCAGTAAAGTCACATTATATGTATTTTACATGTCGTGGTTTGTTAAAAGCACCCAGAGTGGTTTTTGCAGGGTTTTTGGCCTGTGCTTCTGAAGCCAGAAGCAGATTCCTCCCATGGCTGCAATCACCCAGCTCCTGACAGTGTATTTCTGTCCATCCATCCATCCTGGCAGGTGCCAGGATGAGCAGCCCCACATCCAGTGCAGTGTGGAAAGGAAAATAAAGTATTTTATGCTTTATTTTTATATAGAAATACATTTATATATATATTTAAAATAGATATAAATAGTATATAAAATAATATATATTAATATATATATAATATAAAATACACACATAAAATATAAATAATATCTTAAAATATAAAAATACATAAAATATTATATATATACACAAATATATAAGATATATAAAATAAATAAATGTTTAATGATAAGTATAATTAAATAGCTCTAAATCATAAATATATATAGGTTTAATTATATATTTAATATATGAAAAGATATATATATATAAAATAAATATATATATAAATTTTATATTTCTATAAAGATATCTAAATAAATAAATATATTTATATATATATTTAAACAAAATATCTGGGTGATTGCTGGTAATCTCCTGCATCTGGAGTCTTCTGGGACTCCACAGACGTCTCTCCAGGGTGGGTTTTTTTCCGTGTGTGTGAAAGTGAGAGAAGGGAGGAGCAGGTTGTGCTCTGTCCCAGCTCTGTCCCACGAGGGAACGGCCCCAAACCCGCGGAGGGTGGGTTCAGCTTGGAGCTTTGAACACCCCGGCGTGGTGGGAGCTGTCCCTGCCCTTGCCTGGATGGAGCTGGATGGTCTCTGAAGCCCTGTGCAATCCAGGCCATTCCATGCAGGAATAAATTAATTTACTAAATAATCATTTTATAAATTAATTTTTATTCATTTCCTTTAAAGCTGGTCACTGCAGCCAGGATGAACTTCAGAGTCAAAATTGCCGCCCAGGTCCATTTGAGAGCAGATCCCAGCTGTAAAAGTCAGGGATCTGGAGAGAACTACACAAACTCTTTTATAAGCTAATTATAAGTTTATTTATGAATGAAATTCATCTATAAATCCGTTAATTCCTGTAACCCCTCTCATCAAGGTGCCCCATTTGGGGAGGGGGGCAGCACAAGGCCTAGCACTCCCTGTTATCCCTCAAAAAACCCCCCCAAAATCTGGAGGAAAAGCAGAGCTCCCACCCCGGCTGGGAATGGGGATGGCAAAGGCAGGGACTGCACAGGGAGAGCAGAGAGCTGAACCCAGCACACCCCAAAAATCCTGAATTATTTCACTAAAAACTTGCATCCCCTCCTTCCCCACACACACGTACGGCAAGGCTCAGTAACCCCTACCAGAGACTACAACGCGAAATTAATTAGCTGTTTAATTACTTATCATTTTAGGATAATCACCGCCGGGTCCCCCACAAACACACAGATTTCACCGTGCCAGAGCCCACGCCCCCGAGCCACAGCCGCCTCCAGAATTCAACAGGACAAATCCAGAGCACCTCCAAGGAAGTTTCTCCCACTGGAACTTCACCCCGGATCACCCATCCCACAATTCAGTCAGGAAAACTTCCCCCGGGCAGTGACAGTGACAAGGAAGTTCTGCAGGAAAAGGGGAATGATGCAAAATGAGCTCAAAAGTAAGGAAAAAATAAAGATTGGGCAGAGGTGGGAGAAACGCTGCTGTTCCAGAAACGCTGATGGAAAATGCAGGAGGACACTCGGATAATCCCTCCTTGCTGCAGTGAGTCTGTGCCTTGGCCAAACAAATTATGATCCTGATCCTCATTTGGCTGTGGTTTTTGTTGTTGGTTTTTATTTATTTATTTATTTATTTATTTATTAATATTATTTTAAAATTTATTTATTTATTTATTTATTTATATGTTCATTTATTTATTTATTTACTTATTCAAATTTGGTTAAGATGTAGAAATATATTGATAAATGAGCAATCCCAGCAGCACTGATTCAGAGTTTTGAAATCCAGGACAAAGTGTCATTGCTGAGTGTGTGGAAGGGAGAATTCCTCACTTGTCCCTCTCGGGGAAAAGGCAGATTTGGGACATGGAGAGGGGTTTTTAAAACAGGAAATATTGGGGAATGCAGCATAAATATCTGTGAGAGCAGCTCAGTTATGGCCTGAATGCAGAGCCAGCCCCAACTGCCCAGCCCAAGGACAAGATTCTCTCAGGGGGTCTCAGTCCCAGCTGGGAATTCCTCAGGAATTCCAGGCAGCAATCCACAGGTTCTCTGTGGAATCCCAGATACAGGATTCTCTGTAAAAGTCCACCTCTGACATTTATAACTCCCCATCTCTTTTATTCTCTTCTTGAAATGCTCTCCCAACCAACTGATCTCCTCCAATCTGCTCTCTGCTCCAGCTTTCCTCCCAAAATCCTGGAATTCCCCAGCTTTCACTCCCACAGCGGCAGCTCATTTCCACACTGAGGTCTTGGAATCCCTACAGGGAAACAATTTTCAGGCTGTCCCAGACCCCCTTCGAGCAGCAGTTTCAGGTGTCAAATTGGTTAAAATTAACACACTGGGTGTGCAAATGTTTGGTTAAATAAGTGTACAGGACACGGAACAGCGAGGCTCTCTGGGCGATTCAGCTGATGGAAATAACTTCCAGTTTGTGCAGGAGCCACCACACAGAGCACAGGAAGTTACCAGAATGCCCATATTCCTGTTTTTAAGCACATTTTCAGTCTTTCTCAAGATTTTTTTTTACATTAAAGCTATATATATCCTACAGAAATAACTGATTTTTCCCCCCCTCTTTTTAAACCGATTTATTTTTCCCCTGAAGGCAGGACTGGAGCGCAGCACGTCAGCCCTGAGAGCGTCCACTGGACGCACCAGTACTTCCACGGTTTCCTTGCTTGTTCACACTTGGCTGGATCAATAAGCAATCTCCCCCACGTGTGGGATATCCAGGAGCTGTGGCAGCCAGCAGATGGTTTATTCCAGCTGCAATCTGCTTCGGCGTTTTACAGCAAAAACAACAAAAAATAACAACGGGAAGAATAAACAGAAGGAGTTTTCTCTGTTGACCAAGAAAACGTTCTTTGCTTAATTCCCCTTGTGCAGCAAGAGACCCACCAGCAACACCAGTAAGAGGCAGGGGAGAGATTAGAGACGAGGCCAGCCAGAATTCCATGCAGAGAATTCCATGCTGGTGCTCCCCTTGTGTGGAGTGCTCCTCGTTCCAGCTCAGTCCCCTGCCAGCTGACCCAGCCAGAGGAGAAATGTGATTTTTCACGTGTTCGCAGTGGAATAAACACCACAGGGAACCCCGAGTACAAGTGGCACCCGGAGTTTTTGCTGGTTTTCCCCATGCAGCAGATCCAGGAGGGAGAGACAGCCCTGCCCTTGGCAGGAGCGTGGAATGGGAGGATTCCTAAAGCTCTTCCAAGCCAAATCATTCCATGATCCCATAATCCAACCTTACCAAAACCCCAACCCTTACCCCACGTCCTGGAAGTTCCCAGTTTTCAAGCAAATCCCAAAGCATCCTAAAAACCAAATTCAACTTCCTGCTGAAGCTCCTGAAACACTCATGAGAACATTCATATTAATTTTTTTTTAAAAATAATCCATATAAACATTGGGTTTCCTTTGAGATTGTCTTGAAATCTTTTTATGAAGCACTAAGGAAAATGAGGTTTGGGGAAAGGAAGGGAAGGGAAGGGAAGGGAAGGGAAGGGAAGGGAAGGGAAGGGAAGGGAAGGGAAGGGAAGGGAAGGGAACTCTTAAAGGAACAATGCCACTTCCCAATTTTATGTTTTTCCTCTTTAAGCACAAGGGTAGAACTCACAATTCTTGCTGGAAATGATCGGAAAACCCTCAAGTTTCCTCTTAGGTTTGAAAGCAAAAGTGAGGCCCCAGTTGGAAGCACAGACAGAGTTGGGAAGGGAATTTCCTCTCCATTTCTGGACAACATGAGGGATTTTTCGGAAAACCCAGAATCAGCTGCTTCCAACGGCCTGGGACAAGCTGCATTCCTTGGTTTATTCCTTTGCCTGTCGCTGAATTCTTGACTGGACTGCTCCCAACACCCTGACCAACACGGTGTCAGGCTGCGTTCTGACTCTGTCAGTGTTTTCTTTTTGTTTGTTCGTTTTTTGTACTACTGCATTTTTATTTTAATTTTCCCAGTAAAGAACTGTTCTTCCTATTCCCATCTCTTTGCCTGGGAGCCCCTTAATTTCAAAATTATAATAATTCAGAGGGATGGGGTTTAAATCCTCCGTTCCAAGGGAGGCTCCTGCCTTCCTTAGCAGACACCCGTCCTTCCAAACCAAGACAGCTGGAAAGGACCCAGCGGGATCTTCGAGTCCGACTCCCAGCCCTGCACAGACACCAGAACAATCCCACCCTGGGCCTGGCTTTTCCACCTTGCAGGAGCTCCACAACCACCAGCCCAGCGCCATTCCCTGCTGGATTCCCTGCCCGCTCAGGGATGGTCTGTAGCTGCCCCGTGAGGGGATCGCACAGAGCTCAGCGCCACAGGCCTGGTGAAATGGGTCACACCCTCCCCGCCAGCGTCAGAAAGAGCTCCTCAAGGTCTTCCTGCAGCTCTGGAATGGAGGACGGCCCACCCCAGTTTTCATTTATAGGCTTCGTTTCCATAAATATTGCCCCTGTCCCATTTCTGCCCTCGCACGCGTACAAAAATCCAGAACTTTGTGGTGAGCCTGCTCTAAAGCAGCTCCAGTGAAGGAGGAGAGTGTGTCCCTCCTGAATTCCTCATTCCCAGATGGCCTGGATGAGATTATATTCCAGAGGACCAAGTTTTCTGGTAAATTTTGCACAAAGTGGATTCCAAAATGGGAATCAGACTGGAAGCACTGTTTATTAAAAAAAAAAAAAAAAAACAAAACAAAAAACCAGTTTAAACTTGGTAAAACCTGATTCTGATGTGTGCTTCGAGGCCATTACAAAGTTTATTGGCTCCAAGGGGATTCTCTACATGAGGAAGAAGATTATAAAACTCAAATTTATAGGCCAAAGGTCGTCTGGTTAATGGCACAAGAGGAAGAAGCTGTGGAAAGACACAGAACTCTTCCAGCCTGGTGACCTTGAAAGGAAAGGAGAGATCCTGCAGATGGGAGAGCTCAGAGCCCCTTCCAGGGCCTGAAGGGGCTCCAGGAGAGCTGGAGAGGGACTGGGGACAAGGGATGGAGGGACAGGACACAGGGAATGACTGCAAGCTGGGAAAGGGGAGATTTGAATGGGAGATTGGGAAGGAATTCCTGGCTGTGAGGGTGGGGAGGGGTTGGGATGGAATTCCCAGAGGAGCTGTGGCTGCCCCTGGATCCCTGGAAGTGCCCAAGGCCGGGCTGGAGCAGCCTGGGACAGCGGGAGCCGTCCCTGCCCATGGATTGTGTCGCACTGGACCAATCTTTGAGAACCTTCCAACCCAAACCGTTCCAGGCCAGAGAATGGATCCTGAGCCCAGGACACGGGGACACAAAGCCAGGCTCTGCTGGTGCCCAGCCCATGGGAGCAGCGACATTCCAAAGTGTGAAGCAGCCTCTGGAACAAGGGCTGAGACTCAGCAGAGCCTCTGCACTCCACCCTCGGATAGATACAAACAACTGGTGCGGAAAGCAAAAACAGGAGGAAAAGGATGATCAGATCTTTTATGAATAAAGTGATTTTTTTCCTTGAAAATTTAAAATCGCCTCGCAAAACACGAAGGGGAAAATATCACTTCAAAGTGCCTTTGGAAAAGATAAAAAATGGACAGCACCAGAGCAGCAGCCTTTGTAAGGATCCTTCCTGAAGACAAACCTGACAAGTTCAAGGACCCTCCCTGAAGAAATCAGCTGAGGCTCAGAGGAGGGGAAAAAACACCTGACAATAAAAGAGGGTGGGAGGGAGGGGAGAAAAGCTTCAGATAAAGCATCAGATGGGTGAGGGGATGGGAGTACATTGAATAAAAAGATGAGAATTGCCTACTGGCAGGGGGACAGGTGGCTCGGAGAGCTCTGTCTGATGTTCCTGCCGCTGTCTGCTTCCAAGCTGAGGATGAAATAGTCCCAAGCAAAAGCTTTCCAAGGGAAACAAACCAATCCTTACATCCACATAATCAGCAATCAGCACGAGGAGAGGGGACAGAAAATGCCCACCTGGAAGAAGGGAAATATTGCAGAGCTCTGAAACAAAGGCAGAGCTGATGCCCAGGGACACCACAGCATGAGCTCCCAGTGGGATCCCAGTGCACCAGCAGTGATCCAGGAAAGGAAAACAGGGAGAAAAGAGGATTTTATTGTTGCTATTATACTTTTTGAAAGGTTTGTAAAGACTCTGGAATTCACAGGATAAGTGGTGGATCTTATCTGGGAGCAGCACACCCTTCCTGACACAGCCCCAGGAGCTCCTCTGGAGCTCAACCACTCACGGCTTGGAATTCCGGGATAACTCCTTCACCTGCATAATTTTTTCTGCTGAAGGAAACACTCCCGAGGGTTTGTTCCACCCGGGACACGAGTGATGGCTTTGCAGCGGCTCCAAAGTTCTCCCATTCCCCGTTCCTCCCCCGTGGAAATCCAGGCTCCTACACTCCCCTCCAGATTTATGAGCCCTGCCGCGGTTCTGTGCAAAGAGCAGTAAGATACCCACGGGTTTCAGCACAGTTTGCACCAGCGTGGGGCTCTGACAGCCCAGGCTGCCGCTCCCACCCCTCACCTCCAGGATCAAGGAAATCTCCTTGGTATGAAGGTGCTCCGAGGAGTAACTTTACAACTCATAGTAAGGCAAGCCTGCGCTCACGTACAGGCATCCCCTCGTGGTTGTTCTGACCTCAGGGTAACTCAAACCACACCACTCCCGTGTTTGGAAGGTCTGGAATGACACAAAACATGCCAAAAGAGAACTTTCTGAACTTCCAGAGGCACCAACAATCGCCACTTTCCATCTCGGCATCCACTGGGAACAGCTCCAGCCCTTGTTTTGTTCCCTGGATGGTTCATCCTGATGCCCCTGGAGGAGGGAGGAGTTTCTGTCGAGTTCCCCCTCCTTTTCTGAGGGCTTCATTTGCCTTCCGACTGCAGCTGGTGCCAGGCGGTTTGTAAACAGCTCTCCAGAATTAATAAAAAATTAATACTCGCTGTAAGAAATGATCAGAAATCACATGTGACCTCTTATTTATGTGCTTATCCTGCTTTAAAATTCATCAATGTTTAACCAGCACTTCTTAAACCACTTACAAAATGTACACACAGCCACTAATTAATTGCTGCCATTAAGTTTGAATTGAGGGCAGCCCCTACCTCGTCTTACCTGGCCACAAGGTCAGGATGAAAAATAATGGCCAGGGGTGGATTGTAAAACCCATAAAATTAAAACAAACAAACAAACAAACCAACCAAAAAACAAACAAACAAAACAAAAAACCAAAACAAAACAACAAAGCCTCCAAAAAAACAAAAATCCCAAAACAAAACAAAACAAACTCCCAAAACAATAACAACAACAACAAACCTCAAAAAAAAAAAAAAACAAACCCCAAAAAAACCCCCAACAAACCAAACAAAACCAACCAAACAAACAAAAAGAGGCAGGGGAAAGCTTATGGGGTTTGTATGGTTTTTGTTTATAATTTATTTTATCTCCTTTTACCTGAATTCAGCTCTACGCTGCTAATTTGGGTTATTACCTGATAAATACTTAAAACAGTGATCACGGAGTAATTAAATCACTCAAAGCCTTTTCCTTTTTTTTTTTTTAATTTTAAAGATTAAACCTGTCCTGCCATCCACCCCCTCGGTGCAGGAGAGATTTAACAATTGCTGGGAATGAAGAGAAATCCCTTCTATTTTTATTTACTTTTTGTTTTTTTTTTACCTGACACATTTTCAAAGGGAATAATATTTTCCCCCTTTTTGGATCTTTTTTTTTCTCTTAATGGTGATTTAACCTGCTGTTCTAGCTCAAACTAAAAGACAGACTTCAGGTGAGGATTTATTTTATAGAAATGTTCTGTCTCTGAAGGATCCATCCCCAGGTGGCACCAGGAGAAGGAATTTTATCCACTGCTGGGAGGAAGGGGACAGAGAGAATTCAGCACATCCAGCTCCCTCTTTAGCAGCCCTGGCTAAAAGAGTTATGGATTTATTTGAAGTGAAAAAAAGCATTTCCTAGTCAGAAATCATCCACGGGAAACATCCGGCCATGGGAACGCTCCAGGGATGCGCCCGGTTGGGTTTTCCCAGGCACAAACACCTTCGAATTTGCAGGTCTGAGTTTTAATGGGGATTTCAAAAGCTCGGGATGTTTCCGGAAAAAGAGATGTTCTAAAAACCAGGTGGTCACCAAACCTGTCCTTTTGTTGGGCAGAGACAAGAAATCCCCTCAATTCTCTGACTCAACTTCACCTTCAGCGCTTTCTCACCCCAAATTAAAGCAGGAAATAAAACTGGAGCAACTGCTGGACTCCTCGTGGATCTTTAGTGAACTGCCCGCAACCAGGAATTTGTTAATTCTTCAGGGCAGGACAGGCCCGGGGTCTTTGACAAACGCCTTCATTTTTCCCTCACTCAACTGCCAAATTCCTGAATTTACAGGAGCTCTTGAATTTACTTATTCCAGAATAACCCAGATCCTTCCAGAACATTTTTTTTTAAAATGGATATGGAGTTAAATAATCATCATTACATCCCCACTGGAGCAGGAGACTAAATGCAAAATGACAAAATTCCACGCCGGTGAGGCCAAAACTTCCTCACATTTGGAGCCTGGGTGGTGAAAAAGTCTTTTCTTCAGGCTGTTTTTGGACAGCTGATATTCAATAATTTGTTAAATTGCTCTGAATAAGAAAGAAAACTACTTCCAGAACTCCCAGCAATCTGAGGATGTACTAACATGATATTGAGCTTGGTTTGCAGTGATTTTTGCCTGCACGAGGCTTTTGGTGGCTTCCAGACTTGTGGGAATGTGAATTGCACCACTTTCAATGGTATTTAAATGGTATTTAGCGTAAAATGGCATTTCACAGCATGGGAAAACATCCATATCTTTAATGCTATCACCTCAAGATTATGGCCAGTGTTCCATGGAGAGAAATGCAGAGATGTCACGGGCTCACAAAGGGTTCCTGCTTTTGTCTAAGCTGGAAGAAGAAATCCATGAAAGGAAAACCTGGAATTGCTCCCACGGGGAGCAAGGCAGGACCGATTCACGGACTGAGCCAAAACAGGATGAGAGGAGCAGGAGAAGTAGAGCCAAGCTGGGAATTCCCTATCAGCAGCAGGGATAAATATCAGTTTTCCTGGAATGATGCCATAAAAGTGGGATTTCGTTGAGGGGCAGGAACGGGGCTGTTTCCACGTGCGAATCTCCACGTGGGTTTGTGGCCACAGGGCTGGGGAACACTCACAGCGCTCCCCAGCCACGAATTAAACCCCAGCTTCGTCCTCCTCCCGCTGGAGAAAGGAATGATTTTAGCAGCTGGGCAAGTTATTTCGTGCTGTGGAGGTTATTAACCTTTGGAACAAATTATCAGGGAAGTGGAGTTTGCTCTGCGAGTCCTCAGGTGACTCTCTGGAGGCACCTTTTAGTGCAGAGAAATTACTGGGGCTGGAAACAGCGAAATTCGTCAAGTTGGGTGGCAAAGCAGGTGGGGGAGTCTGCCCCACTTCCATTTTTTATGTAGAATTAAAAATTCCTGGAATGGTTTGGGTCAGGAAGGACTTTAAAGCCCATCCGGTGCCACTGCCCTGCCATGGGCAGGGACACCTTCACTGCACCGATCCGTTTATGAGACTCAGGGCAAAATATCAGGGAAATGTGAATTTTTTCTCCCTGCTTTTCCTCATCGCCTCCATGGAAAATTTATTGAGGCAACATTAATTCCAGTCCCTCACCTTCTACAGCAAAACAACGGCGTCCAGACCTCACTCTCAAAAACTAATAGAATAAATTTGGGAGCTAATCATAAATAGAGAGAGGTTAATCAATTCCTCAGATTGTCAAGGAATTTATACACAGTGGGACCCTTAATACATTCAACAAAGCAACAGCACCGAAGGAAATACCCATAGATCTTGTTTTCAAATAAAAACTACTCATAATTCAAAATCGCCAGTGGGCTCCTTCCTTTCCTGATTTGCACCATTTGTGTTCCCACTGCAGAGAAACCACGCGCCGCCTTCATTTGCCTTCACAAGTGACATTGATGTGGCTTTTAAAGCCAGCAGCCTAATGTGTGATTTAGAGGCTCTGAGAAAGAAAATTATAACTCTGGGGGAAGAAATGGCTGCGAAATTTCCATTGAAATCGTTCGATTTCACTCCGGGGACGAGGCAGCACCTGAGTGGCTTTAAGTCAGTCTCCGTTGCATTTGAATATAGGCTAGAGTTTTAAAAGCACTAAACAGCCTTGTGCTAATGCCTCCCCAAGACAAAGCAGAGCTCTCCAGACTGGCTTTTATGGCAGGAACAAAACAGGCGCGGCTGGAGGCCCCAGAAGATGCTTTTCCCTTTCATGCTGCAGCAGCAGCCAAACCCCGACCCTGTTCCAGAGCCCCCCCAGAGGCAGCGGAGAAAGGCAGGACACCCCGGTAAGTGGAGGGGAGGGCAGGGACAGCGAGGCAGGAGGGATTTTCAAAGCTTCAAGGACTGGTTTCTAATGAAAGTCAACGTGACTTTGCTTTGCTTTCCCCTTTTGAAGCGCAGCAGTTTGCGGCGCAGAGACCTTTGCCTGCTCACAATAAATTACGGCGGAGTTCACAACAGTGCTCAAGTCCTGCGGCCTCATCCCCGATCCTCCTGCTTGCCAAACTCTCAGCAAGGAGGGACATCCTCCAGTATTGGGTTGAAGGGTTCCGTTTCCTGTGGAGAAGCTTTATCCAACACGAGGCAATGGCCGCAGGTTGCACCAAGGGAAGGTGAGGTTGGATATTGTGGGAAATTTCTCCCCCAAAAGGGTCTTCAGGCATGGAACAAGGGCAGTGGTGGACTCTGCATCCCCAGTGGGACTCAAAACCCGTGTGGATGTGGCACTTGAGGGCGTGATCGGTGGTGGCCTTGGCAGTGGACTCGATGTTTTTAGAGAGTTTTTCCAACCTAAGCAATTCCGTTTCAATTTCCAGCCCTTTTGATTCCACAGCTGTGCACATCCTTGGATCCTGCAGAGCCCTGGGTTGTGCCCATCAGCAGCACACGTCCCAGCACTCCAGAGCTCAGGGAACTGGTGTGCTTTCCTTGGATAATTGGAAGAGGAAGGAGGATCCAGAGCAGCAGACCAAGCCCCGGCCTGAGGTGCTGCTGCAAATTAGAGCCGTAAACAGCTGCAGACCCACATTAGAGGGGAGCAGAGCCCAATTGCCCAGTGGGATCGTGTATAATGCCAGTTGGGGCATGTTCCCGTTCCCATTCCCATCCTTCCTGCCTCATTCCCACACGCTCCCGACAGAGCTGCTGTGAAGCTGGGGAAGATCAGGAGGGGAGCAGGGAGATGGGCACAAAGTCTTGGTTAGCTTCAGTGTTTGCAGCATTTTCTTTTCCATCCTCTGAACTGCGGCTGGGGTTTGTTTCCAGAGCGGGTGTGATCCCACGAGGTTGTTCTGCCTTTTTCCAGCACAGCAAAGCTGGACATGCCCAGGTGATGTAAACTGCCTTTAATGGCTTTGAACTGAAGGGTTGGATGGGATATTAGAAAGAAATTCCTGGCTGTGAGGGCGGGGAGGGGCTGGGATGGAATTCCCAAAGGAGCTGTGGCTGCCCCTGGATCCCTGGAAGTGTCCAAGGCCAGGCTGGACAGGGCTTGGAGCAGCCTGGGACAGTGGGAGGTGTCCCTGCCCATGGGATGGGATTTAAGATCCCTTCCAACCCAAACCATTCCATGACTCCATGGCACCAACATAGGAAAACGATGTCCAGAACACCAAGGCTTCTCCTTCCACAAAATCTCGGATGAGACAGGGTAGATGGAGGAAAAATGATGACTAAAATATGTCAGTGTTTATTCAGTGTCCTGTCAGTGTGTACACGGAACCTCTGCCCTGACCTCCGGAGCTCCTGACCTCCCATCCCACTAAATTAAAGGGATAATGATGAAAAGCACTTCTCTCCCTGTCCCGTAATGCGAGAAGTGCCTGGCAATTAAGCAGCCTTTGAGAATGACACTGCTGATTATTTCAGGACAATCAAGTGACGGCAGAGAAACGGGGCTGGAATGGGAAGAGCAGTGTCAGAGGCGCAGTTAAACAATGGCTGGTTTGCCCGTCATTCCCACCAATTATTGCAGGAGGGGGAGAAGGAAAAACTATTTATAACCTGTCAGTCTCCAGAAACCACAATTATGATGATTTAATTAACACATGGAGAAGCTTTAGGCAATCACATCGTTCTAAATTTAAGAAGCAGCACATTTCAGGCCCAGGATGATTTAGAACATTAACAAATGCTGGTTGAACGGGGGCAGGAATTTGATGGCCTTGTTGGTTCCCTTTAAAGCATCCATCACAGCCCAGAGATGATCCAAATGGCTGTGGCAGTGAAGGATGAGAGCGCTGAGGAATCAGCGGGGCTCTCAGAGGCCAGCACACAGAAGGAGAAGCTGATTTTTTTAACGAGGACTGACTGAAAATGAGCAAAACCGCACAACTCAAGTCTCTTCATCAAAGACGCCCTCGGTGCGTTGGAAAAGCCTGGAAAAAATGGGGTTTGGGTGGATGAGAGTGCAAGGCACGGAGTGTGAGCCTGACATTCCCCATGGACACCCTGGAGCTCGCACTCAGCACCAAACAGGTCCTTCCTTGGACGCCAAACCTTGGGCTGAACTGTTCCAGCCCTGGGCTGAGGAGAGCTGGAACATCCAAAACCAGGATACTCCCAAAGGATTCCCAAATCCTGGGCTGCCCCACTCCCTGGCCAGCTCCTCCGAGGAAATCACGCTTCTGGTCTCATTTCCTCTTTCTGGCTCAGAGTATTTGCTGTGTCCTGTTCTCCCAGGCACAAAAATGACTCCTTTGGTGTTTCCAAACAGTGATTAAACCCGGGAGTCGTCAGCTGCTGCCCAAACACAAATAATTCCTTCCTTCTTTCACCATCTATTGCTTTTTAATTGGATTAACGCCCAAGTAACACGAAGGAAAATCCAATTTCTTCCATATTTCACCATCAATTGCTTCCTGATTGGATCAGCACCCAAGTAACATAAAGGAAAACCCAACTTTTTCCATGTTTCCCTATCAATTGCTTCCTGATTGGATCAACACCAAAGTGACATAAAGGAAAATCCAACTTTTTCCATGTTTCCCTATCAATTGCTTCCTGATTGGATCAACACCCAAGCGACATAAAGGAAAATCCAACCTCTTCCACACGAGAAGAAAAATCTTGCCCAGCGTTTACATGGGGAGAAATAAAAATGACAAAGAACCTCCTGCTCTATAAGCGCTTCTTTCATTCACCGCCTATCCAGTCTCGAGATGGGGATCGCTTTTCCCACTCCGTGTATTCATCCCAGGAGCAGCTGGAAGCTCCTGCCCCAAAGATTTGTACCCCAGAGCAATTCCTGGGCTCCGCCTGCTGCCATGAAGGACGTGCCACATCCCGTCCGCGTTTCGCAGCGAGAGACTTCACAGCCAGCTCGCTTCTCTCCTCACACAGCCCTTCTGCAGTTGAGATGCTCAGGCAGGAAATATTCAGTGGTTTTATTTGACTAAAGGACTCGCAAATCTCGGGATAAACTCAAGGATGAAATCAGTCTTCCCCGTGAACAAAATACACACCTGTGCAAGGACACAGCATCAAAGGCCCCCTTGGATCACAGTCAGATTGATCACGTTGGTTTTCCCCACAGCCTAAACCCACAAATATAATTTTTCTTTTTTGTTATTGTGCATTTCAGGGGAAACTGAATAGAATTGTGTTGGTGAAAGAACAGGGGAAAAAAAAAGGAACCTTCAGAGCAAAGAGATTTTGCTTAAGATCATCAAGTATGTGATGTAGGGACTAAAATTCAGGAGAATGTTCCTTATCTCATGAGTTTTGAGAACTTGAAGTACAAATGGAAAGAAAGCCCCACAAAGGATAGAAAGGAATGCAGAGAAGCTCCAGCATCCTCACAAAGCGTTTTTGTAGGAAGCTGCCCACGGATGGAGACACAGCCCTGGACCACAGAGCTTTGAGGAGACTCTACCTTGCCAGCACCCAAGAACTGCTCCTGTTCCAGCCCATTTTATTCAAATGTATCTAAAAGCCCCCAAATAAATCTGTATTTGAGCTATGAGGCAAAGGGGGAGTTTTGCTGTAGCTGGACATGCACAGAAAGTGAGAAATCAGAGATAACCACCATTTTCTGTCCTTCCCTTCCTTCTCCTTCTTGGAATTCCCAGCCCATTGCCCATGACAGCACCACAACTGATCCATCTGCCAGGAAGAAGTTCCTATTTCCCTGTAAATGAAAAAGGCAAAGGCAAAACAAATCCTCCAGGCCAAGAAGCCAACGCTGCCAACAGCCTCTGGTGTCATCCTTTTCCCTGTGTTCTGCAGCTTCAACAAAGCGGAATTCTGCAGCTTGAGACACAGCTGACAACTCCCTGGAAACCCCTCAGGATCGATCCACTCCTCCTTTTGTGGAGGTGGGAAGATCCAGAGGTGACCTGAGCTCATTCTGCTGCACGGGGGGCAGAGGTGATAAAAGCTGAGCGGTGTCAGGGATGTTTCTGGCTGCGGCCCATCCGTGTTCAGGGCTGGAATATCCGCCTGGGAACGGCAATCCCGGAGTGATGGGAGTGCTGTGAACACGGATCACTCGGAATTTCTCATGTCACAGCATTTACACCACGGGTAACAGGATGGAGCGATGCACGCTTACGAGTGCTGGCAGCTCCCACTGGGAGAGACTGAGAATTCCAATGGTACCAGGAGCATCTCCAGGGAAAGCTGGGGCCTGAACCACAGTCCCAAGGGATTTGAGACCTGTAGACCTCCCCTGCCAGGGGCAGATGGTCCAAAGGAATATCCAGGAGCAGAGCAAACCATGGACACAGCCCTGGTTATTCCCGGCCTGCTCCGTGACACTGCAGCCACTGGATTTCAGAGGAAATTCCCAACACCCAGGCTCAGGTCAGCTCTGTTATGCAGGAGGAGATTGTCAGGAACATTTCCAGCAGCAATACATTTCCTAATAAAATTGTTTGCCCCTCCCAGTGTGTGTCTTGTATTTTGTGCCTGTTCAGAATTAAAACCCACAATTGAACAGATTCCTACCCCGATTCCTTGAGTGTTGTCCCTGCTGGCCTGAGCTCCACCCTAATCTATTCCTTTCTCCTCCTTAAAACACTGGCAGCACATCACAGAGTGCAAGCTAAGGCAGGGGAAGGGAGGAGAGCAAGGAAAAGGGAGATGGAGAGGGGGAAAATGGCATTTGTCATGATTCCAGGAGTGCAGGAATCCCTCACAAGGAATGGGAATAACCAGCGTTCTCCTCTCTTCAGCGCAGCAGCCTCTCCATTTGAGCACCCTCACTGAGCAGAACTTAAACCACGGGGGTTCTGGAAAGTGGCAACATTTGGGGAAGTGGGAAAAAAGGTGAGGAGGAAGCAGAGGGAGGATGGGCAGCTGGGCATTGAGCCCAAGGCTGGGAGTGCACAGGGCAGTTACAGAGCTCTGGTAATAATGAGCCATCAGCCGCAGGACACAATGGAGCAAATGCAGTGCCTGGAATCTGCTCAGGGAAGTTCCCGAGCCGAGGAGAATTTGGGAGAGGTGAGTTCAGCTCTTTCCTTTGCCTCTGAGCTCTGCATTATTGCAGAGCAATCCATTTCCAAGGTCTCGGCAGCACCTGTATCCCAAGCCCAAACGCCCGATGAGCTCCTCTCTCAGCCAGGCGCCAGAGGAAGCAGTTTCAGAAGTAAGAGTAAGAGTTTCAGAAGTGTTCCACATCCTCCTGCATTTCCTTTCCAAATCTGCAGCCCTCAATTGCTGCAGGAGGCACAGCTGGCTCGGCTCCGCCGGAAACACGGCCAGTCAATTTTGGGAACATCTTTGGGAGCTCTCACACTTTGCAAGTGCTGAGCCCAGGGAAATTTTGACCCCGTGCATTTCTTGCTACGTCTCCAGCACGGCTCCCCTCAGCCTGGGGTTATATTTGCAATGCCAAGGGCAAAGAAAGGCTCGGAGTGGTGAGAACAGCCCCACCCCTGGAACGTCCAAGGCCGGGCTGGATGGGGACTGGAGCAACCCAGGGCTGTGGAAAGTGTCCCTGCCCATGGCACTGGGTGATCTTAAAGGCTCCTTCCATCCAAACTGTCGCTGTTGGACACGAAAGAAAGACAAAAGGCTCCAAGTATTTTTCAGAAGGCAGAGAGTGTGGAAGGTTTTATTGTGTAATTCTTACCACCTTTTACAAGGTGTTCCGATACAGACTTAACATGATTGGAACAGGAACGACACCTCTCTAATCCCGTTGATGAAACTAGAGAAACAGCAAAACACCGCCTGGAGAAGGATTGTTTTGGGAAAGGGGAGTTGTTTTGCCAGGATTTTGAGAAGAAGCTTTCTCGAGAACTTTTCCCTTGGAAAACAGCACTGCTAGCAGGCTAAAGTCTCTTAGGCCAGAAGTATCAGGCCCACAATCCACACCATTTTATGACTCAATGATTTCTCAGATGTGCCAGCCCCTCCTGAGCTGTTCCTCCACGGGCAGAGCTCTGAGCAGCAGCTGTCACCTTCCCCTTCCCTGACTCCCCCCATACAAACCCAGGACACTTTCCTTGGGCTGATTCACCCTCGGTTTGCAGCCCAGCCCAAACTGAGGTTCCACAGTCACAGGGGCTGGAAGCAGAGAGAGGAAAAGGAGCCAGAGCACAGAAGGGAGCAGAGAAGTTGAGTGAACAGTGCTCATCCTCCTGTGTCCCAGAAGAGGCACTGCAAAGAACCCCCCGGCGCTTTGGCCCTGCAGTGAGCACAAAGGGTTAATGAAGAGTTTCTGTTCCCATCCCATCACTCCTCACCTCCCAGTCCTGCTCTTTCCAAGGTCCCACCTGTGGGATCGCTCCCTTCCCATTCCCCCAAGCCCTGATGAACTCACACCTCAGCCACGGGGTCCTCACAAACCCCTCAGGCTGATGGCCAAAGGAAATGCAACCGCTGCTCTTAAAAGAATTTAAAAACTGTAAAATTCGGGCAGTCGTTGGGTGATTTCTCCCATCAGGTCACAACACTCCCTGAGCTCAGGCCGAGCCCCCAGGGCACCCCTTTTAACGCTGAGTTACAGAACTGGAACCTCACCCTAAACCCTCTCTGGAGACGGAAATTATTCCGGTTTATCCTCTTTGCTTCTTGCTCCAAGCAGCACCACTGATGTTTAATAAATAAATAACAAAACCAGCACGTCAACATCTCCCTTCAAATTAGGCTCAGAAGCAGCTCTGCAGCAGCCCACCGAGCCTGCACACGTTTAATTCCTCTACCAATTTGCTTCTTCCCATCGGGAAGAGGGGAAGGAGCAGAATTCCAGCTGAAGGTGGTTCCGTGTGCTTGATTTAAATCGCGTGAACACGAGTGGCAGCCCGGCCTGCCTTCGCTCCTGTGGAAAACGCAGCAGAGCCATCCCTGTGTGTGAACAGGTGGCTGTTTATCCACGGGGTGCGGCCAGACAGGGGGAGGGAGAGGTGTTAAAAAGCGACCTCACAGCGCTCAGTTCACACAAACAAGCTGTTCACCTGTCTGCCTGGTGTTTGTTTTGTCCCTGCCAGCCTGGGAAAGGGGACAGCAATGACCTTCCAGGAGACAGGAACATTTTCCTTGTCCTCACAACACCTTCCCAGCGAGCCATTCCCAGATATTCTGTGAGTGCGATACGCGTGAAATGCAGAATACCGTAGCCGGCTTTGTGAAATCCCTTTTTGCAGCTTCCAGATCTCCAGCAAACGTACAAATAAATGGGAAAGTGAGAGGGAGGGAGATGCACAGAGCAAATCCCAGGCTGAGGGAGCAGCGCTCTGCTAACTGGACTGCCAGAGCCAAAATCAGGAGCATCCAGTTATTTTAGCAAGCCCTGCCAAGAGACTAAATAGACGAGCACAGGCCAGGTGTCAGTGATTATAATCCCACTGCTGCCAAAGTCGCTCCCGTTTGCAGCCAGCCTGCCTTTGGCTCCCTCTCCCCAGCACAAGGAATAATTCCCGAAGCAGGGACTGGGGAAATCAGCCCCACAAGGCACAGCTGCACCTGCCCTGCTCCAGGGCAGCTCTCACCCGTGGGCCTCTGCTGAATGCTCAAAACCTCATGGAATTTTAAAACAACACCGTCCCTGGAGCTGCTGTGGAGAAAAGAACCTGTGGAAATACCACAGCACATTATTCCCAGGCCGGTTGTGCCGTGGAAAATGAGTGGTTTGTGGATGAGATGAGATGAGCTGGATGCTTCCACACCTGAAATGATCCCTGTGAAGGTACCAGCTCTGCTCACCTGATCTCAAAAACCACCCCAGCATCCACAGCAGCATCTGATCAGGCGTCTCTTTCTTTTCCCCATTCAAATGGAACGGATCCATCGCCCTTTCCCAAAACCCACACAGCTGCCCCCGGGCATGGTGGGGTGAACACACGAAAGCAGACAACGCTTTGGAAAATATTGCTACAAGAAATAAAATCAATCAGCTGCCAAGCAATGAGTCCTGGAGCCTGCCTGCCCTCATGCAGGTATCCAGGCACTCCCCTCCCCTCTGAGAGCTTCTTTTTTTGGGAGAAACCTCAGGCTGAGTGCAGGGAATGAGCCAGAAAGCCCCGGGGGCCTGAGCTGCATCAAAATAATAGCTCACCTGCACAAAATAATAGTTCTCCACAAGTATGGGGAAAATTAGGAAATAAAGAGAGGTTCCATTTCCTATTTTTTTTTTTTTTTCACCAAACACAAACCCTTTCCACCGCTGAAGACTCTACAAGGGTTTTTCTTACCATTTTTAAGTGCTGTACAGTGAATATCTCTCCTTTTACAAGTGGAACCTTGTAGCTATGGAGACGCAGAATGTCAAATCCAAGCTGAAGACAGGATTTCAGTGGGGGCTTTGGGTTGCTACATGTGCCTTCAATGATCTGCTTTCCATCTCCTGAAGTCTTTATTATTCTCTATCATTTATTAGTCTCTAACAGTGCTCAAAGAGCCGCTGGATGTTCAACAACGACAGGAACACAGAGTGACCTGTCAGACAGCGCTCTGGGGCGTCCTGCACGGTTTGATTTACACACAGGGGCACCACAGACCCCCCCTGAGCCCTGCAAAGTTGTCATCAGTTTAATTTAACCCAAAGGAAACCGTTCTGGTGCTGCCGCAGCACCTGGAACCAGGGCGAGCTGGGGTCCCCCGGTGTTCAATGCTGTGCGTAACAACCACGGCCACCTGGGGGAATTCCAGCCGGCAGGGCTCTTGGACCTTGTGATTGCCCTCTGTCATCCGAATTATCCAAATTCCAGCCTCCCAAACGTCATCCCTACCTTCTGCCACCCAAAATGCATCGGGCGTGGTGGTGGCGTTACCTGGACGCTCAGTTATCTGTCTGTTCAGCGCCATGGAGTAAATGAAACAACATTTTAGTCAAGCTGATGGAACTTCAGTGGTGTTACACCCGAGCGTGAAGGGGACAGAGCCTGCCAGGCCAGGTGAATGCTCTCTGTGACAGCCAGGGGAAATTCAAAAGGACTTGAGCATCGCTCATTTTCTGCTTGTGCTGGTAGCAGTGAATAAACCAAACCGCACACCTTCATTCTGCATTTCCCTGGAGCAGTGACAGGGACGTGCCAGGTGGTTCTCTGTTCTGAAGACAACACTGCTCCAGAGAGAGCAACCCCAAACCAACACAGTTTTCTTCCTTCCCCTTAAGTCCACGGTGCCAAACCATCCAGAACCACCTGGGGATTTCAGGTGCCAAATATGAAAC
The DNA here is from genome assembly GCA_037837765.1 of Delichon dasypus. Taxonomy (NCBI): domain Eukaryota; kingdom Metazoa; phylum Chordata; class Aves; order Passeriformes; family Hirundinidae; genus Delichon; species Delichon dasypus. The sequence goes on from JBBAXF010000023.1 coordinate 2,046,011, forward strand.
CTCTCAAAGGCGCCCCATTGTCAGAGAGTGAAAGCATTGGGTTTGGAGCAATCCAGATCCCAGAATGGCAGATCCCACTCTGCTCATCTTCACCACACCTCCCACAGCACCGGGGTGCCAAAGCCAGGGCTCAGAATTCCCACAGCCAATCCCAACCTGCACAAAGGGGTGGGAATAAACTCCAAGGGGCACAACAAACACTCTCAGGTAGAACATCCACAGCCTAGGAAGCAAAGTCCACCTGGTGCCACATCACAAGCAGGATTAAGTGACCATGGAATTGTGCAAATCCTCCTTTGCCAGCTCTAAATAACCAGCAGCATTCCAGGCAGACCCATCCCCTGCATCCACAGCAGTGGAGTCATTGGCAGGAGAGCAGCAAAACAATTTGGAATTTCCTTGCAAAGCTGGACAGCAGAAGAGAAGTGCTGAGAGCTTTTCCTGATTGTGTTTCCCATGTTGCTGAGTCAAATCCCAACACGGCCTGAAGATTGTGGAAATCAACTCCAGCAGGGCCCTCCAAGCCTCCACTGATCATTGAAATGAAATTAAACCCTCCAAGACTCCCCTTATCCCAACCCAGATATTTGCAAATGCGCTGTTTGACGAAGGCTCACATCCAGAGGAGCCTCTCTCTTTCTGCTGCTCCAGGAAAACAACTCCAAGATCCTGCTGCAGTCCTGTTGTCCCCTGGTTTGCTCCCGAACCAGATCAAAAATGTAGGAAATCTTTGGCATTATCATTAAATAGACCACAAACCCCTCAAGATTTGATGTGGGGTCTGGAGAAAAGAGGTTTCCATATTTAGTTTTAAACCAGAAAAGGCTCTTAAGCGCCTCTGTATCTACCAATCCGTTAAAAATAGGATTCTCTTGTAGCCACAGCTCATCAAATGGGTGCAAACAGGAGGAGAACAACACTCCAGATGCCTTTATCACAGTTGTTGACTCCAACTTAATCGCTTTTATAATAAGTCTTAATTATTCAAAATAATCACCATCCCTTCCCTGCCTGTTGTCATTTAACGCGAGAAAACCTTCTACAGAGCAAACCCCAAAGCAGGAGAAAAAAAAAAAAAAAGAGGAAAAAAAAGAACAAAATCATAAATCTCATTAATTTTCTAATATTTAGAGATACCTCAAGAGCTTCGAACATTTACCTCTCCTTCCCAGCAGCTGAAATGGTTTTAGGAGGATCATGGTTCATACCTCGCATTCCCTGGAGCCAGAGATGGTGTAGGTGCAGGGTCCAGATCCGTTAACGGATACATCCATGGTCTCAGAGTTTGTTGGCTTGTAGTCCACGTAATATTCCTGCAAAGGGGAGTTCATTTGCCTCTCCGACTCCCGGGCCTTTTTCCTGCGCCTCTTCATGAGCGTGTGCTGCTGGAGCTGCTTCATGCTGGCAGGATAACGCTTCCAGGACACGTAGATGACCAGCAGGATCATGGCCACGGAGAGGAAGAGGGCCACGCTCCCCGCGATGATCTTGTGGAAGGACACGTGCTCGTATTCCGGCTCCACCGCAGGCGTCGGGATGTCTGCGGAAGGGCTTGGCAGCGCAGATGTCGGCTGGTGGCTTTCCAGTTTGGAAACGGTGGGTTTGGGGATGAACACGGGTCTCTGGGGGGTTTTGGGAGCCTGGTAGGACCTTTCAGTAGCCACCACCTGGATTTCGGCACAGATATTATAGGTTTCCACAGCGTCGCTCACCTTCTCGCCCTGGATGTGTTTGGGGCCTGCACAGATCATGGTGCTCTCCTTATTTCCCTTGAAATTCTTAAGCCAATTAAACAGGGGGCAAATGCTTCGAGTACATTCCCACATATTCCCGGACAGAGTGATGGAGATGAGCGAGATCCACGTGTTGATGGTCTCCTGGGAGATGTTGGTGAGTTTGTTGGAATCCAGGTTCAGCTTTTGCAGGTTGGGCAGGCACTGGAAGGTGCCGGGCTCTACCCCCGCGATGTCGTTGCCTGATAAATCCAAGTTGTGCAAGGAACTCCAGGTCCACGTCAACCCCTGGCTGATGGAGCGGATCCTATTCCACTGCAGGTAGATGGAGCGGAGGTTGAAGAGCCGTGGGAAGTGGGCAAAATTGATCTTAGAAAACTGGTTGTGCTCCAAGTGGAGCTCTGTCAACTTCAAAAGGCCGGCGAACGCGTTGCGGGACAAGCTCCGCAGGCGGTTGTAGCCCAAATCCAGGAAGTCGAGGTTGCGGCAGTCCTGGAAAACGCGGATGGGCACCGTTTTCAGCGAGTTGGACCTCAGGTGCAGGATCAGGAGCTTGCGGAGGCCCTTGAACTGCTCCGCCTGCAGCACCTGCAGCTTGTTGTAGGACAGGTCCAGGTTGCGGAGGTTGGGCACGGGGTGGAAGGTCTTGTTGTGCAGGTGGGTGATTTTGTTGGAGCTCAGGATCAGCTCCTTCAGCCGGCGGATGCCCTGGAAGGCGTCCTCATCCACGGAGCTGATGTAATTATGGTCGAGGTAAAGCCATATGAGCTGATTGAGGCCCGCGAACTGGTGGGATTTCAGCTTCTGGATGCTGTTGTAGCGCAGGGACAAGCCCTGGGAGCCGCCGGAGATGTTGTGGGGGATGTCTCGGAAGGCGTGCGACTCGCAGTACACGATCTTGCCGTCGCAGCGGCAGTTCTTGGGGCAGGCTCGCTGTGCGCCCGCCAGCCCCGCCAGCAGCGCCAGGGGAAGCAGCCCCAGCAGCACCCTGGAGCCTCCCCGCTGCTTGACTACATGGAAACCTGCAACATCCGAGAGGAAAAAAAGGGCCGTTGGAAAGCCTTGCGGATAAATTACCAGATCACCACGTCACTGGGGGCTCGGGGGCAGCCTGAGCTGAGCTGGGGATTTGGGAGACAACCTGTTCGCCTCCCTCCTCGGCTCTTTGTGGTGCAAATCGCCGTCCTTGGAGTGCCCGCCTGGACATCTCTCCTGCCCCCACCGCCACCAGAGTCCCTTGGTGGGGCCCCAGCAGCGCCAGGAGCCGGTTCCCTCCCGTCCCCCGGCTCTCCGAGGAGCCGGGGTGTCCTTAGCGCTCCGTGCCGAGGTTTGAACAATAAACATATTTGTCAAGTCACTGTGCTGGATGCTCCACAGTGCTGGAGAGGAAATGAGCCAGAGCTCCTGCTCATACGTGCTGCTCAACGTGTTCCTCAAGGAAAGCAACTGCAAGTCCAATTCCCCCCTGACAAATTACCCCAGAAAGAGTGAAATCTGCTTCTCCTGAAGTTTGAGCCATCTTTATAACGTGTATTTATTGTAAAACGAGACACTAAGTAAAGGTTTTACTTTTTGCACTGAGTGATTCAGGTTTTAGAGTGGGTTTAAGTAAAACTCGTGGGTTTTATGTACCTAAAATGCAGAAATAGACACAGAGAAACCAAGTTCATCCATTCAGAGACGTGGACTAGGAATGCTGGCATGGGACCCCAGTGCCAGCTAAAGGTAGGAGACATATTCCTTTCAGATGAACCACTGCCTTAACTCATCTTCCTTTAAACTTCTGCACATATGGCTGTGAATACCTGGACAGTTCTTAATCTGAATTAATCCGGTAGATGATGAAAATGCCCACCCCAACGCTCGCAGACAGCAGCAAACCCAGAAAGTTTAAAGGGGGATATTTCTCTCTCAGTTCCCCTCTCCTGATTGATTTTCAGGGTTTGCCTTTAAGATGTCATGCTTGTCATGCAGCAGCAGCGCTGGATGTGAGGACATATGTAATACTTGAATATATAGAATCCTGAATAATTCTGAGAGGGCGTGGAGGGGGTGTCAGAGCCCCCAACACCCATCTGCATGCCTGAAATAATTTTAGGGCTGCTGCCTCTGTCCAGAGTGGCAGTCTTGCTGAGAATGAAAATGCATTCTTCCAACAGGAAATATTTCAAGGGCTCATATCTCCTTGATAAATAATCACATTATTATTTGCCACACAAACACAGAACCGACCCAGTGCTGCAGGTCTTTAATCCAATTTTAAACCAAGGGGCAATCTGCAAAAATAATTCCTGATTTAGAATGCCCCTGCCTCCCACTTTAATGGGTAGATTTGTAATTTAAATCCTCATTTTTTTTTTTGCTCCCTTCTCTTTGGCAGCAGCATCCAGCTAGAAATATGTTCTGGCTGTTACAGACTCGGGGGCTGGGGAGCTGGGGGGAAAGGAAGGAGGGGAATAAACCTGTCACACTCGGAAAAAAAACAAACCAAAAACAGACTGGCAAATGACTGCTGGAAATGTAGCGGAGGTACCAGGGGCCTCTTCAAAACCACCTATGCAAGAAACAACACCCCCCCCCCCGCCCCCGTCCCTCGCCTTTGCTTCCCACATCCTGCAAAGTGTTAACGCCAGCCCGGATGGCGCCGGGGGGTTCGGGAGGTGATGCCGGCAGGAATTTGGGGTGTCGGGCACACCCGCAGCTCCCGGTGCCCGCGCAGGTGCGGGCGTGGGCGGCACAGGGGCTTTGCTCCGGCCAGCCAGCCCCAGACTCGGGGCAGGAATTCACCCCTCGGCTTCCACTGCGGGAGGAAAGGTGCGTGCGTGTGCCTGGAGCGGGGGACAGGGGCTAAAAATACAAAGGCAAGTGCCGTGAGTCACCTGGCAGCGGAACGCGCTGCTGCTGCTGCTGCTGCTGCCTCCCGTGCCTCCCCCCCCCGCCACCGGCGAATAATCCAGCTGCAAAATCCACCCCACAGCTGCAGCCGTGCCAGCAAACAAACCACAAAAGTTCACTCACCCATCTTTTTGTCATCAATAACGTCCTCCTTCGCCTTTCTTCAGCTGTTTTCTCCTCTCTCTTCCCCCCCCCTTTTTTTTTTTTTTTTTTTTTTTTTTTTTTTTTCCCCTGGTTTTCCCCTCGCCTTTCTCTCTCTCTTTCAGAACGGTCCCTTCGCTTTAAACCATCAGCATCTTCATGTCACAGCCCGGCTGCAGCTCGCCCCGCCGCCATCCAGCGTTCCTGCCGGGAACCCCACAAAGTTCCCCGGAGAGGACCGGCGAGAATTTTGGGGATGAGGAAGGGAAAGGATGGGGAAGGGGTTGGGGGTGGGGAAGACAGGACGAAGGATGGGGGGAGTGTGGGGGGGGAGGGTAGGGAGGGACTCTAAGCTCTGAGAGCCATTGTGGAAGTCATCAGAGAACCGGCGGCGTTAAGTGGCAATCGGCGAGAAAAGCCGGAGCGGGCGATGGAGGCGAACCAACTTCTCTGGGAGGAAGGACCAAACCTCTGCCGGCGCCTGGCATCCCTCATTCTGCCGCCTTTTGCCATCGCAGGGCACAGCGATCCATCCTCCTCCGGCCTCCCGAGCTGTGCCAGAGCCCGCTTTAGCAGCCCCCCAGGCTGGGTTTATCCATTTAGCTGGTCGGGTTTAAAGTGTTTTGTAGCTGTGCTGAGAGGCAGCTCTCGTCTAATTCCGAGGCTTTCCAGAGAGCGATGATGCTCCGGAGCTGGTCGGCGCCGAGGCTGGAGTTTGTGGAGCGCCGAGTGCCCTCCACTGGAGAAAACCCAACGCGCATCGAGGGCTGAACAAGCGAGGCTGTCATGGCTCTGCAGACTTCGCTTCCCTCGGAAAAGAAAATTAAAGACACAGCATTGCCTTGCCCACCGTCCTCCCCCGCCAGAGCCCTCCGCACCCCCCGGGTTATGGAATGTTTACGGATTTTCGGACAGAGACGCCGAACAAAACACCTGCTCGCCTTTGGGATTTGCCAGCCTGAGCTTGCTCTAATCCACCTGACCTATGTATTTGGCTTGGGCAAATTCTAAACTGTGGTGGGTTTTGTTTTTTGGTTTTTTTTTTTTTTTTTTTTCCCCCTGTATTCCCGGGACAGGCGAAGGAATGCATGCAATGTACGCAGGTTAACAGCGAGAGTCTTGGTACAGGCCCGAGGGGCAGGGGCTGTGATTCACACTGATCATCCCCACAAAAGCCATTTGTTTTCAATGCAGGCAGCAACTCCGAATGTAAACACTCCGTGTCCTGCTGCGGTTGGAACAGGGTTAATTCCCCTCCTCGTAGCCTGTAATTTTTTTTTTTTTTCTTTTTAAACCTAAGTGCCTTTTAGTCAGAAAAACACTGACTTTGATAAGCGAGGCAGAACTGAAGCTGCAGAATCAGCGGCACCTTTTTTCCTCCTCGGAGCCGGGATCCCGCAGGGTCCAGCCCGGAGCCAGGGTGGGACCCGGGCTGTGACACCCCCGCAGGGTCTCACCTCGCCTGTGTCCAGCCAGGTCGCCAGGGCTGGGTCAATTCCCAGTTCTCCAGGGCTGGGTTAATTCCCAGTTTGTCAGGAATGTGTCAGAGGGATGTGGAACAGGGGCTGGGGCAGCAGGAGCTCCCTGAGCTGCTCCTGGCAGCCTCCTTTACCCAGGAGCTGCAAGGATTTGAACGCTCAGGGCAGGTCCAGGATCCCACAGTGACCATTTGTGGCTCAGAGTGCAGCACTGGGCTGTTCTGAGCAGCTTTAACAGCTCCTAAAACTTGGATATTTGTGCCATTTCCATCCCTCCCTGTGCTAAACACCCCCATCAGTTATTTGGGGAACAACTCCCTGCCCAAATCCCACTCCAGTTGCCAAAATGGTGACAGTGCTCTATAAAGTCAGTCATGAGCCAACCATCGTGTGTTATTTAAATTTTAAATATTTAAAATATTTCCCACTGTGGCCCAGGAACTCCTTGCTCAGCATTCCACAGCCTGGATCTCTGGGGGTGTCTGGGGGCCACTGATGACCCCGCTCTGTACCAAAAATGAAAACTGCACAAATCTCAAGATCAGATTCCAGCCCTTCCATCCTCATCCCTCACTCCTGGCTCGCTGCTTGCTCCAGCAATCCATCCCAGATGGAGTTACACTGGCCAGCCCCAGGATCCAGCCCTCTGAAGGTGCAGGAAAAAAGACTGGGACACGAGATGGGCCAAGAGTTCAACTGCATTCCGAAAAATAAACAATAATCCACAGAACAATCCATAGAAACCAACCTGTCCTCCCCTATATCTGCATCCAGACTGCATCTGCACCCACACTGCATAAATATTCACTTCTGAATAAAAACCCTTGCTTGGTTTGTTCTGTTATGACAATTTGTCGCTACCTATAGATCAGATATTCATTTGCATATGAAAAATATCATCATTAATCACTATTTTTGTTCTGGATTGGACAGCAGCACACACAACTCCCTCAAACAAGATTCAGAACTTAATTATCATAAGTGATGTTGAAAATGCCTTTCCCAAATCTCAGTTAACCCCATCTGCATCACAGCCAGGAGCACTGGAGCGGGAATTCATATTTATTATTCCCAATATGTGTAAAAGCTGAAGGGTGCAGTTATTTATTCCGTCTTGGATAGATAATTCTCCAGGATGGGTCCATTTGAAACTCTGCCAGATCTGGGAGCGAGCAGAGCAATGCCCACAGGAACTGCACCCATTTCCAGGGATGGCTTTTCCCAGATCCTTGGATCCTACAAGAGCTGAGGCAGCCCAGCCACGAGCTCTCCTTCTGCCAGGGACTGAGCCTCAAAATCCCCACGTTCCTTCCAAAAGGCGGACGTGATTTTGCTGCCTTCAAAATCCCATGATGCTCCAATAGAAAATTTCATCAATTCCAAGGCAGAAAACTTGAGCTGAACCAAGGGAGCTTTCGCTCTGCAGCACAAACACCACCCCCTCCTTTTATTTTATTTTATTTTATTTTATTTTATTTTATTTTATTTTATTTTATTTTATTTTATTTTATTTTATTTATTATTATTTTTTAACATTTTCTGATGAAATAAAAAACAAACCCACTTGAACATTTGCCAAAGGAGAAGAAACGGGGAAATTTCAATCGGCCTAAATAAGAGACTCTGAGCTGACAAACACATGGAAAGGAGGAGGCTGCAGAGGCTTTTTAGTGGTTTGGTTCCATTTCCTCGGAGCAGGGGGAGAGGTGAAGATCCCTGCCCAGAGAGACCGGGAATGTTCCGAGTGCTCAGCTGATCCCGGTCCAGCTGGCAGAGCTCCCTCCCACCTGAGCAAGGGTTACCTGCAGAAATTATCCATCCTGGGAACGGCCATGGGGCCTGGGGGGCTTCTTCCAGGAGAATGGGTCAGGACAGGGCTAAATGTTTGAATTGGAGTTGTGATTATTTTATATATGAATGTGTGAGTGTATTTATTTATTTATTCATTCATTCATTCATTTATGTGCATTATTTACTCATTTATTTTTATATATATTTCCACAAATATTATATATATTTCCACAAAAATTATATGTTTTTTATATTTTTTATTTTTATATATTTTAGTTTTTATATATGATGTTCAAAATGTTCTATTATATATTTTCCTGTTATATATTTGTAAATTTATCTAGCTATATGTTTATATATTTATTATCTCTAGATCTGTGTATTTATTATATCTAGAGTTGTATATTTATTCTATATTATAAATATATCTTTTACATTGATAATATTTTACATAGGCATAGATGTATTTATATATGTGTGTATATATGTATATATGTGTATATATATGTATATATGTGTATATGTGTATTCATATACGTATTTTTAATATATCTCTCTATTATTATCTATATTACATATAGATGTATTTATAAGTGTGTATATATATGTATTTATGTATATATGTATATATATGTGTGTATATATATGTGTGTATATATGTATTTTTATATATATCTATGCCCATGTAAAATATTATCAATGTAAAATATATTTATATCAATGTATATTTTACATTGATAATATTTTACATAGGCATAGATATATATATAAAATACATATATAAAAATACATATATACACATATATACACACATATATATACATATATACATCAATACATCAATACATATATATACACTTATAAATACATCTATATGTAATATATATAATAATAGATATATTAAAAATACGTCTATGAATACATATATATATACACACATGTATACACATATACACATATATACATCTATATACACATATCTAAATACATCTATTTAGATGTATTTAGATGTATTTATGTATTTATCATACATACATTTATCATACATAATACATACAATACATTTAGATGTATTTATCAATGTAAAATATATATTTATAATATATAATAAATGTACAAATCTAGGTACATGCGCATGTACACACAGATATACACGTAGTATAAAATACGCTTGGAATTCTCATCCTACCCATTTTCTTCCCAAGCGAAAATACTTTCAAATTAACAATAACTTCTATGTCCATGCTCCACCAGCTTTGCCACAGGCACCAGCACCAGCAGGCCTCCCCAGCTGCTGGCAAGGGAGAGAAGAACACGTTTGTGTTTCCTGTGTGGAGAAGAGGATTTACCGGGGATTTACAACCCTGAGTAACTTCTCCTCGCAGGATCAGAGGTGGAGCAGCGGCTGGAAGCTGCTGAGTTGCTGCTCTTTGTCCAAGTTCCTCCTCCTGCCCCCTCTCAGGTCATCTGACTCTTTTCTCTCCCTAAACGAGAATTATTTTGCAATGATCCAGCAGAGCCTGCCTTGAGAATCAATTTCCGACTCTGCCCATGAGGGAAAACAAGCAGGGAGGTTTGGGAACGGCTGATTTGGGGAGGGGATGATCTGGGAAGAAATGTTTTGGGACCCTCTCAGGTCACTCCTCTCCTGCCCAGTCTGTTCCAAACACTCCCTGGGGAGAAGGACAACACTGGACGGGGTTTGGAGCGCCCTGGGACGGTGGGAGGTGTCCCTGCCCATGCATGGGATTCAGGGTCCTTCCAACCCAAACCACTCTGGAATTCTGCGGTGCCAGGCTGGGAGGTGAGTGTGCACACATTGAATTTCTCCAAAGGGATCAGCTCTTTCATCCTCAAATGACAGCATGAGCCAAATCCACCCAGAACCCCACTGACTCCCCAAATGCCCCACATTTCTGGGGCTCTCTTCTCTGAAGGGCTGTCACAACCCTGTGAGGGTGACACTGGCCTCTCTGGTGACAGGGCCACCCTGGTGAGAGCTGAACTGATGGAAACCATCGTGGTTTTCTCTCACATTTCCTCACCAGTGGGACAGGAACGCACTGAAAGTCCCCAGGAAACGTCCCCATCCTGCTGCCCTGCTCACAGAGCAGCCAGCACGGTCAGGGCAGGGTTTGGGAGCATCTGTGCCTCATCAATGCTTTTTAAATCCTCATGAAAGTTTTCATAGGCGTCAGGGAAATCCACAAACACCAGAGGTTTATGTGCACAAAGGAGACAGAGGAGTCATTCAGCTTTATTTGAATAAAGGGAGAGAGTCCACCAGGGCACATCCCGCGGGGTTTTCTCTCTCTTGGGGTTTTGGTGGGAGCAGCTTCCCTTTTATCCCAAGCTCCTGGCTGCACTTTGCCCTGTTCCTTTCCCCATCGCTGAGCTACTGGGAAGGTTCAACCTTCCCAAACCACCCTCCACATACTCCCCCCCTTGAACCTCCTGTTTTACCCCAAGGTTCAGAGACCCAGGCTTGTGCAGACCCTTGTCTGTCTCAGGAGCCTTTCAGACCCTCGTCTCTCTCAGGAACCTTTCAGACCCTTGTCTCTCTCAGGAGCCTTTCAGACCCTCATCTCTCTCAGGAGCCTTTCAGACCCTTGTCTATCTCAGGAGCCTTTCAGACCCTCGTCTCTCTCAGGAGCCAAGCAGCCTGGGCCCGGTGAGGAACCTGCTGCTCAGAGTCGGTAGAGACATTAAGACCCATTTCAAAGACATTAACACCCATCAAATTATTTTTGAAGACACCACATCTTCCCTCTCATAGGGATCAAACTGCCTTTGGTATGAGACACATGAACCCGGCACTGGTAATGCTCCAAATCCCAGGATTAAACACCACCAGCTCGGGGCAGGTTTTTAGGGCAGTGAGAAGGTGTTTTTCCTCATCCTCCTGACTGCAGGAGTGCCTCACTCTGTTAGCATTCAGCTCCAGTGGATGATTTGGTGATAAGGCCTGCCTGGAGTCAATTTATCTGGGCTGCGTTCACTTGCTCCCTTTTAATTTGGCCTCATTCTCCAAGGATGAAACAGATCCACAGCTCAGGAATCAGCTGCTGCCAGCGCAGCCCCTGTGCAGCTTTGTTCCAAGGGCTGCAGAATTCACACCCTGGGTTTTCCTTTCCCCCCTCTCCCCACCGCTGGTAAATGATGAATAAATTAGCAATTTGCGTGTAATGGCTGGAGCAGCTTCATTAATACCCTGTCAGGGCGTGCTTGGTACAACTTCTGACATTGAGGCTCTAATGTCCTGTGAATTATTGAAGGAAGTGCTCACATCCGAGTTCTTATCTCCAGCTCTTCATGTGCTAAGTGTTTAATTGTCAACAATTCATGACCACTGCCTTGGGCTGGTGCATTGAAACCCGAGTGCAGCAAACCCCTCTGGATTCCTGGGTGTGTTTGTGCCCTGTCGGTTTGAAAGCAAACCTGCGGGAGATCCTGAGTCAGAAAGACAATTTAACAGGAAAATTAAAATGAATGCAGTAATTCAGAAACACTGGCAGAGTCAGAATACAGCCTGTTGGTCAGGGTGTTGGTAGCAGTCCGATTAAACGGTGGCTGCAGCTCTCCTGGAGTGATGGATGTGGCTCTGTTGAAGCAGTGATCCTGTAGAAGGGCTTGATCTTCCTCCGGAGGTCCAGTGGTGATTATGGAGCTCTTGTCCTCTGGGAATTCAGTGGATAAGGCTGCTTGTGGTGTTCCAAATCCCAGATTTTATCCAGGTGGGAATGCCGGGCTCCTCCCCTGGGTGCAGCATCTCCCCATGGATGATGGAATTGTCTCAGCCCTGCAGTGAGCCCGGATGGCCCAGGAACAGCAGAGATCCCTGCAGGGAGGATGGGTGCTGGGAGGGATAAAGAACAGTGACACACCTGGTTTGACAGCTGGGGGTAGAATACAAACTGCTGGTTACACCTTGCATTGCAGCCTAAGACACGGTGTTTTGTTCTGGATGCTGGACATGCTGTGTTTGTTCTGGATGCTGGACGTGCTGTGTTCATGCCCTGTCACTGGACATGCCGTGTTCGTGCCCTGTCAGTGTTTTGTTCTGGATGTAGGACATGCTGTGTTTGTTCTGGATGCAGGATGTGCTGCGTTCATGCCCTGTCAGTGTTTTGTTCTGGAGGCAGGATGTGCTGTTTTTGTTCTGGATGCTGGACATGCTGTGTTCATGCCCTGTGTTTTGTTCTAGATGCAGGATGTGCTGTGTTCATGCTCTGTCAGTGTTTTTTTCTGGATGCAGGAGGTGCTGTGTTTGTTCTGGATGTAGGACGTGCCGCGTTCATGCCCTGTGTTTTGTTCTGGATGCAGGACGTGCTGCATTCATGCCCTGACAGTGTTTTGTTCTGGAGGCAGGAGGTGCTGTGTTTGTTCTGGATACTGGACATGCCGTGTTCATGCCGTGTTCATGCCCGGTCAGTGTTTTGTTCTAGATGCAGGATGTGCTGTGTTCATGCCCTGACAATGTTTTTTTCTGGAAGCAGGATGTGCTGTGTTCATGCCCTGTGTTTTGTTCTAGATGCAGGATGTGCTCTGTTCATGCCCTGACAATGTTTTGTTGTGGATGCAGGATGTGCTGTGTTTGTTCTGGATGTAGAACATGCTGTGTTCAAGCCCTGACAGTGTTTTGTTCTGGAAGCAGGATGTGCTGTGTTCATGCCCTGACAATGTTTTGTTCTGGATGCAGGAGTTGCTGTGTTTGTTCTGGATGTAGGACATGCCGTGTTCATGCCCGGTCAGTGTTTTGTTCTGGATGCAGGAGGTGCTGTGTTCATGCCCTGTGTTTTGTTCTAGGTGCAGGATGTGCTGTGTTCATGCCCTGACAATGTTTTGTTCTGGATGCTGAACGTGCTGTGTTTGTTCTGGATGCTGGACATGCCGTGTTCATGCCCTGACAGTGTTTTGTTCTGGATGCTGAACGTGCTGTGTTTGTTCTGGATGCTGGACATGCCGTGTTCATGCCCGGTCAGTGTTTTGTTCTGGATGTAGGACATGCCGTGTTCATGCCCTGTCAGTGTTTTGTTCTGGATGCAGGAGGTGCTGTGTTCATGCCCGGTCAGTGTTTTTTTCTGGAGGCAGCACGTGCTGTCAGCAGGGCTGTTCCTCTGCCTGTCAGAGACACAGAGAATTTGGGAGCCAGAGGGATGCAGAGGCAACGGGAATGTCCCATGTGACAGACGAGGAACTAAAAATTCAAGGGATTGATGTGCCCAGAGTGTCACAACAAATCTGCTGAGCTGAGCCGGTGCCTTTTCACATTCCACCCATGGCTCAGTTCTCTTGTAGCCCAGCTGTTGGAATTGAGAAAACTTCTACATTATTTTAACAGACTTTATCAGGGGTTTTGTCCATCTTCGCCCAGAGGGAAGGCAATGGAAGATTCTTTTTCACAAATCTCTGCTCCCTGGGCAAGGCCTGAGGATCTTCACATCTCTTTGGACTCAGCCCAAGGATGCACAAGGGATAAGTGACCATTCACGAACATCAGTGCCCCAACATCCTTCCTGGTGGGTCAGACACACCTGGTCTGGGAAAAGATCAATAAGAGAACGAAGAATGAGGACCTAATTACCATCAAAGGCAGACAGATCAGTAACCAATAGGAAATCAAACACTGAGATTTGTGTCATTTGGGTCCAATGGATATTGAACCAATGAGCTTCTCTGGGCTTTGACTGTGTAAGTCTGTGAAAAATCGAGTGAAGAACCCGTGTGTGATGGAATGATCTTCTCTGCACAGCGAACCTTTCCTGTGGTTTCCTGTTCAGGAATTCAGAAAGGCTTTCCTAATTTTCCCCCCTTCTAATTTCCCCCCTAGCCCTTATGCTGCTGCTCAAAGGAATCTTCCAATTTCCCTCAATTCAGGACCCAGATGGCAAAGAGGGCAGAGACCTCCTGCACACCCCTGGACTGACCATCAACTCCGCGTGAAAAAGGCTGAGAAGCTTCACACGGGAGACCTGACACGTGAAGAAAACACCAAGAGCAGCACCAGGAAATCCTGCCCTGTCAGTTCTCATTATCCCAGCTCTTCCCAGCCAGGTTAAAGCCTCGTCCCGAGCTCCCTTTCCAGAGGCTGAGCATCCTTCACACCCATCGACATCAAGGGCACTCAGCTCCTCGCCAAATCAGGTTTTGCTTCCTCGGAGTTACCCAAGGAGCCTCTTGTAGGAGAAGGATTGCACTTGAAAATAACAATGGAAGGTGTTGGATGGGGGAGCCGCTCAGAGCAGCTTCTTTTCAGCTCAGGACCCAGGTGAAACACTCTGGGGTTGAGATTTTCACTCCGGGTCCTGTTCCTGATCCCTCTCCCTGACAAGTGGGGGTTCACCCCCCTTCCAGGAATGAGCCTTGTGCTCCTGGCAGGATAAATAGATCGGACAATGTGGTTCCAGGCTGTTATATTTTGTATGACTCTTTTAGGAATAAATATAAAAAGGGTCTGCAGAGAGAGAGAGACATTGCAGGACAAAAGAGTAAAGAAAGGGAAATTATCCAAAGCAGCTGTTAAATCACTAAATAAAATAAATCCAAGCCATATAAAAATATAAGAGGACAGGAAAATGGGGATAAAGCCATTTAAAAGATAAACCCCCTTATCCAGAAAAGGGAGTCCCAGGGATGCCCTTCCCTGTCCTCTCCATGGAGGAAATCCCTGTTATCCCAAACGGGATAATTGGCTGTATAATTGCATCTCCAGGACTCAGCCTGCACTCAGCCACCCAGTCCTGGCTCATACAGAAACGGATTGGAGCTCAAAATTCCTGCCCCTTTAGGATTCTGCCACATGTGCCCGTTTTGGATAAAATCAAACAATGCCACAGTCTGAGGGCCCGGCACTGCTGTCCCTTGAAGTGGCCATTTAGCAGAAACCACAAGCAAAAGCAAAAATAAAAGTAAATTATTTAATTTTGAGCTTGCAGGGTGCTAAATAAGCTCGAAGGGCAACAGTTAATTGAAGTGGCTGCACTTCCTGCCAAGCAGGGAGAACCCCACCTTTCCTTCGCCTCCAGCTTCTCTTGTTTGCATGACAATGTCAGAGTTTTCCCACTTGGAAACCCGAGGCAGGGAGCTGGGATGATTACGGGATAATTCGTGTTTGCCAGAGCAGACAAAATCAATCGCAATTGTTTCGGCACCGGGCGCGTTTAATGGGGGTGAAAAAGGTATTTGCTGGACTTTTCCAACATGTTTTTTTTAATCCTGGTGATGGAACGGGATAGACTGACAAATCCTTTAGGAATTGTGGATCTCTCCTCCCCTCTCCTCTCCCAGCGGGAATGCAGGGAGCTGCTGGATCCACTGCAGGTGAAGCCAGACTGGGTTTGGACAATGCTCGAAAACCACCAGCAAAGACCCAAAACAATCTGAGAGAGAGAGAGGGAAATTGATTGGTTCAGGAAGTCAATCGAATTCTCTGTTATAACAGATTAAATACAGAATTACTCAATTAACTTCCGATTAATTATGCCTTTCAGGTGAACACAGCGATCATCATCTTTGCTAACAGGAGGCACTGACTCTGAGGGGTCACACAACAACTTCAGCAGGGCTCTGGAAGCCCAGATCATTCCCTTTTCCACACATCCCATTGCCAGCACACACCATTCCCAATTCCTGTCCTGTGCTGAGGATCTTTTCTCAAGAGCTCTGCATTCCCAGGGAGCGGTGGGAGGGAAAAACAAGTCCATCCTTGTTCAAGTTCTAGCTACAGACCAGTTAATTCTAATTTTTCCACTCTGCTTGAAACTAGAAATGTGGATAGGGAATGAGATCAAATCAGGAGCACATCAGACAAAGAGGGGTGGGACGATTTGGCCTCAGGAAGAGAAGGATCAGGGGAATCTCATCCAAGCAACTGCTGGGAAGGAGCAGAGATGTCCAAGCCAGAGCCCCTGAGATGCCCAGAGCCAGGGCAGGAGGTGATGGGTACATATTGAAACCTGGAAAAAGTTTTTAAACTGAAATAAAAGACTTTTATTGTGAGGGAGCTCAACCAAGGAGGCTGTGGAGAATTAATTTTGTGAAATTTTCGGGAGGCAGAAGGACACTGCCCTAGGCTCCTGCCCCTGCCTGGATCGGGCATTGGATGCTGCAACCACAGACATTTCCATGGAAGGTTCAGGTGCAGTGTTGGGAATGAGCCCCAAGCATTCCCATGGAGGGTTCAGGTGCAGAGTGTTGGGAATCAGCCTCAGACATTTCCATGGAAGGTTCAGGTGCAGAGTGTTGGGAATCAGCCTCAGACATTCCCATGGAGGGTTCAGATGCGGTGTTGGGAATGATCCCCAGACATTCCCATGGAGGGTTCAGGTGTGGTGTTGGGAATGATCCCCAGACATTCCCATGGAGGGTTCACATTCAGAATGTTGGGAATGAGCCCCAGACATTCCCATGGAGGGTTCAGGTGCAGAGTGTTGGGAATGATCCCCAGACATTCCCATGGAGAATTCACATTCAGAATGTTGGAAATGATCCCCAGACATTCCCATGGAGAATTCACATTCAGAATATTGGGAATCATCCCCAGACATTCCCATGGAGGGTTCAGGTGCAGTTTTGGGAATGATCCCCAGACATTCCCATGGAGGGTTCAAGTGCAGAGTGTTGGGAATCAGCCCCAGACATTCCCATGGAGGGTTCAGGCGCAGTTTTGGGAATGATCCCCAGACATTCCCATGGAGGGTTCACATTCAGAATGTTGGAAATGATCCCCAGACATTCCCATGGAGGGTTCAGGTGCGGTGTTGGGAATGATCCCCAGACATTCCCATGGAGGGTCCAGGCACAGTGTTGGGAATCAGCCCCAGACATTCGCATGGAGGGTTCACATTCAGAATGTTGGGAATGATCCCCAGACATTCCCATGGAGGGTTCACATTCAGAATGTTGGGAATCATCCCCAGACATTCCCATGGAGGGTTCACATTCAGAATATTGGGAATCAGCCCCACACATTCCCATGGAGGGTTCAGGTGCAGTTTTGGGAATGATCCCCAGACATTCCCATGGAGGGTTCACATTCAGAATGTTGGGAATGATCCCCAGACATTCCCATGGAGGGTTCAGGCGCAGTTTTGGGAATGATCCCCAGACATTCCCATGGAGGGTTCACATTCAGAATGTTGGGAATCATCCCCAGATATTCCCATGGAGAATTCACATTCAGAATGTTGGGAATGATCCCCAGACATTCCCATGGAGAGTCCAGGTGCAGCTCTGCCTTTGGGAATCTCCCATCACACAAATGGTGCAGATAATGAAGGACCTGGAGACGCCCGAGGAAGGGGAGCTGATAAAAGTTCCCCAGTAATGTGTCCTGGGTTAATTATTGATGGGAGGCTTGATGGTCTCATTACCGGGTCAGCCACGACCTCTGGGCAGCGTCTTCATCTTTCCAGATTAATAAATTATTGTGATGCAAACAACTCTGGCAATTGCTTCTTTAGTGCCACAAAAATATCTATTTTTTGGCTGAGGAGAAAGGTTGATTTTAACACAAGCAAATGTCCTTTAGAAACAGAGTGTATTTATACTCAAGAGGCCAATTACTCATTTTAAGTCATTTTTTAAAATTCTGGTTTTCGCTTTATAAGACCTGGGCAAGTTGTGAGGGGTTATCTTGACTGAGGCCCTTTCGATGGTGTGCATAAAAATGTGTAAAGAGAATTTGAACATGAAAAAAACTTGTCAGACTGTTGGAAAATATATCAGGCAGCACCTATTTTTAATTCTAACTTGATAAATGAAAATATTTTTTAAATTTATCTGCAGAACTCCTCCATTCCATACAAGTACAGACTCTCCAAGGACAGGTAGATTACAGGACATCCCGTCCTAGCAGGTTTTTGTCCAGCTCATCATTTGGGATTAAAATTCTCCCACGGAATGAGAATGTTCCAAGATTATTCTCAACAAGAAAGGCTTTGAGAGGGGGAAAGAAAGCAAGGATGAACTATCAGAAATTATCCATAAATATTGGATATTGATATTCAGCTGTGATTATGAACACCCTAAAAATGCTGACCCACACTCCTATGGAAAAAAATAATCAGGAAATAATGGATGGGAAAACACACGGTGCAAAATAAACTCCCTCGGCAGACAGCGTGGGATGAACCTGGAAATTCGGGTTCTGTTTCTGGCTGTGTTCTGACAGATCCCCTCCCCTGTCTGCTCTCACCTTGCCTCCTCCTGGGATCAGGACTCTCCCTTGTCACAGCTGGGTTTGGGTTCTGGCCAAGACCCCCGTGACCTTTCTGGCCCCTAGAAATGCTGGTTTATCAGTGGAATCCTTGAATTTCATCAAAGCAAACACAGAATCGTAGTGAGAAATGTCTAACCTGGGTCTTCTCCTCGCGTGGAGCTAAACCCAGCACTTGAGCAGAAAAAAAATCCAGGAAAAAACTCTTTGACAGTGAACAAAATCCAGAAAGTAAATAATGTCTTCCCACATTTATAACAATTTCTATTTATTCTATTGAGAAGACAGTTTTAGTCTATTATTTAAGTGTAATTACAGGTGCTCCAGAGCCTGTAATAAAGGAATATTTCCTGTTATGACATTTATTTATATGAGAGGTTGGATGTGCCCATCACAACTGCAATGTGTTTGTTGGGCTTTTCATAAAATCAGATGTAAAACCTTGTCTTTATCCTCTCAGCACACACTGAAACACCTCCTCAGGACCTGCTTTGGTCTCTCCCATGCAAATATTTCCAGGGATTCACCTCTCTTCCTGGTTGTCCCACAATTACTCTGGCAAAAATTGCTTCAGCTCTTTTATTTTTGGCCAATGATGAAGAATCTCTTTAGAGCTTTCAAATGCAGCCACAGGTCAACCCCCCCGAGCTCTGAGGTGTTTCCTTGCATCCCTCTACACAATCCTTCCAATAAAGGATCCGTGAGGGAGTTCATGGAACATCACCCTAATAACTGAGTAAGAGAGATCTGAAGAAAATGGATTCCAGCATCATCAAAGGTCAGGAAAACTCACGGAATCCTGGATTGGTTTGGGTTGGAAGGGACCTTAAATCCCACCCAGTGTCACCCCTGCTACGGGCAGGGACAGCTCCCACTGTCCCAGGCTGCTCCAGCCTGGCCTTGGACACTCCAAAGGATTGGGACAGCCACAGCTGCTCTGCATTCCTTGCTTATTTGTGTCTTAACTCTACGGAACAGTGATTTATGGATTTCAAACCTGCTTTTATTTGAGAAGCTCCTGATAAAAAACCTGCCGATGCTCAGGTCCTTGGGGCTGCACCAACACAAACCTTATCTCGGTGCTGCCCTGCACCTCTGAGCCTGTCACAGAAACAAAGCAGCAGCTCGGGCTCTATTTGCTCCCCAGCTGCCTCCCCGGAGATCCCAAACCTGCAGTCAGGGACCCCTGAGCTCGGAGTTCAGGGGTTTCTCAGCGGGTCCTGCACAGTGCTTGCATTTGGGACCCCACTCAGCAAATCAAACTCCGCTTTCCTTCACCCTCTGGTTCCACTGAAACCACTCTGAGCCCGTTCCCAGCGCTGGGGTGGCGCTGGGAGCTGGAGCAGTGGGAATGGCAGGGATGTGGGGAATGGGGTTTGCTTCCCACAGCAGTGCAGCATTACCTGTCGCTGGAGGACACGAAAAGAGCGACACTCACGCAGTGAGGTTCAGCAAAGGAGAGTAAAAGAGGGCAGTTTATTTCTTGACCTAGATTTATACAGATTCTGGACCGTGACCAGGGATTGGAGAATGAGGTTGCCACCTCTCCGACCCTACTGGTCAAACCAGAAGTCCATCAATTGTCCCTCCTCCAGAGAGGACTGCGAAAACAATCGCTTTGTCTATGTTACAACCTGTGACAAACTCCGCTACAAAAATGCAAAACATCAGAAGGCTGAGAAGAACAGGCGAGTTTCCCATCCTCCTGCTCTCATCGCCACAACACGGACAAAACCTGACCTAAACCCCAACCATCTCCTTCCTGGAGCTCCGTGAAGCCTCTGCGTGTTGGCCAAACAGGAACGGGTTACAGGAGGCCGTACACAGAGTCAATATTTCCCTTCCATCACACACTCGTGCTCCCAGAGCACGAGGTTTCTTAGGGCATGGCTGTAAAAACCCCTGCAAGAGACACCCGGGTCACACCGGCCTCACATCAGCCATGAACCAGCTCCTGACTCGCAGGGTCACGCCAGCTCAGGAGCCCGTCTGGGTTAATTACGTTTGCTGAGAGACAGAACTAATTAGCCCGCGCACGATGCGGACACCGCTTCAGGAGACTGAAGCCAACACGGTGAAAAATTTGGGAGGGACTTCACGGGTCTGTCTTGGTGTTGAAAGGTCAATGAGGGCCAATCCCAGCGGGTGGGGAAGGAGGAGAAGTGGCCCCACGATGAAGAATTCTGCAGTTAACAGCGGCATTGATTTGGGTAGGAAATTGTAATTCCGGACATCGGAATTCCAGCCGGCTGCAGCCTCGCCTCTCCTTTCCCCCTCACCTCCCTGCCTGCTCCTGCTGCTGGGGTGAGGCTCAGAGCTGCCTGGCTGGACACATGAAAGCTTCATTTACATGCCTGGAGCAGCTGGAGTGGAATTAATGTCGGGCTCATTATCTCCGCTTAGGATGGAGAAGCCCCCGGGTTTGCAGCGCATACTGATGCAAGGCAGAGAGGGGGAAAAGGCAAAAAAACCCCAAAAACCTGCTGTTTTCACATGGCAGAGAGCCGAGGACAGCCCAGAAAGGAGAGAGTTAATCTGGAGTAATCCCCTGGAAGTTAACGGCACCTAATGCCATTTATTACAGGAAGGTGTTGGAGCACGCAGCCCACGCCACAGTGCTTTTAATTAAAAGGTGGAAGGAAAGTGAAATCATTTATCCAAATCACCCTGCTTAGAGTTAGGGCCCGGTTTTGAAATATCCATTTCCACACATCCCCAGCCTGGGCATTAGCAATTCCAAGATTTAAAAATTCAGGAGACTATTAAAAAAGGGATTTATTGGCTGCTGCTGTTTAATGAGGCGGCAGGATTCACCCAGCTCAGCTGTGACAAACCTCTGTCCTGCAGCCGCACGGAACCAAATCACTGTCCTGGGGCAGGGCTTTACAGACAGTGGGGAGTTAGGCTATCCAGAAAGTGATGGAATAGCAGGAAACTTCTCCACAAAGTCAGGGAGGGGATTGTGCCCCTGTGCCCTGCTCAGGCGAGAGCCCACCTGCAGCGCTGCCCCAGCCCTGGGCCCAGCGCAGCCAGGACCCGGAGCTGCTGGAGAGATCCAGAGGAGGCACCGGGATGGTCAGAGGGATGGAGCAGCTCTGCTGGGGAAAAAGGCTGGGACAGCTGGGATTGTTCTGATGCCTTAGGATTTGAGCTTTTTCCATTTCCCATCTCTTTGTGACCCTGCAGTTCTTTAGTGTTTAACTCCAAACCCCACACACAGCGGCAGCTGCTGCTTCCCAGTTTTGCTCACACACAGCAATTCCTCTCCGGGCTGGGGATCAAGGACACCTCACTGCCTCAGGCCCTGTGAAATTTAAACAAAAGCGAGCTGGGGGCAGCAAACTCGGGGTCAGTGACTTCATTAGCTGAGGCTGTAATTGGGAGATGAACCCCGATGTGCAAATGGACCAAACTGATCCAAGAGTGAAACCCGTGACCATTGTCCATGTTTGGGTGCAGCCCCTGGGGGGCTTTGTCTGCCCTGAATGTACCTGGAGGCCCTTCCAGAAATAGAAATAAACTGATTTTTATTCCCTTAATTCTGCCTGGCCTCTGTTTTTAGGGAGCCCCAAAAATACATCAGTCCAGCCTGGAGAAGAAAAACTTCAAGGTGACCAAACTGTGGCTTTCCAAGGGGACAGGAGAGAGGGTGAGAGACTTTGGACAAGGGTCTGGAGAGACAGGACACAGGGAATGGCTTCAGACTGACAGAGGGCAGGGTTGGATGCGATATTGGAAAGGAATTCCTGGCTGTGAGGGTGGGGAGGGGCTGGGATGGGATTCCCAGAGGAGCTGTGGCTGCCCCTGGAGCCCTGGAAGGGTCCAAGGCCGGGCTGGAGCAGCCTGGGACAGTGGGAGGAGGGAGGAGGGGCTTTGTGGTCCCTTCCAACCCAACCCAAGCTGGAATTCTCTGGTGACAGACACGAGGGGAGAGCTTTGCTTGCAGTGAGTCCCTCCCTGATTCCCATGGATCCAGCCCAATCCCATCAGCATGCCCTGAAACATGGAACAAGACAGGATTTAAAGCTGTCTCCACAATGGAGAACTGGACCAATTGTTTAATGATTGATGAGGGAAATGTCAGGTGAATTATTTGCCAAATGATACTGGTCCATCTGTTGCAGAATTTTGCGTGTAATGACAGAAAGAAATTAATTATGTCTCGTTCAGAGATAGAAACATTCCAAATTGTGAATCTCAGCTCTCTTCACAAACCGGTCCAGCATCATTATCCCCACCATCCAAGTACAAAAACGGGAGTGTCAGTGGAAGGGGAGTCACAAACCTGAACCCAAAAGCCCAAAATCCACAGAAAATGCTCCAGGGGTGACCCAAAACTCACTCCTTTCCCAGAGGGAAATCACAGAGTCCCCTTCCCATCTCCAGGTGATTGCCCCCGAGATGTGAGTGCCCCAAAATCACCTGGACACCAGGCAGAGCTGGAAAATCCAGGCCTGGGGGTCCCCACCCTTCCGGGGTCCCCACCCTCCCTCCCCAGCTCTGCCTTGGCCACTGATTTTTCATGCAACTCCAGTGGCCTCAATTCCCAATTCCACTGGTGTGTTACATCAAAGGCAGTCGGATTTAACGCCATTCAGATTTCAGGAACATTAAAACTGCAGCATTTAATACTCTTTTTTTCCCTCAAAGTTAACTCTTTGCTCGCCCCCATCTGCTTTGAGACGATACCAAGGACACAAAGTTTTCCATTACACTTCACACCACGTTCCCCAAACATATGGATCTTCCAATCCCTTCACCTATTGGGATTTCTCGAAGTAAGAATGTTTTGACATTAGGGAAAAAAAAAATAAAACCTTGCAACAGGAGGAGAATCCCTGTGCCACAGGGTGCCACATTCTGGGTGGTGCCACATATTGACAGCAACTGAGAGGTGCCAAGAGGTAAAATATAAACATTAAACCTCTTTTTGTTTTCGTTTGGGAATGAAAATTTCATCCTGAGCCACGTTCTGCCATGATTTCAAGTTAAAACCACATTTTACCCCCGACACTTCACACAGGCAGGGATCTCCTCATCTCTGTTCAACACTTGGGTTTAGAGATCTTTACATTCAGGCTCCTCCAGGCTGTCTCAGCCAAATTTCTTTGCTGCATTTCACATTTCTACGCAAATAAAACCCCCAAAGCAGCAACTTGACCTATTATAACCCAGCTCCACTCCTCATTTTTAATTCATCTTTCTCCTTTGACTCCAAGAGACAATCCTTCTTTACAGGCCATGAAAAATTCAGGAGATGTAGAAAGGGGAGATTGAGAGCAGCCCAGTAAAGAACGATTTGGCAAAGCCAGGGTTTAGTCCAGGATCGAGGATGTCACTGAGCAGGTCTACAAATGCTAAGTCAGGCGAGTGTAAATCACGGGAGGGAGATTTCAGATAAAGGATTTGCAGCTGCTGGGAGGGGTGAGGCAGCTCCAGGGGTAGGGAAAAGCTGGGAGTTGCTGCGGTGGATGCACTGGAGGGAACGAATCAACCTGATCATCCCAGTCTCTGCCAGCCCTCCTGTGGATGCTCTCTCTGCAGCAGAAGTGCTCTAAATCAGCGGCAGGCTGGGCCCTCTAAGCCTGCTCTGAGGCTTAAGGCTAAGACTGCTTTGGGTTTTGGTTAAGCCTGTCCCGAAAACCTTTTCAAAAAATGATGGAACGGATGAACGTCTAGAAAAATACAGAAATTTGTTTCCAATTGCACAGGCATGGCCAGAAGGCTCTGGGTTTATTCTGAGCCCAGACAAAAAGAAATATCAGACGAATTAATGTGACAATACCAGATGAAATAAATCTCGTGCACTGGAGATGAAGATGTCAGGAAAAAGGGCGAGCCAAGAATTTACAGTTTCAATCATGTGGTCTGGAAAGGTTTCTACTCCACCAGTAAAGATGAACTCTTAAACCCTCAAACAAAACATCAGAGCTTGTCCTGCTGCTGATGCTGAGGCAGCCCCTCCTCAGCACCTCTCCAGGGTGCCCAAACACATCCAAACCTTATCAGCGCTGCTGAAAGGGGAACCCACGGCGGCTGGGGCCACGGCAGGAGCTGTCTGCAGGCACCATCTGCCACCCAGCTCCTGCCACAAGCCCATCTGCTCCTCTCATCCCCTTCCCCAGCCCGGGCTGGCCACGTGGGACGCGCCACAAAGCTCAAGTGACATCACCTGCTGTCTCTGGGTCAGGTGAGTGTGTCCTGGAGAGCGAAGATCCCCAGCTGGGACACGCCTGTAACAGGTGTGGATCAGGGAAGCTGCATAAATTCATAAAATATCTCCCTGCAGTAGAAATGAAGGGTCTGTAGTGATTTGGGAGACGCTGCCAGCCTGGCTGAACAAAGGACGGTTTGGGTTTGTTTCCTCTGTTGAGTGGAGAAAGCGATGAGGAAAAACACGGAGGAAAGAGAGGAAGAACAGCAAGGAAGGAGGAGGGGGGGGGAAGAACGGCACTGTCTGGTCCTGAAATATTGAATCCAGGAGATGTAGCAGCACTGACAAAATACTGCTTTTGTCAACTTAGCTCACATCATCTGAGCAGCTCGGGGAGCCGTGCCAGCGCAGAAAGTTTTGCTGGCATATGCTGAGGTTCTACAGGGAGGAACTGCCAGCACGGCTTTGCAGAAATAATTACAAAAGCAAAGACGAGGCTCTGCTACCCCTCAGCTCCTGCCGGGGAGAGCTCACATATGTTCTCCCTGCTCCTTTCCCCATTAGCTCCCAACGCAGTCCTGCAGCCAGGCGAGAGGATGAGGAAAAGCTGAAGGAAGTTTGTTGTTTCCGTCTGATTCCTGGGTGCAAATGGGATTCAGCAGCGATGCCCAGGGATTACAGAGCAGTGAGAGAACCCCAGGCACCTCCCAGTCTCCAGCAGTAGCTAAAGAGCATCACTAAAACCCTTTCCAGGTGAGTAACTTGATGAGGAAATCTGGTTCCTTCCAACACCCTTGTCCGCAGAGCGAGGCAGGGGCACACGGGACAGTCCCCTCGTTAGTAATACCCCAAGTTTGTAGAAACTGGAATAATTATATTTTGAATTATATTTAATAACACATAACCCTCAAAGCCAAGATAGGATGATTGTTACATTTAAATCCATTTTTTTTTACCCCCCCCCAGAGATGATACAAATCTGTGCAAATATCAGCGCAGGGAATTCCAGCAGCTGGAAGAGCTGGATGAGGCGCTGAGCGCGAGAGGTGCCGCCTGTCAAACAAACCCCGTTCGGTTTTCAGAGCAGGGCGCAGGGAGCAGACGAGCAGAGCTCTTTGTTTATGAACTAATCCCGTTGCTGGTAATAGGATTAGCAGCAAGAACAGATGCAGAGCAGTTCCTGGAGCCTCTCTGCCAGCCCCGGAGCTGTGCAGAGCCCTTCCCGCGCAGCGCTGAGCAGGTGAATGGATGTCTGCAGCTACCTGCAGCACCAGGAACTCTCCTTTTCCAGCTCCCACCCTGCTCTCAGCACGTTTCCAGCAGGCAGGTCAGCGTGGGACAGAGCTGCCGGCGTTGCCATGTGG
Organism: Delichon dasypus; assembly: GCA_037837765.1. Classification (NCBI taxonomy): domain Eukaryota; kingdom Metazoa; phylum Chordata; class Aves; order Passeriformes; family Hirundinidae; genus Delichon; species Delichon dasypus. The sequence continues at coordinate 2,071,783 of JBBAXF010000023.1, forward strand.
CAAGGGCAGGAGCACAAGACTGACACGTTCCAGAAGAAAAGCTGCTTTTCTTTTTTTCCGAGGGAAGGAAGCGCGTTGTGAAGGTATTTTCGGCCTGTCGTGCTGGAGATAACGATACCTCTGCAGGCTGCTCAGACCTGCAGACAGGCACATTTCCATCTGGGCGGGTTTCACTGCACCACCTCTGTTGCCCTGGCGGCAGCCTGCTCCCCAAAACCCAGCTGCTGCGGGAGGATGTGTCCGGCAGCACAGCGCCCAGATGCGTTCCCAGGAAGCTGCAGTCACAAAGGACAGGAATCACGGGGTTCAGAGATCTGTTTTCGCCTCCTGCACAGCCACAAGAGTGGAGACCTGCCTGGCTCTCCCCCTACAAACCCCCACTCCTCTGCTATTGATTAAATCACCAATTAATTACCTGACCCTCGGCCTGCGCTGTCTGACTGTGTCTGACACGGGGTTTTAATCAGGAAATGTGGCAGGGCCAAAGCAGGAACTGATTCCAGGGCGGCTGCAGAGGTATCAAGAGCTTTGCCTCAGCTTTTGTGGCATCAGAAATCCTGGCACTGCTGGCCCCTGGCACACGAAGGTGCCCCTGAGCTCCACAAGTGTCCCACCACAAAGGTCAGGCTCCACTTCGCCTCATCTACACCAGAACAAGAACCCATGGGCCAAATTCCCAGTTCAAGGAGTCTGGAACTGCTCCAGTCCCTCCACCAGCTTTATCCTCTCATTACCAAAGCCAGTCTATATCAAATAAATTCCAAAGGTGATGCTGGAATTGCCTTCCCGTGGAGGATAATGATGCCTTAAGTTTGAGCTTCTGTGTATTCCATGTTCTGTGCTGCCCAGGGTGCAGCTCTGAGCTCACACTCAGGGTCACTCAGCTCTCTGCACACAGCAGGGACACAAAACAAATCCTGCTCCTGCTGCACACCAAGGACAACTTTCAGCCCCAAAGCACAAACAGCGGTGGCTGGAGGGAGGAACGAGAAGGATGGGAGCTCACAGCCTGGAGCTGGGATGGGACAGTGAAACCCCAACGTGCAAATGGACCAGAACTTATCAAAGTGTGAGACCTCGTGACCGTTTGTCCATTTTGTGACCATTTTGTGACCATTTTGTGTCCATTCTGGGTCCACCTTGTGTGCAGCCCTGGCCAGGCTCTTGTCCTGCCCAAGGTTCACCCTACAGCCCTTTCAATAAATCTCTGCTTTATTCTCCAGCTCTGTTCCAGCTCAGCCTTCCCAAGGCACCAGTTTCGGGTGACCCAGAAGGGACAGCGAGGTGTCAGAAAACCCCCCTGGACCAGAGGAACACCCAGCTCCTGTCCCTCCCTGCTGCCAGCTGTGGCCCAGGCGGGGTCGATGTGAGGAAGCAAAGCCCAGCAGTGCCAGGCTGGTGCTGCCCAGCAGCGTCCCGGCTGCTTTGGATCCTGGAGTTCCTGCAGGAAAGCTCCAGTTAGAAATTCAGGGGAAATAAAAGCTGAACTTCGTGTGCCACTGAAACCACCAAAAGGAAGGAGCATAGAGCTGGAAGAGAGGAATTTCCTTTGGATGATTCACATTCTGGTTAAAAATGATCCTTCCAGTTTTGTCATCAGCCAGCTAGAGGGTGCAGAAAGAAACATTAATTTTGGTTCTTTAATTGAATCTTCCATTTTACGCCACAAAGCCTGAGGAGGGTGAGGCAGCCAGACACGCTGTCAGTAAGTGGAAATTGAGGTCAAGTTATCTCACGGGGAATTTGAGTTTTCATAGACAAACCCTGTAAACTGGAATAACAAACTCGAGTTATTATCCCCATTTTCACAACAGAAGTAATAAATGATATTTTGGTGTTTCCAGCACGCTCCTCAGTGAGCAAGCTCTGTGACACATCAATGAATTTTAATTAATTAAAGCCTTCCATGGGCAGAGTATTACACACATTTCATTACTTCAATCAGATTGACCATTGCTAATTACATTAAGGAAACTCCTTTAAGGACCTCTCTGAAACCCAAGGCCAGGGAGCTCCAGACTGTGCCCGGGACAAAAAGTGACAGACCTTGAAGGACCTGGAATTTAAATGCAAATAAACAGAAAGAAAATTCCCCTCCCCAGTATTGCTCTTTTCTAGAGATGGAAAACTGATGTTATAAAATCATGGAATCAAAAGGGTTGGAAAAGGCCTCCAAGAGCATCAAGTCCAGCCTTTGACCAGATCCCACCTAAACCAAACCATCATCACCAAGCACCATATTCACTTTTTTTTTAACAATTCCAGGATCTGGGACTCCACCTCTGCCCTCGGCAGCCCCTTCCAGTGAAGAAATTTTCCCTAAAATCCAATCTGAACTTGTCTTGGTACAGCTGGGGGCCATTTCCCCTCGTCCTAGAGAGGAAAACATAATGAATTCTGGGAAAAAATCCCATAGATTTTCATGCAAAGAGCGGAAATTTGAGTTTCTAACTCAGCATTTGGGATTGTAACTACTCAGAATTCCATACCTGCTGAGCAAACACCAAATTCCATCGACACCAAGGGTCTGTCCGTCCTGGAAAACAAGGCCGTGCACTCCAGCCCTCCTGTGGAATCTTTTATTTTTCCATTTCCTCACCCAAACACCAGCTCCGAATCCAGGAGCCTGTGGGGAGGGTTTGGAGGGGACAGCGCTGATTCCCCACCTCTCCTGCCTCAGACTCAGCCTCCAAAGATGGATTTAATGCCTCTTATTTCAGATTTTCCAGCACTCTGGAGCTTCTCAGGTGGAGCCAACAAGGGCTGACCCGCTTCAAATTCCCCCACATCCCAAACCGAGGACCACACAACACACAAAGGAGAATTTTCATTTGGCACAGCCTGGTCTTTCCCCTCCTCTGGAACCCTCCTTAAAATCCCAATCATTTTGTTTAAAAGCACAAGTTTTGTGGGAAGTTGGCTTCTTCTGCACTGGGATTCTTTGATTCAGAGCTGTGTTTTATTCTCTGGAGGGATGCCACACGTGTTCATTTTTCAGTCATTAATTTCTGCTAACAGTTCATTCCCTGCAAGATCAAAGGTAGTTTTGCTATTTAGGTCAGCCATATTTTTCCCCAAATGAACCAAATGAAAAGTTTATACGTAGTGCTATTTAAAAATAGTAATTAAAAAAATATATATATATAAAGTATTTCAGGATGTTTGCATGCTCTGTAAGGAAAAAAAAAAAGAGTAAAAATATAATTTATTATAAAACTTGTTGGAGTAAGAAGAATCCCAAGAAGGCACAACCCAAAAGCAAAGTAGAGAAGGATTGGCTTCCCATGGTCAGAGAGCAGGGATAGATGGGATTTTGGGAAGGAATTCCTCCCTGTGAGCGTGGGGAGGGGCTGGGATGGAATTCCCAGAGGAGCTGTGGCTGCCCCTGGATCCCTGGGAGTGCCCAAGGCCAGGCTGGAGCAGCCTGGGACAGTGGAAGGTGTCCCTGCCCATGGCAGGGGTGGCACTGGGTGGTCCTGAGGTCCTCCCAACACAAACCATTCCATGATTCCATGAAATCCATGAATATCCTTCTGCTTCCCGCTGTCACCGACACACACAAAGCAGTCACACGCAGACGAGATTTCACAAGGCAGAGGTCCTTCCGATCCCAGCTCACAGCTGAAAACCGAGAGAGGAAGAGACCCCTTTGTTTATTCTTTTACTTTTTATACATCTGTGGGTCCAGCAGAAGATTGGCTTTTTGGGGTTTCCACCCCTCAGCCTCAGTGGCCAGACCAATTGTCAGTTACAATTGTTTTCAGGTTAGAAATATGCAAACAAAGGACAAAGAATGAAAAACAAAGGATTTGTTTATGTTGCATCTGTGGGAAAGGTAGAAAACTGCTCTGATATTCTACAGTAACTAAAAGATCTGACTCCATTTATGAAAATCAAAAGGCCCATAAAGAAACTCAGAAAAACCAGGGTAACATCCCTCCTGCCCATCCAGAACATCCCTTCAGCTCTCTCTTTTTGCTTTCAGAGTCCCCAAACCCAGGTTCCACCAGACTCACTCCCCGTGTTTTCCCATTTTAAGGACTTGTCAATATGCAGCAAACCCAACCTTTAACCACAGCTTTTCTTTAATATATTACGAGCAACAGATTTACAAATTATTCCCATAAAAGTTCCGCTGGATGGGCTTTCTGATGTCATAATGCTGTCAATTTATCATCTTGTAAAATTAATTAAAGGGAGCTCAATGTTATGGACCTTTTAAAGAAAAAACAAAACATCAAAAAAAAAAACCACCCAGCAACAAAAAAACCCCAGCCAAACAAACCAGGAGTGAATTTTCCCAGGGATTTTATTCTACATCTGTATCTCCAGAAAAATGGGAATGTGAGGGATGGGTATGGATGAGAGGATTAAACTGGGGGATCTTTTGGGTCCCTTCCAAGCCAAACTGGTCTGTGATTTTGTGAAACAGGGAGGGGTCTGGGGAAGGGAAGGCTGCTGTCAACAGGCCTGGTCCTGAGTACTTCATTACAGCCCATGCAAAAAAATCAGTTTCATCCCCTACCGTTCCTCCTCCCCCACTATGAATATTTGTTTCCCAAGAATTCTCACCGCTTTGCGTTATTTTAATTAAGGGCAACTCTCCATTGCAGGAAGGAAAAGGTAATGAGAGTCCACAGCATTAGAAAAGGGAGCTTTTTTCTTTATTTTTATATAAACAACCGCCAAATGATTGTGCTTAGTAAACAGTGCTACAGAAATGCTTTTAGGAGTGGAAAAGACTCCAGACTTAATGAAAATATTTAATCTTCAACCCCAGGCGATAACGCCAAAGTCACCGCTTCCACTCAGCTACAGACAAGGCAAAGTGCTATAAATGCATTGTGAGGGTGGGGAGGGGCTGGGATGGAATTCCCAGAGCAGCTGCGGCTGCCCCAGGATCCCTGGAAGTGTCCAAGGCCAGGTTGGAGCAACCTGGGACAGTGGAAGGTGTCCCTGCCCATGGCAGGGGTTGGAACTGGAATATCTTAAGGTCCCTTCCTGTTGCAGCAGCCCTTTTGTCAGAGGGTAGAAATGAGCCGAGGCACAGACTGCTTGTTGATCACAGCATGCAAAGGGTCCTGGTTTATTCCTCTTTACAGCTCAGCCATCCTCACTCCAACCATTCCCTGACTCTGGCTGCAGCAAGCTCCTGCTGGAGGTTTCCCTTGCAGCCTCTGACTGCTGGATATTTCCTGCTGCACTCTGACTGCAGGGATTGGTGTGCAGAGTGTGACTGCAGGATTTTACCCAGCTGCACTGTGACTGCAGGGATTGGTGTGCAGAGTGTGACTGCAGGATTTTACCCAGCTGCACTCTGACTGCAGGGATTGGTGTGCAGAGTGTGACTGCAGGATTTTCTCTAGGTAGATTGTGACTGCAGGTTCCAACATCAGGCTCTGACTGACCCACACTGACCTCACAGCAGGGATTGTCTGCCCAGGATCCTTCTTCTTCATGATCCTCCTCACCAGCTAACCCACTCACTTTTATCACACTTCATTGGATATAGCTGTGACTCCTCAGGGGTTGTACTGGGTAATTAACGCAGTTGTTACTTATCTGGGGTGAGGTCACCTGTATTCCCTTCTCCTACACCTTCCCACCCAAATCCATGATTCCATGAAGTATCCCAGGTTTGGGTTCCAGCTCAGAGTTCACAAGTTTTTGCCTCTTCTTTCTGCTGGGTTCCAGCTCAGAGTTCACAAGTTTTTGCCTCTTCCTTCTGCCAAGCTCAGCTTCATTTTCTGGGCGAGGAGGGTTCCAAAAGGGCTCAAGGAAATCTGTGCTCTGGAAAGGCAGAGCCAGGATCAGCACCTGGGAGGGCTGTTTGTGTTTATATATTAAAATATACACATTAAGGAGGCACAAATGAGTGGCCCACGGCTACAAATCCTGTAGGAAAGCCAGGACTTGCTGCCAGCCCTCCTGTAGCTTTCCCTTTGCCACAAGGCCCCTCTCCTTGCAAAGCCAAATTCAGTTCTTGAGGAAAGAGAAAGACAAGAGTCTTCCTTTCAGGGGAACTGAAGGATGGATTTCGAAGCTGTTGTGCTGGAAGAACTTTCCACGGATACTGGCAGCCAGCTTGGTGTCCTATAAAAAGACAACAGCTTCTGGTATCCTGAAAATCGTTGGTATGAGTTTCGTTTTATTCACCTTTGGGATCAGAAAAGGGAAATCCTTCCAGCAGGAGATGCTGACAGGATTTACATGCTCCAGGAGCCACCAGGCAGGACCTGACCCTGTGCTGGGTGAAGCCTCCACTGACGTGCAGGAGGAAAAGGAGAGGGAGCAGTGGTACAATGGGAATTGTTTTCAAAGCCTCACAGAATCATAAAATCATGGAATATCCTGAGCTGGGAGGGACCCACAGGGATCCCTGATCCACCCCTGCCCTGCACAGACACCCCAAAATCCCACCCTGGGCATCCCTGGGAGTGCTGTCCAAACCCTCCTGGAGCTCTGGCAGCCTCTGGGGGACCTGATTTACTGGGAAGCTGAGATCTCAGGAGATCTGGAGCAAGTTTCAGTTAAATGCAGGCTCTAAACCCCAGCACAGATAATTTATGTGCAGCTGACCATTATTATCATGTTCCAACAAGGCACCTGAGCCATGCAAAGCAAAAGCAAAGCAAAATCCCCGTCGTGGATGTTTCCAGTGAGATAGAGCCACAGGGAAGGGATTGGTGCAAGGTGCAAGCGCAGGGAAAAAAAAACCCCAAAAACAAAAAACAACAGCCCAGGTTGGTTTAATCAGTGCAGAGTTTGCTTTTCATGGAATCCTGGAGCTTTCTCGGTGGGAAGGGACCTCAAAGCCCACCCAGTGCCACCCCTGCCATGGGCAGGGACACCTCCCACTGTCCCAGGTGGCTCCAAAATCTGGCCTTGGGCGCTTCCAGAGATCCAGGAGAAGCCACAGCTGCTCTGGGAATTCCATCCCAGCCCCTCCCCACCCTCACAGGGAAGGATTCCTTCCCAATATACCCTGCCTAAATTTCCCCTCTTTCACTTTGAGGAATCCCACCGCCCTCTGCCCTGGCTGCCCGTTTCACCCGGTGCCGATCTGTTACTGGGAGCACTGGGTGGCTCTGCCTGCAGCTTCCTCATTTCCTCCCCTGTCAGAGGGTCAGGAAGAGTTAAAAGAGAAGAAGAAAAGCCCTGACGAGGCTGAGCTGCTGCGGCTCTCAGGGGCTGCTGCAGCTTTAAGGGGTTTGGCACAGAGGCAGAGCTGTGGCTGCTGAGCCAAGTCTCACACAAGCTCCTTTTATTCCGTGCGCTGCTCGCTGAGGGGGGAAGGAGAGCAACTGTGGCAGAAACAACGTGTGACATGAACACAAAACAAATGCCTGAATCTCGACTAAATTCCCCAAATTCACGGGACTTCAGCTCAGAATGTAGGGAGAGGGCAAAGCGAGGGACAAGAAGGGTTTGTGTGCCCCACGGGCAGGAGAGAGGAGCTGATAGAGCAGCTCCAGGGGTGGATCAGACTTCCAGAGGGAATTCTGGTGGGGAATCCAGTCCAGAGTTCACTTCCATAAATGTGCATCCAGAATAAATCCACTGCCAGGGGAATTGAGTGTCCAACCAGCAGCAGACCCAAAGGAACAAATGGGCCAGTCTGCCTTACCGAGCAGGAACAAATCGTGATGCAATCCCCGTTTTACCCCCCAAAAAAGGGCTGAAGATTATCCAATTTCGCGTTACCAGCATTTACGTGCCTGATCTGTTTTAGAATTCTGGCTGGGTTACTACAGATCCCTCTGGGGTGTAAAACACCGCTTGCAGATGATCGTTGCTAAAAGCCTTGTCAATAATTGATGGGATCAAAGGAATATAAAACATTCCGTGGCCCCGCTGCCTTTCCTCAGCCTGTTTTACCCACATGGGGTGGATTTGGCCGTGACCAGGCGACTTCAGCCTCACCATGGATTTGTTTAGGTGGGAAAAGACCATCAAAACCAAGGAATTTTTTCAAAAAGACGGCAAAAATTCCGGCAAGGCACAATATGAGAAAAAACCCACCTCACAGCCCAAAACCTCGTGAATGTTGTGTTCTGAAAATCACCCAAACACGGGGCTTAAGCCAACCTGAGGTGGAGCAAAAGGTGCTTCCCTGACCCCATTTGCACTTTATAACATTTTATAAAATATATTTTGCCAAACACAGAAGAATTTGGACGCGACACCGTTTCAATGGCAGATCAGCCTTTTCTCTCGCTTATCTTTCCCAAACCCAGATTTTAAGATAAAACCTCTCAGGGTGTTCAGAACAGCTGGAAAAGGTATTGACATCGTGTCAGAGAAATGAAAAGTACATTTCTGTAATCTCTGAAGCTGCTGATCATTACAGACTTGTCATCTTATTAGAAACCCAAATCAATGCTGATTTTTTTTTTTTTTTTCTTTAACAGCATAATCTATGCTGAAGAAGAATCCACTGATTGCTTTGTCAATGCCTGATATGGAACCAGACAGGGACTTTCACAGGAATCATCTCCCCCTTTCCCCTCCAAAACCTGTCAGACCCCCAGATTTGATGTTAAATTCTTTGACTCCAGACTCCCTGGCTGGTAAGGACCAGCTCAAACAACAACTCAGGAATAAAAGCAATTTTTGGATTTGATATAAAACAAGCAGGAATCTTTCTATGGATTTCTTTCTATGGATTTCCATGAGAGTCTGTATTTTCAGCTTTGAGAAATTAGCTCCATCACGCTCAGTTCTATGAGCTACACGAGTAGAAAAATGTTTCAAGTGCTAAGCATAAAAAAAAAAAAAAAAAATCCTTTTGCCACTGTAGAAATGTCGTTCAGTACAAACCCGGGTCAGGCCTTAAACTTGAGGCCTCTGGAATAGATCACCAAAGAGCACAAGTGTTGGTAAAAATCAGTGAAACTCAGCAAAGCCCTCAAAATTCACAGCCACAGCGCTGACACCAAGGCCTCCAGAAAAACCTGTGAGAACACACACAACCTGCGTGAAAAGGGAGAGGAATGTCAGGAGTTCTCAGGGGAGCCACTTGTTAAAAAAAAAAAAGTGGAGGAAAGACATGAGGAGATACCCACGGGCCAAGAAAATAGAGAACAAATAGCATGATGTCACTGTGAGGGTGCATCGGTTTAAAAGATTAGGGCTTCCCTCAGGTAATACTGCAGCCCATCATCTTCCCTTCGTCCTGTGCACATGCATGGATCTTCTCACGTGGCAGAGTGTCAGGAACTCTCAGTTTGGAATACAAGCTGATTTAATTTTCAATTCCTAATCATAAATTAAAAAAAAAAATATATATATAGCAAAAATTGTTACCCTGTTTTTTCTGAGCCTTTTGATTTTCTTAAATGGAGTCAGATCTTTTAGTTACTGTAGAATATTAGAGCAGTTTTTCTACCTTTCCCACAGATGTAACATAAACAAATCCTTTGCTTTTCCTTCTCTGTCCTTTGTTTGCATATTTCTAACCTGAAAACAATTGTGACTGACAATTGGTCTGGCCACTGAGGCTGAGGGGTGGAAACCCCCAAAAAGCCAATCTTCTGCTGGACCCGCAAATGTATAAAAAGTAAAAAATAAACAAAGGGGTTTCTTCTCTCGCTCTCTTAGCTGGGAGCTGGTTCGGAAGGACCTCTGCCTTGCGAAAATCTCTTATCTGCATGTGACTGCTTTGTGTGTCTCGGTGACAGCAAAAATCACATTTTTCTACAGGTCAGAACACTTGAAAAGGACAGCAAAGAGGAAAAACCCTCCAGTTCCCCATCCCGACGTCAGGAAGGAGCACCAGTGACCTTCCGCAGCGATTCCCATCCGAGCAGAATCCTTCTGCAGGCACGGGACCCCCGGGGTTGACATAAATACAACAGTCAGAAAGGATCATGATAATTGCTGGCTTTTAATGATTTTAATAAGCTGGGAAAACGAAAGGCAGGTTAACCATTCATCTGTACCTGACAGATTTCATTAAAAGCTCCGAGCGTCTCGGTGCTGAAAGGTCTCGTTTGACACATTCTGTCTGCGGGTCAGAACGCGGCCCTTCCATCTTTTCCAGCTGCAATCACATTGCATTTGCAGGATCTCTGCCCTCCATAACAAAGGAGGGTTTTAAGAGGCAGACACTGCCTGACAAATGAGCTTTAAGGCAGGCATTACCCCCGTGGCATCACTGAGTTATTTGTTGCTCTCACTTCGGCGTCGACTGCTTTGCACTGCACTGCTGGGGACGGGGAGGGTCCGAAGGGAGAGAAAATAAATCCATAAATAAAAATAATCCTCTTTCCACGATGAAACCATTGCCCTCTTTGTTGTATTGGTAAAGCAGGATGCAATAAACTTCTTTTATTATTAAAAAAAAACCAAGATGAACCACACCCCAAACCCCAAACCTGCTCCTCCATCCCCAAAAACTCAGCTCCCAACTTGTTTCTAGCAATATCATGGAAATCAGATATCACAGAACGATTTGGGTGTCAAGGGACATTAAAGTTCATGTAATTCCAGAATCCCAGGGTGCTCCAAACCCCATCCAGCCTGGCCTTGGACACTTCCAGGGATCCAGGGGCACCCACAGCTGCTCTGGGCAGCTGAAAATTTGGCCCATAAAATGCTCATCCATGAGGAATTCTGGCCGGAGACCAGAGCAGGGGGTTCCGAAGGGTGCGCTCACAATCTGAGAGGTCAGAAGTGACCCGAGGGGTGACCCCACCTGCCCCCAACCCTGGAATTGCAATTGGGGGCCCAGGAATGCATTCCAGGGCCTTGGCCAATCACTTCCCTACTCTATTCCATCATCTCCTTTTCTCCTTCAATCATTCCAAGGGCAGGAAGTTTGCTGGCAAAGCTGTTTGTTGATATTGACTGAGGCAACACATTCCAGCTTCAGCAGGAAAGAACACGATGGATTCCAGGGATGGGAACGCGGATCCTCCGAGGAGATGCCACCACCGGCAGAAGGTTTTATTGGAGACCCTCTCTCTAACCTACCAGCAGCTCCTTTTCCTTCCAGGAACACTGCAGCAGTCCAGGCAGGATTTTTCCCTTTCTCAAATTCCTGCTCGCTAAACACTGGAATGGCAGAAGAATTCCATGAGGGAAATCAGCAGCCAAATAAAGATAATGGCAGGGAAGGAGCTCCGTGAAAGGGGATTAGCTGTGCTAATAGGATCGCCCACCACCTCACCGGGGAATGTGGGCAAACCTCCTCTCCTTCCTCCCCTCCCGAGGCAGCTCCATCCAGCCATACCCTTGGCGTCTCCCCAGAATAAATGTGCCCATTTGAGGCTTCGAGGAAATAATGACTTGCGCTAATTACTCTGATGAGGATTCGGCTTTGACTTCCCTCTTGCTGGATCTCCTTTCTCTTCCACATAAAGCCATGCTGTTGGGAGAGCCGAGTTTAATGAGTTTCGTGGTGTCAGTCCAGTTTCTCTTGGAGCAACCTCCTTAAGCACCAACCCAATCACACTAATTAGGCCCCTCGTTGCCACTGTTTGCCGTAAAGCCAAGGACAGGAGGGATATTAACCCACCTCCTTTATGAGAGCAATCTCAGAGCGATTCCCGCAGATTTAAGCGGAATTACACTTGCAGAGGGCCGGGGAGAAAAGAAAAATACACTGAGAGTCCTCACCTCAGGTTGAGGACAAATCAAATATTCTGAGGTTTGATGCATCCCTGCCCAATGCAATTACAGCTCTGGTGAAGGTCGTTATATTGATCTGAGACAGGGGAGAACAAGGGAAGTTGTTCTGGCCCTGCCCAGACAAGACTTTGAAGGAAAATCTCCCAGGCAATGTGGGAGGGAACCTGCGTGATCTCCAGAAAGGATTTTTTAAAATATTTTTTAAATCAGAGAAGAGAGAGTTTCTGTTGCCTCCAAGAGTGAATTTTCAGTGGAGGGATGGGGCAGGAGAGGGATAAATCAGATTGGCAGAGTGGGAACGTGGGGCTGTTGAAAACATTCCCACTTTTCCTTACTCTCTTCCTCAGGCTGGTCCCAGGTCAGGAATGCTCATGAAGGGAAGGAGAGAACACAGCTTGATTAATGTCCAAATTATCTACAGGGATCTTGGGGAGAGATCAGGATTTGACCTTTCCTTGTTTCAGCCACCCACAAATAAACACCGTGGACAGAAAAGTGAGGACAGCTCCAAGTTCAAACCTCGCTGCTGTAAATTATCCCAGGCTGGGCTGCCAAACCCGAAATAGAGCCCTGAGATCAGCAGCCCCTTCTGGAAGGGTGACCCCCCAATCCTCATCTGCACCGAGCATGGCAGGGAACCTAAAATCAATAGGACAATGACAGAGAGTCTTTGCACACGTTGTGACATCCCCCTTTGCCTGAACACTCCGAAAGAATTCCTGGGAGTTGCCCAATGCCACAGCGGTTTTTGCTGGTCCTTTCACAGTAACATTTAGAAAATGAAACACAAGGGTAATATCGTGATTTAAATCCCATTTTAAAGAACACCGCCTCTTACGAGGTCATGAAGTTTGGAAAACATACAAGAGGAGAGTTACACAAGGAACTGGAGGGATCTTGGAGGACGAACCGAAGGCAGAATGAATGCACGAACGTGCATTTGCATTAATTAACAGCTGGCGACCGTCTTGTCTCTATTTTTTAAAACACCTCAGTGCCAGCAAACAGAGGGACACGGCCGAGCTGAGCAGCGCCACAGCCACGTTCTGCCCTTGTTCTTCCTGTTCTGCCCCAGTCCACGGAAGCGCTGAGCAAAGAGCGCATCCCCGCTGCAAGCACCCAACCGCCCGGCAGGAATTCCACAGGGACATCCTGGAGCTGCGTGATCCCGGAGCGCTGGGTGTGGGTGAACTGAGGCGCAGCGGAACTCGAAGGGGGCAAAATCCCAGTTGTTGCTGCTCTGATACGAATCCCCCTGAAGTCAGTAAGGGTTTTGCAACAAGAAGAGGAAGGGGAAGCAGGGAATGCCAGGGAGAGCAGAGCAGGGAGCGGTGATCCAACAGCAGAGGTTGGTCGGGGTTAGAACCAACAAGAAAACTCCCTGCTCGAGGTATTTGCATTTTTTTTTGGTCAGATGCGTTTTGAATCTTCCTTTGAAGAAGCAGATTAAGCTCAGGATTTCTTTGTCTGTCAAGGAACTCTGGGGAAAAACCCCTTGGAACGTGAGCATCCACCTTGGTTTTACACTGCTTAAAATCTACCAGTCCTTAATCTCCTTTCAGAAGATTTACTTGGATTTAGATGGCAGAAGGGAGAAAAGGGTGCAATGGGCACGGGAGGAGTGGAAAGAAAGGGAAATCTTTAAATTGCCGTCGATGATCAGAGGAAGGAAAGCAAAGGCTGCTGCCCTCGGGGCAGGATTTGTTACAAATCCGTGTTGGGAGCAGCTGCATCCTCGGGGGATTGGAGCCTTTCACCCTTTGGAGCCGCGGTTCAAATCCGGGGCAGGGTGGCTTTAAGCAGTCACAGGGACAGGCTGGAAACTGATTTTCCCTCCTAACCTCAAAGCACCGAGAGATCTGCACGGGGAGCTCCCCCTCCTGTCCTGCTCCTGGGCGCGTTCCTTGGGTATTTGCAGGATATTCCCTCTGCTCCCTCGGACAGAACCTGGCGTCTCAGCCCTTGCACTGAACCACTGCTTAGCGATTTTTGTGGTAGTTCCAGCGGTGAAAAAAAATGCCACTTACCCTGGAATCTGCCTGCAAGGCTCAACCGAGAACAAAACCAAACCAAACCAAACCTGCTCACTCCAACAGATGAATTTTCCCCATCAGTTCCATGAATGACTGTGAAAGTGTGGTGGCTTTTTTTTTTTTTTTTTTTTTTTTTAAATGTGAAACTGGTTCAGTCCTGCTCCTTTTCCCCCCTCATGCTACTTCAGAGGAAATTCTGATTATTCACTCTCATTTGGGACAGGAACTGGTTCGAAATACCACTTCCAGTGGAACAGATCTCCTCAATTCAGCGGGGAGGCTGAGATAAATTAAGGAGTTGGCTCACTGAGGAAGGAAAGAAGAAAAATCTTAGGGGGTTTTGTTCTACCCGCACCCCAGTGCAAGCATTTACTGCCACACTGAGATCTTTAAAAGCTTCTCTCACCCACGAGAAACCCCCAGACCCCTCCCAGTCTCCAGGCAGTGGTGCCTCCTTTCTTAGCAGGAATTTTTCCTCTGTTTTCATCCTTCGGGTTAAGAGAGGCTTCCCTAAACCCTTGGAGCTGAATTGTCCTTCAGCGGTCCAGAGGAAAACAGATCTAAAACCACAAACGTAAAAGAAATTGCATGGGATTCTTCTTGCTGAGGGACACAAATTCGCAGCCCTGACCGAGCTCCAGGAGCGTGGAATGGGGCCGCCACAATTCCGGGCACATCCCATTCCTGGAGAAACCCAATCCCTCTGGCTGCCAGCTGCAGAAGGATGCCCGTGGGGCTGCCACAATTCCAGGCACATCCCATTCCTGGAGAAACCCAATCCCTCTGGCTGCCAGCTGCAGAAGGATGCCCTCATTCCATTTCTTTTTAGACATTTCTATGCTGGAAAAACTCCTTGCAGGAAAGCAATTATTCAGCACAACAAGTTTCTCCTGGTTTTCTTTATGCCCCTTCCCTGCTCTCCTTTGCTTCTGTGTGCTCTGGCAGCAGCAGAAGCGTTTCCAACACAATTTTTCCAGCTTCTGTTACACTTTATAAAAGGAGGAATTACCAAACATCCTCAAGAACAGCCCCCAGGGAATCTTCTCTGCATGCTCTCATTAGAGCAGGCTCCAACTTTTCATTTTCATTTTGGTTGGGAGTGTTTTGTTTTTTTTTTCCCAGTTAAAAAGCACCTGTCCAATGGATCAAACAGGGCACGGAAGCATCCAGAGCTTCCCATTTTTCACAGACACACAGAGAAAGACAAAAGGAGAGAAGGAGACAGGACAAATAAAGGAGGAAACACACAGAGAAACCAGGATTAACAAATTTCACTGATTCAAAGTCACAGGAGACAGCAGAAGATCAGATTTATTTACACAAAACCAGGATCTTCATCCCTTCAGCCAGGAATGAGGGCCACAGGTGGGACACGAACGACAGTGGCACAACAAAGAACATTTTGCTGTTGTGTGTTTTGAAGACATCCCACCTGCACGGCTGAAATGCCCAGGCAGGGACTTTGTTAAGTGCAGATATTTCCCTGCCCCTCCCCGAGCTGCCAGCAGCTCTGGCAGATAACAAGCACAGCTCACTTTTATCCTCTTTTCAGGCACTGAGCTCCCGTGGGGAACAACACGAGGAGCTTCAGGGGATTCAGGACCGGGCAGACAGGTGGGAAATTCACATCCAGATTTTATTTTTTTTTTGTCACAAGCATAAAAACGCAGCAGTTGCAGCCTGGCACTGTGCTCTGATCGCCAGGATCTCCGTTATCCGAGGGATCCCTTTCTTATCTCGCTGTCCCTTGTGCAGTTTCTCACGGGGAGAGCGACGCCTTGAGAATTCATGAAACAGATTTTGGCCGCGGCCACTCGTTTGCCTCCCACAGGGCAGAGCAGGGAGGTTAAATCTCCAAAATCCCCAAACTGTAGAAGATGTGTCCATGAGGGATGTTGGGACAACAGGCAGCTCTTCAAAATGCTGTTTATTAGATGATGTTACAGCAGTCCTGGGCGTGGGTGACAGAGCCAAGACTAAAGCTGCCAGCTCCAGCTTAAAGCCAAGCCTGAAGCCACCTTAGTTCTGGTTACAACACATTATATATTTTTATTTGCTGAGCATCTTAATACATAATAACTGATCAGTACCATGGACAATTCCTTTACATTTATTTATAGCTATCACAACCACATTGCCGTATTGTGGTTAAGACTATCCAGTCACATCGAGACATCGAGTTAATATGTTACATTTTAAGCTTAAAGCTGTTTTTCTGTTTTCTTGCAGTGGAAAATTCTCAGACCTTTTATCTACTTGGTAAAAACATGTTTTTGTTTGCCTGTGGTTTTTCTTTTCACTTGGTAAAAAACATGTTTTGTTTGTAGACAACTTCTCCTTTGCTCTTAGCCATAAAAGTTTCCTTCCAACTCATCTTAACCTTCTTTAGTAACAACCAACTCAGCAACCCCTAACTTAAACATTTTTTATTCCTCTATATCAAAACTTGTTTTCATTTCCAGCGAACCTCCGGCCACGTGTTCGTATCTGTAAGACTCTCCTGTTAAATTTTCATCTTCCCCAACACCTGACCCCTGTGATGTGGGTGCAGTGCAGGATGGACCTGCCCGAGCACAAGGGGCTGGACAGAGGCGCAGGGATATTCCTGACCATGGAGATGATATAAAGAAATCAGTCCCCAGAGTAAATCCTGGACAATTCCACGTGGACAGACCTGAGGACTGAATTCCTGGACACGCAGAATTCCCAGCCTGAGATGCCGCAGAAAATTGCGGGGTTCCTGTGGGGTAATCCACACCTCGCCCCCGCTCCCTACCCACGGAACCGTGCTCCACTGCCAGAGCTCCTAATGGCTTCTGAACCCCCAGCCACCCAAACCTTGCTCCTTTTTTGGAGGCCCTGCATTAATTCCCACTGTTTCCTAGGACAGAGAGAATTCCTAATGATGGGCAGGTTGTGTCGAAGGCAGCAGCTCATTTAGGCCTGGCTCCCCTTAACAAACCGAGGCTCTTCATCTGTCCTTTTAAGTTATCCTCAGAAGGGTTTATTTCAACAGCGCAGATGAAGACTGGGTCTTTTTAAGTAACTGCTTTATCCTCTTTGGGAGGCAATTAAAGAGTGCAAGAAATTACCACCTTCTGTTTCTATTCTTGTCAGGCCTGGATAATTGGTTTGTTTTAAGGGAGGGAAAACCAGTCAGATGTTGCCAGCTTCAACATTTCGAGCTGCTCGGAGATGAGCAGGGCAGCAACAGCTCTGCCGGAGCAAAGGACGTTTTGGGAGAGGTGCCCTGAATTTTCCCTGCGGGCAGGTGAACTCCGTCAGCCCTGGGATCATCTGGATCTTCAGAAAAGCAAGGAATTCCCTCATCAGTGTCCTGCCATCCTCCCCCCATCCCTCCTCTGACACACACAGAGTTTTAGAGCTCAGGTTCCAGGTGATCTCTCCCTGCCCTCGGGGCTGGGAAATGCAAAAATAAATCCCTGCGGGTCCCTCTGCATCCCGAACAATTCCCGTGCTTCAAAGAGCCCTGCAGATCAAAGCCGAGTTTCAGTGAAGACACAGCCATTAAAACACAGGTATTACAGGGGAAAGGATGCATTACAAATTCCAGGAGCCACTGTTTTCCCTGCCCTGCCCATTCCAGGAGCAGGGAATGGTGCCGCAGGCAGCTCTGCAGGCTCTGCCAGCAGCAATTAGCAGCCTGACCCGCGTTAGCTGTTTGCCAATAATGCAATTCCTTCAGCTGCTGCTCTTTAGCTACGGGCTGGGAATCAACTTCTGGAAAGACAAATCCATACAATCACTAAAATTGATCAAGAGTGGATGAGGGAATGACAGAAAGTTTCTGGGCTGGATGTATCCACAGCGCACACGCCTCAACTTGAAAGGTTTGAAATTCAATTACGGAAACCGAAATAAATGACCATAATGTTTTCTATTATCAGATACATACAAATCATCTTCCCTTCCTTCCCCTGCCCCAATAAAACAAATTTCAATTACTTTTTCATAATCAACAAGCTTGACCTTCTATCAAAGTCCTTCGGCAGTGCAGAACTTGGGAAGTTAAATCATAGATCAGCGCTAGGACAACACAGCAGAGGATCTGCAGCTTCCAAGCTTCCAAGTGCAGCATCTTGGTTAAAAAAAAAAAAAAAAAATACACAAAAAGCCAAAAAACCCACAAGGATCAAGTGATTAAAATGCAGCTGGAGCACCCAGAAGGGAAGCTGAGCACTGCACGTGCTATGGAGCACCAAAATCCTGGAAAATTATGGGTGTATACAGAATTCCTCGTGTTCATTCAGTCTTTGTGCGAGACTGCAAAACTCCGGGGTGTCCAGGAGAAATCCCCGTCTTTGTCAGTCAGCTAAAAATCCATGGGTGCAATTCCCCCTTGGAATCTGCAGCTCTCAAGAAGGAAAAAGTATTTACCAGGTGGCTGAAGCCAAGGTTAAAACACGGCCTTAATGGAGTTAATTGCCCGTGGAACAAGCGCTTGGTGCAGATATTTGAGCTGGTTTTAGGGCTGGCATTGAGCTGGTCCTACAAAACCCCTGACACTCAAATCAAAGAGGTTCATTTACACTTCTCAATCATCTGCAGCCAGAAATAGCAGAGCTAAAAATAGGATTTTTCCTTTGCCATTCATCCCAACCCCTCCGAAATCAGTTGTTTGCTGTGCCTGATCCTTGTGAGGGTGATTTTCTGGGGGTTCTGCAGGCTCACGGCACATTCCTCTCACCCTGGAGCAGCCAAGGAGTGAGTAAGGGCTGGGATGTGCAGCCAGCATGGAGCTGCCGCTCCAGACCCTTGGGATGTGCGTGGGTACAGCAGGAAAAGCTCTTTCCCCGACGCAGGAACTGCCCAGAACTCATTTCTGAGACATTCTCAGCAAACTTTCCATTTCTGAGGCAACGTCTGAGGTCTGGAGTCTTCTGCTGCTGTTTGAAGAACAAAGCTGACACCTGAACTTTGCACTGGACCAGTGGCTTGGGAAGGTTTTGTAGCCCAGGTGGGAGAGAAGTGGTTTTAGCCGATGAACCTGCACATTAAAGGTCTCAGCTTCACCTGCTTCACTGCCCACTTCTCCTCCAGGGTGGCTTTTGATGGCAGGAGCCGCCCCCAGATCTCTGTCCCTTTATTTTTATTTCAGCGGCATTTTTAAGTGGAATTAAACGTCCCCACACAGGCAGATCTATTGACAAAATAAACCTGTTGGAAACATTACATTCACAACAGTTTCAGCTACCCCTAAGCTTATAGATACATAAAATTTGCGTTAAAAAAGCATCCTGAGCCTTTTCCTCCCCCTGTCTCCTTTAACATGATGTGATTTGGGCTCTGTTTGTTTGTTTTATTATTATTATTATTATATTTTATGCTCATCACCACAAAATATAATAGCAATAATAATAACAAAGGGAGTTTTAGTCGTCACAGAGGCAGAGAAGAAAACAAAAAAACAAACACGGAGTTGCCAAGGTTACTGACACTCCTGGCTGAGATGAATGGAATTGGTAGGGAGGAGACAGAGACACTCAGCTCCATTTTCACTGTCCTCCCATCTCAGAGGGGACCAGCCCTTATAATTTATTTTTTTTTCTTTCTTTCTCCTGGGAGATTTAAATCAATTTGTACCCAGCAGAATTCTTCACGTGCTGCCTTGAAACTGTGAGGCTCCAAGAGCACAGGTGGAACTGCCCTGGCTTAGAAGCGTTGATCTGCTAAAGCTCCCAAACTTCATACTCGAACCAAAGAGCTGCATTTGCACTTCTCAGTGATCTGGAGCCAGAAATAGCAGAGCTAAAAATAAAGATTTTCCCCCAACCCCTCAGAAATCAATGAGCTGCTGTGCCTGAACCTTATGAGGGTAATTTTCTTAAATATGACTCTACTGCAAACAGGTTGTTCCTCGTGTCTCTGAGACACCGAGCAGCAGTTTCAGAACAGGAAGGTGAAAGTTTCCCTGTTGTGGTTTTGATCTAAACCTGTCTTGGAGTGTCCAATCAAGGCTGGAATCAGCTTTCTGATCCGCTGGTAAATTTAGTGAATTTTCCCTTTCAGCAAGAGGTGAATGAAGCTCCTGAGGGGTTTCCAGAAGTTTCCTGGTACAGCAGATCTTTAGGAGAGGGATCAGAGCAGGGACCACAACAGCATCCAGGCATGCAGGACCTCAGCTGGGCTTGCTGCAGAATCTGTCTTCTCACCCTCACAGCTCTGCTGAGTCACTGCTTTTGGTATTGCTGCTGGGTTGGAGAATTGTCCTGGTTTGGGACAAATTTGGGAGAAAACCCCTCTATAGAATCCCTCTAAAGAAGCAAACCCGTGGCTCCTCCTTCCAACCAGTCCGGTAAAAAAAAACTTCTTTGGAGAAAAGTGGAAAAAGCTATTTTCCTAAACAAATAAAGTGCATACAAGTATAAAGAATGAATAATATGAAACAATAAAACCTCTCGTTCTGGAGTGAGATGGCAAATTGAGAAAGTCCTTGCCGTGGGTGGAGCTCGGCTCTCTCTCAGTCTCTCCTCAGTCCCAGTCCCTCCGGCGCTGCTGGAAAATGCCGAGGTCCAGGCTGCAGGTGCAGCCCCCAGTGCTCTCCTGGGTTTTCAGTCCAGAGCAGGTTTAAACAGTTCCAAGAAAAAGGAAAAAAAAACAGTCCAGGGAACTTCTCTGCCCTAACTAGCTGAAACTAACTAAAAGCAGAAAGATCTCTGTGCTGCAGTCTCCAAGCCTCCGCCGAACACACCGTCCAGAGGAGAATGTGGAGGAGTCAGGCAGTTTTCTCAAAACAAACTCTGCGCTTTTCCTTGCTCTCAGAACCAGTCTTAAAGGCACAGGACTCAATATACAGCACAAACAGAACAGAGGATTGGGGATACAAACATCATAAAGTTACCCTAGGACAAGAATCCTGGAATGGTTTGGGTTGGAAAGGAGCTTAAATCCCATCCAGCTCCACCCCCTGCCAGGGCAGGGACACCTCCACTGTCCCAGGGTGTTCCAAACCCCGTCCAGCCCGGCCTTGGACACTGCCAGGGATGGGGCAGCCGCAGCAGGGGATGGACAGAGGGAATGGAGACAGCCCTGGACGTTTGGGTGTGCCCGGACCTCAGCCAGGGAAGGCTGTCCAGGCTGACAGGGGATTCTGAGCCACCTTCCCCATCCAAAGACTCTTTCATCACCTGAGTCCTCAGCCTGGGGGTCCCAGCAGTGACAGGAAGCTGTAACAGAGGATGGAGAGCACGTACCTTAATCCATCATTCATTTCAGGAGCAATCTAAGTCACCTCTCAAAAGAACAAAGATTTCAAGATCACTGAGCTGAGTTTTTCAGGCTGTTCTCTCCAGACTGTCCTTTGTTTCCAAAGGATTATTCCTCTCAGAACCGAACAAACTCCAAGTGCTTTCTGTGGAGAGTTTTATATGCGAAGATCCAAAACTTCTGACTAAAACCAGGCTGGGAATTTTGTGGGCTCCATGCAAGGACTGCGCATCACAACAGGTTCAAAGGCAGAACCCAGCACTGCGGGGAACTGGGAATTTTTGCCAATTAATCCCTGGTGCTGGGCATTTCACTGAGCCCTGAACAGAGGGGGATGAAGAGGGAAGGATGCAGCTTTGAAAAGTGTTGAAGACAGGAAGAGGCATTATAAAAGAAAGGCTTTATAAAATATGGTTTAGGCCCTGCTACTCTGGCTAAGCTAGAAGTAGCTTGTAAGTTCTCCTAAAAAATAAAAAATTATAAGAATAAACACAACAGCCTATTCTAAGAGAGAAAAATAAGTTTGCACCTGCATAAGCAATGAATCTGTCCCATGAGAATCAGTGAGGGAAATGTGTAAACATATCTAGAGAGAGAAAATTTGATAGACACATACAATAGCCCTCACTGACCAATGACCTGAGTTTCACTGTATTGCTGACCAATTCAGTCTAACACAGCGCTGCCTGATATTTCATATAAATATGAGATTTGTGAATAAAAAATTGGCTTTTCTACATCGGAAAACTGAGTCCAGTCTGCTTATTTATTACAGCAGCAAAGAGCCAAACTCAACGTGCCAAACAGGTCAAGGATCCACCAGTTTCAGGCCCTGTCACAATCCCAAAAGCTCTCCAAGCTCAAATCCCACAGATCCTTTACTGGTGTAACAGATTTCACGAGAAGAGGCTGAGGTGCTGAGTTACGAACAGCAAACACCAGCTTGTGCTCGACTTCCCTCCGTCACGCTCCTGAGCAGTCACTTCTTGCTTCAAATTTGTTTTTCTCAAAGCAAAATTCCCGTTAAAAACCTGCAGCCTGGATCTGGCAAAGATCCTCGAAGCAGGTTTTATTGCAGGCTGCTCCGGGGGTGAAGACAGATCACCCGTGGCTCTGGAGTCTCTCCGGGATGGAGCACGCCTTGGGAAAAGGAAAACAAAGCATTTTTGAGAACTCCTGGCTTTAATTATCAACCTCATAAATCATGACCTCTGGAAATCAAGTAAACTTTACAGCAACAGGAAGTTCACTTGAGGGAATAATCTAACAACCTGGGGTGTTGTGAACACTGCAGTTCCTCAGGGTTTTGAAGGAAGAAGGGCTGATCCGTGGAGGAGGATGAGAAATGTCCTTTGGAAAAGCTCCTTGGGAGGAGGGAATGAGATAAACCCCTCCTGCAGGCTCCAGATATCAGCACTTTCAGAAAAGTAGGCTTGCAATAAAATTTTGAAAGCACGTCACCCTGTAAATAGCATTTATCATCACAAGGTTCTTAGGGAATTGAGAGGCATGGATTTCCAGGCCTGGATTCCCCCCGACGCTCTCCCAGTGGATGCGCCAGACCTCGGTGTCCTCAACCCAGAGGTCCCCAGACGCTTTTCCAGCACTTCACCGGACACGGACCACGCGGAGCCGCCTTGCCGTGCACCTCCAGGCCTTGAACAGGCGTTTCCATCTTGGGAAAGGGTTTGAGCTTCACCCCCTGAACCTTTAAGGAGGAAGAACCAGAAACTTCCCTGCTCCTCTCACCATCGTTGGCTCGGTGCCAGCACAAAGGCACCTGTTGGGCCCTGGAGCTGTTCCTCAAGGAATGTCGCTATTTTCTGTTGGGCAGCAGCCAAAAATCCCTCCTGGATCGTTGAATACTTAAGGGAGAGCATGGAGATCCTTGCGGCATTTTTGGGGTGCCTTAGCAAGTGTAAGGAACCTCCCAGCACCTTGCACGGGTTTTATCCTTTTTTTTTGCATAGTTTGTTGTTTTAATTAAATTTTTTTTTGGTTTTCCAAACACCTCTGATCGTGCCGTCTCGCTTTTTATAAGACATTTCTGAGAGGCTGCTGGAAACCCTCAGAGCTCGATCCACCTTCGTGGGGCTCACAATGCGCTGGCCTCACCCACCCACGCTTCAGTGCCACCTCCCAGAGAGGAACAAAATGAATTTGTCACCTGATTTCAGTAAGTGTGGTTCTTAGCTGAGCCTCTCCCAGCTCAGCTCCACCCCCAGCGCACAACAAAGGCTTTTTCCAGCCTGGTTTTCCACGGCAGAATCCACATTTAACCAGGAGCTCTTCTGTCCTGCTCTGCCTGTGCTTGTTTTGTTTACTGACACCTAATTGCACGCGGCTGAGGTGAGCAATAAAGAGATTTCTCCCTGTCAGACCCGTCTCTTTCTAATTTGGGCAGACTTAAGCATCTCCACCAAAACAGCAAGACTACAAAAGCTACAGATTTGCCTGGACTTGTAAAAACTACGGATTTGTCTCATTTAAATCATCTCAAAAGTACATGAGCTGGGATCAAAGTCAGCATCCTAATTTGTATTTTATAAGTGAACTCAAACTGTTCAAGAATTGGTTTTACTTAATTAGAGGGAGGATGTATTTCAAATTATTCTTTTAGGGGTTTTTGAGCAGTTTGGACACCAGTCTGTTTCTAATCAAATCGGTAGACAGGAGGAATGCAATTTCCATAAAATCCAGAATATAACCCATCAAAAGGTGTTACAAGCAGGTTTTACACAGGAGAAGAAGAGCTGGAATGACAAATTAGAGCTCAGCATCTTGGCTTAGCCCTGCAGGCAGTGGGGACGATGATCTTTAAACTCACCCAGGGACAGAAGAAGGTGGCCGTGGTTTCACCAGGAACTGGGTGATAACAAAACCTCTTGAGAACCCCTGAGACACAAATGATTGAGAAAACATCACCACAGGATCTGTGTTCATCCCTTGGGTGCCTAACTCACCTCCGTTATTCCATTATATTCTCCAGTTTAAGCAGATTGCCACGTGGCAACGTTTGAATTTATTATTTGCTTAATTAAGTTTAAACAGAGATATATCAAAGTTGAAAAAAAAGGGTGATTTTTAGAGGGAAAAATTCCATTCCAGAGCTATGGAAAATTCTTTGTTTTCTCAGCCTAATAGGAGAACCAGGATTTGTGGGATGTTATTGACACACTGCAGGTCCCACTGATGCCTCAGGATTTTAGTTTTTCCATTTCCCATCTCTCTGTGACCCTGCAGCTCTTTAGTGTTTAACTCCAAACCCCACACACAGCGGCAGCTGCTGCTTCCCCGTTTTGCTCACACACAGCAATTCCTCTCCGGGCTGGGGATCAAGGACACCTCACTGCCTCAGGCCCTGTGAAATTTAAACAAAAGTGAGCTGGGGGCAGCAAACTGGGGGTCAGTGACTTCATTAGCTGAGGCTGTAATTGGGAGATGAGCCCCGATGTGCAAATGGACCAAACTGATCCAAGAGTGAAACCCGTGACCATTGTCCATGTTTGGGTGCAGCCCCTGGGGGGCTTTGTCTGCCCTGAATGTACCTGGAGGCCCTTCCAGAAATAGAAATAAACTGATTTTTGTTCTCTTAATTTTGTCTGCTCTCTGTTTTCAGGCAGCCCCAAAAGGCACCAGCACCTTGACACCTCCGGGTGCTTTTTTCTCCACGGGATCTCCAGCAGAGCCCTCCTGACAACAAACCCTCCTGGCTGAAGGCCAGGGGAGCCTTTCCCTGTCCCTGTGCCCAGGGATAAATGAGATTTGACAGCAGAACCCTCCCCAAACCATTGCTCAGACCAGAGAGGCCTGGTCACACAGTGGAAGGTCACACAGTGGAAGGTCACACAATGGAAGTGCTCTTGGGAGCAAACCTTGGGATTTGGGCCCCTTTTGGGGCTGTCTGGAGGATATCTCCAATAAAAGCTTCCAATAAATAGGAATTCTTTCATCCCATATCCAATGCTTGGCCTATTTCTCTGCTTTTGAGGGATTTTTGCTTTCCCGGGGTCACCTCAATGTCATTTCCCCTTCTGTGGTGGAACCGTTAAGGGAGTCGTACCCTTGGCTCACGTCATCCAAGCTCATATTCCCTGTGACCTTTCCAGTCTTTCCCACTGGATTTATTTTGGGACACTTCCTGACCTTTCTGCTGGCGTCAGAGTGTGAAGGAGCAGAATATATCTGATTACAGAGGACGAAGTGTTGCAAAAGAGAAAAAAAAAATAAAAATCACCATTTTCTCCCAGGAAATTGAGGAATTCTTCCAACTGAGGAGCCTGAAGCAGCCACAGCAAACCTGGGCACGTCCTCCCCATTCCATGATTTTCTTTTTGGGCACCGCAGTCTCTCCTCAAGGCTTCTGGCTCTTTGTTTTCTCCACTTTTACTGTTTCAAAAGTTCTTGTGGTGCTTTTGATGCTAAAAAAAATAAGAAAGCCGAGGATCTGCTGGGTGATACCCAGAATTTGCTGTCAGAGGTTAAGGAATATTGGGACTGAGAGAGACCAAGCTCAGGAATAAAGGGAATGGGAGGAAGGTTAAGGAATATTGGGACTGAGAGAGACCAAGCTCAGGAATAAAGGGAACGCAAGGAATTCAGTGTCTGGTGGGGGGGAGAAGCTTTTCCTTGTGACTCCCTCTGATCTGAAATTCCCATCTCCAAGCCATGATTCAGCATCCCGCTCTCGGATTCCTCTGACTCAGCTACCCGGGAGCGAGAGCAGTTGAAATTTGATGCCTTTTTTTCTGCCAAGTGTCACTGGAGGAGAGCATTGTCCAGCAGCAAGATGAAGCTGTTATTTTTCCCTTTTCCAGCCGCCTCTCCCAGTGCCATTCCCACGATTTCTGCACTCAGGGGGGTGCTGAACGGCAGAGCACATCAGGATCTTGAGCTGCAGGCACCTCTTTTCATTCCTCTCTCCTAATGTGTGCTCATTTCTGGAAAAACTCTTTTTTTTTTTTTTTTTTTTTGGCCTGTTTAACTTGCGTATTAATCTCCATTGAACTCTCCAAAAATGAATTTCAATCTTCATGGGGGACAAAAACAAAAAAAAAAAAAGGAAAAAATAAAAAACGGGAGAATCATTTTTGATTCACAGCCTCCTTGATTTTCATCAATCAACCTCTGCTGCTCAAGTACTGTTTAATCAAAAAAAGAAAAAAAATCCCAGATGGCCCCTGAGATTTATCGCTAGAATGGAAAATGCTGCATCTCAGCTCTCACATACAGTTGCTCCTGAGATCAACTTAACTAATCAAACAATATAGAGAAATAAATAAAAGCCCCGCCAAAAGAGGGAAAACCCCAACCCTGCCTCCTACACTTGTGTGTGCCAGACTGTGGAATATTTATATTTAACTGGGTGGATTTTATAGCGGCCAGCAATATCAAAAGCTGCTTCCAGTTAAATCTTGAAGTTTAAAGCACATTGCTTCAAAAATTTCAGGAACTGCAAATTCAAGGCCTTTCCCAAAACTCAGTGGAGTCCTGGAGCTCATCCCTTCTCCAGGTTCGTGGGGTCATTACAAATCATCAGAAATCCAAACCTGTTACCCTGGTATTTCTGAGCCTTTTGATTTTCTTAAATGGAGTCAGATCTTTTTTGTTATTGTACAATATTAAGAGCAGTTTTCTACTTTTTCCCACAGATGTAACATAAACAAATCCTTTGTTTTTCATTCTCTGTCCTTTGTTTGCATATTTCTAACCTGAAAACAATTGTAACTGACAATTGGTCTGGCCACTGAGGCTGAGGGGTGGAAACCCCAAAAAGCCAATCTTCTGCTGGACCCACAAATGTGTAAAAAGTAAGAAATAAACAAAGAGGCTCTCTGCTCTCCGCTCTCTCAGCTGGGAGCTGGATCAGAAGAACCTCTGCAAAAGTCTCTTATCTGCATGTGATTGCTTTGTGTGTCTCGGTGACACAAACCGGCAGCTTTCATAGTGCCCAGGGGATTTGGGCACTCATCTGCAGTTAAAGCTCAATTTAATTCGGTTATCTGAGATCTTGTTGAAAATTGTGGCGTAAACAAGGCCCAGGGTGAGTTAAAGCACAACAGGAAACCCAAACAGAGAATAAATTAATGCTCAGGTGAGTAATTAATACTGCAGATTGTCACCGAGACACACAAAGCAGCCACACGCAGACAAGAGGTTTTGCAGAGCAGAGGTCCTTCTCCGATCTAGCTCAAAGCTGAGACAGTGGAGAGAGCGCCTCTTTGTTTTATTTCTTACTTTTTATACATTTGTGGGTCTAGCAGAAGATTGGCTTTTAGAGTTTTCACCGCTCAAGCCAACTGACCAGACCAGCCGTCAGTTACAATTGTTTTCAGGTTAGAAATACGCAAACAAAGGACAGAGAATGAAAAACAAAGGATTTGTTTATGTTACATCTGTGGGAGAAATTAGAAAACTGCTCTTAATATCGTGCAGTAACTAAAAATCTGACTCCATTTATGAAAATTCGAAAAGGCTGTAAAAAACTCAGAAAAACCAAGGTAAACAGCAGATAGTGCCAGGACAAGGGGGAATGGATTCCCACTGCCAGAGGGATGGGATATTGGGAAGGAATTCCCAGTGGGGTGGGGAGGGGCTGGGATGGAATTCCCAGAGGAGCTGCGGCTGCCCCTGGATCCCTGGAAGCATCCAAGGCCGGGCTGGAGCACCCTGGGACAGTAGGAGGTGTCTGTGCCCATGGCAAGGGTGGAAAGAAATCATAAGAAATTATCTTTAATGTCCTTCCCACCCAAACCATCCCATGATTCCATGAGTTTATTCACGATATTGGAACAACTGGGATCATTTCCACCCCCTCGTCTCCTGCAGAACACGTTGGTGAGGCAGCAGAACGTGGCTCTAAGCACGGATGTGTTTTTGAGAAGTCCCTTTGTTCATATTTTCCTTGAAGTTTACCACTGAGAAGTTCAATTTAAAAATGAAAACCATGTTAAATTGATGGAAAATGCAGCACTGAGAGAATCAGAACCAAAAAAAAAAAACCAAAAACCCCAAACCAAACAAGCAAGCAAAAAAAGCCCAATAGTCCTGCAGCTCCAAATGCTGTGCAATAAATAAATGGTGTCCATATGCCACAGGACTCTGCCCAGGCCAGGATATTTACTGCAGGGGTTGCAGGTGCTAAAGACAAACAGCCTTTGGAAGCCCCTGAATTTCATCCCAGGGCTGGCTGAAGATTCCAAAGGCCCATCCAAGCACTCACAGATGGACACACACACACAGAAGCAGAAATTTTGCCTCTCTGAGTTAAAAATAGGGGAAAAGAGCCAGCAAGATGCCCTGAATCCATCCTGGAAGTCTCCACACTTTAAAATAAGTGCAAATTAATGTTACCATTCGATACCTGCCAATAAATCAGAACAAAAATATTTTCCTGCCTGCATTTATTTGTTATTGTCCGCACCTGATCTGCAAACCCCCTTCCAATGGGAGATTTGCCCCCTGATTGTGTCCCTGGTGAAATTTTGTCCTTACAGCAATGCCAAAATGTTGGGAATTTCCACATTCCTCAACCCCCAGTGAAATAAAGGTGAATGTTGAAATAAAGTTAATTTTTACTCCGATTCCTGGACCCTGAATGAGGGAATTTCACCCAAGCCCTGTGTGGGAAGGGAACAGAAGGGAAAAACAAACTGCTCTGCCCGAGGTTCCTCTGCATCCCAAAAGATCCTTTTCCCCAAAAAACTGCAAATGTTGTTTTATTGCTGGACTTTCCATGGAAACATTATTATATCCATAGGAAGCAATATCTGGCTCAGCAATCTGAATCCATTTTATTCAGTTAATCTGAATAAAATATTGCAGGTTCGGGCGTAGAAAGGTAATAATTCACCAAGTTTTATGCATCCTTACTAAGCTCTGAAGCTGCCTCTTTTATTTTTTTATTATATTTAAATAAATAACAATTCCCAAGGACTGACCTTTCCCTCAGTTTTTGCCCAGCTCACCCTGAAATAACTTCCTGCCATCTCCTGAAATTGAGAATTATCGAGGCTGGTAAGAGAAGAGCTCACTACAGCTCACAGCTTCCCCCATCCTGCCTCTAACAGCACGGAAAATCCCAGGAATTTGGAGAAAATCAGCACAGGGCAGGGGGAAAATGGGCCAGGGACCTCCTGAGCCAGCGGTGGCCACCCAGCCGTACCTGGAGTAGCCGAGGTGACGCCGGGAGGTTTTCATGTCCTCCTTGAAGACCAAAAGCTGGGTAGTTGTAAAAGCAAAGTCCTTTATTGTTGGAATTCTGGAAACTTGGATTTGGGGATTTTAGTCTGTAGCAATCCATGTGAGTCAAGATGGAGGGCTTTGGGCGTTGTCTGGGTCCTTCCTATTCACCTTCTTCTTCCTTCTTCTTCATGGGTTTGGGTTGTTTTCTGTAACTGGGTGAAAAAGGTCGGCATTGCGGGCCTTGGGTGGTCATTATTGGGTCAAAAATGTAAATAATATAAGTGTCATCTCATTATTGCTTAAATAACCTTGGAAAGAGTTAGAGGTTCTCCATGCTACCTTCGTTTTCTAACTTGCTAGTTGGAGCTCACGGCTCGTGAGCCTGTAAATAGAAATAATAAACATCCAAGTCCGAACATAAAACATGCGTTTCCCGTGTGTTAATCCCAACATGTGGCCAGAACCGCCACAATTTATTGCATCGTTAAATCAGTCCCGTGAAGGCACTGGTGTTACAGCCCGTGCCATCGTTCAGGAAATCTTCTAACAGGGAATCCCCGAGTCCCAAGCAGAAGCAGCAGCAGCGACAGCACCCGTAATCTGTGAGCTTTTATCAGCGGGAGCAGCAACAGCAGCGGCGTTTGTGATGTTTTGTGAGCCTCCTAGCATCCTCAAAGCAGTGCATTCCGTTCTGTTTTTTGGCCAGTCGGGTTAAAACATGAATTTTCTACATTCTTGCTGGGCCTGTCCTAAGCTAAGATTGATGTGCGACAAGATTCGTAATTTTTTACACAAATTCTACGCACATAACTGGATAGGGGTGGCCGGGTTAATTGTCACCAGCAGGTCACCGCCGGTGCTTGAAGTGGAAGAAAAAAGAAGCAGCACTTCTGCAGCTCCCAGGTGATTCCCAGCCTGCCTTTCCCATGGATAATCCTACAGAAATCACTCCCCAAAACAATCATTCTCTGCTGACAATTCACTCAGATTCAAGGTAAAACTCCTCATTCAGAGCTGAGGGTGGGGCAGCTCCAGCTCGATAAAGGGTCGGGGCAGCCTTAAAAAAATTCAGGATGAAATCCGTGATCAAAGCAAGAGCAGGAGCTTTTTTCAGCTTTGCACCAACCTGGGATGTGGAGTAAATCCAGCGACATTCTCTTTCCTCTCCCAAGCGAGGAATCCCTGTGGCAGCAGCCGCTTCAGATGTTTTCCTAAAAAACGAAAACTCGCAGCTCTGTCTCCTTCCTTGTGTGCCGAGCCTGGTGTGCCCCAGAAAACCCTCACAAATTTGCATGTGCCCAGATCAGAGCTCTGAAAGCCCATCTCATTAAGTGATATGAAATAAAGGATTCCATTATCAGCACCATGTTCCAGCAGGAGAAAGGAATGCGGAGGAGAACCGTGAACCCTGACCACGAGGAAGCGTTGAGATTATTGGTGCTGATTAATTTAGAGGGAAAATGACTGAAGCAAGACATGATAATCACCTTTAAATATGAAAAAGATTTCTGCAAGCAGAAAGAGAATTTATCCTCTAGCATGAGTTTGCGTTGAATTAATGGAGATGTAAATGAGGCACTGGGAAAAAAAAAAGAAACAACGTTTAATTGCTCTGACACTGGCGCTGAAATGCTGGGGAGACAGTGAGCACACGCATCCATGAGAAATGAAAGGAATGGTACATGGACACCCCTGATCTCAGGACCAGGGTGTAGCTGAGTAATTTCCCACATCCCAGCACCTCCGTTCTCCACGATTTTGCAACAGGATTTGCACAATTTCCCTGCAGAGGAACTCCAGGGGCTGCTTTCCATGGGAAACTCCCCTTGGAGTGAGGGAGGTGGATGGCCACCACAAGCAGGGAAGGGAGCAGCTCAAGGATGGATTTTGTGGAGAGGAGATTTTGGTTCCTGCTGCCCTTGGAGCCTTTCCTAAGCTTGATTCAATCCTGAATTTCCCCCCTCATGCCCCATGACCATGGAGTGATGCTGAACTGCCGGGCAGGTGACACACTGAGAAAACGATGATCCAGTGGCATCAGGGGAAGGTTTGGGATCTCTGCACTCTTCATTCCCAAATGTTGAACCACCGTGGGTCACTGAAGAGCTGACCCTTCCATTTGCTTTGGGAAGTGCTGAACACCTGCCCATGGTATGGATACAGCTAATTTTAAATGTTAGAACCTACAGATAATCCAGGACTGATTCCCGTTTTTCTGAGCACAATATTTCACCTAACTTCTTTCACCTGACTCTGAGGAACTTCCCATCTGTACTAATAAACCCTGGCAAAAACGTGATTGAATTCCCCCCCAAAAATTATTAGTGTGGCAAAGTGATCAATTGATCCATTGGGAATTCTCTTTTCTAGCAGAACACACCTGTCCATCGCATGCTCAATAAATGTGACACCAGGGAGCACAAAAACAGGCGAGAGCCTTTCTGAGCTTCTGCAGAGGGGGTTTATGTGCAAGAAAATCCAGTGGTTTCCTTCAGGTTCCAGGGTTTCCAAGGCAAAACTGGAAAAATACAACTTTTATTGGTTGGAATCTTCCCCCAGAGCAGGCAGGTGAAACACCAGCAATGCCTGAGGTTTGTTAACCCAGCTGGATGAATCAGGGGCTGGGAAAAACAAGGATTTAATGCCCCTACAGAAGAACATGGCATTTCCTCAGGATCCATTCTCCCTGTTCCAAACAGGAATTCCCCAGGAATGCCACCTGCTGTTCCACCTCCACACACATGCACACACACACACATTCCCATGATGGAATTAAGAATTAATTAGGATTCCAGCTTTTCCATTTCCCATCTCTTTGTGACCCTGCAGCTCTTTAGTGTTTAACTCCAAACCCCCCACACAGCGGCAGCTGCTGCTTCCCCGTTTTGCTCACACACAGCAATTCCTCTCCGGGCTGGGGATCAAGGACACCTCACTGCCTCAGGCCCTGTGAAATTTAAACAAAAGTGAGCTGGGGGCAGCAAACTCGGGGTCAGTGACTTCATTAGCTGATGCTGTAATTGGGAGATGAACCCCGATGTGCAAATGGACCAAACTGATCCAAGAGTGAAACCCCTGACCATTGTCCATGTTTGGGTGCAGCCCCTGGGGGGCTTTGTCTGCCCTGAATGTACCTGGAGGCCCTTCCAGAAATAGAAATAAACTGCTTTTTGTTCTCTTAATTTTGTCTGCTCTCTGTTTTTAGGTAGTCCCACAAAGGCATCGCCCTGCAAGCAGAGGAAAATCAGAGGAGCTCAATAATTCCTGCGTTATTTCGCGGGAGCGGGAGCCAGCGCGGGGTAACTCACACTGGAATGTTCCTCCTCCAACCCAATTCCCCCTGGCGCCACAAAACACGGCCCAGGAGCGTTCCCTGGCATTATTGAATAAGCACCAGGGAGGGCTGGATGTGTCAGGATGCAGGAGCCTGGAAAATCCACGGCTCCCCTGAGACAGCATCCGGAGCTGAGCCTCCCAACCTATTTAGGACTTTCTTTTGAACCTCGGTGAGTTTTTAAGCCTTATCTGATGAGCATAATGATATTAAAGTGTTTTTCATTACTCATAAAAAATGAACAAAAAGGATAAAGCTGCTCCAGACTGAGGAATCAATAGTCTGAATCCCTCAGCAGATCCTGCTCGGAAAATAAAGCATTTGCTTGAAACTAAAAGGAATTATTTGGACGTGAGAAGCAAGTTTCACCGAAAGTACCTTTGGGAAAAATAAAAATCCTGGGAAGGTTTAAGAAATAAATGGGAAAAAAAAACCCCTTAGATAAAGAGTTGTAGGTATATTCATGGATATTCTTGTTTGGATGTGGGCTGAGAGGCACAAAGCCCCTAAATTCACCACCCTGGAGGAGGTTTGGAGACAAACAGGTTTTAGGTGGAACCCATGGAAATCTGATGGAGGTAAAGCAGGGCAGAAAAGGATACACTGAGCTTGAGGCACAAGGCAAACCAAAAAACTGCTCTGTACCTGCAAACCTAAAAAAACCCCAAAAAACCCCAACCCAACCCCCCCCAACTCCTTAAAATTTTGGAGCTCTGTGTTCATTTTGCTGCCAGGCAAACCCATGATCCCACAGGGAAATATCTCAGCCAGGAACAAGACCTGGGAGCAGCACTAACTCTGAATTTTCCAGTCTTTTTTGTTGTTGTTGTCATCAGTGTTGTTCAAAATATATTGATTTTCGGAGCTGCAGCTTTTCACGGAGATGTCTCCACTTCAAGGAACACTTGTCACAAAAAATTTGTTCGCGCCTGGCAAGGTCTGAGTGAAATGTGAGAGGGAGCGTTTGTAACAACGAGTCCTTGTTGGGAGAATTGTGGGTTCCACATCCCTGGAAGTGTCCAAAGCCGGGCTGGATGGGGTTGGAGAAACCTGGGACAGGGGGAGATGTCCCTGTCCATGGCAGGGATGGCACTGGATGGGATTTAAGGTCCTTTCCAACCCAAACCAACCTGGAACTCTGTGCTACTCTTCAGACTATTTCCTCTATAAAGGAATCAGGCTCCAGACTCTGCTCCTGTCCATTTTCCCCATTATTTGCCCAACTTTGGGCTTCAATAATGGGTTGGGAATTCTGGGATCCTTCTGGTCTCAGCTTTCCTGAAATAAATGTTTCTCTTTGTTTACGGCAGGACTGGAGTGGATTAACTTAATTTTGATTCTGTGCGGGGAGGAAACTTTTCCTGAGGAAAACAAGCGATTATTTCATTATTTCTCATCGTAATCAGCGGTGTCACCTTTGTCGTGACCCGGGCCACACTCTGCATCCGTGGGGTGTGGAAATAGGGACAGGCCAAGAGGCATTTAGGGGAAAAATTAAACCTGTGTGACCTGTAAAGGGTCTGCGCTGCTCCAGCTGCCACTTTAAAGCTGCGGAGCATCTCCTCTTGGAAAGGCGCCCTGATAGCCGCTGAATAATTAATATCCCTCCTTTGATGAAGAGCTTGTCCATGATAATTGAAGATGCGCAGATCTGAGGGCGGAGAGGATTAATCCTCCCGTGGTGTGAGTAAAGCTGAGCCCTTTCAGGCTGCCTGAGCCAATTTACAGCAGCTCGGGATCAACCCTGGCCGCCCCCAAGGCTTAATTAACCCGGCTCCTTGGCTATCAGGGAATGCCCTCCCAAGGATCCCTGTGGAGCTGTTGTCACCTGTGGGATGTGCTGCTTGCGCTGCTCAGAGCCGCAGGAGCAGGATTTTATTCTATTTATAGGCCTGGCGCGGCCTCCCAGACACAGGATGAGCTTTCCTTGGGAGGAGCAGCAAGAATTATTGTAGTTATGTGTTCAGTTTAATAAACAAACTCGAAAAACATAACTAAAAACCGCTTAGGAAGCCGGCCTGCCCATGGGTAGTCCTCCCAACTGGAACATTTCTGGGGAAAAAAAAATAAATTATTCCAGCTTCAAATTCGCAAACCCAGCTTAAAAACAACAAGATAAAGAGTCTTTGCCTCCACACTATTGGAAATATCCATAATGAGTAATTTTGCAGCTGGAGGGTGGGGGAAAAAGTGACAGTAAATGGAGTTATGGCAGGTTTTTTATCCTGGGTTAGGGGATGGGGTTAAGGGAGATAATTTTAATTATTGGCCAGGTGATTATTATCAATACAACTTCTGAAAAGTTCATCGAGGCCTTTATTCAGCCCCTGGGTGTCCATCCCCATCTGGCTGTGCCTGTGGAAGGAGCTCTGGACCATCTGCCCTGCTTTGAAAGGGATCGAATCCTCATTGCTCCCACCTCTGGTTTTCTCTGGAGTGTTGTCTCGCAACAGAGGGAAAAGCGCCCCGTCCTTGCGAGGCTGGGTAATAACTGCTCATCCCCAGCTACTGCAGACAGATTTATAAACTAATTAAATACAACAATCTCCGAAGCGCCGCTTGTGTCTGAAGGGTCTCGGAGTAATTCCTGTGGATAAAACCCCAGACCCACTCCACGGGAACACTCCAGAGCCAGCCCCAAATTGTCTTTCTGACTGATGTAAACCAACCCGTGCGCAAACCTCTTCCCAAGAGATTCAATCGCTTGATTTGGGAACAAAACCCCTTGGAAATGTTCTTTTCCCTCCCCTGTTCCTGGCAGCTCTTGGTTTTTCTGACTCAGCCACAGTGAAGTTGCTCCAGACATCAAGAACATTCCTCCTCCAAGAGCGGGGATTTTTTTGTTAGGCTGGGGATGGGTTTGGTACAAAGAGCAGCTCAGACTATTTTTATTCCTGTCTCCGTTATTTTTTTTCACCAGCCTCGGTTTGTTGCCTGTTTGCTCCCGTGTCTCACACATATTTTCTGCCTCCTTAATCACTTCAATTTGCTTGTTCCTCACACAAAAATTCCATAGCAACCTGTGTTTAAGGAACTCTCACTCCTCCTGCGATTTTAGTGTAAACAGGCATTAAAACAAAAGTTTTAAATCACAGTTAGCTGAGGAGGAAGCAGCTCCAACTTAGTCTTTTCCTGCTGTTTTTCCAGTATTAAAAACAGTATTTTACAATTCCCGGTTGCAGAATTTGATTGTTTATAAGCAATTTTCCAAGGGGAAAAGATGTTTTCTCTGTAGAATTTAACTCTGAATATTATTGCTGTGGGTGCCTGAGAAAATCTGGGGATTTCCGAACTCCCACATTGAAAATGGGCTCAATTCTGCCCTCCCCTGACCCTTGGCATGTGCAAAAATCCTTGGATTTGTAGTGATTTGATCCAAGTTCTCTCTTTCTGCATCCAGTGCTGGTGGGACTACAGGGATGTAAACATGCAGAAGTGCAAGAAGTTATAAATCCAGGCTGTCCTGGCAATTCCTCTGGAGCTGGGGCAGCTGAGGAGGTTTCTCCTGAAACATGATTTGAAAGAGTTAAGATTTTAGCTAAGGGTCAGAAGCAATTTGTATCGATCAAGATGTAAGTTAGATTAGTAAATGGTAGGTTAATGATTATTAGATGCCCAAGCTAGAGCTAACTGTTATATTATGAGCTTGTTTATAGAAAAGTGGAGAAAGCGAACTGTTACAAGAACAGATTGAAACCAGTAAGAACAATGGCCAGTGCCTGGACTTGGTATCAATCAATCACCAAGCAGGGGACCTTGGATCCTGCCAGAGGGTCACAGAGACCTGATGAAGACTCTCCTGACTTCATCCTTTGAGACCACTGACCCAATTCGAGACCACCGACCCAATCCAAGAGAAGAGCTGGGCACGTGAAGGACTGAGCCTCATTTTAGTACAGAGCGGGGATGGGAGGTGCTGGGGTTACTCATATGTATTGTGTGTAAGATCTTGGAGAATAAATGGAGAGCAAAGAGCCTTGTTCGGGGCGGCCACGCCTTTGGGAGATGACTCCCGTGCTGCCCGTGGTGAATAGACATACCACTAACTTTAATTAATTAGAGGGTCTTTGTCCATGATTAGATCAGTTTTTAATGACTCACTTCCCTATAAAAGTCACTTAAACTCAAGCTGGGCTGTCTCACCCCGCTCAAGGGCAGGCTGGGGGAGCGTCTCTGTTAATAAAATTGAAATTATAGCCAGCAGCTGTGCGTAACAGCCTGGCTGGAGAAGGCACCAGACTGCACATCCGGCCCTTTGAGATGCATGACTCGGTAAATATTGATAAGCATGGCTCGGTAAATATTGATAAGCATGACTCAGTAAATATTGATAAGCTCAGGAATAAATCCACCCCTGCCCTGCTCTTGCTGCCAAAGGCAGGCTGAGCTCAGCCAGAGCTACCTGGGAGCTGCTCACGTCAAAACCCCGAGCACAGCCCGGGATTGATGGGTTTCCATCCGTGCTGCAGACCCAGCCACACAGAGCCCATCGTCTGGGCAGTAATTCCGATGTTTTCCTCCCTGCCACGACTGCTCCGGGTGCAGTTTGATGTATGGAGTGCTGCATGCACATCTACAGCCAGTACGAGGCATTCGTTTTCATTAGGGGGCTGAGGATGTAAATCATTCCAGAACTGATTCTGACGTCTTTAGGCTTTTAAATAAATATCTGACTCCGGGGATACAAAGAAATTACCCCAGAAATATAAATAAATATTTAACTCCAGAAGTATAAATAAATATCTAACTCCAGGAATATAAATAAATATCTAACTCCAGAAGTATAAATAAATGTCTAACTCCAGATGTATAAATAAATGTCTAACTCCAGATGCATAAATAAGTATCTGACTCCAGAAGTCCTCCTACTGCCATGAGCTTTATGTGAAAGAATTTCCTTTTCTTTTTCCCTTCACATTCTCTTTTCCCCTCTCTGTTTCTCCCCTTTTTTTCTTTTCCATGTGGAATTTCAGGTCTCTTGAGAGGATCTACTCCACAGTCTCATCCAGCCCTTTATATATTTAATAATTTATTCATTTATTCATTTATTTATTTACTATATATTCTATATATTTATAAATAGATTCATTATGTATTTATATATACACAACATTAATATAATATATATCACATAATATAATATAATGCAATGTAATGTAATATAATATATATAATATATAACATTTATTTTATAGATTTTTTTAGATTTATGTATTTACATTATTTTATTTTATTTTATTTTATTTTATTTTATTTTATTTTATTTTATTTTATTTATTTAATAAAACTGCCTTGAAACTGTGCAAACCTTGGGAATTTCTGAACCATTCCCATAAACATTTTGGGGTTTGTCAGGTGTTTTACACTCCCCACCCAATTTAGATCCCTGACCTGGCCCCTGAACCCCACAGGTGACATTTTCTCCTGCCTTTAGCATGGACTAGGGAAGGAAGAGATAGAGAATTCCACAGGAAAAACCTTTCCCAACGCACATTAAATTTTATATTTAAATATTAATTTTAAAATAATTAATAATAAATTAATATTAAAATTTTATAATCAAATTAAATTTTAAGGTTTTTTTTGTTTGTTTGCCTTTTTTGGTTTTTTTGTGGGTTTTTTTTTTTTTTTTTTTTTTTTTTTTTCTGTTCAGGCTGAAGAGCATCTGATGAATTTTTTCGTTTGGAACCACCCACACAGAGATTCCTCTTGTCCACCTGTAGGACAAGAATTTTGGGAAGAGCCTTTCCCTGTCAGGATCCCCCTCTCATCTCCCAGGTTTCCCCTCAAAATATTCCCTTCTCTCATTTATTCCCACAACTCTTGCAAATCTGTACAAAGACAGACCCTCACTTATTCTAAACCTGACTCACTCGATCGAAATTAGGTTTAAGACCGGCTTAAGATCCAAAGGAAGCCTGTGGAAGCTGAAATTCGTGTCAGTATTGGTCCAGCAGAGAGGACAAAGCTCTTTCTGTGATCAGCAGTCCCTGTCCCATAGATACTCACAGGATGATGGAGTTATTTATGTTTATTTCAGTTTATTTCAGTTAAATTCAGTTTATTTCCATCTATTTCAGTTTATTGCACTTTATTTGAGTTTATTTCAGTTTAATTCACTTTTTTCAGTTTAATTCAGTTTAATTCAGTTTAATTCAGTTTAATTCAGATTTTTTCAGTCCTGGGGAGCAGCTGACACCAAACCCAGGTATTTCAGGGTGCAGGCACAAGGCCTGGCTTGTGGAGCTGCATCACAGAGGGATAATTGAAAGGCAGAACCCTTTTCTCCCAGGAAAGACCATCCCAGGTAAACCATCCAGCACAGGGACAGGGAAACGCCAGGGCTGGTTCAAATTCCCCAGACTGATTGGATCTGCTATATTTAGAGAGCTTTTCTGGATTTATTTGATGGAGGAGAACAGAATTTGTCCCAGAGTGTCTCAGATACAAATAATTAGATGATGATCTAACATCTGCCCTCTTCCCCAAAACCCTCACCCGGTTATTTAAAGCCAATAAATGGAATCATTCGCAACCATAACATTTAATTGCCGGGCACTTGTTTATTGTAAATCTGCTTGGATGATAATTTCCTATCCCTCCAGGTGACACATTTAGCGGAGTTTCCGAGTTTGAATTCTTAGGGTAGAGAGTTCTGCATCCTGCCCTCCCTCAAGGTCATTTTTCACTCCTGAAATGTGCCCACAAATCAGACATTTTGCAAAAAACAACCAAAAAAACTTTCTAATTTTGAAGAGGAGGTTGGCTCTAAGCAGGTATTTGGATTTCTTGTTCTCATCCCTCTCAGGAAACCTGGGGATTGGGAAGCAGATGGGCAACCAAATTCATTCTGAACCTCCAAACCTCATTTTGGGCAAGGTTGAAGTGTTTAAAGCAAAGCAATTGATCATCAT
The DNA here is from genome assembly GCA_037837765.1 of Delichon dasypus. Lineage (NCBI taxonomy): Eukaryota > Metazoa > Chordata > Aves > Passeriformes > Hirundinidae > Delichon > Delichon dasypus. The sequence goes on from JBBAXF010000023.1 coordinate 2,111,106, forward strand.
TTCATCTCACCCACTGCTAAAATGAGTTTTGAATAATCTTATTAAGCAAGGGTCTTAAAGGCATTTGGGTTTGGGGGTTTTCATTTTATTTTTTATTCTTTGGGGGGACGTGGGGAGGAATTTTGAGTTTAATTTTTCTCCTCCACCTTTCTTTCCCCCTCTAATTAACATAAAAAATTTATTGTATTAGAAGAGATGGGGAATTGCTCACAGAGCACTCACTTCTTCCAGCAGCGAAAAACTCCTTTTTCTTTCTCTCCGCTAATCCTCAGTTAAAAAAAAAAAGAAAAAAAAAAGAAAAAAAAAGAAAAAAAAGAAAAAAAAAAAAGGAAAGAAGTTTTTGAATATTTCTAATTTTTTTAAGAACACACTGAATCCATGAGCAGAGAGTGAGAGCTGAGCTGCAAACCCCTGAATTTGCTCATCTGGGCACTTTCCCTCCTGCTCCCCTCTGTCCGTTTCCAGCACTAATTTAATCGACTTCCCCGCAGCTGCAGTATTTATCATAAGCTCGCCTGCTTTAAGCTAAAGACTCTAAAAAGGACATAAAATCATGGCATTACATTCATCAGAAATAAAGCTTATTTAAGCCCAAATTCTTGGGATTTAAATCCTAATGAGGCCGACAGCTCCAGAGTGGCAGAATGGGAGCGGGAGCGCCCCGGTGGCCTCGCTGCACTGGGAGCCTGAAATGAGCTCTTAAAAAGCTTCTTTGCTGTTGTTTAACCACCACTATCCCTCAGAAAAGGACTCAAATCAAATCCTAAACTCCACTATTACTCTACAGATTTATATGATTAATTTATCTCATTTTTAAGTGCTTATCAAGATTTATTTCATTTTTCCCAGATGAGGTTTGATGGTCCCTAAAAGAAGAATTCAAAACACTAAAAGCTGTGGATATTTTAAGCCTGTGACATCATCACCAAAACTTCCCAGTTTTGGCTTTTCCTGACTCTATAATTGATTTTTGATATTCTTGGGCTTGTTGCTTGAATAATTTCTTTTAAATCTTGTTTTTTTGAGGAGGTCTGAAGAGTCTGGTGAGGGACTGGATGCCAAACTGCAGCAGGCAGTGGGTGCACCACGAGATCAGATCACCCCAAAAGGCTTCCAGTGTCAGTGAGAAACACACACAACAAAACCAGAACTGCTAATGAATGGACAAACTCTGAAAAACAAGGATTTTTTTTTTAAATGTTCTGAAAAATTTTCTTTGCGAACAAAAATCTCTTGTTTGGAAAACAAAATCAGAATGGGAAATGTGAGGGGAAAATGATATTGGTTTTCCTGTTTTATCATGGTTTCTTCTGGAAATTCCTAGGCTCCCTTTCCATTTCTTCCCCGATTTTAAAAATAGATATTCCAACCACCAAAAGCCGGTGCATAGAATCCTGGAATTGTTGAGGTTGGAAGAGACATCCAAGGTCACCAAGTCCAACCCTGACCGGACAGCGCCATTCAGTTTGGTTTGAGAGCCTTTAGTGAACATTCCTGCAGGTGATGAACGTTTTCCTGCCCCTAAAATGGTATTTTTGGGAGGAATTTACTGAAGACAAAAGTTAACTACAGGTCCAGTTGAACAAAAAACAGTGAAGGCACAGGTGGAAATATTCAAAGGCTTGAAAAGTCGAAGCTTTCCAAATTCCAGATATTTTTCCAGCAGCGAGTTATTCCTGGTGTATGGATGTTTGATTCCTGAAAAGCATCTCCAGGTCTCAGTGATCCCCTCTGGTTTTCATGGATCTGTAAATAAGCAGGGCAACCTGCTGCTGCCTTCAAAGGGAAAAATGTCTCCTCTTGCCACTGGAAACATAAACAGAAGCTCAGCTCCAGCAGATCACACTGGGGGAATTCTATGCACAATGCTGAAAAAGGAAAAAAAATTTAGTTTCAGGTACATCCAACCCCAAATTTCCCTGCACAGTTTGGTGTTTAATTAGTAATAAACACCCTTCGGTGACTCTGGCAGGCAACTTCACCTCCATTAGGCTTTTAAAGTCTGAAAAGAGTATTTTAAATTGAGAGCTCCAACCCTTTGGTCTCCTCCCTGACCTCCTACTCCAGTTCTTCCAGAGCATCTCCCCTCCTGCTCACCTTTGCACTGTCCTTTTAGCCCTGCTGTTAAATGTTTGTGTCACCTGCAGCACGGGGCTTAAATCAGAGCAAAGCTCTGCGGTGGGAGCTGCTGGGAACTCCCACAAAAACCTGCAGCAGCCTTTAATTGGCCAGGTAATCATCAGGATGTAATGTAGTAAGACAAAAAGCGCTGCTGCAATGAGGAAAAGCTCTTTAACCCAGCACTAATTAAGACAAATCTCTGGAGAAGTCTCAGACCTGCAGGTCCACACAGGGGATCAAAAGCCTGGGGCACCTCCTGCTCACCTTGGGAGCTGCACCAGGACAAAATCCACAGCCAGGCAGGTGATTCTGCACCTTAGCTGGAAATCCATCAAATCTCCACCTCCCCAGGTGTGGTGGCTGACAGCAGGCCTGGATGGGCCCTACAGTCCAAATCCCGATTTAGTCCAACATAGCTGAGAGAAAGCCAACAGCTCCTCACGAAAACAGGAGCCTGCAGCGGCAAAAAACATCACAGGATCACAGAATCACAGAATTTTTAGGTTGGAAGAGACCTTCAAGATCATCGAGTCCAACCCATCTCTAGACCATGACACCAAGTGCCACATCCAGTCTTTTTTTAAACACATCCAGGGATGGTGACTCCGCCACCTCCCCGGGCAAACCATGCCAGTACTTTATCACTCTTTCCGTGAAAAACTTTTTCCCAATATCCAGCCTATATCTCCCTTGTCGCAGCTTGAGGCGGTGTCCTCTTGCTCTGTCCGTTGTTGCCTGAAGAAAGAGACCAACCCCCAGCTGAGCACAGCCACCCTTCAGGAAGCTGTGGAGAGTGATCAGGTCACCTCTGAGTCTCCTTTTCTCCAGGCTGAACAACCCCAGCTCCCTCAGTCGTTCTTCATACGGCTTGTGCTCCAAGCCCTTCACCAGCCTCGTTGCCCTCCTCTGGACACACTCAAGCATCTCAACTTCTTAAACATGCTTCCCAGTGAAAGATTTCCACGGATTAAGACTGTTTTCTTGCACCTGTTTCAACAATCCAAACCGTCTTGGCAAAGAATAAAAGCAATCTCTCACAAACAACCCTTTCCTGCACGTAGACACCTCGTCCAAGACTGAGCAGTTACCACGGGGTGACAGCTTGTCACCGACCAAAAATGGATAGACATGGGAGGGGTTATAAAATTCTGTATAAAGGGATGTATAGAGTAATAAATAACTTTTTTGCTGCATGAAAGAGTGTGTCTCATCTCTCTGAAACAAGGTCAACAGCAACCCCCAATAATCCCGTTAGGATACCAGAACCTGGGTGTAGGAATGCACCTCACTGTTGCGTTTTATCTCATTTTTACCAGGACTGAGATTAAATGCATGAGATGGTGTTTCTTGTTCGGACTCAGATGTTTATTAATTCTTATCTATATTACAGTCTCACAAACCGTGAGTTCTGCAGCACTTCTAGCTAACAAAGTAAAAATGGAGACCTCTCTCTCTCTCTACAAAAGCCTTTTAAGAACAAACTGTCCAATTATTTTTAAAAGAGCTTGTCCTTCAATAAACCTTTGCTACAAGCCCTCTGAAGAAACCAGAGCTCTACTTATCGTTATTTGAGCTGTCCCAAATGATAACAATAAACAACGGTTTGAATGCTTGACCTGAGGGAACACGCAAGCAAACCTCTTGCTCACCGTACTTAGAAAGGGCATCAAGCAGGGGTTTTGTTTTTCCCGGGGGAAACCACTCTCGCTGATATTTTCAAGCCTTTCTGGGGCTGCCAGCCAAGCCCAGAGGTGACCTGTTGGAACCCTGACTCACCCGAGGAACTCATAAGACCCTGGCTCTCCGTAGCTGTGTCACCTGGGGCTGGTGGAATGGGAATATGAACTGTGTCAGCTGGGATGGTGGCCTCGGAGGGAAGCAGGGATGCTGGGGCGTGTGGCGCTCGTGGCTGAGGGTAAAGGAGCACCTCGGTATCGGCAACAGAGACAAAAATAGCCAAAACAAAGCCTCAGCCAGGAAACGGGGAAGCGTCGGGGAAATAATGGGAATAGGCAGCAAAATACTCCCGGACACAACCCCTGCATTCAGGGAGGGGTTGGTTCCAAGGGTTCCTGTGTCCTGCAGTCAGGGATTTGTGCAGTTCACCCCCCCAGGCCAGAACAGAAAAATCACCTCCTTGGAAATGTGCAGACTTGTTTCATTTAATCTTCCTTGCTCCTTATTTTATTTAATCTAAACTCCTCGCTGCCCTCCACTTCCTCCTCAGCTCTGGCAAAGCTGGGCAGGAGCAGAAATGGGTTCCAAGGATTTGAATTTCAGTAGGAGTTGCTCTTAGGTGAGGAGCAGAGTCGGCTCTCAAACAAAAAGCAATGCCAGATATTAAGATTCAATTGCTCCTGAGGATGTTCTTGCTCTGCATTTAAATATTCTCATCCTCTGGATCCCTTTCTCCTGTCCTTCCCATTCACATCATCTATCCCATTACGGAGATGAAATTCAAATGATCCCAAAATCAATACCGGGAGTTCTCTGCTGCTTTCCAGCTATTTTCAGTCTCACTGCCCCAGTCCAACTCTTCCTAACTTGTCTTTCCCTGGTAATTCCCCTATCTCAGATTCAGCTGAATAACAAAATATATTCACCCATCTAAATGTATTTATGCTCTAATAATACTTGAAAATAAAACTCAGTCACCCTCTGCTTTAAACCTCACCCTTTCCTCAGTGTTAATTCCCCATATTTGGGGGAAAAAAAAGCAGAAAACCCCGACTCTGAGCACCTTGAGGGGGAGAAAAATTTCTATTTCATGCTTTATTAATATATTTCAAATTCATGGGAATTACACTGCTCAGGGTGGATGGGCAAAGTGGGCCACTGAGATTTGTATTTATAGAAAAACTAAGTGCTGAGGTAATCTTCAGAAGTTAAATTTCCTTGCAGTGGAGGGTTTCTTTCCTAAGCAGGCGACACAATGGCTTTGAGACCTTGCCACAAAAATATCTGATCCCAGAGTCACTCAGAGATGCCTGGAGCATCTCTAAGAACCCAACAATCCCCTGCAAGAAGTGTTTGATTACAGATAAAACTTTATCTGAGCAACCTGGCCCAGCAGAAAGTGTCCCTCGGAATTCCAGGGGGGGGAATCTGCCGGAAAAGGGAAAAGCCCTTGATCCCAAAATGCCTTTTCCTCCTGATTTCCTCAGATATAAAACCCAGACATGTGACAGCCTCGGCCGTTAGTGAATAACTCCCTGATAAATGGGATGGCAGCCCCTGGCTGTCAGCAGGAACATGCTGGGCTTGCAGGAACAGCTGGATCTGGACATTTGGCTCTTTTATTCTCTCCAGGCAATTAGAAGCCAACTTTGCATTGCCTGGCACAAAGCCCGAGGGATTATTTCTCCTTCGTGACGTTGGAATGGATTTATTTCCTCTCAAGGTTATATTCTGTTTATACTGATTTTATTGGTTCTGCACAGCACTGAGATTGGACACTTTTATGAGCACACTGATTTTTGGGGGATATTTTTATGACAATGATTGGTTGGGACCTGTTTTTCCTCCCCCTTTGATTTGCATCTGATAAATTCCAGGCTTCTTTTGTAAAGTAATGGAAGACTGGGACAAAGAGCAGCATTTGCACGATGGACACTCATAGGCAGCTTTGAAAACTGCCATAATTTTCCCCCTGAAGTAGATTTTATGCAATTTATTCCACCATCCTGGTGGAAGCCAAAGTTTCTAAACTCCCTTCCCTCAGCCCCAGAGAGTGACAGGAGCAGGGATTATGCCCCTGGATGAAGATATTTGGCATCAAGGAGCAAAAACTCCTCTAAATCATGTCCAGCTCCCCACTCAGAACATTCCCCTTCCCAGTACAGCCCTTTTCCCTCCCCAGGTCAGGGGGATGCTGAAAAAATTCCTTCTCCGTTAATAAGGGCATTGGGAGTTCAGTCCAGAATTTATGGCTCCTCTTTTAAAGCATTGGAAAAGATGTTCCCTCCTTCATCACCAAATGGGTTTGATGGAAAACCTCCAGGAAGATTTTCCTTCCATTGCTGAGAAAACAAGGAGCTCCAAACGCTGAGCCACAAGTGGCACCGGCGACAGAGCCAGAGAGCTTTCCCTGCCAAAAGCCCAGAAATCAGACAAATTATGAAGCTTTAGAGAATTAAATTAGGAAAAAGAATGAACTTTCCTTTTTTAAAATTTTTATCCCGAGGTGTTAATGCTGCTGCAAAATGCCCTGAGGGCACAAAAGAGCTGAAAAACAACCAACCAGTTTTATTTGTAGAATATTTGGAAACAGGACAGGCAAGAAAATTGATGTTTCTTTGTCTGCCACTCCCTTGGCCACAGAGAACATCAAACAGCTTTGCTTTAATTACATGTAAGGAACCAGAGTCAGCTCAAACACATCAAGTGATGGTATTTTTATGCTATTTTTAACAAATATTTACAGCAAACCTGTAAAAAACAGTCCAGCCTTTTCAGCACAAACCAAGCAACAGGTTGAAATTTCTTTTAGGATTTTAAAATTTAAATTTATATTTTAGTAAAGTTTTTAGGATCATATGTCTTGAAAATTTTCAGAAAAAGGCCAAAATCGAGGCCCAGGATGTAAACGCCTTCTTTCTTTTGTAAGATGGGGTCTGCCATAGAAATCCTTGCAAATTTGGGAAAGACACTCTGGGAAATTATGCTCCTACTAATGAGAAGATGAAGCAATGAACAATATCTTGATTTTTGAAATGGTTCTGAAAACAACCTTGGATCTAACACAGTTCTACTCAATCACAAAGCGATTTCAAAACAGAATTGGCTGCAGCTCTCCACAGTTTTCCTTTGGGGGAATCCCTCTGAGCAAAGCCATGGATACAAGGATCGCGTGTGAGTAAGAAGTGAAAATTAGGCAAAATTAGGGATGAGAAATTTGATTGCTGGAAAAAAGGAATCCAAACTATTCCCCCTGTGAGCGCGATTCCAAACAAACTATGGAGAACAATGGACTCTAAATGTCATCCCAGCTGCAGGGGAGTGCCCTGACCCCATCCAGGGCTGGTCTGGCAATGGAATTCTGGAATGGTTTGGGTTGGAAGGGCCTGAAATCCCATCCAGTGCCACCCCTGCCATGGCAGGGACACCTTTTGGTATTCCAGGGTGCTCCAACCTGGCCTTGGGCACTTCCAGGGATCCAGGGGCAGCCACAGCTCCTCTGGGAATTCCATCCCAGCCCCTCAGCACTCTCCCAGGGAGGAATTCTTTCCCAATATCCCATCTAAACCTTTCCTCTTTCATCTTTAGGCCACTCCCCCCTTGTCCTGTCACTTCATCCCCGGTGAAAAGGACCAGGAAGGGTTGGTCTAATACACTTGGCAAACATCAGTCTTAAATCTGGGGAAATAAAGTCTTATTTAATGATCATTTCCACCATTTCCACCACTGCTGGATGAAAGACCATCTCCCTTTTGCTTCCAACCACTTTATCCCTCAATCAGACGTCTTCTGTCCCTCAGCACTTTACTGGAAAACATTCCAATGACACAAGGAAAGGCTCAGTCTGGGCTCCTCCAGGGAACAAACTGGGCCTCGTTGTCTGAACAGAAGGAAAAACCCCCTCGTGCCAGGCTGAGGTTAAGAACACACAGTCTCAGGTGTTTCTTTGGAGAAAAAGTGGGATGGAGGACAAAAAAAGGCTCCATTAGGATTGTTGATCCACGTTTTGATGAAAGCTTAAAATGCAAATGAAAAGAGAGAGAATGGGGATGAAGCATCTTTAAACTTACAACAAATCATTTTATATTGATAGAGTCCTGGGCTTAAATCCAAGCCCAGCTATTGCCTTAATGCAGACTGATTTCAGGAGACTTAAAAATAGCCAAGATCCTCTGGTGATTGGCAGCCATTGTGGAGACAGCTGCCAAAGTCAAATTGATTTTTTTTCCTCCCTTTTGAAGGACTTCATATAATTTAAGCAAAGCTGGAAATTAAAGCACAGACACAGAGATGACTCCTGGATGATTTAAACCACACAGGCCCTGGGAGGGGATCTACTCCTCCAGCCTCACCTTTGAGGAGCACGGGGAAATCGTGGATAAACTGATCCCGAAATTCTGGGAAAGATCCAAATAGGTGATTTTACTGGGTGATTGTGCCCAAATCAGCTGCCAGGCTGAGCTCTGACAAGGATGAACTCCAGGGCTTCAACAGACAGCAATTCCAAGTATTCCTCACTGTTAAGAGCCCAGGATTTCACAAAAAACTCAATTAAAGCCTGAACCTACTCAAGGCAGAGCTGCGCTGTGAGGTCACAGAGGTGACACACAAAGTGCAGCTCAGGGCGGTGGGAGCCGGGAAAACTCCAAATGGGGCTGAAGTGGAGAAATCCCCAGAGCAGCAGAAGGCACAGGCTCAGGTGTGCCATGAGTTCAGGTGTGGAGGTTTGTGAGTGAGCTGTGGTGGGTTTTGATCTTTCCTTGAGTCCAGCTGTGGAGGTTTGTGAGTGAGCTGTGGTGGGTTTTGACCTTGAGATCAGCTGTGGAGGTTTGTGAGTGAGCTGTGGTGGGTTTTGATCTTTCCTTGAGTTCAGCTTTGGAGGTTTGTGAGTGAGCTGTGGTGGGTTTTGGCCTTGAGTTCAGTTTTAGAGATTTGTGAGTGAGCTGTGGTGGGTTTTGGCTTTGAGTTCAGCTTTGGAGGTTTGTGAGTGAGCTGTGGTGGGTTTTGATCTTTCCTTGAGTTCAGTTTTAGAGGTTTGTGAGTGAGCTGTGGTGGGTTTTGATCTTTCCTTGAGTCCATCTTTGGAGGTTTGTGAGTGAGCTGTGGTGGGTTTTGATCTTTCCTTGAGTTCAGTTTTAGAGGTTTGTGAGTGAGCTGTGGTGGGTTTTGGCCTTTCCTTGAGTCCAGCTTTGGAGGTTTGTGAGTGAGCTGTGGTGGGTTTTGATCTTTCCTTGAGTTCAGTTTTAGAGGTTTGTGGGTGAGCTGTGGTGGGTTTTGGCCTTGAGTTCAGCTTTGGAGGTTTGTGAGTGAGCTGTGGTGGGTTTTGGTCTTCCCTTGAGTTCAGATGTAGTGGGGTTTCACCTTTCCTTGGGTTCACGTTTGGTGGATTTAGGCCTTTCCTCAAGTTCAGCTGGGGTGGGATTTGGCCTTGAGTTCAGCTGTGGTGGGATTTTTACATCCCTTTAGTTCAGGCGTGGTGGATTTCAGTCTTTCCTTGGGTTCAGTTGTGGTGGGATTTTTACATTCCTTTAGTTCAGCAGCGGTGGGTTTGGCTTTTCCTCCTGTTCAGGTGTGGGGGATTTGGCCTTTCTTCGAGTTCAGCTGGGGTAGGTTTTGATTTTCCTTGTATTAAACCCTCCAGTTTGCCCCAGAACATCAGCAGGGCAAAGACAGAGTGGGACTGGGGAGGGATGAGAACATTTTCTGCTCCATGGAGAGCTCTGCTGCTCCCACAGCTTCCAACAAAACCCCCGTGGAATCCAGGCCTGGTCGATTCCCAGTTTTCTCATTTGCAAAGCAAATCCCACCAGGAGCAGTTTCTCTGCCAGGTGGCTCAGGGCACATCTGCTTCTCCTGGGCTGCAGCCTCCCACTGCTGAGGGCTGGGAAGTTTTTAAATTGTCAATACTGGGCCTTGCTCGGTGCTTCAGCAGCAAAACGGAGCTCTGACCCCTTCAGCCTGTCGTTATTCACTCTGTCTTGTACTGCTTGGTGTAGAGGTGTTGCAGGTGATGTCTTGGCTGCTACAGAGAGGCAGCAATCCTTGCTGGGTCCATCTGAAACACAATAAGTCCCAAAGGAAAGCTCACCAGCCTCAATAAATCTGTAAATCCAGAATTCAGGATATAAAATATTTGGGTTTGAGGGCTTTTTGTTGTTCTCGTTTCTCTACAAGGTGTATTTTTCTTGTGTTTTTCTATTCGGGATGTGTTTCTCTGGCAAGAAACAGATAATCACAACTATGGCCTTACCGCTGACAGCTTAAATACAAGTGCCAGCTCTGAAAATGCTCCTGAAGACAAAAAGCTGTGAAGGATGCTTTGGTTCAAACTGTGAGTTTGCACAGGCAAGGATTTGGTGTGCTGAGGTCTCATCCCTCACTGCTCCAATTTTTAATTTTTTTTTAAATTTCTATTATTATATTAATTTTATTAGAGATTTGTATGATTTTTAAAATATTTTTATTATATTTTTAACTGGTTACCCTTTGATTTCATTGGGGTTTTGGTTCAAACCTCAGTTCCTCACTCCCCTGGGCCTGGATTTCCCTTTGCAGCCCATGCCCAGACTCTCTCCCACTCTTTATTCCAGATTTCCTTTTTTATTACAAACCTTTACCCAGGGGAGGTAGGGATAAAGGTGCTGGCCCCCATTATAAATTTCCCCATAAATTTACAACCAAGTAAACAGGATCCCTGTTAAAAATCCCCTTTCCCCACTCCTCCAAGACCATTAAATCCTCAACATCCATTCCCAGCCCATTAGGAAGGTCAAAAGTTGCCCAGCAGGTCCCTTGGAGCTCCAAATGTAATTACCCTTCCTGAAAATCGCCCTGCTCGCATTCCTTCTGAGATCCATGAGGAGATTTTCCTACAGGAGCAGCACTGTGGGAAGGGTGAACCCTTTCTAGCAGCCCAGCGCTGGGAAGGGAGAGCTTTGCTTGCTTCGGATTCGTGGCAAGAACGAGAAGTCAGAGAAGTTAATCTGCAATGTTCAGGCTTTTGACAAAAGAATTAATCAGCATTTAGTTCATGGAACGCCATTAACTCTCTAATCAATTTGCAAATTATCATTTAGAGGTGTTTTTTTTTTTTTCTCTTTCTTTTTTAAATAAGCCCAAACTGCTTTTCACCGAGTTTGAAATCTCTCGTTCTCATCAGATGAGAAACTTAGGCAAGTATTGCCAGCCAAAAAAAAAAAAAAAAAAAAAAAAAAAAAAGTGTTTAAAATTGCTGAAAACCTTTCATTTACAAATTTATAAGTGATGAAAAAATTTTGCTTTTTTATCTGGAAAAATCTGTTCCAGGGAAAATTTAAATACAATGATTTAACAAACCTCTTTAAAAATAGGGGGAAACCAGATTGGTTTGATTTCTGCTGTCAAACTGCATCCATGGGTTTTTAGCCAGCATTCCCCAGATTCTGTCCTCTAAAAATCCTAAATTTTTCTTATCTAACGAACAACTTTTTAACCATTATTTGCTCTGCTCTGCTTTGCTCAGCCAGAGGATATCAGGCATTAGTTTTAAAGGAATAAGAATATTCAGAGGTTTTTCTTTCCATATAAGCCAGGAAAAAAATCCCAGATAAAATGGCCTTGGCTGACTAATTAAAACCTTCCACCCCTTTGACAGGCAACCCAAGCAAGACTGACAGGCAGGAGACAAAGTTCAAGGGATGCCAGTGGGAAGGGAGGCCATTATTCAATTTTTAACATCTTAATAGCTCTTAAAAGACAGGATTCAACATCAGAATCTGCCTCAGAACTATTCCAGAGCCTGCTAATCCCAGGTGGAACTTGGAGCAACGCTGCAGTGGAAACAAGGAGAGCAATATAAATAGGAAAAAATTTAAAAGAGATAGAAAAAAATAGATAGAGATAGGAAAAGGAATTATTTAAATAGGAAATAAAATTAGAGAAATAGGAAAAAAAAATCTGTTCTATATGGTTTGTCTGGGAAAAAATCACGTTTTGCACTGGCTGTGTAGGGGGAGGAAGACTCTCACTACATGGAAATAAAACTAAGATCTGCAATTTCTTAAAGATGTTCCTCAAATAGCAAAAATTGCACAAGCAGGGCCTGTCTGGAGTGAAAACATCGGAATTTGTGATAGCCCAGGGTAGCCAAGGGGCACACAGAGCAGAAGCTGGTATTTCCAAACGTATTCCCCGATCTGCAAATGCCTCTTACTCATTTTTACTGAAAACTGAAAATTTCCTATCAATCCTCAGCAAACTTCCCCCCCCCCCCCTCTGTTTTTTCTTGTAGGCTAAACCCAAACTTACTGAAGAAATTGCTTTTAGGGGCACTTTGCCGTCCTTTATACCAAAAATAAAACCAAGTAAGAACTCCGCTCTAGCTCCAGCCTAAAATCACGCAGCATTTCCCATCTCCCATGAATGTCACGGGCTCCCCTGAGGAATTCTCCTTCGCATGTTGTTCCATCACAGCTGAAGTCTCCAAAGTGACCTTTCCAAGCAGCTGGATGGCAGCAGGGAGGTGCCACAGCCAGATCCTTGGGAGGAATGGTCAGACGCGATTCCCATTTCCAGGCGTGTCAAAAGGGATTTTCGTCCTCGTCAGAAGGGCAAAACGCTGGAAGTTGAAAATAGTGCTGGGGAAAAACAACAACAAAAAAATAAAGTTGTTCAGAACTTGCATCCAGAAGTCCTCTGGAAACATTACAGGTTCTTTATATTGACAGATCTGGTTGTATTAAACTGTGGATCAGAGTTGAAATGGGAGGGTTTGAATTTCTGTCACTTTCAGGTTGAAAAAATGGCATTAACATGATCTGAGTAATTTGGTAGCAAAAATCTTCCCTTAAAAACTGCTCCATCAGAAAAGAAACCCCAAATACCCCCAGATTCAGAGGAACCAGCCCATTTCTAACTGTTTTTTACATTACTCTTGGAGGTTAGGGTTTTTCCTTTTGGTTTCCCTTCCCTTAGGGGATTTTCTCCCACTTTCTTATCTCACTGTGCTGGTTTCTGTTCCTCTCTGACCTCAGTCACGTTGTTAACAAAGATTTCTCCTCCTTTCACAGGAGGTTTCTTTTCTGCCAGGACTATTTTATATCATAAAAACACAGAATTAGGGAATCCTGGAATGGTTTGGGTTGAGATCCCTTAAATCCCACCCAGTGCCACCCCTGCCATGGCAGGGACACCTTTCACTGTTCCAGGGTGCTCCAGCCTGGCCTTGGACACTTCCAGGGATCCAAGGGCATTAAAGATCCTTCCAGCTGAACCTGTCCCTTATTCCACTTGTATTTTAGGTGAATGGAAGAGCTTCTGTAAATGATTTTGGGTGCTGAGGTTTGTGCCGTCACTGCTGAGCTGAGAACATCCACAGCAAATCTCGCTGGGACCTCTACAGCCGACCCGCCACCACTCCTTGTCAGTGGAAATCTGATTTCCATCACTCATCTGATTGCATAACGATTATCAGCTCCGGACTATTAAATTTCCATCCCTCCTCCAGGCTGCTGGATAGGAGAGAGGGGAAAAAGAACCCTTTAACTGCATCCAAGGCCAGCATTTAATGCTCTCCTTAATACCAGCCTATCAATGTCGGAGGCCTCCATAATTCCTTTTAAACTGTCAGTTAACAAGAATTATCCTTGTAAACAAACAAATCCTTGTGTGAGCAGGCTCTTTTGATAGTCAGGAATGAGGCTGAGCGTGCACTGAGGAACATCCGAAGCCTGATGTTTTAATCAAAGCGTGGCTCCCGTGCTGCTCCTGCTCACGGCAGCTCCCAGGCACCTCCCCACTGGCCTTTATTCTTCAATGCTTTATTAAAAGACAGTATTTTATTAAAACCTGGGGGGGATCAGGCTTTATTGTGCCTGCAGAAATCCCCATCCACCCCTCTCTGTGAAGGAATTCATTCACAGCTCGGCTGTGAGTTTTGGAGAGCTCCCCTTCCTCCACCCGCCTCTCACTGCGATTAAAAGAGCTGGGATCGGTTAAATCTGCTGAGGTTTAACTGTTACTTCACAGATTAGCACCAACAAACTGAACCTCCACTATCCAAAAATTGGGATTTTGGCGCTCTGGTCTCATGGACTGAGGTGCTTATTGTGCCTTACAAGTCTTAATCCTGCTGCACTTTGTGTTTGGGTGACACAAAATCACTATTTATTAACGAGAACCAGTTGTAGAATTAGCTTCAATAAACCCAAACCATTCTTACACCCTTCTTCTTATCATGAGGCTATAACTTATGAGAAACACAGAGAAATTACATGAATTAACATTTGAGGTCAAGACTGTAGCTTTGAACGAGGTTAAGGAGAATATGGAAAGTCCCAACATAAAATCTCAGATGTTAAAAGTCTGAAATACTCTGTAGAAACACAAGCACAGCTCTTAAGAGATTGAAACCCCCTCGCACTACTCTTAAAGGACCAGGTGCCCCAAAGCTCATAACAAATGTGGAGTTTTGGTGTTATTTGAGTGCTAAATTTGGAGGAAAAACTCCCTGTTCAGGCTGGGGGAAGATGGGGTGAGATTAAATCTCTATTAAGCTTTTCAGATAAAAAGTAATCTATTCCCATAAACCAGAAAACCTGCTGCCAGGAGATTCTTGTGATTTAAGGTCAGAAAAGAAATGGATCCAATTAGCAGTGACAATTCTTGGGGGGAAATATTGGGCAATTGTGTGAAAATGACATTTAGGGGTGGCTTTTCATTAGTTTAATAACTCAGCTGAGACTGGACCTGTGGAGCAAATCTTCCTCAGAGGACTCTAAAATCCAAGTCAAACACAGATCCTGCCTGGCTGGGGGATGCTGCTGGGATTTTTCCTTGAGAAAGGAAAGTTTCCTAGCAGAATCAGCCAATGTTCCCTGTAAAATCATGTGCACATAGTAAAAATTACCACCAAAAAACTGTCTTTCCATGACAAACAACCCACAGGACCACGACCTTTGAGAGTTCAGATGTGTGTTGTCAACCACAGGTAACTCCTGTCTGCAGCTCTGAATGACTCACAAATTAATGACTTTAACTGTTTTAACAAAATTGCAAACTTCCATGGAATAAATGATGCCAATTTCTTTCCTTATCACATTTTTGTCAAGCACAGAAATCAAAAACTCTGACGTTGCTTCAGCTGAGAAAGTTTTCTTTCCTGAAATGAATATTTAGACAACACAGTGTTTTTTTTACCGACAGGACAACACAAGGCTCGTGACGAGCCCTGAGCACGAGCAGCAGCTGGGTCTAACCAAACAATCCATCCTCATTTCAGGAAAATCCAAGTGGAAACGTGGCCAGGTGTCCCTGCTCAGCTTTGCAAAGGGAGGCATTGCTGGATTTTTGGGAATGCTGGCAGAACTGGGAACACTGGTTTAGGACAAAGCCACACCCAGAGCGCTGACCGCCACAGGACTGAGTCCTGGTTCATCCCTTGGTTTAAACCTGGTCTGACACCTGTTGGGATCAAAGTTAAATTTAAACGTGGGCAGAGATTCCACTCTAATGCCGCTGAGCTGGGGCTGACCTGGCCCAGCAGCTCCGGGAGTTCCACACACCTGAGGGACAGGGATGTGGTGACCCTGCCAGGCTCTGCCGTGGCTTTTTGGGCACTCAAAGAGCTCGCACAGAGTAAAACCCTGCTGCCAGTGACACTGCCCGGTCCCTGCGCTTCCTGCGGGCACTAAAACCCGCGGCTGGCCCTGGAAATGCCTTCTCTCCAAAGCCTGGATTAGCGCATCCCAGCCCACCCTCCTGAAAATTCAGGGATCTCTGTGTGGGAGGTCCCAGCTCTAAGGTGGCGTTCCCAATATCATCAAAGTGAAACATCAAAACCAAAACCAGCCCGAGTTTCTCTTGTTTCACCTTTATTTTTGTGTAGAAGGCGGTTAGAGAAATAAATGGAGAAATACCCTGCAATGTGTTGGAGCCTCCTGCAGCTCCCGGGTGGTGGAAATGCAAACTTGGCCCTCCAGGGCAGCTTTTATTTCTCTTTTGAATGAATTGAAGCACAAAATGTGCTGCTGCAGTGCCTCAGTCTGAGCCAGAGGGGCTCAGCTCCTCCTGCTTGCCTCGGCCTTTCCTTAAGCCGGAGCCTGGATGGGCGGGAGAGCTGAAGGAAAAAAATTCCAGGGGTTTATTCCGGGCTGGCACAGGGAGAAAATCCCTGTCTGGCTGCCAGATGCATTAAACTCCTGATCTCCCCACGGCATGAAATTATCACTGGCATTAAATCCATGCTAATTCACCCCTCAGCGAGGGGAGGTGATTGAACCCAGAACCTTTCCCAATGTCATGCACAAGCCCTAATTAGAGAACTGCTCCTCTGCTCCTCCCACGTGCCATTAGCAGAGGCATTATTTTAAAATGTATTATTCATATTAATTAAGCAGAGTGAGGATAACAAGTTATAGAGATGAGGAGCTGTGCTCAGACAGGCCTGGGCCCACTTTATTTTCTTGGAGAAATGTTAAACTCGTGTAGCAGAGGTTGGTGTTCTGTGTTAAGAGTGGAAACAGCACAAAAATGTTCTAAGATGAACATTAGTTGTAACAACCAGCTGAAGAGAATTTTTTTTTTTCTCCAATTTGTGCTCCTCCCTCCCACATTTCTGGAAAATCAGAATTTCTGCTAATGGAAAAAAAAAAAAAATTCCTGTAGGAAACACGGCCTGACATCACCAGAGCAAATCAAGGAACATCACAGAAACACAAAAACGCAGGAAACATCTGAATTGTGCTGAGAATGCAGCTGTGTTTTACATGGAATAGGACTCGCAGAGCATTTTTGTGCATTGGTGAAGAACCCTTTTATAGAGAAATGAGTCCATATTCTTTCTCAGGCCTTTCCACTCCTGCTTGGGAAGATTCTCTGGCTGGGCAGATCAGTGGTCTGGGCTAATGTGGCAATTTCTGTATTCTTAGGGGGACAAAATAAAATGCAATGCAATAACACACTCAGGGGAAAGATCTAGAAAAACCTAAAAATTAGAGTAAAACCATAAAAATGGCAATAAATTCATTTTCCCCTCCTGCGTTGCAATGGGGTTTTATGGGCAACATTAAAACTGCAACATGAGTTATCATTGCAGGACTTACTTGAAAATATCTGGGACTGGAGCAGGGAACTAAAATCCACCAATCCTGGGGGTGAACCCACTTTATATCCCCCTTAATTGCATTCACAATCCACACATTTGAACCACCACGGGTATTATTTAGATGTATGCTGGATGTTCTGGCTAAAATAAATTGAAATAAAAATATAATGCAGAGCTGGAAAATATACTCCGTGTAAAGTACTGCATCTCACTGACAAGTACTTAAAAAAAGAGGCAAAAAGTAATAAAAATTACTGCTAGAAAAATCGAAATGTTCCATTCCTAGATTTTATGGGGGAAATAAAAAATGAAAAAGAAGCTCTAGTTAAGCTGGCCTGATGAAGTGATATACGGCCAGAAAGGCAGTCAAGGTTGTGTGGAAACAGATTTAAAATTGATATATATCAAATACAATAATTCTGGTGCATATTAAATACAGTCCAGGTGTGCGATGTTTGTGCAGACTTGCACAAGCAGATGCTTGTAAATTAAATAAAAAAATAAAGCCCCAGCTGGACAAAATTGGGATGCAAAAGAGGTGGGATGGAGCTGTTAAGAGCAGCTTTACCCCATTAAAAAGGGGCAGCTGAGCCATGCTGGAGATTTTATTTTATTTTCAGGAGTGTCAGGAAGGACCTGTTTGATTTCATTTTGACCATCATGGGAGCGGAGAATTAATGAGGATTTTGTGTTCATTCAACACAAGTGGAAAACCAACATTCACTGGGCTGGCACCCCTGGATCATTGCCATCCTGGCCACGCTCCAGAGGGTTCGGATTGCGGCTCCTGGTTATTCTCTGGAGAGAGTTCCTGGGGTGGGGAGGGGCTGGGATGGAATTCCCAGAGGAGCTGTGGCTGCCCCTGGATCCCTGGAAGTGTCCAAGGCCAGGCTGGAGCACCTTGGGATAATTGAAGGTGTCCCTGCCCATGGCAGGGGTGGAACTGGATGGGATTTAAGGTCCCTTCCCACCCAGAGCATTCCAGGATTCCATACTTCAACAAAAGTTCACTGGGAAGGATGAACTGATCTTTTCAGCGCTCCCCAGTATTCATCTGCCTCCTCTTGGAACGAGATGAACCCGAGGACAGGCTTCAGGAAATTCCCAGTGAGGATAACTGTGGACAAGGGCTGAATTTCAGAGGGTGGCTTTGTGGTTCCAGGCTCTGAAATCCCCCCTGAGCCAAGGACCACCACAACATTTACACTGCTCTGGGACAAAAGGGACTGGATTTTCATAAAACTGGTTCATAAAACATAACTGGATTTTCTTAAAACATTTTTCATAAAGTTTTCTGGAAGCAGCCAGGCTTTGCACTCTTGAGGATTTGGGTTTCCTCTCGTTGCCAGGAGAATTTTCTGGTTTCTCTGGTCAGGATCATGAGGAGCTGTCACTTGTAGGATCGGAGCCCCCAGAGCAAACACAGCAACACCCACAGCGTCTCCTGCTGTGGCTCCACTACACATCACCACCTTCACTACTACTCGTAGCAACTCATCCAGCATGTGAGTAACTCACAGGGAGAAGCTGAGAACACAAACCAAGACCTCAGGGTTTCTCCCCAGCTGGAGACGCCCACACCAGCGGGATGATCCAGGTATGCATTGGAGCTACGGAATGAGCTGCTGCCAGGAGTTTTCCACCTGCTTCTCACCCAGCAAGGTGAAACAGCCTGAAAAAACCTAAAAAGGGGCTGAAGACATCAGGCCTCACAAAATTGCTGAAGGATCCATACCAAGGGGCTCATGGGATCTTCTGTGAGCTGAAGCTGGAAAGCAACGCCAAGGATAAAGCAGGCTGAGATGTGACAGGCTAAGAAATGTTATCCCAGTTATCCTGGAGAAGTTGGAATTCCAGGGTCTTACAGGACACTTGGGTGTGCCAAAGACAGAGCAGGAGCCTGTTGTGGAATGTTCTGTAAACGTTCACAACCCTGAGGAAATGAGCTCTTTGTGAGTGGAGCATGGGCAGCACCCAGGCCCTGAGTGCCCCGGTAACAGAGTTATAAATGGGCCTGGGTTATAAAATCTGGCTACTCAAGGAGAAAACACCTTCCCCTCCTTCCCTTGATGGGCTACGGGGAGTTTTCCAGGGAAAATCCCAAGAAATCCTTGCGTGATCAATCACTGTGTGTGTCCAGCTGCCTCAAGGAGCTCAGACCCAGCACTTCTGGTCCTAGAGGGATGGAGAAGAGGAAATGAGGCTGTTTAGAAGGAAGGAAAATAGGAAAAGAGTCAGTGCAAAGAGATGGAGAAGAGGAAATGAGGCTGTTCCCTCTCTTTACTTCAAAACCCTTCCACTTTTTAAAAGGTTTAAACAAGCCCCCCTCAATTCCCCACACCAAGCCACCCAGGCTTCTTCTCCTCCAACGAAATCCTGGATTAAAACACAAATATTTACCATGGATGCACAAGAGGTGGCACGAGATGGAGCTGTCGCAGGTAGGAGAGTTTTAAGAACATGGAAGGCATTTTTGGTGCTGTGATTTACAGGAGAATTGTAGAGGAGAGTTTTTATAACAATTTCCCTCCCCTTTCTTCTTTAGCGTTCCTGAATCTCCCATGGTTTTTGAAGAAGACAAAAACTGCACATTGCCATGTGAGTTAATTTATTGTTGAAGCCCAAGCTCCGTAGTTCTTTGAACAGGAGGTGGAAAAGAGGCCACAGTCAGTCCTCACAACTGAAAAACAAACAAACAAACAACCAAACAACAAAAAAAAAGGGATTTGAATCACAAACCTCGAAAGACCATAAAAGAAATCATTGCCGTGACTCTTAATGCAACCTTGGAAAGATTCGAGCCGTGCAGAGAAATCACTAAACAGCAATTTTAAGATAAATAGAAGGTTTTAAAAAGAGATTGGGCAAATTCCTGGAGGACAGATTCACTCACAACATCAGCAATAAAACCATGATTGCCTCCACGGCTCCTTCACCTCTGGAAGGGTCTGAGTGCTCTTTAAAGAGAAATTTCAGGAGAGGGATCGTTCATTGCTCTGTGTTTGCCAAAATCTCAGGTTATTTTTCCTTAACTTCGAGGATTTGATGCAGTCAGGAGTGGGACAAAGATGGACCTTTATTTATGAACTCATCGATCGTGTCCTTCAAGCTGTAGGTGCAATGCACAGGACAGTTTGTTTATAAATTATATATTAATATAATCTTAATATTAAACATATTATTCGAATAATATTTGTTTCAGATCAAAAAAACTGCACAGAAAAATCAGTTTCTCAGGGAGAAATGAACTTGGACCACTCTTTTTCCAATATTGTGCTTCTTGTCCTGGATTATTTTTTTAAAATATTCTTTTAATTTTTTTTTTTTACAATGATGAAAAACCTTGCCCAGCTAAGGGCAAAAGTATTGTGTTATCAGGACAAAACTTTACAATTCATCACCACAGAGTCATTAAAAGGATGATTATTAATAAGATAGTTTGTCATATTTGGGAATAATGCAATGAAGAACGTCAGATGCAGAAAATACACCCAGAGGAAAACATCTTGTGCAAAAACCGCTTTGCTTGTTCCAACATTTTGTATGTCAGAAGTTGGAAATAAATTTGCTGTGTGTCACAAATTCCGTGTACAACTGCAGTGTGCTAAGTACAAAAAGAAAATACCTTAGAACCCCAGAGTTAGACAAAGATAAGAGATAAAAGTGACCTGACTTTCCCGTGGTCACTCAGTGATGGAGTCAGGCATAAATCCTGGATTCCAAACATTAAATTCACACCAATGTCCCTGAACACACAAATGTCCTGACCTGGACAACGCTTGTAAAATTTATTAATTTCCTGAAGTCCCAGCTGAAGGAGGTATTAAATAAATATCACAACAATGTCCCCGTATAAAATAAATATCACAAGAAGGAAGGTGCAGATAGAAAACAAAAAGGCTTGAAGATCCCTGAGGAGCAAAGCAGGGAGCAGCTGAGAAATCAGCTTTGAGAGGGATTAAATCAAACTCGGAGAGAAGACAAGGAAATGATCAATGGCAGGAGGCTGGAGCTAGACTCAGTCTGGTGTGTCTGAATGAAATACAGAGGAGAAAATGCAAATGGAAATGAACCGGGCTGAGTCAAGACTCAGAGCTGATCCTGAGATCTGAGGCCGTGGGATTGTACAGGGATGGGAGAGCTGGCCCATAAAGGATGGGAATTGTGCTTGGCTCCAGAGTTCTCCAAAAACCACGGTGCGAGGAGAGCAGGAGAGGATCCATCTTCACAGCTGCCACGCGAGGTTTGGGAGGAGGGGCAGGGAAAGGGAAAAAACTGCACAAAACATGAATTCTGGTTTATTTACTTCAGTGACTGAATTCTTGAGGTGAGATCTCAAGGCTAAACAGAGTCAGATCCTTCAGCCACAGAACTTTTGAGTTGTCACTGCAGCTGCTTTGCCCTGAAATTAGAGGTTGGACTCGATGATCCCAAAGGTCTTTTCCAACCCAGGTGATTCTGTGATTCTGTGAAATCAGTTGTGGCCTCAGCAGAGTTGCTCACTTTTGTTCAAATGCTCCCAAATCAGGTTGTTCTGCATTGTTACACCTGGAATTCAGGGCTGAAGTTTCTGACAAGAGTCCAGAGCTGCACTCTTGGGTTATTTCTCCTCTTTCACCCACACAAAATACATCCTAATTGTCAGATAAGCTGATCCGAATCGTGGGCTCAGCGCGTAACAGTGGCAACAGAACAGAGCCGAGTCAGTAACAGAAGTTAACAGTGAGTTAAGTGACCCCAAATGACGCTGTATTTATTTTATTCCCCATCTCCAGCAATTACAAATCATAATGAGAGTCTTTTGACCTTTAGCATAACTGACACAGCCCTGTGCAAGCTGAGCAGAGCCGCCTCGCCGAGAGCACAGGCAGGGGAAGGACGGGAGTCAAGAGCTGTAATTAGCTGCATAATTATTTTCCAAAATAAAACGTGCAATCTTCACCTCTTTGGCAGAGTGGTGTCACCGGGGCTGCTGTCATTATCTGCCATCTCTGGGCTGATAAGGGAGGACAAGATAAGGGAGATCCGCTGGAGGATGCGTTCATCTCGCAGCTTCCCCCATGCCCTGTGTTCATGTCCTTGGTTTTGAGGAGTTTGGAGGAGGGGGAGGAAGGGCGCTGACATCAGAACCAGCTGGGAGAAATGTGGGAATTCCAGAGAAAATGCTCAAAATCTTCTTCATGCAGGCCCAGGTGTTCTGGAAAAAAAAAGAGAGAGTCGGAGAGAGAGAGACTTGCTCTTTTGTCTGTTTCTTTATTATCAAGCTTGGCCTTGGGGGAGAGCTTGCTTGCTCTCTTGGCAACGCAGAGGAGGAGGTACACACAGCTTCCCTTCACAGCAAAGCTGGGGACTCCCACACCCCTCACGGGCTTTTCCCCTTGCCGGGGAGTCCGTTTCGCTTCACTGATCAGGGGCCATCCAGCGATGGGGGACTCCTTCTCAGGTCACAGCGACTAAATAAAGCTGCTTCGGCAGACCCCCATACCTTTTGCACTAGTCTAAAGTGCAACTTCAGTCCTGGATTTTACTTTAGTTCTCTGCTTTTTAGAGTTTCTTGTTCTTGAGTTGTTCCCAGAATTCCAGTGTTCTTTTTATTTGCATATTCAGACACTATCCGGCGAATGGGAGCAGAGATACAGGTAATAAGGTGAATTCTTAATTAACCAACAAGTAAATAAGGTGATTAATCAATATTAAAACAGGAATAAGGCAAATTCTTTTTAGAGAACTAACATTAACAATCTTAATGGAATTACTTAACAATTAAGTAACTAAAACATAGATTATTTGAACAGAACTTATTTATAACACAGGCACAGAAATTAAATACAGGGTTTGACCTGGGACCTTGGAAAAGGCTTCCAGATCTAGAGACCACAAGCAAGAGTGTGGATTTGTAGTTTACACAGAAACATATTAAGGTAGGCTGTGGAAAGTATTAAGGTTTTAAATTGTGGATATAGAAGTAGTTACAGAAATAGTAAAAAATGTTTTAAGGTGTAGCAAGCAAGTTTGTGTGTCATTATATGATTCATTAAAACAGCTGCATTGGGCAAGACGTGTGATACAATTTAATCAGGGATTGTTGTGGAAGTAGAAATATTCTTTGTGGCAGTAGATTATTGCCTAATAAACCTTTAAAAGCCTTTGTAACCTGCGGTCTTGTGACCCTGAGCTCGAACTTCTGGCGTGTGCAGTGAAGACGTTCTCACTGCTCCGTGAGGCTGTAGAAGATATTATTAATAAATCACATTTTAAGATGCCTCCCAGTGGTCCCGTCTCGCTCAATATCCCGACAGAGAAGGAGCTCTTTTCTCTCCAGGAATGCAGTCTGGCGCTCTAATGATCGTGGTGTGTTAAATTATGTTTATTTTTTTCCCTTCACTCAAAGACAAAACTCTCCTCAAGTCAGGGTTTTTACTCCAAGCTCCACTCAGAGGGCACAAGGACAGAATCAACACAAGAGCTGGAGCAGGAAGGAAGGGAAGAAGGAAATCCAAACCTTACAGAAATATTGCTTGAGTGAATCTGACTCTACAGGAAACAACGGTACATCGAGAGGGCCTGAACTAACAAATTGATCTAAAAATAAGCTGGATAATATTGTTTGTGTAGGGAAACAAGAATAACCGAAGTAATTTAATTATTGTTGCCCCAGAAATCTGTCATTACACAGTGTCTGTCTGTGCTGCTGTTCTCCATTTATCCAAAGCCAAGGTTACTCTTTTTATTATAGCAGCAGAAGCCTTCTCCAATATTATTTCCAATATTATTCTTATTAATGGAATCATAATATTATTATTCCAACGCAAGCATGGATTGGAGAATTGGCACTAAAACCTAATTTGGGAACCCTGGGCTTTTTTGGGAACAGGGGAACTCCACTGAAACTGAATTCCTTGTTTGGAGTGGGAAATACCTGCAGGAACAGCATCACAGGGGGATTCGAGTCCTTGCCAGCGCTAAAATCTTCAGGAAAGTGCGCAGTGACATTTTTTTCTTGAGGCTGTGAGACAAACAAGAAACTCAGAACCCACAGCTGCCAAGGGACAGAGAATATTCACAGGTTTGGGGGTTTTTGATGAAGACAGAAAGATTTAATTATTCAGAACAAAACAGACCTAAAGGAGCCTGTCAATTAAAGTGACTGATAAAAGTTTAGGGCTGCTGTGAAATATTTAACAGGGAATGCTGAATTTTTTATGGAAGAAATATTTGTGCTTGCCAGAGTCTGATGTTAATATACAGAAATTAATACAAACATCAGACCTGAGCTCTCCAGCTTTCAGAGGAACGGGTTTGTCCTCTACATCTGTCAAAATTAACACCAACAGCACCAAACCCAAAATCTGGGTAACGACACTCTTATGCCATCCTGTGTACACAGAGTTGTCCCTGCTCTGAGGAGTAGCTGCTCGTTAAAATCTGTCCCCAAATTGAATTTATATCCAATCCTCACCACGATTTCTCCATTCCTAAAGGCCAGAAAGAGGCGAAAATTAACTCCAGGCTCCCCTTCCGGTGGTTTTAATTGAAAAACCTTGGGTTTATGGGCACTTTTAAAATTAACCAGGCTTTTAAATAGTTTTTGCAGCATTGCATCGTTTTAATTACCAGAATGCAAAGCAACAAAAAGATGATGTGTGCATGTTTTACAATTCAAAGAGCCAGAGCCTTCCCTTGTATTCTGTTTTTTTCCAGGTTTTTCCCACCTTTCTGGGTCACGTTTCCAGTCTCTCCTGCGTGAGTCTTGTCAAATTTAATCAACAACATTAATTCAGATACCTGAACTCCTTGGGTAAAATTGCACCTCACTGGGAAAAGGTGGTTCTGGGACGGTTAATTAGGGAATAAGTGACTTAAGTACCAAGGTAAACACTCTGTTTCCATTCAGATGTTCACTGCACCTATTTTCTGAGGCAGTAATTGGGCTTTCAGTGACCACAACTCACCCCAGCTGGGTTACAGGGATGGAAACGCAAAAAAACAAAAAAAACCACCCCAACCCCCCCCAACAAAACCAAACCAAACCAAACCAAAAACAAACAAACAAAAACCCCAAACCAACCAAAACAACAACAACAAAACAAACACCAAAAACCCCCCAAACCCCCCAAAACACAACCCAAAAAACAAAAAACAAAACAAAAACCAAAAAACACCCCAACCCCATCCCCCCAACAAAACAAAACAAAACCAAAACAAACAAAAAAACCCAAAACAAAACAAAAAACCAAACAAAAAAACCCCCAAACCAAACCAACGACAGAAAAAAACAAACGCCAAAAAACCCCCAAAACCCCCCAAAACACAACCCAAAAAACAAAAAACAAAACAAAACAAAACAAAACCCAACCCAAACCCCCCAACAAAACAAACCAAACCAAAACAAACAAAAAACCCCAAAACAAAACAAAAAACCAAACAAAAAAAACCCCAAACCAAACCAACAACAGAAAAAAACAAACACCAAAAAAACCCCCCAAAATCCCAAAAAACAAACAAACAAAAAACCACAACACCCCAAAACACAACAAACAAACAAACAAACAAACAAACAAACAAACAAACACCCCCACAAAAAAACAAACCCACAAAAAAACCCCCACATTTTCACCACACCGCTTTCAATTTCCAAAAGGATTCTCCAGCGCGGGTTGGAGCTTCACCACCAGAGTTGTGTTAAAACTCAGATTATTGCAGGGCTCCTCCTTTGAACAGAACCCTCAGCATTTGATGAAAAAGGAGCAATTTAAAAGCAAACAACTTCCAATATTAAGAGGACAATACAAAGTTATTTTTTTATGATTTAGCTTTTTTCTTCTCTCGTGTAGCACACAATGGGGTAAAATTAGGGACTGCACTTGGTGGTGTCGAATTCTGAAGCAAAGCCAAGCAGAAATCAGGGGCACTCACAGTGTGATCCACTCTCAGCCAGAGCCCCAATTTCCATCCTGGCAGCGATAAAATAAAATCTGTGAGTTGAAGTAAAAGAGAAGTCAATGTTAGCACTGAACTCTAGCTGTTACCAGTCCAAAGTCTGGAAGGCAAATCTTGCCAGCATCCCTGGAAATTCAGAGCCTTCCAGGCAGAAAGTCGGGTCTGAGCTGCTCCAGTTGCGCCTCTCTGGGGTTGAGAGCAGGTCACTTCTCTGGCTGTTTGCTCACCAAGATCTCAAATACCACCAGTGTATCAAAATGAGGTGTGAACAAATGAATCCTGTAACTACAACCCCTGATATCTTCATAAAACACAGCGAGAGCTCTTAATTAAAGCCAGACCGGGCATTTCTCCCTGGGTGGTGCAGTCACGGTTGTTTTGAATAAAGCAACGTAAATTTGAGACTCTGGAAGGAGAAAACTCACTTGTTCTCTTCCACAAGATGAGAGTCTCACCTTCCCAAAAAGCATCTTTCCATCTTCCCACATCCTCTCTGGCTCCAAACCCATCTTTCTTCTCCACTCTGCAGAAAGGAGCTGGGAAAAAAAAAATATACTCAGAGCAGTGAATTGCTAATTTTACAGGTTTATTACACTTATAATCACATTTATCCCAGTACAAACTGAATATTACCCTAACTTAAATAACATGGATTACACAGTTTGTGTGGATTTGTCCATTCCTTGGCCTTGCTAATGAGCCCTGGTGTCTCCTTCTAAATCTCAGGACAGATTTTTTGTTGCTCCTCTTAGTATTTCACCATCACAAACCATTCCAGCACAGACTGATCCATCCCCAGGATCACAAACCATTCCAGCACAGACTGATCCATCCCAGGATCACAAACCATTCCAATAGAAATTTATCCATCCCGGGATCACAAACCATTCCAGCACAGACTGATCCATTCCGGGATCACAAACAATTCCAGCACAGACTGATCCATCCCAGGATCACAAACCATTCCAATAGAAATTTATCCATCCCAGGATCATAAACCATTCCAATCCACGCTGATCCATCCCGGGATCACAAACCATTCCAGCACAGACTGATCCATCCCAGGATCACAAACCATTCCAGCACAAACGGATCCATTCCCAGGATCACAAACCATTCCAATAGAAACTGATCCATTCCCAGGATCACACACCATTCCAGCACAGACTGATCCATTCCCAGGATCACAAACCATTCCAGCACAGACTGATCCATCCCGGGATCACAAACCATTCCAAGAGAAACTGATCCATTCCCAGGATCACATGTGACACATCTCCCTAATCATATTTGAGTCACTACAATCTTCATAAGCTCCTGGAATAAACTTAAACACAGTGATTTCCTGGCAGGAAATGAATGCTCTTAAGCAGATGAAGTTATTGCTGTTATCATGAAAAACAAATCATTACAGGTGCTTTTCTCTCCCCGGCCCTCCTTGGAGAGTTACTCATGGCTGCAGGGCACTGTGTGACAACAGCATTTCCACCGTGAAAGGGGCAGGGAAAGGAATAAATGGGGTTTATTTGTGCAGGGAAACTTCCCCCTAGGGCAGGAAAAGGAATAACTGTGGTTTATTTATCCAGGGAAACCTCCCCCCAGGGCAGGAAAAGGAATAAATGGGGTTTATTTGTGCAGGGAAACTTCCCCTAGGGCAGGAAAAGGAATAAATGGGGTTTATTTGACCAGGGAAACTTCCCCTAGGGCAGGAAAAGGAATAAATGGGGTTTATTTATCCAGGGAAACTTCCCCCCAGGGCAGGAAAAGGAATAAATGGGGTTTATTTGTGCAGGGAAACTTCCCCCCAGGGCAGGAAAAGGAATAAATGGGGTTTATTTATCCAGGGAAACTTCCCCCTAGGGCAGGAAAAGGAACAACTGAAGTTTATTTATCCAGGGAAACTTCTCCCCAGGTCAGGGAAAGGAAAAGGGGTTTATGCAGGGAACCTTCCTTCCAGGTCAGGGCAATGAATTAATGGAGTTTTTGGGTTTTTTCCCCTCAGGGCAGGGAACTGGCTGTGCCCACTGTTCTCAGGGAATTGCACCTCTCCCAGCCTGGAGAGGAGGGCTCGATGTCGTCTCACGCCAAGCAGGTCCGAAGGAGCACAAAGCAAACTGAGATCTCTGGAACGAGGATAAAACACTCCCCATGGAGAGCTCTGTGTCATGTTAAGGACAATAATCGCCCTTCAGCGTGGACTCTTCCTCAGGAGGATGCTGGACACTGAATGGAAAAGGTTTGGGGAAGATGATTGGAGTTCTCACACATTTTTCTCCCCTTGGTCCCAGGCGGGAAACTTCCCTGGGTCTGGATGAAACGCAGCTCCCAGCTCTGGGAAGTGTTTTACACCAGGTGCTTCCTCAAGGACTGAAAAGCACTGAAAACCTCCCTCCTTCACCCAGAAACGTGAAATAACCTCCTTCACCCAGAAACGTGAGATAAATGCCAGCATGGGCTGCAGCAGTGTCCTGTAGCCAGCACTACAGCTTCAGGGTCACACTGGGAATGAAGGAATTGAGGGGATTCCATGAGGAGAGGCACTGATGGTGAGCAAAACACCCAGGAGCTGCCAGGGGAAGAGCTGCGCTCACCCAGGCTCATCCACAGCCAGTTTCTTACTCCCCTGCCACCCCTGGGTTTGGTTTTTTGGGGTTTTATTAGGGCTGGGCACAGCACAGGGTGGCTCTGGAGAGGCAGCAGCTCCCAGAGGAGCGTTCTGGAGAGGAGCAGGGTGACACCCCGCTACCGAAAAAGGACATGGCGAGGTTTCTCCACACGCCAGGGGGTGTGAAAATGCTGTTATTTGTCGTCAAATGGCACCCAGAGGTGGTGCCCAGCCCACAGCAGCCCCTGGAGCTGGGCACCCACCCGGTTTGGTGGCACTGGAGGCAGCAGCCACCCCAGAGCCCTGCTGGGAGCTCCCCAGCACATCCTTGGGAGTCTCCAGAGCCCGGATAAAGCTCTTGCTATTGAAATTCCAGTGCGTGGTCCTGGCTGGAAGGCCAGGCAGACAGTGACAGCATTTCCCGTGGCTGTTCTCTGCCAGGGAGCAGCGGAGGTGATAATCACAAGGTGCCCAGTCACATTCCCGTCCTCCTCCCGCATTACATTTTGCCTTCAAGTCAAAAATACAATTTCTTCTCCTGCTCCGGTCATTTCCTATGGAAGCATTCCTTCTGTGCACTCGTTTTGCACTTCCCTTCACTGAATTCTTGCCTCTACTTCTCTTCCCTTTCCTCACCCTTTAAATTAAAGATGTTGAGCACCGGCACTGCCTGAACACAACTTCATCCTGCTCCCAAAGGCAGCTCAAGTTCTGCCCCGCACCAGGCAATATTTCACCTTTTCTGTGAATTTGTCTCTGAAAGGACGTCACCTAAAAAGAAGATAAAGTTGTTTTCTTTAGCATTTGATATATGCAACAATCCTGCTCACCTCAGTGAAATAAAAATGCGTAATTGCCAGCCTGAAAGCCATAATTTGCATTAATATTCTGATTTTACTGCTCTTGTGCAGGCAGGGATGGAGCGGTGGCCTCAGCATTTGTGCCTGCTTTAGGTGGGCAGGGAGAAATATTTCAGGTCCCACCCATCCTCCCTGAGCATCCCGAGCTGAGCGTCCCTGATTAGATTTGGGAGCCGGCTTGGAATCGGCTTTATCAATGATCCCCATTTCCGGGATAATGGAATTAATTTATTCATTAAAATGTTATCTAATTATTGAGAAGAAATCTCCATGCTGAGTGTGAGATAACGGCAGCTCTGCTTCCCATCTCCCCCCTTAGCAGGACTTGTAACTGGCAATATTGGGTAGTGATTTTATTATTGCCATTATTCAATTCAGCCAAGCTCCTTTATTTTATTTTTTTTTAATCTTCTTTGTACTCTATTTACACTTTTTAATGAGGTTTTAATCTTCCCTGACGTGTTTATTCAGGTTATTTATTTTACAAAAGGAAAGGGCTTTAAGTATAACTGAGGAAATCAATGTTTTGGACTTTTTTTTTTTTTTCTTCCCCAACCTGGATCTGAATCTCTTTCTAATTCTCCTTTTCAAATACTCCTCAGCCTGAGAGGAAGAAAACACACAGGGGTGTGGGGAATGTTGGAGAAAAGGACGGGGGATTTTTAGATTAACTCAAGTAGAACTCAAATTCTTAGGGGAGAGTGGTGAATCCTACAAATCCCCCTAAGAATAATTGATTGCAAAACATTAACTTGAGCCTTCAGAGATTTTAAATCAAAGCGCGTTGAAGTAGCAAGACAAACCTGGAGCTGGCGCTGGCCGCAGCAAATCAGCATTCCTGAAATCCCAGCAGTGCCAGGGGCTCTTCCCCGTTTGTTCCTGCAGTGGTTGCACTCCTCCTTTGGGGTTGGGTTTAGGGGGCTCAGCCTGGAGAACCCAGCAGAGGAGGATTTGCCAGGGAACGACCTGGAACTGGCTGTGGGTGCAGCAGCTCTCAGAAATGCGCTGCTGGGGCTGAAGGGGAGAGGAGGTGTTAGAGCTGGGATTAAATGCTCGGGAGATGCAGTTTTTGTGTTTGGACTCAGGTGTTTATTAATTCTTATCTGTGTTACAGTCTCACAAGCTGTGAGTTCTGCTAACAAGGTAGAAAATGGCTCTGTCTCTCTTCCCAAGGTCTTTTAAGCACAAATTGTCGAATTCTGAAATGACACCTCAATTATTTTCACTTTTAACCCAAGAACCAAACACCCCTGGCCCGCAATGCGGATTTTTCTCCCCAATTCCAAAATCCCACCCAGAGCCAGGAAGAAGAAGGTGAAAAAGAAGGACTCAGCCTCCACCCTAAATCCTCCATCTCGCTTTATCTCTGTTCCCGTGTTCTGAACCCTCCAGCTCTCAGTTCTGCACCCTGTGCTGTCACGCACTTCTATCCAAACCACACACCCACAATCCCAGCGCTGTCACTCCATCCTGGAGCCTTTTCCACGGCCTCAGGTCAATGCAGGGTTTTCTGGGGGGTCAGAGCCTGGCAGCACAGAAAGTTCTGGAATTCTCCATGCCCAGGGCTCCAACAGGGAGGAAATTCTGCACCCATGGAAAGCCCCAGAGCAGAGAAACTGAGGCAGAGGCGCTTCACCCTCGACCCACCGAGGCTTGAAGGGAATTCTGTCCCTGCAGCGTGATGGAACAAAGGGAGAATATGGATTATCCAGAGGATTCTCCACAGGATCCGCTGAATCCAATCCCCTGGGGGAATTCTTGCTTCTGTCCCTCCTCTGCCCACCCTGAACCCGAGCAGGACCTGTGGGATTCCTCCCCTGGGGCTGGGAATTCACTGTCACTTGAGTAATTGCAACCACATCCCACATCCACAGACCTGTTCCTGTTCCCTGGACCCGAGAGCCCTGGAGAACCCATGGAAAGGTTTTTAGGGCTGGAAGGACCCTCAGTGCTGATCTCAGCAGCGTTCTTAGGTGAAATGCATTTATCATGTTCCTTCCCAGGGAATTCCCCATCCCTGGAAGTGTCCAAGGCCAGGTTGGAGCAGTCTGGGATAGTGGAAGGCATCTCTGCCCATCTGACGGCATCTAGGGTCCCTTCCAACCCAAACCATGCCATGATTCCATGATTCCTTGCTCCAGACCCCTCCAGCACCTCTGCAAGGAAGGGAGGGGGAAAATCCAGGATTTAAATCCCTTCCCTACACACCACCTCGGAAGGATTTCTGCCTTTAACGCTTGTCATGCTGAATATCCCGCTCAAAGTTAATAAGACGCTTCCCATTTAATTTTCAGAGCAGCAGAAGTATCTAAAGAGCATTAATGGAGTCAGACTTAATTTACTCTTTTTCCTTTTTTTTTTTTTTTCCCCCCTGACTTGCAATCATTCCTCCCCCTCCTCACTGCTTGTTAGCTATTATTTTGTAAATGAATGACTTCATTTCATTTAGTCCCGGATTTAATTGTTCCTTATTGGAAATGTCAGCTTTCACAGTTCATTAATAAGGCGGAAAAAAAAAATAAATAAAAGCCAGGGAAGAGGTGGGGATGGGGAGACATAAACTTGCCTGGCAGGGAACGAGGAGCTTTACTTACTGCAGTGTCCGTGGATGGGTTGGGAAATCCAAAGGATTTTTTCTGGAGGCCGATTCCCTGCAGGATGGAAAGCCTCGTTTAATTAACGATCACCGTCTTCTCTCATCCCCGTGCCTCAGATGCTTTGAGGAAAATAAGAACAAAAACCATTCCCTGCTTTTCCTGTTGGAACAACACCGAACCCGCGAATCCCGGCCGTGGAATCCTGCAGGACTTCCTGTGGGCGGCCCAAATTTACCTTTGTGGGTTTTTTTTTCCATTTGCTCACAAAAATAAAGAATAAAAACGTATTAATTCTTTCTTTGCCATGTAGAATGTGACTGAAATAATTAATTGCCCTGATGGTTTTCCCCTCAGTGCTGACATTAAAGCGTTTTCTAAGTTTATCAGAGGTTTTGCTAAGTTTTAAGCCAGAGTTGGGGTTTTTTTTTAAAAGCAGTGGAACAGCTGTGACAGTGATGGAAAAAAGCAGAATAAGGCTGTATCTGTCCATTAATTAAATTACATCAGTTTTATAATTTCATTATTATAAATAATCATTATTGTAATTTTTATATTCTACTATCACACATTATTATACTACTATACTGCTACCATTATTACTATTACTAATATATCGCTGTTTTATTTTAATTACTATTTTATTACTCTTTTAATTACTATGTTACATCACTGCTTTATTAAAGTTCAAGTCTGGTCAAGTTTTGTCACTCCCACGAGTTAAGAAAGAAGAGAATCCCCCAATAATCCATGAAATCCTTATGACACGATCAAATCTAAACTTATTTATAAATTCAGCAACACTCCAACACTGCATGAATCCATCACCGAGGGGATATATCCTGCAATCTGTCCTGAAATTGGGATATTTCCTCTGGAAAATGCTTTTTAAGCCCAGTTTGGCTCATTTAGGATTTAAAACCCCTTGCCATGAAATAGCTTTGCCTCCGTGTTTTTGCGCTGCCTTCTGCTGCTCCCACATGTTTAAATTAAAAGTTACCGGCAGTTTTTTGGGGGAAACAAAAACAAACAAACAAACGAAAAAGGGCAATTTAATTTCTTTTAAAAATTAGTAAATAGTGCCAAGAGAATTGCAGAAGAAAAAAGAAATAGAAATCAACTTTTGAATATTTTTGCAGAGCCTCCAAAACCAAAAGGCTGGAAGAGAACAGCTTTGGTCCTGGGAATTTATTACTCATCAAAAGAGGCCAAATTGGCTCAATTTGCCGTTATAGAAAGAAAAGGAAGACCTGCTGTGTTTTCCATGGACAAAGATATTAAAAGCTGGACTGAACCCACGGAAAATATCCCTGCTCTGAGCATTGCAGATGGAGAAATCCCTTTTAAGAGGAAATATTTGATTTTTGGGGTCCCAGCTGAGCGGGACCAGCAGATTCGATGTCAGTAATGGGCCCCCCCTTCCCAGAGATGCAAATCAGTCACTGCTTCCTTCAAAAAGGAAACAAGAAACCAGACCCAGAGCAGCCCCAGGAGGATTTTTTTTCCCTCAGTTTCTCCAAGGACACAGCACTGGGATAATCTTCCCTAAGAGGGAATTGATAGCTTTAAAGCAGGGTTTCAAAACCACATTCAGATTTTAAGAAAACTACAATATAAATGCAAAATATTTCTATAATAAACACTCAACTGTACAAACTATAATAATCTTCTTTTTTTTTTTTCCTTCAGAAGCAGCAAAGGCAAACATAATGCACACACTTATCAAGGTGAAATTATCCCATCTTGGAGAGGCTGTGAAGGGAAAATTCTAAGGTGGTATTTTCTTGGATGAAAGCTCCCATGCAAGTGTAAATTATTATCATTAAAATAATGAATTCTTTGCCCGGTTTAAGCTTTGCAGCTCACTCTGGAATTGAAAAATGCTCTGTGCTCAATGAAACTCTGGGGTGTAATGTAAATTTTCCACGGCTTTTGCTTTTCAGCTGAATTGTACCCAGACAAAACTCCGTTCCCAGAGGTTTGGGAGGGAGCAGCTGCCTCTCCATTAGAATTCCTGGAAAATGGGGAGGTTGCTCACGGTTGGGAAGAGTTCCCACACCAGCCCCAGTTCAAATCTGGGTCAGGCAGAGCTGAGCTCTCCAATGTCCTGGACCAGGCACTTTTTTGGGGGGGATTTCAGAGAATCCTGGAATGGTTGGGGTTGGAAGGATCTTAAATCCCACCCAGTGCCACCCCTGCCATGGCAGGGACACCTCCCACTGTCCCAGGGTGCTCCAGCCTGGCTTTGGGCACTTCCAGGGATCCAGGGGCAGCCACAGCTCCTCTGGGAATTCCAGCCCAGCCCCTCCCCACCCTCACATGGAAGAATTTTACCCCAATATCCAAACTAAATCTTCATGTGCCAGCTCTCATCAGTCCCAAGAACCAAACCCAGTACCCTGTTCCCTTGGTGTTCTTTTGATGCCTTGGGAAGGCTGAGCTGGAACAGAGACCGGACAGAGCTGAGAGAATAAAGCAGAGATTTATTGAAAGGGCTTTAGGGTGAACCTTGGGCAGGACAAGAGCCTGGCAGGGCTGCACCCAAGGTGGACCCAGAATGGACACAAAATGGTCACAAAATGGACAAAGGGTCACGAGGTCTCACACTTTGATAAGTTCTGGTCCATTTGCACATTGGGGTTTCATTGTCCCATCCCAGCTCCAGGCTGTGAGCTCCCATCCTTCTCGTTCCTCCCTCCAGCCACCGCTGTTTGTGCTTTTGGCTGAAAGTTGTCCTTGGTGTGCAGCAGGAGCAGGATTTGTTTTGTGTCCCTGCTGTGTGCAGAGAGCTGAGTGACCCTGAGTGTGAGCTCAGAGCTGCGCCCTGGGCAGCACAGAACCTGAAATACACGAAATTAAAACTTAAGGCCTCACTTTAACACTCATTCATAAATGAAGTCTAAATCCAAACTTTTTAATGAGGATTTTTGGAAAGTTCTTCTGGCATTGAGAGCAGCTCCTCTGTATTCCTTCCATATCACACGGAAGGAATGTGATAATAAGTTAATTAATGCAGAAAGAGCTGTTTACTGAGGGACTCTCCCACCCTTTCCCCAATGATTTCCCCCTTTTGGCGTTTTTTATCCCAGCCTGTGTGCAAAGTGGGGCTCTCAGCTATGGCAGGGAGTTTACAGAGCTTGCTCGAGGTGCTTGCCCATGGTTCCCCTGTTCCTGGTTTGTGTGGAGCTATATCTGCTCACCAGTGCTCTCAAACTGCCGTGGCTTGATTGCCCTGGGTGCTGGAAACAACGAAGGAGTTAATTAAAAACAAACAAACAGAAGCAAGAGGATCCAGAGCCCTGCACCAGGCGCACACCGATGTAAACTGAATATTCAGTGTAGCAGAAGTAGCAGAAACCCTTTGAGATGCTGCTTTGGAGCTGCTCCAGCATCGCCCCCAAACACGAGGTGCTGCGTTTACCCAAATATTTTTGGTGTTTCCAAAGGGGCTCCAAGGAGGAGATAGGAGGCTGTGCAAGAGATAATGATAATTACTGCCGGAGTTTGCCTTGAGCTGTGTTTGCAGCGCTGCACTGGCAGGAATCATCTCCTCGACTCCAAGGGGAATTTCTATCCCTGGAAAACGCCGGTGTTCGCACTGACCTGAACTGCGGCAACTTTTCTGCCCCATCCCTTTCCCCCGGTGAGTTCGGTGCCTTTCCCTGCCAGGTCTGAGGTGTCCCGAGGGCAGCAGGAGTCACTCCGCTCCCTCCTGATGGGAATGACAACATCCGAGGCTCACCTCCCATCCAGGACAAAACCTCCCTGCACCGTGTTCAGCCCTGGAGGATTCCTGAAAATGGGAGAAACTCCTGGGATTTCCAGGCTGAAAATCTGTTAGCAGGATGGAGCAAAACTGGGGACACGGCAGGGAGGGCACGGGGGAAAAGCTGATTATTGATTTGTTGATTACTGATTTCCTGATTACTGATTTACCTGGGTGTCCAGCCTCCCCTGTCACGGCATTCCCTGGCTGTGGGCAGGGAAGGAACATCCTTGGAGCCTCCCTGCTCTCCACAGGCTCCTTCCTCTGCCAACCCCCTCGCCTGCAGCAGCAGCAGCTCTTCTGCCATATAATAATAATAATAATAATAATAATAATAATAATAATACTCCTGACTCTATATTTCTCTATTCTGGAAACTTAGCAAGAGAATATCCCTTGGCATCCAAAAAACCAGGCTGAACGAATGGGAAAGTCAAGTAAATAACTGGGGCAGGTGAAAGTGGTGAGAAGACTGAACGGTGTTTTCCAGCGATTAGGAAGGAATAAATAAATGGATTCCTGGGCGCTTTGGGAGCGGGGAGAGAGAGGGTTTTTTTGGCTATTGACCCTGTGCTGTCGGGCCTTTGGCAAGCCAGGGGCTCCCGGCCACGACGGCAGCAATTTCTCTGCCTCGTGCGGAGCAGATGCTCGGGGTTTGTGCGAGCAGAACTCCGCGGCCGGCGCCGGATCCGAGGCGTGAGGAACATCCCATTGGGATTCCCGGCACATCGATCACATCTGCATACAGTGGCAGAGCTGCCTGCGAGGAAAAAAGAAAAAAAAAAAAGAAAAAAAAAAAAAAAAGAAGAAGAAGCAGTTATTTCCTTTTCTCTAAGTGGTTTTTTTTTTTTTTTTTTTTTTTTTTTTTTTTTTTTTTTTTTTTTTTTTTTTTTTTTCCTTATCGGCTGTAAAGCGTTGCAATAATAAAAAAATAATAATCTCGGGGAAGAGGAGAGGGGGGGACCGGAGTGGCAGAAGGCGCTTGTCAAGGAGAAAAATAATTGTCAGGCAGAGCTGATTAAACAGCAGGCTGAGAAGTCATCCAGGAGACGTTCATCCCGGCACCCCGGACTCGGCAGGAATGGTTAATTTGCTCGGGAACCCGTTCTGAAGGAACCGGTGCCGCTCTCCCCCCAGCCGCACTAATTGTTTATTAACATACAAAAGAAACCGATGACCTTTAAACGAAGCTTTTTGTCCCTGGTAGGCAGAGGAAATGAGCCCCGGCACAGCAAACGTGCCTGGGCTCCTTCTTTTATTTTTAGGAAAGTAACCTTTTAAGCAAAGGACTCTTCATCAATAGCGTTTTCACACTCTATATTTAATAATCATGGGATTAAGCAGAAACGTGTTATTTGCTGCTTCATTTCGGATTCAGAACTCACCCAAAAGAATTGAGGCTGAGTGTTAAGTCATAGCTGTACAGATGGAAGAATTTTGGGGAATTTAAAAATGTATAAGAAGTGGTTTGAGGCGTTTCGTATCGAGCACCAGAACCACACGTTGATGCGTAAACTTTTAGAGGGGTGAATGGAGCAAAACCACAGTTTTTTTTCCCTAGGTTTTAAGTCACTCCCACTCTCAGAATTGTAACTGATTTGGGAGTTTGACTCACTTTTCAAAGCCATTTCAAAGTTTGGGATATTTGTTGCCTTTCCCAATGGATTTTAGTTCTTCAGTCTCAGAGGCACAGACCAGCTGTGGGTTGGAAGCGGAATCCAAATCCTCCTCTGGAAATTCCTCCATCCAAAGCTCAGCTGGGACATTCTGCCCATGCCCACATCCAGGAAATGTTGAATATGCCCATGGATGGAGAGTCCACAGCCTCTCCGGGAAATGTATTCCACAGGTCAGCCTCTCTCAGAGCAGAGAAATTTAAATTATTTAAAATAATTAACATAATTATTTCCTGTCTTTCAGTCTTCACCCTCTTGCTGGGAATGGCTCAGGAGAGCCTGGATCCACAATTCCAGCTCCCTCCCATCAGGGATCAGGATGATAAAGGCACCTTCATCTCTCTCTTCTCACGGCTGAAGAGGCGCAGCTGCCTCCAGAGACCTCCCCTGCTCACTTCCTGCGGACACAAAAGTCCAGAAGCAGATTTTTGAAAGATTTTTAGGTGACCACAAGCACTGGATATTGCAGGGACAGAGCAACACATAGAGAAACCGATCCCATCCAAATTACCCTGGAAGTTGTGTAAAAATCAGGTTAAATGCTCCAACAATGGACAAGTTTTGTTTTTTGAGAGGATCGACCTCATGCAGGGGATGATTTTTATATCAGTTTGAAATCTGAGCCCCTCTGCTACCAAACCATTCACTGCCCTCTCCCAAATCCATCTGAACAACATTCAACAAGAGAAATGGAATCCTTAAAACTCCTAAAAATATCTTCTTGGCTCAAGTTTTGGTTACTTTTTCCCACCAGCAGCAGAGCTGCTCCAGCGTCACCTCCTACAATATTTTTCAAAGGTCATGAGGTGTTTTCATGAGATGCCTTGCCTCTTTATAAAAATATATATATATATATATATATAATTTATATTTTTATAAAATATAATATACTCATGTCATTTATTTTATTTATATTTAAGATAAAATTATAAAGTCGGGGTCCGACCTGCAGATTTGGATTAAGACATCTCTGGAAAGTTGCCCAAAATTTGGGACCTCTGTAAGACCCCGAATCACCTGCTCTGGCCGTAACCACGACAGGAACAAACTTTCCACAGGAGCTCTTGTGCTCATCTCTCAGCTAAGAGAGCAGTGAAAGCGATTTGATGTGACTTTATTCCATTTATTCCATAAGAGGAAGCTTGGTTAAAGGTATCCACCAGAGGGACAATTTTCAGGACCTCTCCGAGCCTGGGCAATCTGTTAGTGGGGAGAGTTTTAGTCCATTAAGCCGCTGAGCCAATTCAGGAGAATGTTATTTAGTGTAAATTTTCATTTGGATGAATTGCAGAGAGCTTGATCTCTAACATCTGTAATTGAATTAGCAACCTCTTTGTTTCCCTATTCTCTTTATGGCCGGGCCACGGATGCATTTTGTGAGCGTTCAAAATTACAGCAGCCGAGCCATTACTTGGGAAAAGTGCCACATAATGCCCTTCTGCAAGTGGATTTTTATATCACTTAACTTTTTTCCCTTCCCAGGGAAGCGATGTTTTGCCTTTCACTGCTGTTATCCACCGGCTCCTCTTTTAAAGATGCTTTTTTTTTTCCCCCAGCCAAATTTGATTAGATCCCATAGATCTTCTTTGCATGGCTAATACAGTTTGACCCCTACAAGCCTGGAGCCAGAGCTTCAGGATTCATTTGTTTTCCCATTATTTTTCTGCACAGGAATAGTAATGGGAGATTAGGAAAGAAAAATATAAGAGTCTAATCTAACAAGGGATTTAAACACCTGCTTAATTACAACTCTGCTGAGGGCAGCACTGATTCAAGTGCTTAATTGGGTGTTGTTATTTGAAAATATGGAAGAACTGCATGGCAAGAGGTTTGTAAAAGTGCTGGGATGTGGAACAACATCCCCCATTTATTATAATGCTCAGCATTAAACCGG
This sequence comes from Delichon dasypus, assembly GCA_037837765.1. Classification (NCBI taxonomy): domain Eukaryota; kingdom Metazoa; phylum Chordata; class Aves; order Passeriformes; family Hirundinidae; genus Delichon; species Delichon dasypus. Next base: position 2,150,320 of record JBBAXF010000023.1, read on the forward strand.
AATGCTGCATTTTGGGTTTAACCAGTGAGCCCTCAAGCTGGCTTAAGGCTCACTGAGGAAAATGGGTGAGTACAGAGGATTTTCTGCTTTTAACAACATAGAGATGTTCCTCTGAAGCCTCATTTCAATCTTTAAACGTAATCTGAGCATTATAAAGCCGGAATTCTCCTGGGGTTTGGGTCCATGGAAAGTCCTTCCACCGGGATCAGCTGTGCAGAGGAGAGACTATGAAATGTCAGTATCCTTGGAGAAATCGGGGGAAAAAAAGGTGAATTTTGGGAACAGCCAAAGCTTTGACTGGATCTTGGAGGTCTTTTCCAACCCTAAAGACTCAGCAGAGTTTAAGTCCAAGGAAGGGAATGCAAACGCTAGAACACACCTAAGTTCAGCCCAAAATAGTCAAATGTTGTCGTCTGTCCCTAAAATCCATGAGCTGTCTCCTTGGTTGAGCCCTTTGGCCTCCACGTGGAGCACCCAGCAGCACCACACAACGGGGATCTCTGCTCTTAAACTGCTGAGGGCTTGGGAAAGATCTCCCTGCAAAATTCCCAGAGGAATCTGAGCCCAGCAAACCCCAAACCCAAGGACCCCTGTGAGTTTACAGCTCCACGTCGTTATACACACGGAAACGGAGCAAAAGGAACGACAGAGGTTGAAAAGCAAACAAAACCCAGCAACTTGAAGAAAAAGTGACTTGGCCTCTGCCCTAAAACCTGCATCTTGCTTTATATACATCACTTTATTCTAAGCCCTTCAGCTCTCAGTTCTGCACCCTGTGCTGTCACACACTTCTATCCAAACCACACACCCACAATCCCAGCGCTGTCACTCCATCCTGGAGCCTTTTCCACGGCCTCAGGTCAGTGCAGGGTTTGCCTGGGGGTCAGAGCCTGGCAGCACAGAAAGTTCTGGAATTCTCTGTGCCGAGGGCTCCAACAGTGTTGGATGATGAAATCCTGGCCGGGAATTCCCCCTCCTAAAGGGAATTGATGAAAATATTTGGATTTTTTTTTTTTTTCCCCGGTGGGGATATTTCCACTGAACTCTGGACGAGCTGAGTCCCCCCTTTGCTCCTCCTCTGGGGTGTCACTCCTCAGGGCTCCTGCCAAGATCCACTGCTGGGAGGCAGCTGGAAAAGCGAGCCAGGGCTGAGTTCTCGGCCAAGAGAGCAGCTCCACGGCCAATTCCTGCGGGGACCAATTATTTGCCACAAAACTGAAGGACAGGGATGCGTTTCCGACTTCAGACACTTCCCAGCCCACTTCATTTTTTCTCCTTCATTTCACAGCATCAGAAATTGAGGGGGGGGGGAAAGCAGTTTGCCAAACAAACAAAAACAAAAACAAAAAACCCCGCAGTGGAAAAGCCTCTCCTGAAGTTGAGGCTGTTTAATATTCATGAAGAAAACACTGGATATTCATGTAATCATCCTGATTATCCTCAATATGATGTTGCTAAAAGCTAATCTCTGTTGGGCCGAATTGTTTAAAGTAACAGCAACGTCTCTGCAAGCCACAATAATTTCTTAAACTCGTAAACATTGGAGTTCCCTGGGCTACTCGGGGATGGAGGAGGGGGGGATGGAATGTGAGATTTTGGGATTTAATGTTCTCACTGGGAATTAAAAGCAATACAGGCAAGAACCTTACCAAGCATCTGGGCTGTTGCTACAGGAAAAAAAAAAAAAAAAAAGGACTTTTGTACGGCAAAGTTTAATACAAAGCAGTTTAATACAGAAAAAAAAAATCAAATGACAGCAAACTCCACGGATATTGGGGCATAGGCAGAGGAGATGAGATCAGGCTGTGGAAATAACTCACCACAGTGGGTTATTGCAGCACAGGTGGACTCCAAAAAAATCCTGGAAATTGTATTGAAGGAAAAAAATGCGCATTTTGGCAGTGGTGTGTGGTGTGAAAAGCTGGCCACGACCATAGTTACAGGTTTAATGTCTTTGAATGTCTCCCCACTTCAGGGACTCTGTCTGCAATCAGTTGTGGTGAAAAGCATCAGCTCAGGGCTTGTCCTGTCTCATTAAATAAATGACCCAAGGTGACAGTGGGCAAATTATTCCCAAGGGGAAACACTGCCGGGGGAAGGACTGATGCTCTGGTGTGAAATCCTGTCCTCCAGAGGAAGAACTGGAACAAGGAATGAGCCAAGCACAGCAGCGGGGGTGAATTTGTTGGGAGCTTTGATTCCCAGAGCATCTGGCAGCTTAAAGGATGGCCAGGAAAGGAGGACAACGGCATTTCCATGGAGAGAATCCTGGAATGGTTGGGGTTGGAAAGAAACTTAAAGTTCATGTAATTCCAACCCCCTGTTTTGGGCAGAGACATCTTTCGCTGTCCTGGAGTGTTCCAATGTGGCATTGGGCACTTCCAGGGATCCGGGGACAGCCACAGCTCCTCTGGGAATTCCATCCAAGCCCTTCCCCACCCTCACAGAGAGGAATTTCTTCCATATATACATTTTTTAATATATGTCTATGATACGTAAGAATGCACCCAGGTGAATGTTTGATTTTGCATGATCACACTTGGAAAAAAAGAAAAAAAAAACCCAAAACATGGAAAATTTATGCCAATGGCATAAAAAATCAGCCCTTTCAAAGGAAATCTGCGCTGTCCATAACTACAAATGCAGGGCTGGCAGAAGAACTTTGGGAGGAGAAGAGGCAGGAAGGTTCAGAGGAATTCTTCACCCGTTTTTAGAGCTTCACTCCATATCCAAGTTATCTTAATTAAACGGGAAACTCGGGGTCAGCTCCTGCCAAATGCCGAGAGCGTTAAAGCAAAGATTTGCATAGAGTCAAGCAAAAGTTGCCAGGATAAAATAAATCCAACATTTCTCCCACAAGGCTGCCAGATCCCAGGCCGGACATGGAAATTGAGTGAGCAGGGCTCGGAAACTCGGGAGAACACTTGGAAAGGCTGAATCCCCTCAGCCCCTCCCTCCCGGATCCCTTTTCCTCTCACACTGCCGTACAAATCCAAGGGGAGAACGTTTTGTGGTCACGTTCGGTTACCCCGGTTTTTCTGAGTTTTTTAAGGCCTTTTGAGTTTTCATAAATGGAGTCAAATCTTTAGTTACTGTATAATATTAGAGCAGTTTTCTACCTTTTCCCACAGATGTAACATAAACAAATCCTTTGTTTTTCATTCTCTGTCCTTTGTTTGCATATTTCTAACCTGAAAACAATTGTAACTGACAGTTGGTTTAGCCACTTGGCTGAGGGGTGAAAACCCCAAAAAGCCAATCTTCTGCTAGACCCACAAACGTATAAAAAATAAGGAATAAAACAAAGAGGCTCTCTCTGCCCTGTCTCAGCTTTGAGCTGGATCAGAGAAGGACCTCTGCCCTGCGAAAATCTCTTGTCTCGTGTGACTGCTTTGTGTGTCGTGGTTACAACGTTCAATCAAAGAATTCAAACTTGCTCCGACAGCACGTGAAGTTTTCTCCTGAAATTTCAGCATTTTCCTTGGCATGGATGTCTCCGTCCCGAGCCGTGGCAATTACGTGATTCCAACGGCTCTTTGAGACAGGAACAGGGAAAATCTTCCAAGCCCCTTCCATAGATCGTTAATATGCTTTCCTAAACGGCCCAACTTTGTGCTCAATAATCCAAGAAAATATAGATACTCCTTTCCATCCATTTTTCCGAGGGAAATTGCCCTGAGGCGTCCTCATTTCTTTTTCTGCGTAGCAGATTTTTTATTGCGATCTGCAGAGGTTATGGCATTTTTTTCACTCTGTAATTTATACACACAAATTTCTCTTGTCTCTCTGCATTTTGCTCAGCGAAGGGAGAGGGAACTGACAAGAAAATCAGATTGTGCAGGTCTGGAGCAGCTGTTTTGGGCTGTGTGACATCAACGGATGACAGTGAAATCCTTGGAGATCATTTCTGCTCCGTTTGGGCTCTTCCACACCCCCGTGCCAGGGAAGGAGGGCACAGCTGAGGGAATGATGTGGTTTAGGATTGAAATACTTCACGTAACCCATATGGAACTATGGGATCATGGAATGGGTTGGGTGAGAAAGGGTCTAAATCCCATCCCTAAAGCCCCTGCCATGGCAGGGACACCTCCCACTGTCCCAGGCTGCTCCAGCCTGGCCTTGGACACTTCCAGGGATACAGGGGCAGCCACAGCTCCTCTGGGAATTCCACCCCAGCCCCTCACCACCTTCACAGGGACAAATTTCTCCCCAATATCTCACCTAAACCTTCCCACCTTCTGCTCAAGACTTTTCCCACTCCATGTCCTTGTGAAAAGTCCCTCTCCAGTCCCCTGTTATCCCCTTGAGGTACTGGAAGTGTATCGCGCTTTTCCTTGGATACACTGGAGGATTATCCAGTCTCTGCGCCTTAATTTTTATTTTATTTTATTTTTATTTTTATTTTTTTTAAACCTCTCTATTTTTCCAGTCAACTCCTTTGTAGAAGGAACAACCCCATCATGGATAAATGCCGTGGGAACAGTGACGAAAGCCCTGCAGAAGGAAAAAGTTTCTCTTGGGCTGATGTCCCCATGGGATTGGGGTCAAATTTTCCCCCAGTTCCTGCAGAACCTCCCCAAAAGTCCTCTGTTGACTCAGGTCATGCTGAATCACAGAATCACAGAATCACTGGGTTGGCAGAGAGCTCCAAGATCATCGAGTCCAACCCAGCCCCAACACCTCAGCTAAACCCTGGCACCCAGCGCCACATCCAGCCTTTCCTTAAACACATCCAGGGATGGTGACTCCACCACCTCCCCGGGCAGGAAATTCCAGTACTTTATCACTCTTTCCATAAAAAACTTTTTCCTAATATCCACCCTATATTTCCCTTGGCACAGCCTGAGGCTGTGTCCTCTCCTTCTGTCAGCGCTGCCTGGAGAAAGAGCCCAACCCCAGCTGAGCACAGGCACCTCTCAGGAGTTGTGGAGAGTGATCAGGTCACCCCTGAGTCTCCTTTTCTCCAGGCTGAACAACCCCAGCTCCCTCAGCAGCTCCTCACAGGGTTTGTGTTCCCAGCCCCTCACCAGCCTCGCTGCCTCCTCTGGACATCAGGGGTCTCAATGTCCATCCTGAACTGAGGGACAGAGCTGGACACAGCACTCAGTGTCCATCCTAAACTGGACACAGCACTCAGTGTCCATCCTGAACTGGACACAGCACTCAGTGTCCACCCTAAACTGGACACAGCACTCAGTGTCCATCCTAAACTGAGGGACAGAGCTGGACACAGCACTCAGTGTCCATCCTGAACTGGACACAGCACTCAGTGTCCATCCTGAACTGGACACAGCACTCGAGGTGAGGCCTCACCAGATGACTCGCAGACGATGACAATGAAAAGCCTGGACTGGAAAAAGCAAATCTGTGCAGCAGGTGACTAGTGGCTGCCTTGGGGCCACGGGAGACAGTTTGAATTCCAGTAGAAATGACTGAGGAGAAGCCGAGTGGGCTCAGCTGTCACATCCCACCAGCTGCACGCCCTGCCCGCGGCTCCGGGCTTGATTTGTTGTTGTTGATTGCTTGATTCATGTTAATTCATTCTACTGTACCAGAGCCTTGCCGGGGCTCATCTGTTTTTATTAATATCAATAAACCCCAGCACTTCCATCCAAAGAGCTCGTGGCACTTTACAAACATTAATTAAGCTTCACAACACCCCCGGGGCGGGGGACGAAACTTTCGAGATCTCTTGGAAAGGTCACAGAGGGTTTGGTTTAAAAAGGCAGCTTTGGGGGGATTCAAAGGGCTGAGGAACAGGGGCCACGAGCTCAAGTGGCATTGTCATCACAGATGCTCTTCCCAGAGAAGTGACACAGCGTGGCTGTGCCCGTATTCCGAGTGAAAAAGATGGAACATGGGATGGGCTTGGCTTACAGCAGCTGCTGGAAGGACAGGATCACAAATTACCGGGAGAAATGCACGGACACTGGAGACACAAGCAGAGACTGATGAGTGCCTGGCACTGCGGTTTTAAACCATGGGCTCCAAGGGCTCCATAAATTCCACAGGAGCCTGCAGTTCCTCAGGTTTCAGAGAACATGGAATGGTTTCGAACTGAGAGTAAGTAGGTTTCAAAAAGATGCCAAGAAAAAAATCCTTCCCTGTGAGGGTGATGAGGGGCTGGGATGGAAATCCCAGAGGAGCTGTGGCTCTCCCTGGATCCCTGGAAGTGTCCAAGGCCAGGCTGGAGCACCCTGGGACATGGAAGTGAAGTTTTAGCTTCCATGATTTTCAGACTCTGCTGCCCAGGGTGCAGCTCTGAGCTCACACTCAGGGTCACTCAGCTCTCTGCACACAGCAGGGACACAAAACAAATCCTGCTCCTGCTGCACACCAAGGACAACTTTCAGCCCCAAAGCACAAACAGCGGTGGCTGGAGGGAGGAACGGGAAGGATGGGAGTTCATAATCTGCAGCTATAATTGCACAATTAAAGCCAACATGAAAATGGACCAAAACTTGTAAGTGTGAGATCTCGTGACCATTTTTCCATTTTGGGTCTATTTTGGGTCTATTTTGTGTCCATTTTGTGCCCATTTCATGACTATTTTGGTTGCACCTTGTGTGCAGCCCTGCCCAGGCTCTTGTCCTGCCCAAGGTTCACCCTAAAAGCCTTTCAACAAATCTCTGCTTTATTCTCCAGCTCTGTCCAGTCTCTGTTCCAGCTCAGCCTTCCCAAGGCATCAGAAGATGTCCCTGCCCGTGGTGTCACTGAAAGGGCTTTAAGGCTCCTTCCCACCCAACCCATTCCAGGAATCCATGATACAATAATAGATAAAGATTCCATGTTTCCATGATCCAAAGGCAGTGAAAACAGGCCTTTACGTGCTCAACAGAAGTGTTCCCCCTCCTGACTCTCACTCCCAGTATCCCAGGGAATGGCCACTGGATGTTGGAAGCCCCTTCAGCAGCCCAGACAAGGAGAGGGAGGAAATGGGATGGGCACTGCCCCAACAGCAGCTCCCAAAGAGCCACCACAGCCGATTTTCCAGGCATCCCACCGGCTGCGGCATCACCCTGGGAAAACAGGCACTGGAGGAAGAGTCCGTGGAGATCCCTTATGGCATCCAGACACAAACTCTGACCCTTGGTGAGCCCTGTGAGCTCGGGGTCTCTGAAATGCAGCTGCTGCTCCTCGTTCAGCTTTGCCCTCCTGGATTTATTTCCCAAAGCAAACAGTCCCTGCTTTCTCCCCAGCAGCATTTCAGGGAAGGAGATTTGGCTGTGATGGGAAAAGCTCCGATGCCAGGGTGATGGGCAGAGATAAAAGTGAGCTAAGTGCACGCTGAGTGCCACAGAATCCATTAGGGGAGGGAACACCGAATGACTGCAAATAACTTTTTAATATTTCCTTATTCCAGGAAAAACTCTCTGATGTCTAAAATGTGAGACCTCACATGGGCCGGTGAATTAAGAGGCAAATCTGGGAAAGATGCAGCAGTGAACTATAGATTTCTGAAACCAACATTAGCCCTAAGAATAAAACCCCTAAATGAGATTATTTTCCAATGATCCAGCAGAACCTGCCTTGGAAATCAGGCTGCCTTGCCTCCAGTGAAATCCTTATTTATCTGATTGAGGATCTGTTTGACCACCTGTAATTTTTGTATTTGTGGGGTGTTTTCTGAACAGGCTCGGCATATGCTGCTAAATTTAGGTTGGATTTTAGGGAAATGTTCTTCCCCCAGAGGGTGCTGGGCAGTGCCCAGGCTCCCCAGAGAACGGGCACGGCCCCGAGGCTGCCAGAGCTCCAGGAGTGTTTAGGATTTTGGGATATCCGTGCAGGGCCAGGGGTTGGGTGGATGATCCCGGCTGGTCCCGTCCATTTCAGGATAATTCCATGATTCTGTGATTCGACTGATAAGGACTCCAAGAACTTTATGAGCTTGCAAAGCACTTTTCTTAACGTTTAACGTGGAAAATTTCTCATTCATCTGAAGGACACAACCCTCACTCTCATTGTGAGGAGAGGAACCAGAAAACCTGAAGGGGTCTGGGAGCGCCTAGGATGGGAACCTGTCCTTCCCTGTATTTTTATTCTTTTGAAAATCATATTTCTTTAAATATATTGCAGAATTGGTCATGCAGGAGTGGTTTGGTCTCTCCTTAGTGGCTGGTTTATGGTTTTGAGCTCCGGGACTTGGGTATGAACATGGGACCACCCCAGCTCTCCACGTTATAAATGACAAATGCAGTTATTGGCTCTCACATTTATGTATTAGATTTTGCAAGTGACTACTGATCACAAAGATTCTGATGTAGTACAATTTGTAGTTCCTTTTAACTGCTTTTTGGTATAGTATAATCTGTCAGTTTACGTATGCGCCATATAGTGAATATAAATATAAATAGAAATACACAAGCACATGGCATAATATTAAAATCGAGCCTATGTAACTTCAAAACGCTTTTATTTGTGCAGCTAACTGAGATAATGGTGTGAAATAGCTGTGTTGTTTCTCACATTTGTGGGCTGTCTTACCTGAGTGATAACAGTGACAAAAACCAGGACGCCAGGAGAAAAATTTACTACGGGGCTCTCCAGTTATTGTGTTGTGTCACAACCACAGAATGGATCCTCGAGAAGAAATGAAATGTATTGATCAAATCTCCAGGACGGCATGCAGACAAGCCAAAGGTTAAAACCAAGCAAAGGAATTCACAGAAGGTGTAAACCCGCAGGAACGTTTGAATATGCATGGCTCTCATGGAAATGCATTCAACCCATGGAATGTAAATGTGTGTAAGAACATGGTTTTAAGCTAACAGCGTGCCTTTGGCAGATCACCAAAGCACCCCAGCGCTGGATGTTGTCCCTTTTATCCCTTATTAAACCTTTATATATATATAAAAATTAAATGGTGAGTCTTGTTTCTCACACCCCATAAAAAATCCCAGTGCAGCCTCTGAACACAAATGTTCTCTGCCCCAGTGTGGGACTGGGACAGCTCCGGTCACAAAACACTCCCCAAAAGAGCAGCAGCCCCAGAAATCAAAGGTTCCTGCTCGATCAGAGGTTGACAGCGAGGAACACGGAGTATTTCCATGGATTTCAAACGGAGAGCTGATCCCAGCCCTGCAACAATTCATTACCAGGAGCCAGGTAACCACTGCAGAGCCAGAAACTGCACGGCACAGGGCCAGTGCCCAGACAGCTGCTTAATCACTGTAATTACCCCCCTGTGCGTAATTACCCCCGCTCCCAGGAGGTTTTTATTCTCTCCTGCACAGCTCCCCTGCCTCCTGCACCGGGATAAACGGCGAGATAATGAAGACAACAAAACCCCTGAGAACACTGTCTGTGGTTTCATTAAAATGACCACTTCGAGGTCTTTTTTTTTTTTTTTCCCCGTCCATCCAAACCACAAAACACTAAATTTGACAGAGGAGAGCAAGCTGCTGTTGTGAGATTTTTCAGTGACGCACCAATTAAAAAGTTTCAGAAGTGATCAGACTCTGCAGCTGCAGTTTAGGGGAGGATAAGGCGCAGAAAATACATTTTGGGAAGTTCTGCAAGAAGAGGACACGTTCCCCACGTCCATCCTGCTGTCACAGGCACCATTCGAGCAGTCCAGACCCCTCAGCCATGGGGTGCAGGACACAAACTGGGGGCTCCTTCTCTCACTGTGGAATTCTCTGTCACTGCTCCCCCCTGCAGCGCAAGAAAAATCTGCAAATTCACCAGAAAAATCTGCAAATTCACCAGAAAAATCTGCAGCTCCTCCTGGGAGGGCTCTGGAGCTCTGGGTCCATTCTCAGCTCCGGACCTGTTGCTCTTTGGTGCTTCTGTGAGGTGGAAATACAGAAATAAGGAGATGAAGTTGGAATAAGGAAATATAAGAATAAGGAGATGAAGTTGGAATAAGGAAATACAGAAATAAGGAGATGAATTTGGAATAAGCAAAAACAGAAATAAGAAGATGAGTTTGGAATAAGGAAAAACAGAAACAAGGAGATGAAGTTGGAATGAGGAAATACAGAAACAAGGAGATGAAGTTGGAATAAGGAAAAACAGAAACAAGGAGATGAAGCTGGAATAAGGAAATACAGAAATAAGGAGATGAAGTTGGAATAAGGAAACACAGAAACAAGGAGATGAAGGTGGAATAAGGAAATACAGAAACAAGGAGATGAAGTTGGAATAAGGAGATGAAGTTGGAATAAGGAAATACAGAAACAAGGAGATGAAGGTGGAATAAGGAAAAACAGAAATAAGGAGATGAAGTTGGAATAAGGAAATACAGAAACAAGGAGATGAAGTTGGAATAAGGAACTACAGGAATAAGGAGATGAAGCTGGAATAAGGAAATACAGGAATAAGGAGATGAAGCTGGTATTTTACGCTGAAGATGTGAGCACAGGAAGAAGCCCCAAAAGGGGAAAAGCTTCCTGGACATGCATGACCTGTGCCATGATCCACGAGAGCTGGGCTGTCCTCTCCTCACTGAGTGCTGAGGAGAAGAAGATTATCTCCAGCAAGATCTGCTCGTGTCCGAGCCCTCCACTGCCAATGGATTGCATTCCTTCTTTCTGGATGTATAAATCAAAGAATCGTGGAATGGTTTGGGCTGGGAGAGGGCTTAGAGATGATTTCCTTCTAACCCCTCTTGGTGCTTCACTCAGTTTTATACACAAGGGCAAAGGAAAGCCAGATTTGCCCTTTCTGTTGTTGTATTTTTCCTCCAGAATGGTTATTTCCTGTGTCAGAGCAGCGTCCTTGCTCCCATTCCCTGGAGCCCCGAGTGGATTGTCACTGCCAGCCTGTGCCAGGGAATAGCTGCAGGTGGAGAATCTTCCTGCTGATCCTGGGCCAAATTCAAATAGGAGAAGCGCAACCAATGCAAATAAAATATGGTCTGGGATCAAGGTAGGCTGCAACTCTTCTTTAGATCGTTTATTATATGACATTCAAAGTGCCAAGAGCCAATCTGAGACTCTGAGGCAAAAAAAAAGGGCAAAATTTAGCCAATACTTAGGAAGGGGGATGACAGTTTTACTAACGGGGTTGTGACTGGTGCCAGGACTGACACTCTCCTACACAACCCATGTTTTCCCAGATGAAAGCCAACCAAGACTCCTCTTCAGCAGTCCTGAATTGTTAATAACCAGAAATAAATTATGATGATGATCATAATGATGAAATCCGACTCTTTATAATTAACTCAGAGCTCCTGCAAGTGGATGGGTCCTGAATCTCCACACCGGATTTATACACCGATTTTCTGCATCCTCCAAAACACAGAATAACGGAAGTGATGGGGAAAAAACCTCACAAATTGTTTAGGATCGGTCAGACAAGGAGCAGAGCTGAGTCAAACCAGAGGTTAAGTGAGTGCCCGACCCTTCCTTCAGCACGGGTTGATTTTTGAGGAGCTAAAATTGTCCTTTGCTGACCCCTCAAGTTTCTCCTCCCTCCCTTTTAGCCTGGCTGCCAATTTTCTGGTGGCTCCATTTGGAGGGGTGAGAAAGAGCAGGGCTCTGCGCAGTGGTTCTGGGACTGATGTGGGTATTTCTCATTTCAAAAGACACTCTGGGAAATGAAGGAAAAATTAAAGTAATTTTCTTAACCTCCTGACTCCCAGAAGGCAGGGATGGAAGAGAAACCCCGTATTTTTTGCCATCAAGATGATAGCAGCAATCTGCAGACCGGCCTGCGTGAGGCCACAAACATTTACCTGGCAGGTTTTCTGTAAGTCACAGCGAAAGAAAGATGAGCCCAGAGCAAAATCCATTTCCCTGATAGCGTTTCTGTACAGAAGAATTGCAGAGAAAACGTAAACAGGAGCTGACTGCTCAAACCCATCTCAAAAAGGGGCCAAACCTGAGCCTCTGAGAAGCCACAGCAGAGGGTGAGCACAGCCGAGGCGATGCAATCTTTTACTGACACTTCTAAACTTATTTTCACAAGTTTTGCGGTGAATTTTGGGTTTTCAGCAAGATCCTGCAGGTTTTGAGGTCCACGAAGAGGTCTGTTAGGGGTTTGTTCCACATTTCTGAGCTCCACATCGGGCGCCATTTAAGCTGCACCCTACACAGATGTCTCTGTTGCCAACGTGGGGTGATCTTAGTGCTGGAAACACACCAGTTTAATTTTATTTTTTTTTTTGTATAACTTTAGTCAAGGGGTTTTGTTTGCCTTTGCCCTGGGAAAAAAGAATTTTGCTTTTCTTTCCAGGGCATTTTTCCACCAGGTCTGATGGACTCAACACATGAACAGCCCAAAAAATAAATGGCCATCAGTGGCCATTAATGGAACATCAGTGGCCATCTACGAACATCTACCCCAGACTGTGCCTCTGGCTGGATTAGAGACATCTCTTCCAGAAAAGACTAAGAAAATCAAGGGATGAAGATCTAACTAGCATCAGAAGCGAAGAAATCCGGATCTAAAATAGGAGACAAAATAATACTACGAACTTAGTATTTGCAGCTTGGGACCGATGAACGGTGACCCGATCCATTTCTATCAGATTTGACTGTATAAAAGATTTGAAAAATCCTGTCAAAGCCGTGTGCCAAGGAATGATTCTCTCTGCACACCTCAGGTGCTGATGGATGAGATGATTTCTGTGCTACATCCTGGCCGGATAATAAAGTAACGCCTTGACTGTCTAACATAAAATTGTTGTTGGAGGGATTTTGTCATTCCCGCAGTTTTGGTGACACCAGCCCTGCTTTTCCCTTCCAGTGTGTATCCAGGGAAGCCCCAGAGTGGCCCTGAGCCTCATTTTCCATCTCTGCCAAGTGGGATGCAATACAATTTCATCCCCCAGAACTGATCAAAACCCTTTATGGACACCATTCACTGGCAGGGAAGGAGTGAAACGCCTGAAACAAAGCTGTGAAAGCTCTTTAAATTCACCACCCCTAGAGCAGAATCCATGGCAAGACATGTCATGGAAAGGCCTGGATGGGAAAGGACCTTCAGGGTCACCCAGTTCATTCCAAGGATGCATAATCTGGGCGTTTTTATTGTTTTTCTCATCTGTTTTTCATTCTGCCTCTTCCCATCACTGGAGAGAACAGAATTTCCAAAGTTCCGCTAAAACCCTCTTTTGCCTTGTGCAGAAATGTTCAGGAGTTGCTTAAACCAGCAAAACCCAGCACAGGCGGAGGTCTTTATTAAGAGTTAACCTGGAGACAAAACTAAAAAGCATCAGCCCATCTGAGGGCTAAACACAAAATGTTTTTTTGACATTTTTTCTGTCAGAAAAACCTCATCCCCCCCCAAAAAAACACCCCAACAAAACAACCCCCCAAAACCCCAAAAAACCCCAAAACCAAAACCAACAAACACCCAAACAAAAAAACCCCACAAACAAACAAACCCAACCAACCAAAAACCCAAAAAAACCAGAATTGCCTCTCGTGTCTGGAGCTGCTGTTGGTCCTGGAAAGCGAAGAAATTCCATTTTCATTTCCTTCTCCCAACAGTTCCCCTATTTCCCCTCTGTGAGCTCTGCATCAGTTACTGATTGCACAGAAAGCCCAGGTGTCAAACAAGTACACAGAACTCAGTTTTCTCATGCAGAAAAGCCGATTCTTTATTCACAGAGCTCATATTTATAGGAAATATCTGAAGGCACTGTGTTATACTTAATTGATTAGCAATTCAGTGAAAATTAGTTTATTGCTTGGTAAGGACTATTGTATATGTTTATGAATTTTTCCTTTTTAAGAGACATTTACAATTTTTTTTAACTGATTCTCAAGGGATAGATGTATTGTTTATGTAGGTGTAAGCTTTTTTTTTTAATTTAAAAATAGGTTGTTCTGTTTATTCTTATAGTTTTTCTTACTGGGGAATTACAAGCTGCTTGTAGCTTAGCTAGAGTAGCAGGGCCTAAACCACATTTTATAAAGCCTTTCTTTTATAATATCTGTACCTGTCTGCATCACCCGGGGCTCCATCAGCCCCTGCCCATGACTAAGAGGAAAAAAGGTCCTCAGTAGAGAAGAAGAAGAAAGTGGGGAAAGAAGCAGGGGAAAAGAGCCTGGTAAAAAGCAACTCCAAGGGCAGATTGCCTGGACGTGGAGTTCATTTGGGAAAACGATCTGCTGCACCAGATGTTTCTACAGACATGGAATATTTAACTTTGGGATTGGGACAAGCAGCAGGAAGGGACGGAGCTGGGCTGGGCTGCAGAGCTCCTTTGGGATGCACTGGAAATACCCGTGAAGCACAAAAAGACACCCTGAGTAATCTCCTGCCTCTTAGGAGGGATTTCAAGAGCTCTTAGAACAGAAGGAGATTTTGGAGATTTGAGCCACCTGCACAATGAATAAAACATCTGGATCATTCCGTAAAGGACAGAGGAGCCTCTGGTTAGAGAAAGGAGGTGGAAGAAGCAGAAGTTCAGCTCCCAGTTTTTGCTGCCTTGGAAAAGCCAATCTCTCTGTAATTTTTGTAATTATCCCCAGCAGGTTCTCTGCCTGCGGCCCTGCAGAGACAAGGGTTTATGTGCATGAGCCATCAGCCTGTCCCAAGTCCTCCTCCAGGGCCAGGTTACAAAATCCAGGTGGAAGAAAGAAGGGAACAGAGGAAATCAGTGCATCCAAATTAATACATTTGGGTATGAACGTGCCCGTGGACAAAACCAGCCAAGCTGAAGTTACGTTCACATTTAGTCTGGGCTTAGGGCTGAAAGGGAGTGGAAAGGACAAAGCCAAAGGGAAGCCCGGCTGGGTTTATTATTTTTGATGGAATTATTGCACGTTTTGCATTCTGTTGTTCTTCTGACCAAGTCCTGATGGTTGCACCAGGATTTTCCCCTGGTGACAGTCCCGAGCTGCTCCCCTGCCTTCTTCTCTCCTTTGAAAAAGTTAATAAAGGAGTCAGATGATCAATTTTGCAATTTTCAGTTGCCAAGCAGCTTTGAAGCAATTTAGTGATTTGGGTACTTATTTCCTGCCTGTCCTGATGGCAGGAGATGATATAAGGATATTGAGCCTTAACAGTCTATTCATTCCCCTGATAAAACCGAGGGAACGGGAATCAAAAGTATCTTTTTTTTTTTAATGTTAATTTTGGTTTTACAGCAGCTTGTTGTGCATTGTCTTTGCCTTCATTTGGGAAAGCGCAATTTGCAAAGTATCAGCCCCCTTCCACCATGCAGATCTGAGCACCCATTCAGCTGGACATTCAGGAGGCCTGAGATGCATTAATTAAAACGGTGAAGTTAATGAACACAAAAGGAGCGTGAGCATCGCCATTCAGCAGCCAAGTGGCTCCTGTTCCCTGCAGCCTAATCCTCCTCCAGGGATTAATGTCAACAACGGAATTTAAATTCACTAAACACCTTATCAGATTGGCATTTACACCCCGCTATTAAACGTTTATCAGAACGCCAAAAGCATGGATTTCATTCCTTTCATCCTCACATCTCCAATTATTTGGGGAAAGAGCTCCAGCAGATCATTCCCTTCCTGGCTGGACGCCCGGGAAGGGTCCAGGAGCACTCAAGGAAGGGATTTGGGTACAGCCCGCACCCCACAGCCCCCTCCTGCTGTTTATCTGCCAGGATTCAGCGTCCTCAGGTAGATTCAGTTCGGATATTGGGAGGAAATTCTTCCCCGTGAGAATGGGGAGGGGCTGGGATGGAATTGCCAGAGAAGCTGTGGTAGGAGAAGGGAATACAGGTGACCTTGGGTGTGATGAGTTACAGCTGTGTTAATTACCCAATACAGCCCTTGATGAGTCACAGCTACATCCAATAAAGTGCAATAAAAGGGAGAGGAGAATCCCTGCTGTGAGGTCAGTGTGAGGCTGCAGTCACAGTGCAGCTGGGTAAAATCCTGCAGTCACACTCTGCACACCAATCCCTGCAGTCACACTCTGCACACCAATCCCTGCAGTCAGAGTGCAGCAGGAAATATCCAGCAGTCAGAGGCTGCAAGGGAAACCTCCAGCAGGAGCTTGCTGCAGCCAGAGTCAGGGAATGGTTGGAGTGAGGATGGCTGAGCTGTAAAGAGGAATAAACCAGGACCCTTTGCATGCTGTGATCAACAAGCAGTCTGTGCCTCGGCTCATTTCTACCCTCTGACATAAGGGCTGCTGCAACAGCTGTGGCTCCCCCTGGATCCCTGGAAGTGTCCAAGGCCAGGCTAGATGGGGCTTGGAGCACCCTAGGACAGAGGGAGGTCTCCCTGTCCATGCAGGGGTGGCACTGGAAGGGCTTTAAGGTCCTTCCAACCCAAACCATCTTGAAATCCCACAGCTGTCTCCCAGTGCTGCATCCTGGAAAGCCGAGGTGACACCGGGTCACCCAAGTCAATTTTCATTGGTACCTCAGCATCACCTCTACACAGCAAACCTTTGATTCGCACTCCCAATAAATGTGGTTAATTTTGTGTTTGGTGCCATTTCTTCCTTCCCCACTGTTCATTCCTGTTATTAACTCAGTAAAATCCCTGTGCCAATGGCACATTCCCACTGCAGGAGGAGCCCAGGTCTTTTCTGAGCTGCATTTCTGATTTCTCCAAAAAGGGCTCCTGTGTCTCCCCCTGAAAGCTTATTACGCCCCTTAAGGGATCCTTAAAGCCCTTTCAGTTCTGCTGCCAGCCAGAATTTGCCACTGCAGGGTTTTGTTTTCTCCTTTTGGGGCTAATTTTGAAGTCTGAACAAGAGGGAAATTCTGAGGGAAACATCAACAGGAGCTGGATGAAATACTGGCAATTCAGGTCGAATCTCATTTAGGAATGGATTTCTTTGGGTACCCAGGTGCAGGGAGTGAAATGGCAGCTGGGAAAGGTCCCATTTGAACGGAGAAGTAAATTTATCTTAAAGGAAACAGAGACTTGGAGGGGAATTGTAGCTATTTTAAACAATTATGTTGCAATTATTGATTAATTTCTGCAGAGCTGAGAAAAACCTCTGAAAGCCAGAGGTCTGTGATGCTGCTGAGCACCTTGGGTAATCTTAATACCTCAAAAATAGATGGAATTTCCCTTCTTTATTTGTTCAAGTTGTTCTGCAAGGAAAAAACTCCCTCTAAGCTGTTTTGATTCCTGTTATTATTAATTCTTTACTAATGGTGCTGTGAGGGAAGAAGAGGGACAGAGCAACAAACAAGACCGAGGATTTCTAATTTATTATCTGTTCAAAATCAAGGGCAGGTATCGTGTATTCACTGCAGAAGATGTGGGATATTTTGGAATATGAGGAGTTGTTTTGTCCTGGTTGCTGCTTCTCTGTGCTCTCAGGGCACCCTGTTCTTTAAAGAACTTCATGTCCAGCTCAAGAATAACAAATCGTGAGGCAAAATACCCACAGAAACTTCGTGTACCTAGAGAAAAAAACCTATCAGATGTCTAAAGAAATATCATTTTGGGTGAAAACCTGATGGGTTTTTAAAACAAACCCAAGCCCTCAAACTCCAGAGACCCTGGAACAGCCACTCCCCAGCCCCTCAGAGTGATTGGGATGCAAAGCCTCCCATTAAACCAACATTTTTTTAAAAGAGAACAACACAGTGATAAAAGGCTCGAGGAGTGAATTACGCTGAATTTCTTCCTGGAGTTCAGCTGTCCTGAAAACCCAAACACTTGCGCAGGAAACAATCCCCGATGTTTCACCGGCAGCCAGCCACGAGCGCTTCGCCTCCTCCCTCCAATCTGCTTTGCAGTTCTGTGTTTCCACAACAAACTGTAGATTTCCCCTTCATTATAATTTTCCAGACCATTTAGTGCCTCCTCTGGGCTGCTGTCACTCTCATCACGGAGCAAGAAAAGAGGAAAAGATCTTTTTCTTCCGCTTTTCTTCTCCCTTTTCTGTGCACGCAGGGTTTCCTCGTTAGAGCAAACCGTACATCAATTCGTGGGTTGTGCGGCGAGGAGAAGGTCGCTCCACGTCACCTGGAGCTGATTAGACAAGAGAGTGTTCAGAGCTGTGTCCCCACCGCTCGCTCTGGCTGTCACAGCATCCCTTCCCCTGCCACAGCCGGTTTCCTTGCCTGCAGAAGTGCTTTGAGCGAGGAACGGGGCCTAAAATCACCTCAGACATTCGACAGAAAGGCCGTTCTGTGGTTGGATGGGTTCCACAAGCTGCCAGCCTCGCCCATGAACGTTATTGCAGCATTATTTACGTGTTTTATGTAAAGCAGCATTATTTCGTGTGACAGCACTGTTTACATATTTATACATTTATACATTTATACATTTATACATTTATACAATTATACAATTATACATTTATTTATATTTTATAATTTTATAATTTTATAATTTTATATATTATATATATATTATATTTTATATATTTTAGATATATTTATACATATTTAATATTTAATATTTATATATTTATATATATTTATATATTTTATATTTTATGTATTTTATGTATTTTTATATTTCATTTATATTTATATTTATTTATATATATATTTATATATAAATATATATAAAATATATATATTATATAAAAATATAAATATATATAAATATATATAAATATATAAATAATATATAATATATATTTATATATTATATATTATATTATCTATTATATTATATATAATATATATTTTATATATAAATATAAATATATATATAAATATAAATATAAATATAATATCTATAATATATTTATATATTTATATATTTAATTTCAAAGGTTACCTGGGCAGTTCCAGTTAACCTGGCTGAAAGCACCACCAGGTGGGAGCCCTGCGGCAGTGCCAGGGACATCAGCTCCTCTTCCAGGCTGGGATCTGGAGACTTTCAGAGAAATACAACTTTCTCTGGGCACAAATCCTGACTTTGTAGGATCTCCTCTGCTCTGGAGCCAGGCTGGGAGACCTGGGGATGTTCACGGAGAAGAGAATATTCCAGAGGGACCTCAGAGCTCCATCCAGGGCCTGAAGGGGCTCCAGGAGAGCTGGAGAGGGACTGGGGACAAGGGATGGAGGGACAGGACACAGGGAATGGCTTCCCATTGGAAAAAGGGAGATTTAGATGGGATATTGGGCGGGAATTCCTGGCTGGGAGGGTGGGGAGGGGCTGGGATGGAATTCCCAGAGGAGCTGTGGCTGCTCCTGGATCCCTGGAAGTGTCCAAGGCCAGGTTGGAGCAGCCTGGGACAGCGGGAGGTGTCCCTGCCATGGCAGGGGTGACACTGGATGGGATTTAAAATCCCTCCCAACCCAAACCATTCCAGGATTCTGTGATTCAATAACTGAGTTTGAAGTATCTGCACAGTGCTCGAAGCTGAAGCTCAATTACTTGGCCTGGCACACAATGGACTGGGGATGATCCCGTGTTTTAAGAGATGCCTGACAGCTCCTTCATGACTTTAAAATAAAACTCTCCTCTTTTCTTTTCTCTGTGGCAAAATCCTCTCAAAGAGCCGGCAGATTCCTTTCCCGAAGTTTCTTTGTGCTCTCCTCTTTGTGCTCACCCCCTTTGTTCCCGCCGGCCGATTGGGAGTAGCGAGGGCTGAACAATCCAATTTTGGAACGCAGGACAAAACTCAGGAGTCAAAAGCAACTGTGCTGCTCTTCAAACAGAGGAGGGAACGTTGAGCCATGCACAGCCCCAAGGAGGTGATGCTCTGCAGGAACACCGAGCCCAAATCCATCCCGGTTTTGAAACTCCCTTTTCCTGCCCAGGGATTGGCAGGTGGTGCAGCAGCAGCACGTACAAGCTGTAGCAAACCCTTTGTAGCTCCATCTCTGTGTTCCGTTCCACGGGAGGTGAGAAACATCTGCCCAGCTGCACAAGTACAGAGGGGACCTTGAGGCAGAGCTCTCAGCATTCGCATTTCAGATGGATTTCAGACGGATCTGAGCTCTCCGTGTCCTTGTTCTCCACAGCTTTTCCTGACAAAGCCCTGGCATCCCAAGTGGGAGCTTCTGAGCACTTCCATAACTCAGCAGCCCCAAGGCCCTTGGGCTGATCCAAATCCCACGGAAGGTCAGGGAGAGGCAACATCACCTTTTAGAAAAATCAGAATCAGTTCTGCCGTGGCTGTGGCTGAAGAGACAGATTTGCTTCCACAAGCCTGGAAACCACGCCAGGCGCCAAATCCAACTTGTACTTCACAGAAAGAACAGGCTGAGGATCAAACGCCGGTCTGGCATCCCTGAGTCCTTTCTGCTGCTCTTTTCAAGGTCTTCCAGCCCCTTAACCTCAAACCCAGCCCAGCATCCTCCTCCCTGGGCTTAGGAGGCACCAGGAGCTGCAGGGTGGATAGAACGGATGCTGCTGGAACAGATGGTGAGGATGAGTTAATTGATCTGCTGGGGCAGCTCGAGGTGGCCTCGTGGAGCAGAATATGCAAAGAGGAGAATATGCAAAGATCCGTAATGAACTTTCATTAGCAAAGGAGTAAAAATGTCCTGTGACAGCGACTTGCGTGCTCTTCCTGAAGCAAATCCAAATTCCAGCTTCGTTCCTGCTTGTAGCCAGTTCGGGAAACTTCACTCCCTGAGATGGCTGTGGAAAAAAACCCCTGGTTTAAAGCTTTTCTTTTAGTTTTTTGTTGTTGGTGGTGGTTTTTTTTCCCAAAGTGAAATTTCTTCTGCCGAGCCTCCCTCCTCATAGCAGCCGTAATTTTACACCGAGGAACAAAACTGTTCCCTTTTGCCCTTTCTGGGTTTTCTTTGTTCGAAGAAAAGCATTTCTGCATTTTCTCTACAATGTGTCCCTGACAGGAGAGAAAGAAACCGCAAGGAGGGATGCTAAAAAAATCAGAAAATCAGAGCATTTCCAGCAGCATCAGGGTTATCCTGAAAAACGCCACAGGCACAACCACCCTGGAAATTACAGCACAAAATGACCGCACATTACTGAATCACAGAATGGTTTGGGTTGGAATGGACCTTAAAGATCATCTTGTTCCAACCCCCTGCCATGGACAGAGCACCCTCACTAGATCAGTTCTCAGAACAATTTACCAGTTGTTGGCAATCACTAAAGAAAAAGCTGTTCGGATATTTCGAGTAATGTTCACGGCGATTCCCTTTTCTGCGTCCCCACAAATCTGCAGGATGATGGCAATGATGCCAAGTCCTTCAAAATCCACTCATGGAAAAGACCCTACGAGACATTTTGAGCTTTGTGGGGAACAGGAAACTTTATTCCAGTCAGCCACAAGGGTGAAGGCGAGGTTGGACGGTGCTTGGAGCACCCTGGGGTAGTGGGAGGTGTCCCTGACCATGGCAGGAGTGGGACTGGATGGGATTTAAGGTCCTGTCCAACCCAAATCATCCTGTGATTCTCTGACTCTGCCTGTCAGAGGCTTTTGTTCCCATTTTACACCAGTGAAGCAGCATTAGAACATCTCCTGACCTCCTACATAATGCAAGCGACACGATTTCATCTGGTAGTTTCAGCACCGAACCGGATTTATTTTTTAATAACACCATATATATTTTATCCAAACTGTCATCCAGGCCCTCAGAGCTGGGAAAACAAAGACAAACATTACAGAAAAGTTTATGATTCCCTCACTCGGAGGATTTCCACTCTGATCTCATTATTTCTGGCAGACTCGCTGTGGGGAGTTTTGCTTCTTCTCCTCGGTTATAAATATTCCATGCAGATTTTTAATTAGAGCAGCACGGGTTGTTTTTTTGGTTTGGTTTTTTTGGGTTTGTTTTTTTTTTTTTTTTGGCTGAGACAAAAGAAATTGGATTCTCCCCCCTCACCATTTGGGCTTCATTCATGTGGATGGACTTCCAGTAATGTACCCACATCAAATCTCTGCATAAACAAACCAGAGGCTGTTTTTATTGAACTGAAACTGTAATTGCTTTTACCAACAGGTGTCTCGGAGTTGGAAAGCAAAACAAATGTTTGATCTGGTCCTTCCTCTAATTAGCAACAGATGAATTAGCAACTGAAGGGAAAGATGCACTTTTTAGCCCATTGTCTGGGCTTCAACTGCTCGTGTGGAATGCTTCATTCAACACGAATTTGCTTGTGAAGGAGGCAGAATTAGTTGCAGGGAGCGCTGAACCATAAAGAAAAGCAAAAAAGGAACTCCTGGGGGAAGGATGAAGCAGAAAGGAATAAACAGCAGAGTTCTGGTTTCTGCCTCTCAGACCTCCAGAAAACTTTTGCTGTGCTCTTCTTCATCGGCTTGTGGATACCTGATTGAGGATTTTACCGGGATTTTTCAAACGACTTGGAATCAGTCCTAGACTGGGCTGGGTTGGGAGGGACTTGAATCCCACCCAGTGCCGCGGGCAGGGAACCTTCCTCGAATCCAGGATGCTCCTGGGCTACTGGAAGGTGCGAAAGACAAGTAGGAGCTTGTGCAGGACTCCTCAGAACAGGAGATTTTACCAAGCTGAGTTTCCAGGTGTTGCTGTCTCATCCTCAATCCCCTGTGCTCCCAACCTCGGAGCAGCTCCCAGGATTTGCCGCTGGTGTTGGCAAACCTGCGTCTCCATCTAGAAAAAGGAACAACAAAACTCCCAGCCCGGCCCTGCTGCCAATTCAAGCTCTTTATCTCCCGATTTAGCTAATTGATTTACAAATTACGGCCGTCAAAAGAACCCCGTGATCCTGTCGAGCCGTTTAACACCCTGCCCTGCGCAGAGGGCTCCGGGCACTGGATGAGAACCAGGCAGGGGAACGACTGTAAAGTGGCTCTGAATTGCACATCAGAAAATAAACAGGGAATGAAAACAGCAAAATAAAGCGTTTCTACGGCGCACGAGTGTGAGAGCCTTCTGTCCTGAATTCCAGCGCTGGGCACGGACCTGGATTCCAGGAGCGGGTGAGCCAAGGTGAGGCAGGTGAAGGAATGCAGTCCTCCTCCCAGCAGCCAAACAGATTCAAGCTTCCACCAGAAATGGAATTAGGTGTTGAATTATGTCTGGGTTTTTTTTTTCCATTTTATTCCTCGGGGATCGCAGACAGAATAAGGATAGATGGAAAATGAAAGATTTGGTATTCCCGTGGGTTTTTGTAAGTCTGCCGGCAAACAAAATTGGGGGAAAGGGGGGAAAAATAAAAAAGAGGATCCTGGGAGAGAGGTGTTTGAGCAACACCCCCCAGCCTGACCCCAGGGTGTCACTGGGACAATCCTGTCCCTGTTCGGGGGCAGGACTGTCTCATCTTCACTTTGATTATTGCCATACCCTAACAAGCATTTCACAGGAATAAAAACCAAACCAAACCAAACCAAAAACCCAAAAACAAACAAACAAAAGAAAAAAAAAAAAAAAGCAGCACACTGGAAAGTGTAAAAACTCCTCATGTCCTTGTTCTCATAATTTTCTCTCAGTGCTGCACCCCAGGCAAAGAAATTCATTTGGCTTTACAAGGAATTCTGCTGTAAGTCAAGTGTTATTAAAGGCTTCTTCATATTGTTTATCACGGGAATCTGAGCTGATGTCTCTCTGAGCACTCCTAGGGAACCTTGTTTATTAAAAGGTACAAGTGTTCCTGCAGCCCAACAAGCACGGCCCTGACAAGCTCTCTCCTCACACAGCTCCAGAATAAATAACTCGAGAGCCCAGGAGAAGCTCAGGCTCTGCCCTGGCTGACAGCAGCTCGTGGCTCCTGTGCTGAGCAATTAGGGATGCAGCCCGATGCTGGAGAGCAAAATAAAGCGAAATAAAGCTGAACCCACGCTGCCTGCAGGGCTCGGGAGCATGAAGTTATTTTCAGGCCCTGTTAGCAGGCGCCTTGCCTTGCACGGGCGTTGTTACCTGCACCAGCAGTGCAGCTGAGGCTCTGAAGCTGGAGTTTGATGTGGTTCCTGCTGGGGCTCGAAGTCTTGCTGTTAGAGCTTCCTGGTGCTGACAGAAATGCCACATAGAGGAAAAAGCCCTGCATGTGTGTCTGAGCGATGTGGGAAAGCCCAAGAGCACCACACCATGAGGTTTAGAGTTGGTTTTTTTGTTTGTTTGTTTGAGTTGTTTCTTTTTTATGTTGTTTATTTTTTTTTTGGTGTTGTTTCCTTTTTTGTGTTGTTTCCGTCTTGCAGCTGATTTAAAATGCCTCAAACTCAGACCAGAGTCATCGTCCTGGTTCATGTCCCTGATAAAAGCAGCCGAGTGAGGGGCAAAGACCATTCCAAAGACACCCGGAAACGTGGGATCTGCAAGCTCCAGCCAGGTGCTGTAGCCCAGAGCCTATAAATGAAGACAGCTGTAACATCACTGGTGACAACTGTGGGATACTTAAACAATGAGGAGCCTTAAATTGTCTGAACAGGCTCTGGCACAGGGTGCCCAGAGCAGCTGTGGCTGCCCCTGGATCCCTGGAAGTGTCCAAGGCCAGATTGGAGCAACCTGGGATAATGGAATTTGTCCCTGCTCCGGGCAGGGAATGGGAATTACACGAACTTTAATGTCTCTTCCAACCCAAACCATCCCGTGGCTCATGATTCCATGATACCGATGGTTTCTTCCCCTGAATCCAGATTTCAGCTGGCCTAAACTCTGCCTGTTAAACCCCGTTCCCACTCAGGATTTTCCTGACAGGCACAAAAATCTGCAGCTCCAGCTGGCGCAGTGTCCATTCCCTCTGCTCACATTCCCTGTGATCCTTTCCTGATGGGCTTGTAATGTATTAAAGAAACAATTCCAACTCTCCATAAAAAAAGAAAGAGCAAGTTTCTCCTGAGTTAAGAGCACATTATTTCATGAGCCAAAAACGAGAGACAATTTCATCTCCCTAAATTAGCATAACTTCCCTATTATTCTAGAGACTGCTTGATTAAATTAGCCTGTATCACTTTAAAAGGGATGAGGGATGAATTGTAAAGGAAGAGAGCTTAAAATTGAAAACCAAAGAATAAAAAACCTCATAGGGACAGATAAAAGTGAAAACGCTCAGCATTGCCAGCACCAACCAACACCATGAAATCCCACACAACCAGAGGGGCTGTCAGGCCAGGCCAGGGGCACAGGACCCTGTCCCACTCTTTGTTCCACCAGGGATCCCTGAGAACTCGCAGGGTGACCGGGTGAATGGTTGGACTGAATGGTCCTGGATGATTCCACGGTTCCGTTTCCAGTTTATTTTCTCCCTCTGGGCTCCCTCACTACCTGCACCAGGGGATTCTGGAGCTCAGTCACTGCAGTCCCACCACTGGTGAGATGCAGGGAGGGGAACTGGGCACAACTGGTGAGGGAGGGCAGAGGGACTGGGGGGCTGTCTGGGTTTGGAAAGACAGATGTCTACCAGGGAAAACCAGAGACCTCCGTGGAATGGAGAATGTAAACACCATCCCTCTGAATTATTATAATTTTGAAATTAAGGGGCTTTTAGGCAAAGATATGGGAATAGGCGTAACAGTTCTTTACTAGGAATATTAAAAATAAAAATGGTAGTACAAAAAAGCAAACAGCCAAAAAAGAAAACCCTGACAGAGTCAGAACACAGCCTGGCACCCTGCTGGTCAGGGTGCTGGTATCAGCCCAATCAAACCCTCCCGCAGTGACAGATGTGGTTCTGTTGCAGCAATGATCCTGCAGCAGGGTGCAGTTTTCCTCTGAAGCTCCAGCGCTGCTGAGATGGCTCCGGGGTTCCTCTGGCAATCCAGTGCACACAGGCTGTGCTGCTGTTCCCAATCCCAGATTTTATCCAGCTGGGAATGCCGGGCTCCTCCCCTGGGTGCAGCATCTCCCCATGGATGATGGAATTGTCTCAGCCCTGCAGTGAGCCCGGATGGCCCAGGAGCAGCAGAGATCCCTGCAGGGAGGATGGGTGCTGGAAGGGATAAAGAACAGTGACACACCTGGTTTGACAGCTGGCCATGAACAGAAGACACCTTCACCCTCCACCTCAGAGTTATGAGGGAGGGGTGGTGGAAGAGATAAAGAAAACACCTCCCCACCTGGTTTAACAGCTGGTAATAGAACACAAACTGCTGGTTACATCTTGCATTGCACCCCGAGACAGAGGCTGAGCTCGTCCCCTCACCGCGGCTTTGCTGAGAAACACTTGGGAGGAACTACAAGGCATGAAAGGCACAACCTCCAAGAGTTTTTGCTGGTGCTTTCACGTAAAACATATATAAAATAAGTTCTGAGCGCCACCACACTGTGATTTCTTTACAGGGATTAAAGGACATGAAGCAGGGATTACAATCTAATTTCCATGTAGAATTATGGAATATCCAGGATGGGAAGGGAACCCCCAGGATCGTCCAGTTGCACTCCTGGCCCTGCACAGACACCCTGAGCCTGTTGACATAAGTGTGAATTTATGTATAAATGCACTGAAGCACATATGGGTTTAAGGGATTAAAAAAGGTTTATCTACACAGTATAGTGCTGGAAATCAGGAATAAACAAAGTTTATATGGCAAAAAGGGAATATCTTCCTGCCCAGAAATCACCAGGGTGACGTCAGACCAACAATTCCCTTTGAAGAAAGAGCCCAGGCTCGGCTCTGTCTCATTAACCCACACTCAGAGGTGCAAAAAAAGCCAGGAAAACACAAATCCGCATGAAAACACAAATACCCATGGAAATACAGAGACACGTGTGGAGGGGCAGCGGGAGAGGAGCAGCAATATTTTCGTCACTTTAAACGCACTTCAGCAAAAATTCCACCGCCATTCTCTTGCAATGGCGTCAGAGACGGGGATGCGACGTGCACACGTTGAGGACAAGGGTTTTGTTTATTGTTTGGGGGCTCTTTTTGTAGTGCTTTCGAATTTCTCGTGCTTGCAGATATGATTGGTTAAGGGTCTTAACTCTGCTGAGTTTTCTGGCTAATGAGATGGGTGTTTCTGTGCTTTATAGGGGTTGGCTGAGGTCTTCTGCCTGGGTTTGAATTTGACCAATCTTTGTTGTGTCTGCTTCAGCCAGCATCTGCTAAGCCAAACTATCTACGCAGACACAGTCCAACTATATCTTTTTAAATTTTGTTATAATATCCCCAGTGCCCTCCTCACCCCCAACAAAGCCCACAGCCCAGGGATCCCTCTGATCCCCAGTGGAGCTGCAGGGAATGGAGAGAGGAGGGATTTCATTGGAACAAAATCCCGGTCAGGAGCCGTGGCGCTCTGAAAATAAAAGATGCAGTAATTTTTGCTGATGTGATCATTATCGCAGGAGCTTAATTGGCCAGAACTGTCGGTGGCAATTGAATGGTTCCAGTCTGCAGTGCCTCACTGCGTGTTTAGAGCTTCCCATTTGTTCCCTCACACCAGATGATGCCAGAGTGCCTGGAAACCTGGATTTTATTCCGTGGTAACGAGATTTTATTCCGTGGTAACAGTTCAAATACCCAACAAGCAAATCTTACATAATTGGTGGTGTTATAGGCTGCAATCACTTGCCTTATCTTTGTATATTTTACAGTTTTTGTGGTTTTTTTTCCTTACTCTTCACTGTGGGAAGTGATGGGAGCCTGTAATTAGAGCTGCAGTGAACCAGGGGTGATTTGTAAGGCTGAAAAACATTTTCCTTCTGGGATGCTTCATCCTTTGGCTGGAAACCAAACCTCTGCTGCCTGGAGATCAGCAGGGCGATTTCACCTCAAAAGTTCTATGAAAATGAAGAACCAACTTAAAACCCACACAGTTAGAAGGATGGGGCACTTGAATCCATAAATAGTTTGGGATTCTGGTGTAAAAAGTTGTCTCAAGCCTTTTCTAGCCTGGTTAGTTTGGAAAATAATACATGAAGTATCAATTCCATCTTACTCATTATTTTTAAGGCAATGAACAACCAAACAGGGGTCAGGCTGCAGGATCAGAGCTTGCTCAAGCACAGAGAGGCACAGACCTCCCTAAAAAACCCATCCCAGGGTTTAAAAAGCAGTGTCAGATGCAGCAGGGGCGATGGCAAAGCTCATCCCTGATAAATTCAAATTTGAGCTGTGGGGTTTGACACCTTCACCCCGGACAAGAACCAAATGGTGCCAGCACCTCTGTGCACACTGCACGGTTTTATTTATTTTCTTCCTTTTTAACTACACTGCATTTTATTATAAGCCACTGCACAAGAAAATACATCACGGGTGTGGGAATTGACTTTGTGCTGGAGGAGGAAAAAAGAATAAAAGGGGGAGACACAAGCAAAGATCTGTAAAAGAAAATAAACCCAGTGCATAAATCACAACAAACACGGGGTGGAAGAGGCTGCACTTCATAAAATCTGACACTGTCACCTCCAGTCTGCAAATAGGAGATAAAAAAAAAAAAAGAAAATCACCCTGGATGCTATATTTGTCCTTTACACCGAGTTTGAAAATTATAACATCATAAAATCAGAATAAATCAGTCAGCTTCAGTCCCTGGGACCGTGTTAGGGATCGTCCATTAGATACTGAGGATCTGGGAGCGGAATTTGCTTTTCATTTAGAGCCTGGACATTTTAACGTCCCACATTTGGAGTGAATCAGACACCTCTGGTCCCTCACACCGCGGAATTTCTGTTCTACGGATCCCACATTAGATTCTAACCCTGATATAGGATTTAATCCTCCAGGAGCAGGGTTTTTGTGTGTGCTCTTCATTATTTTGCACAAGGAGCTTGGAAAAGGCAGCAGGACCGGCTTTGTCCCTGGGATTTCTACCTACAGCCAGAGCAACAAAAAGCAAAGGAAAAAAAAAATCCAGTCCTTGACCCTCAGTCAAATTGGAAATTTATTTTTAGCAAATCTTGAGAAGTGCAGAAAGCAGGAGGGGGAGGGACGGGATGAACACCAAAAGCAGGTTTCAGACATGCCTGAAGGGAACGGCAAATACCCAGGGGGAAATGCAATCATTTGCAGAAATGATGGCAATTTTTGTTCGAATAAGTTTCTTTCTTTTTCTGTCTCTCTGTGGGTTTTTAGTTTTGGGGTTTTTTTGGGGTTTCTTTAAGAAAAAAACCTCAAAAAACAAAACCAAAACAAACCCCACACCAAACCAAAAAACCCCTAAAAATTAAAATATTGGAAAGAGGAGGGGATCCAACAGCTAGACAAGAAATGAAGTTATTTCACTTTTAATTTCAGCCACCAATCCACAGAAGCCCCAATTTTCACTCAGCTACTCATTAATTTCCAGTAAATTACAGATGCATCACCCTATTGATGAAAATACTTACGGGGGGGCGGGAGTTATAATTAAAAACTTTTAGCATGAAAACTTCCCCCTGGAGAAATTAATGAAGTATGGGAAGAGGAAGTGAGGTGCAGTTCACATTTTTATTCACTGACTTTCCAGAGGTCAGAGAGAAATTAATTAGGCCTACGAGGAAAAATATCCCACAGAAACTCCTGGAAACATTTGAACAGACTGCCCAACCACCATCATGGGATTTGCATGATTTTTGGATGCAAGTGCTTAAATTCCTCTTTGAAATCTGCTTAAAACGGGACCAAAGTAATTGTGCTGGGCTCTAAAACTTTTACACGCATAAAGCTGGGGACTGATACTAACAAAATAATTAACTGTGTGGAAAAACTTTTAAACAAATAGAAAAAATTACAGAATTATTAGAAGATACAGAAGACAGGCGGATGCTCAGGTTAAGTAATCTGGAAGAGGAATCAGCCCAAAAAATCCCCCACCTAAATCCCCCAGAGCTGGAGGCACTAATCCAACCCTCACAACCCCCAGCCAAGGACAGCTCCTCGAGGATCAGATGTTAAGAAGCGCGAAACAAAACGCACTCGCAGTTGCCTGGCAAACCATTTCCACCCAAATGTTCCATTTTTCTGCCCTGACAGCAGATAATGGTGGGGAAATGCTCTCCGAATTTGTAAAGCAGGTGACTGTAATGTGGCATAAACATGTTCATTATGCAAATCTGATTGCTTAAATCTTCAGCTGGAGCTCGTTTGTTTGGATGAGGCGGAGGATGCTCGGTTCTTCGAGGTTCCTTGGTTTATTCAGCGGCAGATCTGCCGAGATAATTGTTGATATTCCCCCCAAGGCATTCCCATTTCAAGGGGAGCTCGGTTCTGATAAGGGAAGGAAACGTTTCCTGGGATTTGAGCTTGAATTCAGCTGCCTGACTCCCAGGGAAGGGGTTGCAACGATAACAAAAATAACAATGCCTCACCTTTGAGATATTCAGAGACAATTTCAATTAATTCTATTGAGTGCCATTGATGTTGTGTAGAAAGGAACTCGATCGTTCTTCAAATTTGCAGGGTGGATATTAAATAACTGCAGGTCAGGAGAATGGAAATAAAAACAGGAAAAAGGTGGAACTGGGGAGGGTTGGCTGGGCAAACACCTCAGGGGCACAGAGAAGGGGACCTTTAGTCCATCACAGTAACCTGCAATAAGATTTCATCCTCTTGTACTTGTGGAAGATCAACAGTCCCCTTCTCTAAAATAAATGTGTTTTTTCTTATCTTTCCTTTCAAAATCGCAGTGTTGAGGCCGTGGGTGGCAATTCCCCGTGATCCTGCAGAGCCACTGCCTGTCCTGAATGAAACCTGGATGTGTCTATAAAAATTTCCTCTCCTCTCCCCTGCTTTTCTCTCTCAAGGCCACCAGATCCCGTTCCCTGTGTCCTGCTCTGAGCTGGAAATGGAACCACATGGAGGCATCCCCAAAAGGCCATAAATGAAAGCCCTAAAGGCTGGAAACTTGGGAATTTTGAAGGAAAGAGCAGCTTCCTGCTGAGCTTCAGCCTGGACAGGGGCTCAGGAATTCCTTGGGTCCTTTAGGAGTTGCCACGTTGCAGACACCAGTGTGGATTTGTAGAAGCATTTCCACTTGTCTGTGTGTAACAACAACGCCGCAAAAAAATCATAATAACAACAATAACAGCAATAGTGAAAATAACAATAATAACAAAACAGCAAAAATAATATCAATAGCACTAATAATAATAACACTAATAGTAACACTAATGACACTAATACTAATACTAATACTAATAGTACTAATACTAATACTAATACTAATAATTAATGGTAATCTTCACAGGCAGGTGTTTTTGCCCAGCAGCTGGGAAAACCCAGCTCTGGAATTCCCACCTGGAATCAAGCATCAAGAACTTGGATACTCCATCCTGCCTCTCCTCCTCACCCTGCCAATACTTGGAATATGATTCAGAGGGAAAGGGGTCACATTTCCCATTCCAAGGGAATGCATTCCTTAGCAGACATCTGTCTTTCAAACCAAGATGATTTCTGATCAAAATTAAGCCAACTCCTTTTTATAAATGAGTTTTTAAAATACTCTCCTGCCTCCCTGGCATCTCTGGAGAAATCCCTGGGAGGTGAAGATGCTTTCCAAGGAACTGCTGCATCTCTGTGATAAACCAAACCTGGCATTTTAAGCCAGGATTAGAACACAAGAAATGGGAGAGACCCCACACCTGGCTGTTGGAAGAAATTTATTACCCAGGCCAGAGTCAATGGAACAAAACCAGGGCTTAATGGTCAGATTTATAAATATTATTATTATTGCTGTCACTGAAGGCATCACTAACTTCAGAATATTTGCATAAGGAAGTTGAAAACAAAATATTAATCTAGCAAAAAAAAAAAAAAAAGAAAAAAAGAAAAAAAAGAAAAAAGAAGAAGAAGAAAAAAGTAGCTCCTTTTTTTTTTTGTTTTTATCCCACTCTCCAATTATTAGTTGTGTGCTTATTTAGACACAAAATCCCCGGAGGCTTCATCGGGATATATGGAGATTATTTGATAGCCCGGCTTCGCGTTATTTAATTCCCAGAAGAGAAAACAATTTCCCCAGCAGTAACAAGAAGCTTTTAATGTGTTTATTTCCTGCCCAGAGCAGCACTCTGGCTTTTGTTCAGGATATCAGGATATTCCCAGGAAATCACTGGAAGGGTGGCAAAAAAAAAATCACTGCCAGTGGAAGGATCTGTCTGCTGTTCCCTTCCACATCCAGAGTTTTTAGAGGTGCTCTACACAGGGATGGGAAAGGGGTTTGAAAGGGGAAAATTTCGGTGGTTCTGGAGCTGGTGACCCCCAGTTTGTCCCAGTACAAACTTTTTATTTCAGTCCAAACCTTCTGCTCCCTGCCGGGAGAGGGGAAATTCTCATTTCTCAGCAGTGAAAAGCAGCACTTCCACCCCTTGCTGGAGCACGGGGAGGGGAGAGTGTTTAAAGGTTGTCATTATTTACTAAATTATTCATTTTTATGGCAATAGGGACAGCACAAACCAGGCTGGGGGTTTGGGGCACTCAGGTGACCCCAGGTAGTGCCGCTGACCTGGCTGGGAAACCCAGGCTGTGCCAAAGGAGGGAAATATAAACCAGAAACCTGCCCAAAGTTCCTTATCCCTTCTCCTTTTCATCCCAGCAGGTCGGTGGCTCCTGCATTCCACACAAATCAGGGCCTCTGGCCAGGATTTCCTGCTTGTGAAGCTCTGTGTTAACTTCAAATGCCTGTTGTCAGCAAAAGCTGAGACCAAAAACCCTCCAAAACAAACTGGAACAAAAAAGAGCCTGGGAAACACACAGGGAGCTCCTTCAAGGTGATCCCACTGTTATTCCTGGGATATTTCTTATCCAAATTAAGAATATCAGCAAAGGGAAAGCTCAGCCACAGCTCCCAGGTCTGTGCATAAGGTTCATTGTGAGAGATAGCACAGAATTTTTCCCTGGCACTTGCAGCCATCAAATCCCCCCAAACACCATTTTATTCTCCTCTGGGCTCCCCTCGGCAGCTCTGAAAAGGGGTGAAGGGTTATTGGCTGATGCCAAACAACTCCACTTCCATAAAGCCGCCTCCTGTCCCTGTTAGAATCAGGAAATTCTGTTTGAGAATCCAAAAGTCTTTTCTGGGCCAATCTGTAATGGGTACTGAGCCACATTCCAACCCTAATTTTGTCAAAAATTACAGTTATCGTGATTCTTGGAATCCATCAAGGGGAAAAAAAGCACAGGAAATCATCCCCTGCTGTGGCTGGGTGCAAATTTCAAAGGTTACACTTCATTTTCAAGGTGGAAACCCTACGTGCTTTTCCCTCCTCTTTGCTTTTTTCCACTTGAAACCCTTGATTCTATTTCTCCTTTTTAATTTTTTTTTTTGGTACTGGAAGGACCAAACATCTGAGCTGAGTGGGTATTTCCAGGTCATTCAAAAAGCTTTGTCAGAGGAAGGAAATCAATCAAATTCTCATCTAGACGGATTTGTTTAATAAAAATCAATAATATTTAATATCCATCTAGACCTGCTGCCATGAAGTGGCACCACATCCATAGAAACACCTCCAGATCTTGGCTTTTTCTTTTCTTTTTCTATTTACAGTATAATTCTCTAGCTTGAAAATTAATTTTGCAGCAGTGAAGTTTATTTCTGTGTAATTCCACATTCTTGGGCAGGTTTGAGTGGAAATTTGGGATTAGTGAGACTCTGGGGGACCAGGGCCGAGAGAATTCCACTCTTTATTTCCAGACCATTTCCAGTAGAACCTCAAAGGTTCAGCCAGAGCTCCTGCAATTAAGGCCAAATGCTTGAAAACACAAGTTTGGGATTTTTTTTTAAGGGTACATGCATTCAAAATTAATTTCTGACGTTTTGTCCTGAAAAAATGTCGGGTTGGACAGGGCTTGGAGCAACCTGGGGTAGGGGAACTGGATGGGTTTCACGGCCCCCTCCAACCCCGCCCATTCCAGGATTCTGTGATCCTGAGATGTAAATTATCATTTAAACCCATCCTTTACCTTTTATTCTCAAAGACAGCGTCGAAAAGAGATGAAAATATTTTCACCAAACGCATTCCAGATTTCTGATTTTCCTTCGGTTTACCAAGAGCTAAAACCACCCCAGATTCAGACGGGTTTCGTTCGCTCAGCCCCGAGCGAGCCGCTTCTCTCATTGCGGATCCCCCGCCAAATGAAACAACAGCTCAAACGCCTCAAAAGACATCCTGTAAATTTTGTTACTGTTTCACAAAGGCAGCAGGAAGGGGTCCAGAGGCAGAAGAATCCTCACCCTGTGCTGAAGGAGTTACTGCGAGGGCGGCGCAGAGAAAAACGTTTCCTCAGAGCCGCGGAAGCACGGGATTGCGGTAGGAAATAAAATGAGCCAAGGACTCTTACTGATCAAAGCCCTCATTGGAATGGAAGCGTTTGGAGATTACTTTCAGCTCCTGGAAATTCACGACAATAAACAAATAACCAAACAGCGCCTCGGAAGCCATCACAGAACTGTTCATGGGGGTGTTTTTTTATGCATCAAGGAGAGAGAGAGAAATAATTTTTTTTTAAAAAGGCTTTAAAAAAAAAAGGGGTGAAATATCACCGCCAGGTCCTTGAAGGAATTTCGGCCCACTGGGTGCTCTGGCTGCCATGAATAAAGGAGGAGACAAGGTCTGAGACAAGGTTTCAAAAGCAGGAGGAAGAGAAAGTGGAAAAGCCGAGATTTATTCGATTCATCCCGACAGCAAGAGGGGCTCTGTTTGCCAAGGTTAGCTGACACCAGCACAAAAATGGAATGGCCATAAATTTGTCTCCAACAAGATCTAGTGTCACTTGGAGATGATGAAACCTGGTTTATCATCTGGCTTTTAAAATATATACACACAGAGCAGGACATGCCGTTAACAGATAAAATAATGCCGTCTCTGAAGTTTTAAGAGGATGCACAAAGCTGGCGTGGATTGAAGTGGAAATAAAGGAGAGTGTGGTTATTATTTCCCCAAGGGTTCTCCTCTTCCTCAAAGGTGTGCAGGAAGCCTGCAGGCCATCCTGTCCCACGCAAATAATCCCACATAAATTCACTGATTTGGTGTCAATTAAACAAAGAGTGGGGAGTACGGGTGATGCCTTAAATTTTATCTTCCGTGTATTTCAGGTTCTGTGCTGCCCAGGTGCAGCTCTGAGCTCACACTCAGGGTCACTCAGCTCTCTGCACGCAGCAGGGACACAAAACAAATCCTGCTGCACACCAAGGACAACTTTCAGCCCCAAAGCACAAACAGCGGTGGCTGGAGGGAGGAACGAGAAGGATGGGAGCTCACAGCCTGGAGCTGGGATGGGACAATGAAACCCCAATGTGCAAATGGAATAAAACTTATAAAAATGTGAGACCTCGTGACCATTTGTCCATTTTGTGACCATTTTGTGACCATTTTTGTTCCACCTTGGGCTCTTGTCCTGCCCAAGGTTTACCCTTACCCTTTCAATAAATATCCACTTTATTCTCCAGCTCTGTCCAGTCTCTGTTCCAGCTCAGCCTTCCCAAGGCATCACCATTTCCCAAATCCATCCTGTGGCATGTGAATTGTGGGAAATGGCATTTCAGCAATAGATTCCCTGCTGTATTTTCCTAATATACACGTACCAGGAAAAATCTTTTTTTGTGCCATTGGGTCTGAGCTGTCTCTGCTTCAGCCTCAACTCATTTCCATGGATTTCTCTCTGCAGAATCCGTGCTGAGAGCTCGGATGTGCTTCACGAGGGCTGGGGCAGAATTAAGCCAGCTCTGAAAATCAGACAACAGCCACGGCACTGGAGGCCTTCAGTCCATAAGAGCTGATTCCAATCCACAGCAACTGCTTTCAATTCCGTAAGAACTGCCTCCAACCCCATCAAACCTGCCTTAAATCCATAAGAACTGCTTACAATTCATAAGAATTGCCTTCAATCCATAAGAATTTCCTTCGATATGTAAGAATTTCCTTCAATCCCATAAGAACTGCCTTCAATCCATAGGAACTCTACTCAATCCATAAGAAGTTTTCAATCCATAAGAATTTCCTTCAATTCCATAAGAACTGCCTTCAGTCCATAAGAACTGTATTCAATCCATAAGAACTGTATTCAATCTATAAGAACTGCCTTCAGTCTATAAGAACTGTATTCAATCCATAGGAACTGCTTTCAATCCATAAGAACTGCTTTCAATCCTTTAAGAACTGCTTTCAATTTGTAAGAATTCCCTTCAATCCCATAAGAATTGCTGTTAATCCATAGGAAACGCCCTCAATCCCATAAGAGCTCCCTCCTCTCTGCCTCCTTCTCTCTCCATCCCATTTTATTGAGGGACTTGGGAATTATTTGAGAGAACTCGCAGGCCCAAACACATTACACCCACTAGATATGGTAATTCGGAAGGAAACAGGAATCCTGTGGGAATGATAAACCACCAGGGAGGAGATTTCCCCTCCTGTTGGGACCTCACAAGGTCCCCCCATCAGCCAGACCCCAGAGAGCTGCACCTGGCTGTGCCTGAGCTCAGGGAAATGTCCTGGCTCTCCATCCCAGCCTCTCTCACCAAGGAGAAAAGCGGCTGGATTTTCTGAGCAGCTTCACTTCTGGTGATTTTACGGGGAATTGGGGCTCTCATCCACAGATAAAATGGATGAATACCCCAAACCCAGGCCAGAACAAGCCTTGGAATTAAATCCTGATGAGCAGGGAGCAGGAATTTGAGCTGACCCAAAGTTTGGGGGCTGCCAGCCCCCTCCCCTGTCGGGGTTTCCACAGCACATCCCAGCTCAAGGACCACCTGGGAAACCACAGCCCCTCCCTCCAGGAGGAAAAGTTTGATCCTTGTTACCCTGGTTTTTCTGAGTTTCTTTATCAGCCTTTTGATTTTCATAAATGGAGTCAGATCTTTTAGTTACTGTAGAATATTAGAGCAGTTTTTCTACCTTTCCCACAGAAGTAATATAAACAAATCCTTTGTTTTTCATTCTCTGTCCTTTGTTTGCATATTTCTAACCTGAAAACAATTGTAACTGACAATTGGTCTGGCCACTGAGGCTGAGGGGTGGAAACCCCAAAAAGCCAATCTTCTGCTGGACCCACAAATGTATAAAAAGTAAAAGAATAAACAAAGGGGCTCTCTTGCTCCCTCGGTTTTCAGCTGTGAGCTGGGATCGGAAGGAGCTCTGCCTTGCGAAATCTCATCTGCATGTGACTGCTTTGTGTGTCTCTGTGACAGATCCTATTGTCTCGGCATGGAGGAATTTCTTTTTCCTGACCTCACCTGGCCCTACACAGAACTCCTGTACTCAGGATAAACCCCTTTCCCTGCTCAAGGTGTTTAATATTCCTCTAAACATTGTTTAGGGAAGGTCCAGTCCCAGGTTTGGGCCTGGATTCTCTTTCCAGTCTTGGACACATCAATTCTCTGCCTCGGTTTCCCCACCAGTGAGGGGATGATGTCCCAACACTGGCCATTGCTCAATCCCAAACGTTACTGGAGTGAGCAATGGATAGAAACGCCCCAGGAGGTGCTTTATTATCCCGCAAAACACTCAGCAAATGAAAACATTCCTCTGCTAGGTCAGGATAAACCCACAAATCTCAATTTCCCTCTAACTTCAGCTGAATGGAGGAAGGAGGGGCTTCACCCAGGTTACTTCTTCAGCGGGCTTGAGAATCGGTTCTAAAAAGGAAAGAAAGAAAAAGAAAGAAAAAGAAAGAAAAAAGAAAGAAAAAGAAAGAAAAAAGAAAAAAAAAGAAAGAAAAAGAAAAAGAAAGAAAAAGAAAGAAAAAGAAAGAAAAAGAAAGAAAAAGAAAGAAAAAGAAAGAGAAAGAAAAAGAAAGAAAAAGAAAGAAAAAGAAAGAAAAAAGAAAGAAAAAGAAAGAAAAAGAAAGAGAAAGAAAAGAAAGGTGCTCTTTCCCAGGCTGATTCATCCCACTCCAGCACAGGACAGATAAATTGCTTTTATTCCTTCAAATAAAGGAGCCATAAGAGCACTCAAGGAGCAGGACTTCAATCACCCCTGCCCACTGACAGAGATGAATTTCATTCTAACCGAAAATCCATACAAACTTTATTTTTGAATGAACCTTTGATTCTCTATTAATTATTTTTTTTCCCCCCAAGTCCTTAGTTCCACTTGGAGACATCGTTGTCCCCACAGAACAATTCCCGACCAGCTTTAATGATGGGGCGTAAATTGCAGATTTGTTTTCTTTTCAGGCAGGTTTTTTCCATAATATAAAGCAAATTTCCAATTAAAAGCAGGTCCTGTTGGAGGCAGCATCCCAAAACCAGAGTCTGCCTCAGGCTTTGGGAAAAAAACCCAAAGAAGCAGCCACATAACCAACAAAGACCTCAAAAAATATTGTTTGTGTCGTTCCTGCTGTTCTGCTTTGCTTGGCATGGCACTAATGGATAATTGGAAGCATTAAAACAAATCCCAGGATCAGCTCAGAGGTGTTGAGTGACCCCGGATTTCCTGCTGGCTGTCCCACAAAACAGAATCCTCTGTATCCAGAGGGGCTGGAAGTAAAAAAATCTAATGGTTAAACAAAGGCAATTCAAACTTGGAATGGCAGAAATCAATAATAACAAAAAATCAATCGTAAGAACAAAATTAAAGACAAAACAACAATTATATGAATTATTGATATCGATATTTATTTAATATAGAATTATATAACACATATTATGAAATATCTACATAAGAGTAATGATGATAATGATGATGATGACAATGATGATTATAATAATAATAGTAATAATAATAATAATAATAATAATAATAATAATCCTGATGGCACCAAGCTTTGCAAATCTCAGCCAGGCATTAAAAATGTTTGGGTTTTTTTGCCCAGGTAAATCCTAAAGCCCCACCCCAAATACAGGGCACAGAAGGAACAGGAGAACACACAGATGCGACATTTTAACTGGAAATGACACGATGACATCAAACCAGACAAACATAAGAATCCTGCAGGATGAGCGTGGCTTTTTCCAGGCCCTGCATTTGTAGCAGGAATTACTCCACAGTCATTTCCTACAGCAATAATCTGAAATAACCCTCAGCTGGACGCCTCTCCCTGAGCACAGAGGGAAATTCCTGGGTAAAAGCAGAGTGGATATTGCCCAGAGCAGTGCGGTCATTGCAGAATTATTTCAGATCAAGTATCAATTCAGTATCACCTAAAAATTGTAGACAAAACCTTTAAAATAAGTGGTGTCCTCCAGAGATGTTTTTGAGGAACCAGGGGAGGTCAGCTCCCGGTCCTACAAGCCCAGGCGAGCAAACCCAGCTTGTTTTGGCTTTGCAAAGTAAATTATGGCAGCTCTGAAGGCCCCAGAGGTGTGGGGACAGAAATTGCTGAGCTGGAGAGGAAAAGGGAGAAAGTGAGCGGGGCTGAGTGTGGGGTCAGCAGGGGAGATCCAGAGGAAAGACCCCCGGGGTGGGGTGGGGTGTCACCTGTGGGATGTCACCTGTGGGGTCACCTGTGTTGTCACCTGTGGGGTCACTGTGGGGTGTCACCTGTGGGGTGTCACCTGTGGGGTCACTGTGGGGTCACACATGGAGTGTCACCTGTGGAGTCACCTGTGGGACGTTACCTGTGGGGTCACTGTGGGGTGTCACCTGTGGGGTCACCTGTGGGATCACTGTGGGGTCACTGTGGGGTCACACATGGGGTGACACCTGTGGAATGTTACCTGTGTTGTCACCTGTGGTGTCACTGTGGGCTCACCTGTGGGGCCACCTGTGGGGTCACACACGGGGTGTCACCTGTGGGATGTCACCTGTGGGGTCACCTGTGGGGTCACTGTGGGGTCACTGTGGGGTGTCACCTGTGGGGTCACTGTGGGGTCACACATGGGGTGTCACCTGTGGGATGTTACCTGTGGTGTCACCTGTGGGGTGTCACCTGTGTTGTCACCTGTGGGATGTTAGCTGTGGGGTCACACATGAAGTGTCACCTGTGGGGTCACTGTGGGGTGTCACCTGTGGGATGTTAGCTGTGGGGTCACATGGGGTGCCACCCATGGGATGTCACCTGTGTTGTCACCTGTGTTGTCACTGTGGGGTCACTGTGGGGCTGGGATCAGCTGCTGCAGCACCTGGTTTACTCAAACTGAACCCAGTGTCCTGCCCCACAGCCCCAGCCCTAAATACAGCCAAGCTGCTGCCAGCCAGGACCCCAAAAGCAGCCCTATAAATCGTGCCTCGGGTTTGGAAGGCATTTTCAAGGGGAGAGGCAAATAAAATCGGTGTTTTCAGACATCTCCCAGCTGCAGGGACATCTCCATGTTCTGCTCCCGTGACAAAACACTGCTGGGCTCATCCCAAAACCCCTTCATTCCAGGGAGTTCCTCCCATGTGGACACTGTGGTTATAAACTCACAGGGGAGAATTCCCCCTTCCCTGCCCCTTTCTCAGGACAAGCTTCTCAACCAGGAGAGAAAAAAAAAAAAAATCACTTTTTAAGGATGTTTTAAGAAAGACTGTGACGTTCTGGACTCGTTTCATCAGCACTGCAGTTGTTGTGAACACCTTCCACGCAACAGCCTGAGCAACAGCAGAGATAATTCCAGGGGTTTTTTTTTGGAGCTGGGCTGCTCCCCATCAGCAGTGAACAAACAGAAGCTGATTGCAAATTCTGAATCCCATCACCAGATCCCTTTTATCTCCTTCTCACCCCTTACAAGGGCTTTTAGAGAGGCACACGAGTGACACCGGTCAGTGGGTTGATGAGCACTGGGAAATGTTCCTACAAGCAGAGGCTGAGAACATCAGCAGAGCTGGAAACAGAAAGGGTGTTTATTAAACAGGCAGGAAAAGGGGATTCGTGGCTTTCGTTTACAGCTCTAAACTGCGAGGCTCAGAGTGTGAGACACCCCAGAAATACCGTTTAAGCCAGGACTTGTGGGGCAGAAGATGCTCAGTCCCAGCTCACTCCACACAGGGGCCAGTCAGTCAATAGCGCAGTGAAATCCCTCACACTGGCCTGAATTATTCCTCTCTAATTCTTCTTTCTGCTGTTCAATGCCCCGCTGAAAGTTCTGCCCCCTTTGGACCCCCAACCCGCCCTGCTCCTGGGGGTGCAGGTGTCTTTTGCCTGCCCTCAGACAACATTTACAGCCCAATCCAAAAACTGTTCAATCAAGCCATTCATCCTTTGTCACTTTAATCTCTCTTTATAAATCAAACCCTCAATCTTCATCATTTTCCCTGTCCTTCCACGGCAATCTGTGCCTGAGTTTCTGCTCCCTTCGGCAAGTTGATAAAAGACAACAGCAAATATTTGGACGTGTCCTGCAGTTTGCAAATTGTAGCAGCAGCTTCGTTGAGATCTGTGCTGCTGTTTACTCTGCCTGTCCCCTGCATGCTCGTGCTTAAAGCCCTCCCCAACCTTCCAGCAGGGAAAAGATCACCAGATAATCAAAATACTGAATACTGAAAAGGTCAACAAAATACTGAACAGAACCTGAGCTGCTCCGATGTATTGGATATTAAAATTATTGCACCTCGCACTTGTGAGAAAGAGCAGGGGAGAAAAAAGAGCAAAGGCTGGAGCATTAATCCACTGAGGTGTCAAAGGCAGCAATGAAAAGGAATAAAACAACAAAAAAACCCATTCCGAACCATTGATTTGATCTGATTTCTTCTCCTAAAACAGGGATTTCCCCTTTTCTATTCCAAGGTAAATATTCAGAATGAGGCAGCATTATAAAAAATCCTTCACTAGGGGAGGAATTCTGGCCTGGAATGGAATGAGTTGGAAGATTCTGCTACAAAACTCTGAAATATTTACTCCAGTGTTGACGCCCTCAGGACACTGCCGGTGCATCCCCCTAAAATGAGACGTGGGAAGAAATGACTTTTCTCACAGAGGTTTTCACCAGACAGAGCAGTCAGTGATGGAAAAGGTTTTGTTCTTGGTGCTCAGGGAGCAAGGGCTGTGAATTTGCTGAAATTCCTCCAGAGAGCTCCAACAACACAGACACAGGAGCTGCATTTGCATTAAATACTGGCTGAATAAATAAATCAGGCAGCGCTGGGACGATGCCTGGTGCTGTTACACCACGTCTCAGGGCAGAGCTGAAGTTCTCCCTGAAAAGTGTAGGCAAAGTCCCTTTGCTATATATATATATAAGGGAATAAAGGTTACCACACCCTCAAAGTAAAAAAATAATATATTTTTTTTTCACCACTTCAAGCTGTTACAAAAGAGTTGAGGTGTGTGAACATCAAATGTGAAAATCTCAAAGCAGCTCAGCCTTGGGATTCCATCTTTTTTGTTGCTCATATTTTTTCTTCCAGAGAACAGGATCTATTTATTTTTTAAAGCTGTTGAAACTCACACACACACACACACACACAGACACACACCAAAAAAAAAAAAAAAAAAAAAAAGAAGAAAGTAGATTTTTTAAGATGTTTACAGACGAGAATTTATCCACAGCTTTTTTTGGCCAGCCACAAGTTTGAAATAAAAACTTAATGATCCATTCACCAGAAGAGCAGCAGGTTTGCACACCAGGGGTGTGGTTGCGTGTATGTTATATACACCTTCCTTCTTACAGCCCTGCCCCTTGCCTGCAGGCTTTGCAAGGACAGAACACGCTACAAAACAAGGTTTAACACATTTTTTGGGGAGCGGCAAGGCGGGGGAAAGCTCTGAGGATGAAGGGAATTCTGGAAGGATGGACCCAGCTTCTATTTCAGACGAATCCAAGCAGGAAAACTCAACCTGGAGGCCTCAGCTCGGGTTTGGAGGGTGGGACAACGTCGTTCAGGTGGCTCACACCTGGAGCAGGAATTCCTGCCCCTCCCTAACAGCAGCACAGGAAACGTTCCCGAGCTCCAGAGCCAGCTTGGGTGAGTTTGTCTCAGGTTTTTCTCCGAGATTCAGGTGGTTTTAGAGTCTTGTCGCCCTCTGCACAGCTCTGAGCCAGACGCAAGAAAGAGACGGAGTCTTTAGGTCCTGATTTTTCAAGGTTGCGCGCTTCGTTTATTGTTTCTTACCTTACAATTTTCTCAGTGCCCAACAAAGGTCTGTGCAGCTGCTCGGGCATCTGGCGACTCCTCGACTCCTCCTGCACGGGGCTGTCGCTATCTTTTGTACTAATTGCTGCCTGTTCTTTATTTATCATTATTTGCCAATGCCTATCATTTATACTAAACAGGTCATCTCTGCTTTGACCCAATCTCTTTAAATTACTTTGTGCCACCGTCACTGCAGAAAATGGAGTGAGGGAAGAAGAAAGAAGAAGCAGGAGACAACGCCCCAAATCCTCCATCTTGCTCCCATTCACTTCAATACTAAAAACCCAAATCTACTGTTTTCTCACCCTGTTTTAAGCTGAACTCCAATCTTTCACACTCTTGTGGCTTGCAATCCTTCCCGCAGTGCAGGAAGCCTTTCCCATGGACTGGGATCAAAGCCAGTGTCCCTCTGGGCTCTGGGCCAGGGTCCCAGACCCCCCTGTCCAGGTCCCTGACCCTCCAGGGCAGCCAAAGGAATGCCCTGGACTCCAACAAGTTTGGGATTTATCTCTGGGTCTCAAGGGGTCACAGCTTGCCCACAGCCATCCCGGAGATCTTTGGGATGTTCCAGCCTGAGGTGAGAGCGACTCAAGGGGTGTGGGACTTCTTTGAACTGGGAGATTTTCTCTTCCCACAAAATCCTGGAATGGTCTGGGTTGGAAAGGACCTCAAATCCCATCCAGTGCCACCCCTGCCACGAGCAGGGACACCTCCCACTGTCCCAAGGTGCTCCAAGCCCCAAGGTCCAGCCTGGCCTTGGACATCTCCAGGGATCCAGGGGCAGCCACAGCTGCTCTGGGAATTCCCCTCCCCACCC
The DNA here is from genome assembly GCA_037837765.1 of Delichon dasypus. Lineage (NCBI taxonomy): Eukaryota > Metazoa > Chordata > Aves > Passeriformes > Hirundinidae > Delichon > Delichon dasypus. The sequence goes on from JBBAXF010000023.1 coordinate 2,193,720, forward strand.
TCACAGGGAGGAATTCCTTCCTAAAAGTCTCCCCCAAACTTCCTCTCTGTCAGTCTGAAAACTGAAATCATCTGTTGGAGGAACGCCAGCAGAGTTTAGTCCCTAAAGCTGGTTCCTCTCTAAATTTTTCTTGGTTAGAATTTGAAAAATAAAAGACAAAAAGCGACATTTTCCTGATCTGTGTTTGCCTTCGATGCTTTGATTTAAATCACACCCCCCTTCACTTCCCAGATAACGGCTCATTAATCGTTTCTGTCTGGAAATCTGGGTTAAATAAGAGTGGAAACAGACACAATAAATTTCGAGATAAGAAGATATCCTTAATAAAACCCTGGGTGGCAATGATATTGCCGTATTAAATTCACAGCAGCTGTTTAATAAACAAATCTTTTCCTCCCTCCTCCACTCCAAACGTTGCTCCAGGAGATCTTTTTATGGAGGATGATTTTTGATTTTACGATGGGACTGTATAAAGGCAGGGAAAACAATATTTTAGTCCATTCCTCACGCTGAGCTCCACCCCACAGGGTCCTCCACTAAAATCTGGAGCCCTTTTCCAGCTTGGAAACCGCAATTCCAGGAATTCCCTTTCCACTCTTGCCAGGATGGAGGTTGCACAAAGACAGCTTGGGATGTGGTAGCAGCACACAGGGAAAAAAAAAATCAGGAACAGGGAATGAAGACCTGGAGAGAAATCCCTGTGAGGTAAAATCATTAATTCTGGGGAAAAAAAAAAAAAATCTCAGGGGAAAGGCCGAGTTTTCATTAAAAAAAAAATAAATTAAAAAAAAAAAATTTGGGCTTCCACCCAGGGGAAGAAATTTTATGGCTTTAAAAATGCCAAGATCTTGAGTTTTGTTTCATCTCTGCTCCAAACCCAGCATTTCCTGTCACAATTTTGAGGCAAAACCAGTGAATTTCCAGGCAGCTTTAAACAGGATCCTAAAACCAAGAGCCAGGATTTATGTTCCAAGGATCCTTGTTGCAACTGGAGGAGAAAAAAAATAAAAGAAAATGGGAGATATTAACTCTGGTTTTTGTTTTATTTTATTTTATTTTATTTTATTTTATTTTATTTTATTTTATTTTTATTTTATTTTATTTTATTTTAATTTTTATTTTATATTATGTTTTATTTTAATTTAATTTTAATTTATTTTAATTTTAATTTTTATTTTATTTTATTTTTTATTATTTTATTTTAATTTAATTTAATGTTATTTTTATTTTATATTATATTTTAATTTAATTTTTATTTTATTTTATTTATTTTATTTTAGTATTTTAATTTTATATTATATTTTATTTTAATTTTATTTTATTTTATTTTATTTTATTTTATTTTATTTTATTTTAAAACTGCAACCATGCTTTCCTTCCAAAATAACTGAGTGTTTCAACAGTTTTAACAGAAGTCAACCAAAAAGTGAAGATATTTGGGAATTTTGAACAAAAAAAATTCTCCTTTTTAAAACTTTTAAAGCTGAACAATAAGCATGATCATGTTTACATCAACATTTTCCCCCGCCACTTTCAGTGCTGCTCTTACACCTCTTCCCAATCCTTGATTTGAGAGTCCAGGGTTGCCGTGAGAAAAGAAGGAGTAAAAAATAACCAATGGCTGCTCGTAACTTTGCAATTTGTTGTGGTTGTTGCCAAGCTGAAAGAAAAATCTATTTCCTTATTGACAGTTCTCTCTCCCCAGCGTGGATATTCTGCTTTATTGCCACTGGTCTGTCCATTGAGGGCTCTTGCATTGATTTTCCTGGTTTTGGTGAGGGTAAAAAAAACATCAATTTGGGAAACCAGCATGAAATAGCGCATTAAAAACACCATAAATCCATTAATTTTGAGAAACCAGCACGAAATATTGTGTTTTAAACGCCATCAACCCGGGCCGTGTTTTGGGGACGAGGCTGGGTTTGCACGACATTTGTAAGGAGAAGAAGTAGGTGATTATTTAGAATATTTGAAAATCAAAGAGAGGCATTTATCCAGTGACTGGACAGCTCCAATTCCTCGGATAATTTGGATTCTTTGGATGCTGGGAATCTGCACAGCCACCTTCCCTGACTGAATTCACCCCGGGGGGATTAAAGCCCTCAGGTGAGTTTTCACGAAATTCTGAACTAAATTAAAAATGCACATTTATTCTTCAAGCCCACGCGGTGATGTGAAATTCAGGCGGAGTTTGGCTCCCTCGGCCTGTTTTCCTGCATGTGACCGCAGGATTTTCTTCCTCAAAACTCCCATTTTCTCCCTTTTTCTCCCCATCCCACCTGATCCTCATCTCCCCTCTCGCACAGATCCCTCTCACAGCTCAACTCCTGCTCCAGAGTGTTTGAGAAACATTTTTAAATTCATTTTTCCTGCGGCTGCAGGCAGCTTTTTCTTCCTGAAATACTGATTTTTCCTTAAAGAAAAAAAATAATAATAAAAAATATATATAAACCAAAATCTTGCTTGGATTTGGCATCATTTGTCATAAAAACATTTCTATTCCCTTTACTACTTTTTGTTTGTTGTTAAATAAATCCAAGGGGTTTCATCCTCTATTAACAATTATAAGAAGCGGACGTGCTAAGAACCGAGTTCAAATCACCTTAATAATTTACCAAAAGAAAGCAGGAAGCATAAACAAATTGTAATGAAACACTTATTAATGAATTCACATCCCAGAGCTCTTGTTCCCACTCCTGAGCAATTCCTCCTCTGTTTTACCTGAGCTCGTAAGGGACTGGTGAAAATTAAATATTATCATGCCTACACCTCTCACCTCCAAATTAAAGCATTAATGAACTGTGCTTGTTTCTTCTCCTCCTGACAATTTTCACGCTGTTTGACCCGGATACTTCGGGAAGTCTCCGGGTGGATTAAATCTCATTTCTGGCGTGTCAGCAAAGCAGCAGGGGCAGAGCTGCACTCGCCAGGACAAGGGGAAATGAGAGCAGATTAACAGAGGACCCCAAACACGGCCAAAGAACGCCAGGTGTGATATCACAGCAGTGAAAAAATGTTTCTGCTCCCCAGAGACGTCAGTTGTCGGGGCTCCTTTTCAGGAGTTTAAATTCCCCGGCATTCAGGTGGTTTTAGAGTTCTGACCCTCTGCAAAGCTCTGTGCCAAACGGAGGAAAAGACGGAGTCTTCAAGGTTACATGCTTCGTTTATTAGTTCTTATCTTACAATTTTCTCAGTGTCCAAAAGATGTTTGCCACAGCTTGGACATCTGGTGACTCCCCCTGTCTCTGGGCTGTCCTTATCTTTTATACTAATTGTTACGTATTCTTTATTTACTATTTATTACCAGTGTCTATCACTATTACTAAAAAGGTCATCTTTACTCTGACCCAATCCTCACTGACTACTTTGTGCCAACGTCACTGCAGGAATGGAGTGAGGGAACAAGAAGGAAGGAGAAAGAGACAACGCCCCCAATTCTCCATCTTGTCCCCGTTCACTTCAATGCTAAAATTCCAAACCCACTGTTTTTTTCACCCTGTGATATACTAAACTACTGTTTTTCATACTTTTGTGGCCTGTAAACAGTCTTGCAGTGCAAGAAGCCTCTGCCATGGACTGAAATCAAAGCCAGTGTCTCTCTGAGCTCTGGGCTGGGGTCCCAGACCCCCCTGCCCAGGTCTCTGACCCTCCAGGGCAGCCAAAGGAATGCCCTGGACTCCAACAAAAAAAAAAAAAAGCCCCTAAATAATTATTTATTTTGAAATGTATTGAGGGCTGAAATGCCAATATTGGTCCCTGATCACATGGGGGGCTGCTGTGAGCACAGCCCACACCCAGCTCCGGCTCCCCAAACCCAGACTGATGCTCTCAATGATGCAAAAAACGACAGGAAACCAGACAGACCTGACAGCCAAAAAAAAAACCAACCCCAAAAATCAATCCCTGTATTAATTTCCAAGGCAATCCTGCCCCTCGTGTGAGTTTGGCAGCTCAGCTTTGACCACAGAGCCTGTCAATAATAAACACAGGCTGCATGATCTGCTTCCTGCGTCCTCAAAAAAACCCAAATTAGAACCGAAAAAACCCTCGCAGATATTTGACAAAGGAAGGACAGCAGACCTCGTCGGGGGTGGGACACAGCCACCTTCCCTCACTTGTCACCTCCTGGGGCTGCGAGAGCTGAGTTCAGCAACCCCAGAGCCAGCACGGGGGTGACTGAGCCGAGCGTGATCGGCCAAGGTCGATATTGCTTCATGAGCAAGGCCACCCCCAGCCAAGGGAATGAAGGAATGTGCGTTTTTCCCCGAGGAGGGAGAACAGGGAATATTTGAGCTCCTGCTCCCTGCCCAGGCTGGAGCCTGGAGCTGGAGGCTGTGTCAGGCAAGGGTTGTGTCCCCACTTCAGTGCCGGCTGAGTTCTTGCAGGATGTCCTGCGGTGTCCCAGTCCAGCCCCGCAGCAGGTTTATAAACACAGGGGCAAAACGCATTTGCAGGAAAAAGCTTTGGGACAGGGCGAGGTGCTGATGTGGTCAGAAGGGTCAGGACGTGGAAATCTCTGCAAGGATTCATCTCTGGGGCTGAGCTGGAACAGTTCTGCGAGGGCTGATTTTGCAGAAACAGAGGATTCTGGAGTGGTTTGGGTTGGGAGGGATTTTAAACATCATCCAGTTCCCCCTCCACGGGGAGGGACACCTTCCACCACCTTCCACCACCTTCCACCACCTTCCTCCACCTTCCACCACCTTCCACCACCCCAGCTTGCTCCCACCTGGCCTTGGATGCTTCCAGGGATCCCGGGTCAGCCACAGCTCCTCCGGAGGCTTCACAGGCAATTCCCACATTCTGAGTCCAGCATGTTGTCCTGCAACATAAACGACACGACCCCGGTGTGGATTTGGGGATCCATCCTAAGAGGAATGACAGATTTGTCTTTACAAACGAGCCCTGGATCTGCTGGTAGATAAAATCAGCACCGAGAGATAAAAGAAGCAATGGGAAGGATTCCACTGATTGGAAAAGAAGATATTTGCCTTTACAAACAAACTGTGGGTTTGCTGATAATTGAATTTGGATATTGAAAGATGAAAGAAACAACGGGGAAACCCCGTAAATTCCATAAGAATTAAAAATTAAAGGGGAGTTATACATTAAAAGGGGAATTTTAGGTATTAGGCACTCTGGGAAGTCTGTACCTCTCAAGTCCCTCAGCCAGTGGGGAAAGAGAGAGGGAAATGTATCTGGGAAATTGGGATAAATAGGAGGCTGTGACCTCCAAAGTTTGAGAGATCCCAGGGGAAATGCCCCATGGCCTCTCCTTTTATTTGAATAAAGTAAAAGGATTCCTCTGTCTCCTTTTTGGACATAAACCTCTGGCATTTGTGGATTAATTTTCCTAACAATCCCCACGCTGCTCCATTGCTCTGCCCGGTGGAACTGGAGCGCTCTTTGCAGCCCTCAGGCTGAGCCCAGGCAGTGCCTGAATCCGTGGGAACTCCTAAAAGAGCAGGAACACACCCCGAGACCTCACCTGAGCAATGGGCAGTGCTCCCCAAAACTCAAATCCCCATCCAGGTTGGGAAGAGGCAGCAGGAAAAGCCAGGAAGATCCCACTCCATTCTTTCCCAACGTGGAAACACCGGGTATAAATAAAAATAAAAGGTAAATAAAGCTAATAATTACATTTTACAGTTTATAACCTTCTATATCTATATGCAGGGGGGAAAAAAGAATCCTGTTTGTAGGACCCGGAGAGCTCAGGGGTCTTTGATCTCCAGCTGATGGGTTCAAAGCCAATTTCTGTTAACAGCCACTTAAAGCTCATTTCCATTCCAAAGCCATTAGGTACCGCAGACAGGGACAAGCTGTGACACGGAATTAGTGGCAGAGGTGAAAATTACCTTGGAAATACCTACAAGAATCGTAGCGGCACTACATTGTTCCTAAGTGGGTAATTCGCGTTTGTCATCTCTGCGGAGGGTGTGCCATGGAACAGGAGCCTTTTGATGTTCCGGGGATGAAAAGAAATTAAAAGTAATTCCTGGAAGCGTGTGGAGTTTCTGCCATGAGTGGGGACAGGTATTTCGGTTATTTCCAAGGGATTAAGTGAAGGAACCTGTGCACGTTATCCTTGTTTTGGTGGTAAGTTACATTCAATTCCTAATCAATGCTGTTTGTTTTGCCGGCTTTAATACAGGACCTTGATATCATGCACTGGTTTGTGCTCTGCTGTAATCTGCTGGCAGTTCTTTAGTTTTATATTGGATAATCAGTAATTCTGATTAAGATCTTTTGCCTGTTATCTATTGCCTGCTTTATAAAGAGCTCGTTTTTACAAGCAGATTTGATTTGCCGTCGCTGGACCTTGAGGGCCGAAGCGATTCCTTAAATTTAAACTTTTTGCCAAAATCGGAGGTTAAGGAAGGATTTACCTCTATCTTCTGTGAAGGAGTTTAAATACACAAATGAGACTTTTCTGCCCCTCAGACACAGCAGAACGGCTTCTTTAAAAGAGTTTTCTCTTCCTGTGACAGCTGGAAAAGGACCTGGGGGTGCTGCAAATGAGCCCAGGTGGGCAAAAGGACCAAGGGCAGCTGGGCTGTGCCAGCCCCAGAGCATCCACAGGAGCAGGGCAGTGACCACCCCTTGTCCTGCAAATTCTGGGTCACTTTTGGGCCCCTCACATCAATAAAAACCCTTTGAGGAGCTGGAGTTTGTCCAGAGCTGATGAGGCCGCGCCAGCATCCCTCAGATTCCAGAAGTGCAGCCTCAGCATCTCCACTGCTCAGGCTCTGCTCTGTGCACAGAAAAACCTCGGTGCCCTCTGGTGATTTATTTTTAACCACGTAAAAATCACTCCCAAAGCCAGCAGGGACAGAAATCCTGCGCTGTGGAGAGCGGGAGGCACGTGGAGGGCAGGACTGGACCGCACACTGCCCGCGTTTGGGGCCACCAGGGTGGTGGCAGCGTGGTTGTGTGGCATCCCTGGGGATCCAGGGGTCATTTCCTAGAGCTGGGTTTATGTTCCTCCACACAAATACAGATGATTTGGAGCAGGGAGTGGGGCAGATTTCAGAGCTGGAGGCTCCAGTCCCGGGAATTCTGCTCATCTGTGACAGTGTTCTGTGCTTTGAGAATTAGCTAAAGAAAAAGAGGGGGAAAAAAAAAGAACAAAACAAGAAAAAAGAAAAAAAAGATACAGCCAGCCCATAAATGAACGTGAAATTACAATGATCCACATTAAACAGATAATTTTGTACATAAACAGGCCTCCAACTGCAGCGCAGATGGGAAGAAAACAACTCCTTGTCAGCTCCGTGTATCCAGCAGGATGCTGTGATGCTCTGCTCGCCTCCCTGCACTAATTAACCGCTTTATTAATGCCCAGGATTGATGTAAGTGACCATCCCACTGACAAAGATGAAACACGACTTACAGGAGTGGTTCCTGACAGAGGACAGGAGATGGTTATGGAATTAAGGAAAACAGTGGCATGAAGCAGAGGAAATGCAATTTCCCTTCCCTGCCTGTGCCCTGAGGCACATTTCACCTTTCTGTGGAAATATTTTCAGTGGCAGGATCAGGATCTGGATTTTCCCGCTCCCAAGAATGATTTTTCCAGCGCTGTGCTTGGACACGAGGAGAGGAGTGAACCTGACAGCAGGGATTTACAGCAGGGGGATGATTTTTGTGCTGCTCAGCACTCACAGGTCACTTTCCACCATCCTCCATCTCAAGGTGCTGATAAACAAATATAAATTATAGCTGGGGCCCAAGCTAAGAAATGATGCTTAATTCCATCGCACTAAAAATGCCAACAAATGCTAATTATTATTTTAAGTTTCTGTTGGAATAAACTTTATTAATGATTTCTTCCTCTGCATGCAAATTTTTATGACTCTCCCACTGTAATTAAATTAACATTGTTTATGCTTTGGAGTATTTAAAGTCTGAAATTACAGGCAATAACTAAAAAATAGAGTGATAATTAATGATAATAACTCACTCCTGCAGAAACTGGGCTGATGCTTTTGCAGTTACGACACTTTTTATTCCCAGCAGCTACTTTATGGTACTTGAAATTACTTAGCAATTCTCCTGAGCTAATTTTTATTGCCAGGCAAAAAACCCAAAAACTTTGAGGAGTGGAAGGATTTTGGTGTTCACCTTTGGATTGATGGAGTTTCTGGTCATTTCTGGATGCTCTCTCTGAGACACTGGAACTCAGCAGAGAAGTGGATTTGAATTGTCCAGACGCTGGAGACCTTGGAGGGAGCGTTACAGGCTGGGGACAGTGTGGCTGGACAGTGTTCAGGCGGAAAGGGACCTGGGGGTGCTGCTCGACAGCCGGTTGGATATGAGCCAGCAATGTGCCTTGGTGGCTGTTGGAGTCCAGGGCGTTCCTTTGGTTGCCCTGGAGGGTCAGGGACCTGGGCAGGGGGGTCTGGGACCCCAGCCCAGAGCTCAGAGAGACACTGGCTTTGATCTCAGTCCATGGGAAAAACTTCCTACACTGAGAGAAGGTTTACAGGCTGCAAGAGTGTGAAAAATAGTAGTTTAGATTATCACAGGGTGAGAAAATAATAGTTTTAAGTTTCTAGCATTGAAATGAATGGGGACAAGATGGAGAATCTGGGGCGTTGTCTCCTTCTCCTTCTCCTTCTCCTTCTCCTTCTCCTTCTCCTTCTCCTTCTCCTTCTCCTTCTCCTTCTCCTTCTCCTTCTCCTTCTCCTTCTCCTTCTCCTTCTCCTTCTCCTTCTCCTCATTCCCTCACTCCATTGCTGCATTGACGTTGGCACAAAGTAGTCAGTGAGGATTGGGTCAGAGTAAAGATGACCTTTTTAGTAATAGTGATAGACATTGGTAAGAAATAGTAAACAAGAAATACGTAGTAATTAGTATAAAAGATAAGGACAGCCCAGCTCGGGGGGAGATGTGAGGAATCCACGCAGCTGCGAACATCTTGTCGGACTCCGAGAAAATTGTAAGATAAGAAACAATAAACAAAGTGTGCAACATTGAAAAATCTAAACCTGAGAACTCCGTCTCTTCCTCCGGCTTGGCTCAGAGCTGTGCAGGGAAGCAAAGGACCCTGAAAAAACCTTAATGATGGGGAAAGCCCCCGACAGGTGGCCAAGAAGGCCAATGGCATCCTGGCCTGCGTGAGGAATTGTGTGACCAGCAGGAGCAGGGAGGTCATTCTTCCCCTGTACTCGGCACTGGTGAGACCACATCTCGAGTGCTGTGTCCAGTTCTGGGCCCCTCAGTTTAGGAAGGATATTGAGATGCTTGAGCGTGTCCAGAGGAGGCAACGAGGCTGGTGAGGGGCTTGGAACACAAGGCCTATGAGGAACGTTTGAAGGAGCTGGGGTTGTTTAGCCTGGAGAAGAGGAGGCTTAGAGGTGACCTTATTACTCTCTACAACTTCCTGAAGGGAGGCTGTAGACAGGTGGGGGTCGGTCTCTTCCACCGGGCAGCAACTGACAGAACAAGGGGACACAGTCTCAAGCTACATCAGGGAAGGTACAGGTCAGATATTAGGAAAAAAAAATTCACTGAAAGAATAATAAAGCACTGGAATTGTCTTCCCAGGGAGGTGGTGGAGTCACCATCTCTGGATGTGTTTAAAAAAAGACCGGACATGGCACTTAGTGCTATAGTCTAGTTGAGGTGTTAAGGCAGAGGTTGGACTTGATGATCTTAGAGGTCTCTTCCAACCTCATTATTCTGTGATTCTGTGTGATTCTGTGATTTCCCATGGAATACTGGAATATTTTGTGCTGGAACAGACCTTAAATCCCATCCAGTGCCACCCCCTCCATGGGCAGGGACACCTCCCACTGTCCCAGGGTGCTCCAGCCTGGCCTTGGGCACTTCCAGGGATCCAGGGGCAGCCTCAGCTCCTCTGGGAATTTTATGTTGTGTGCTGCTCCTGACCCTCTGTGGTTCCACCCTTTGCCCTGGGACAACTCTGCTCATTCCCAGCCAAGCCCAGAACTTCCCTGAAGAAAACTTCAGTCAACAACAACACCAAAAGTCGATGGGAAGTACGAGCCAAAATCCTCCTTGTTGTAAAAGCTGGCGCAGCACCTAAATCTTCACGAGTTTTTTGTGTTTTAGCATGGAGCAAAGCTCTAAATCACAGCGACTACAGTAGAATTGGTTTTGCTTTCTAAAAAATGAGGCCTCATCCACCACAAAGTCGAGGGCAAGGGATCAGCGTGGCAGCAGCAGCAGCTGAGGGATGACTCGAGGGAAAAACTATTAACTCTCCAAGCTCCACATTCCCAAAAATGAGAGGACTCAAGGATTGTTTGGTTCTGGCACAGGGTGCCCAGAGAAACTGTGGTTGCTTCTGAGTCCCTGGAAGTGTCCAAGGCCAGGTTGGACAGGGCTTGGAGCCACCTGGGACCGTGGAAGGTGTCCCTGCCCATGGTGGCACTGGATGGTTTTTAAGGTCCCTTCCAACCTAAACCATTTCAAGATTTTAATGGATCGATTTCTCTATATCTGGTAGAGATCTGATGTATTTTAAGCTTCTGTATATGGGGAGTGAAGAAGTTACACCTCGAAAAGAGAAGAAATCCCAGCCCTCGTGGTGTTTGTGCTTTGGCTTTTTAAAACCAGGATGGGATTGCAGACCCTCTACACCCTCAGAAATAAACAAATCCTTCCTCAAAATAAGTGCCAGCCACCTGGAAAGGCAGAATTAGTTTATCCAACACCAAGGTCAAAACTTAGGTGGAGAATTTTCTCCAAAATAGTTTTCTATTTCAAATTCCAAGGCTGCTAACGAGACCCTCTTAGGAGATGGGACTCTGAGGTGATGCAGCTCCATGGAATTTCAAATGAGTTTGGATGGATGCAATGAGCTGGTCTGTCGTGACACTCGAATTCATACAAAAACACCCAAACACCACTTCATGAACTCTGCTTTCTCTTCCCATCCCTCAAGCTGAGAACTGCTCGGTGGAGGAGCTCCCATACACTGGATTTTTGGTGTATCAAATCCCCTCAGCCCCCACAGGCGGCTGAGCACCCCAGGGAGAGCAGGAAACCACCTGAGTTTAGGAAAGGAAGCAAAGTGGGAGGAGAAGTTTTTGAAATGTCCAGGATGGGTTCTGGCACCTGCAGGAGAAGGGATTACAGACCCTGATGGGTCACAGGTTTATCCAATAAACATGAGTGTGATAGAAGGGGTGGGTTGGCTGGTCAGGGAGGACCATGAGGAAGGAGATGCTGAAGGAATGATCCAGAAGGACTGGCCAAACAGGAGGAAGAATCTCTGCTCTGAGGTCAGTCTGGGTCCACAGTTAAAGCCAGCTGCTGGAAGCTGCAGCCACAGCTGGGAAAAAGCCTGCAGTCAGAGGCTGCAAAGAAATAATTGCAGTCAGAGTTTAGCAGGAAATCCCTCCAGTCTGCGAGGGAAACCCACAGTGGGAGCTCGCTGTAGCCAGAGTCAGTGAGCAGAGGGAGTCAGACAAATCGTGAAGGGGAATAAACCAGGACCCTTTTCACGCTGTGATGAACCACAGGTCTGTGTCTCGGCTCATTTCTACCCTCTAACGAGAGGGCAGACAGCCTCACCCCGCCTTGGGAACACCTCACCAGAGAGACACGGGGGGATTCACAGCCCAAACACAGCAGGTGGACACGGGGAGAGTCCCCTCGTGGAAAGTGAGTATTAATTGCTGATTTCAGAGCCCAGAGCCAGGCTGGAAGAGCCGGAGGTGCTGGGTTCTGAGGCTGTTCACTCAGCCAGGAGTCTGTGCTGCTCCTCCTGCACAAGAAGGATTTAAATCCAATCAAACTGCCCGTTTTGCTGGCAGTGTCCGTGGATTTCCAGCACACTCCTCGCCGTGGCACCTCAGCCCCTGTTCCAGGAAACCTCTCCAAGCACAGCCAGGTCACTTCGTGTCCCTCCAGCCAATTCTTTTAGGAGCTGCTTGAGATCTCCACTTTTGCAAAAGTAGTTTCTTGGCAACTGATAGAGCTCTGAGGAGACATCCCTCCTGATTAGAGCATAGATCTTCCCTCTGACACCCCTGATTTTTTTTTGTGGTTGGTTGTGAGGTTCCGCAGGCTCAGGAGAGAGGAAAAATTCCAACCTTTATGCACCAAGGGAGGAACATTTTAAGCTGCTGCTGCCACCTTGCTGATCAGCCGGACACAAAAAAACGTGCTGGTCAAGCTGTTGGAAACGATGCAAGGCTTAAAATGCTTTTATGTGACTTTAGCCAGGGGGCCTTTTTTTTTTTTTTTTTTTTTTTCCCTTTTGCCAGGCGGAAAAGGATTTAAATTTCTTCTCAGGGGCCTCTTTCACCAGCTGAGCATCTCAACAGACTGAGAGTAGCACAGGAGATACACAAAACAGCCAGCAAGGAGCATTAACTCCAAACATCACCTCTGGCATGGTCAGACACACCTGATCTGGGGGAAGATAGATAAGAGAACAAAGAATGAGAGCTTAATTAACATCAATTAAGTGGAGATCAATAACCAATAGGAAACCAAATACTAAGAACTGTGTAACTTGGGAGCGAGGAACATTGAACCAATGAATTTCTATGGGTTTTGACTGTAAAGGTACGGGAAAGAGCCAGTAAAAATCATGTGTGATGGAATGGTTTTCTCTGCACAGCCCGGGCAATGTGTGGATGAAATTATTTCTGTTGCACATCCTGAACAAAATCCTGGCCTGAAAAAATTAGTGCCGTGGTTCTCTACCACTAAAAAAATGTTGGAAAGTTCTTGGTTTTCCCTCAGTTTTTGTTGACAAAGTGGCCACAGCGTCTGTGCCTTTGCCTGGCTGGGAGAGGGGACATCTGTGCAAGGAGCACAAACAGCCCTGGGCATTTTTGGGGTGCCCTGGTACCAGGGGACGACACCAAACCCGGGGTTAACACAGCCTGGGACATCAGGAGGTGTCACTTCCCTTCGCCCTGCGAGGAACATCTGGGATGCTGCAGCACAGCTGCTCCCAGGGCTGAGGGAGAAACCCTCGGTGGTCGTGGATCCTCCAGCCAGCCACGCTTCCCCTTTCCCACCCACCTTGGTTTGCTGCGTTTGTGTGGCACTGCCGGGTCAGTTCTTGGTCAAGTGCGTGAACAAAGCTGGTATTTAAACCTCTTTCAGCCCATTTAGGCTGCAGAGGGTTTGAAGGGCACTCAAACAACAGGCACTTGACCTGATGGCTCAGGGAAGAGATCCTGGAGGTGAGGCTTTAATCTCATCAGACAGCACACCTTGAGCTCCAGGGAGCCCAGGGGGAATAAACCTGGCCAGAAATCCCCCTCACTCCTGCTGGTGGAAATCCCATCAGTGCCTCAGCGCAGAATCCTCTCACAGCCACGAGTTTAACCGGGCCCCAGCATACACCTGAGTCGGGAGGGACCCCGAGGATCATCAAATTCCAGCTCCTAATGGATAAAGGGGGGTTTGTGACCAGGTCAGCTCAGCCCTAACACACACCTGCCCTGCAGAGGGGCAGGATCCTCTCCCAATCTCCCTGCAGGTGCCGGTTTGCCCAAAACGCATCCCAAGCTCCTGTCTCTGCCCGTAGGACAACGCCTGTAGAACACGGCCAGTTCCAGGCTAATTCCTGCCTGCAGCTGCTGGAGCTGTGGGGATTGCAGAGGGGGAATAAATGCGTTGTTTATAGGCACAGGAGGCACGGGATGAGCTGCTCTGGTCCCAGTTTGCCCGCGCTGTGCCTGCCAAGGCGTCGTCCCTCATCCAACAATCCACGGGAGAACGGATGGAGCTGCCTCCTGCCACCAGTCCTTGGAGCCGCACGATCCCCCTGCTCCATCTCATCCCAGAGGTGGGATCCCAGCCCTGGGACCAGCAGGGCCTTGCCAAGGGACATTCCTGGGGGCACAGGAGGGGCTGCAGGGCTGGGACAGGGACACAAACGGCACGGGGCTCCTCTGCCAGCAGGGATGGAAGGAAACATTTCCTGGCGTTGCTCCTGCTCGTCAGATGGGAGCAGCAACTGTTTGTTTGATTGTGTTTTTTTTAATTATTTTTAACTGCCCAACTAAAAATTTGATGCAGGGCAATTGTGGGACAATGTTATTTATACCTGGTGTCGTTCTAAATGTTCAAAAGATTGGCAAAGCTGTAAACCACACATAAATGTTGTTGTACGCCTCAAATCTACAGCATAACCCGAGCACTGGATAAATTTTTGCCTTTTAGCACTTTCCTCCTCAAAGCTTTGAAAATTTCATGCCATTTCTGCACAGATGTTACCAGCTGGCTGCACAGAAATCAACAGAGCAGAACAAAACCCAAGTATTTGCCTTCAGTTTTACAGGAATTCACCTCTTCTCCCTTTCCAGAGCCAGTGGGAGAAATGACATTATCAAACCTCCTCATTTTCCTGCCTCCTTATCCCACAGAAACAAAAAGGAATTGAATATTCTCAGTCTGCAGAACTGTGAACTAAATTACTAGGACTGAAAAGAGACAGAAATAAAAGGCTGGAATGTAAAGATACAAAGAAAGCTTGTCCAGAGCTGCGGTTTTATTCAGGTTCTTTGTCTCAGAAGAGCGAGTTTTGGGCCAAAGTATGAAATCCACACTGGGCAGGGAATCAACTTCTAACTCGCTGAGCCTTTGGAAAACTGAGTTATGCAGAGGAAATCCTCACCTACGGAAGAGTGACCCTTTGAATCACTGATTTGTCATTTCCCATCTTCGGACACATTTTGTCTGTTCCAGCAGGAGCTCTGGGGGTAGAGTTCATTGCTGGAAGTGTTTCCTAGCTGGGGGCTGGAGGTTCCCAGGAAAATCCAAGCTGCAGCTCAGTAAAATGTTGTAAACACGCGTGAGCAGCTGTCCCTGCTCTCATCCGTGCCATGGGGTTTTAACAGCCTTGGGAGAAACGGAGAGGAATTCGGGTGCCAAGGGCACATCCAGAGCATCTGATGGAAGGAGGGACAAGTCCAGCTGCCAGCCCTCCTGCACCTGCCTGCTTTGGGAGCCCAGCCACCCGGCCAGACATCCAGCAAATGCTGTGGATTCAGGGCCAGAACCATGGGATCGATTTCCATGCATCCCAGTCTGGGCTCAAGCATTAAAAGAAAGTCAAAACAGTCTAAAATAGAGATTTTTTTACAAGGGATGGAGGGACAGGACCAGAGGGAATGCCTTCCTGCTGCCAGAGGGCAGAGTTGGGTGGGATATTGGGGAGGAATTCTGAGGGTGAGGGCGGTGAGGGCTGGGATGAAATTCCCAGAGGAGCTGTGGCTGCCCTGGGATCCCTGAAGTGTCCAAGGCCAGGCTGGAACAAGCTGGGACAGTGGGAGGTGTCCCTGCCACAGCAAGAGTTGAAATTAGATCATCTTTTATGTTCTTCTCCCCCAGCCCATTCCATGGTTCCGTGAGCATCTTCTCCTTTTTTCCTACACTACGCTACTTCAGGAATGCTTCATAAATAAAAGATTCCCCAACTTTCGAGCTTTATGTATGAAGCCCGTAATAAATATTCATTCCCAAGGAAGCTGCCTCCCACAAGAATTAATTCCCCTTTTTAACATGAAGGGCTGCCTCTTTTCTGTGAAAAGGAAACAAAAAAAATGACAAAAATGACAGCACGGGAATGGATCACCTGGAGCACAGCTGGGCACCCTGCACCAGCTCGGCTATTAATTCCAAGAAAATGCAAGGAAAGTTGGGAGCAGGTTCCTTTGAACGGGAAACCTGGAGTCAGGCACAGAAAGCAGAACCTTGGCTGACACAGCAGCAGCAGTTGGGTGTTATGTGTTGCCCACATGGGTTCATTTGGCCCAAACCCAAACCAAAAATACTTTCTTCCAGTTTCTGCTGCATTTTCTTTCTATTCCAGGAAACATCAAGAGCTCAGGGGTTGTTTTCCTGCTGCTCCAGGAGAACCCAGTGCTGGGGGTGTGACTAATCCAGGGATTCTCCATGCCCTGCTCTGCCAGTCCCTGACCAGCCCTGATGTGTCCTCGCAGCTCCTGCTCTTTGATCACGATACCAAACTCATCAGGGAGTGAATCAGCTCCTGCTCCAGCCCCAGGCAAGAGGCTGAAGGTCTGCTTGGTGATAACCAGACCAAAACGAGCTGAAATGTTCTGCCTATTGATAACCAGACTGAATCGAGATGAAATGTTCTGATTATTGATAACCAGAACAAAATCAGCTGTAAACTTCTGCTTTTGATAACCAGACTGAATCGAGATGAAATGTCCTGCTTATTGATAACCAGTCTGAAATAAGATTAAATGTTCTGCTTATTGATAACCAGTCTGAGATAAGATTAAAGGTTCTGCTTATTGATAACCTGAACAAAATTAGCTGAAAAGTTCTGCTTTTGGTAACCAAACTGAATCGAGATGAAATGTTCTGCTTATAGATAACCAGGCTGAGATGAGATTAAAGGTTCTGCTTATTGATAACCAGACCAAAACGAGCTGAAATGTTCTGCTTATTGATAACCAGACTGAATCGAGATGAAGTGTTCTGCTTATAGATAACCAGAACAAAATTAGCTGAAAAGTTCTGCTTATTGATAACCAAACTGAATCGAGATGAAATGTCCTGTTTATTGATAACCAGTCTGAGATAAGATTAAAGGTTCTGCTTATTGATAACCTGAACAAAATTAGCTGAAAAGTTCTGCTTTTGGTAACCAAACTGAATCGAGATGAAATGTTCTGCTTATAGATAACCAGAACAAAATTAGCTGAAAAGTTCTGCTTATTGATAACCAGACTGAATCGAGCTGAAATGTTCTGCTTATTGATAACCAGGCTGAATTGAGTTGAAATGTTCTGCTTTTGAATACCAAACTGAATCGAGATGAAATGTTCTGCTTATTGATAACCAGGCTGAGATGAGATTAAATGTTCTGCTTATTGATAACCAGAACAAAATTAGCTGAAAAGTTCTGCTTATTGATAACCAGACTGAATTGAGCTGAAATGTTCTGCTTATTGATAACCAGGCTGAGATGAGATTAAAGGTTCTGCTTATTGATAACCAGGCTCAGATGAGCTCAAGGAAAATCATAAGGAGATGAAAAAAATCACAACTCATTGAGGTGTGTGGATGTAGCACTGAGGGACAGGTTTAGGGGTGGATTTGGCAGTTTAATGGTTGGACTCAATGGTCTCAAGGGGTTTTTCTCCAGCCTAAAAATTCTAGGGTTCTAAGAAGTCAAGCTAAAGAGACTCAGCTTCATTCCTGCGCTCTCTGCCTGCCCAAGGTCGTGACAATTCATCCCAAAAACGATGACACCACCGATCCACAGACTTCTCTGCTTTGCTGCCAGCAGCCACAGCAGCGCTTCCAAGGCTTGGATTCCTCATCCAGCCAGGCCTGTTGCTCTCCAGTGACCTTCAGAGCCTCGGGGAGCGGCTCTGGAGGAGGAGGCGGAGGACAGGACACGGAGATTTAGTGCTGAGCAGCCGCTGCAGACGTGGGCAGGCAATTACAGCTCCTGCAAATGGCACTGAGAACATCGATGGAGCAGGGCACTGATCCAGAAAAGCACTTAAGCACGTGCTTAACTTTAAGAGCTCCTTCCTCCCAGGCCTGATCCTGCATCATTTTAGAGGGAGAGGAAAAATTCCAGCAAGGAAAAGCTCTTCGTGCTGCTCCAGTGAGCAGGAAGGAGCGCGAGGTGATTTAGAGCGAAGGAAATTGTCACAACACTCTCTCAGTTGTTTACAGTTCAGCCTGCAAAATCCCTCATCCTGAGGAGGAGGAATCAATAGAAAACTCCTGCCCGTGGCAGCAGATCAAGGGACTAGAGGAACTACAGGAAAAACACACCTTTAATTGGCATTAAAGCAGTTCGGCAGCTCCTAAACACGACAGGTGTGCAATATTAAAAATAACGCTCTGGTTTTGCCCGTGTGGGCTTTTGTTGGAGATGTCTGAGGGCTCCAAGGAAGTTCAGCCTCATAATTCACGTGGCAGATTCTGGTGTGAGTGCACCAAAGTCTCCCCGTGTCTGCTGAAATGCCTGATTGATGGGTTCTGGGAATTCCAGCATTTGGAAGTGTAATTTCTTGTAGCCGAGGGTTTATTTATGGGGCCGGCACTAAAGGCAGAGACAGACCGAGCTGAAACAGCACAGATTTGGGCAATGGAGTCTGAAAGTAAAAGCGTAGTGAGGGGAAAAGCGTTGATCTCATATTTAGTGGGAACTCAAAACCAACTCAGCCTCACAAATTCCAGCCTAAAATTTCTAATTCCGCCGTCTATTAATAAATTGCCCGTATAAATATTCCCTTTTTGAGCATTTTCTCTGACTCAGAATGGCTCAGTGTGATTTATCGCACAGATCTTTGATTACCAATTGCTCATAATTATTTGTTGTCGCCGCTAATTGCAGCAGCGGCAACGAGCAATGTGTTGCCTGAGTCGTGATCCTGCAGCCGAAACTGGCAGCAGCAGCAAGCCTGGAATTAATAATAGAAAATAAAAACGTTCTGTACCGTGAACCCCTTGGGGCAGGTTCACCTCATGCTAACACTCAGTGTAAATTCATCAAGCGGAACTCTGGTCCCGTGAAATTTGGAATTTGGCTCAGGACTAGGTCTTAGAAGGCAGGGATTTGGTCATGGACTGAATTTATTCCTCACGAAGTCCCTAAAATCGCTGCTCCCTCCTCGTCATCCTTCCCCCATGTCGATTTCTTGGATAACAGAGCCTTCCAGGAGGTGATTTTTTTTTTTTTCTGGAAGAAGATCCAGTTTTGGGGAATGCTCTGCTTAATGCACCAGGAATCATTTCCCTGGTGTGAAATTCTGGGACCGTCTCTACCACACCGAAACCACAAGACAAGTTTTGAGTGCAGGCAGGTGAAATAAAGACCTAATTGAGTTTATTTCTGACAGCAGAGGTGGAAACTTTGGGGTGTTTCCACTGGGGATAAACAACTTCGCAAAGCCACTGTGAAATTACTGCCAAAACAGCGCCAAGACTCCTCGTCCCGCCATCCCTCCCCAATCCCAACTCTTCCAAACAACTTCTCCATTAAACTGAGAGCCAGGAGAGCTGAACAGGAAAATATCGTCAGCCCATACATCTATAACACCAAAACAGAACAAAAAACCACTACTCAGGCTCTGCTTTGGGAGGGAATCCCTGGAGGAGATGCCAAGGAGGGCCGAGGAGCACAAATCCCCTCCCTGGAGCTCCCAGGGAGTCCCAGGTGGAGCAGCACATCCATGTGGGGCCGCTGGGCTCCAACAATTTGGTGGCACCAGCCAAACCCTAATTGCTCCCGGGCTCCTTATCAACATCCCGATTCCCCAGCACCGGGGAACTGCATCCACGTCCTTGTCAAACCTTTGGGATATAAAATATGGACACACACAGAGGTTTTATTTTCTCCTTGGAGAATTTATGTTCCGTTACATTCCATTATGGGGTTTTTTTTGTGGGTTTTTTTTTTTTTTTTTCCCCCCAGCCGTACATTGAAATGATGTTGAATCGGTGATCATTAAACCAAGGCACTTTTTATTCAGCAAGGTTGTGATCTTTGATCCCCCAATGCCTCTCACTGCGAGCCAAAGCCTTTTATAATGCTGGTAAATTATTACTTTCCTGCCCTGAGTTTTAATTAAATATTTGGAGTCAGCAGGTGTCAAATCACAGCTTCCATATCAGCTACAATTCCTACATAACACTGCACCTTTCAAAAGGCAGGAGCCAAACAATCCCAATAATAAAACAAACTCGTTATTCTGCCCATTTACAATTGAAGAAATTACTTTTTATTTAATTTTCTGTCCAGAAGGGCCCAACCACTGGAACATATCAACTCATGACGCCGCTGTGCCGCACTTTCGATTTGTTGGTGATATTCTGAAACAAACACTTCCCAATTTGAACATTTCCTGCAAAACCCTTTCCTTCAGCCATCCATTAATCAAAGGAAGACGTAGCGGTTTTCTTTTTTTTTCTTTTTTTTTTTAGCAGTTTTACATTTTACACATCCCCAGGGGTTTCAGGCAAAGAAGCTGTGCCTGGAATCACACGCACAAATGACATTTCTCCTTCCAACCCTTTAGAAAACCATATGCCGCTCCCAGGCTGCCGCAGTGGAGGGAGGGAAGGCAGCAAGAGTCACTTCCAAATATTAAAATGAAAGTATAAAAGCCAATTTTCAGCAGGGAGAGCAAATAGAAGTTATTGCCACACGGCTGGGTTTCTCTACACCGTTTGTGTGCTGCGTAAAGTGGAACAAAACCAACTCTGCCCTTATAAGCTGGATAATGGACTAACGCTAATTTGCTAATTAAACTCATCAGGTTGCCCTACACGCCAGGTTAGGCAGAAGTGTGACAAACACCCAAACCTGTCCCTGTCCTTTCTCTGCTCTGCTGCCCGTGGAGGGAGAGGCTCAGCTCATTTCCACGGCACATCTCCTCTCCCACCGCTTTGGCAGAGGGATTTAGGAGGGAAACTCCGACTGGAAAACCACATTCAGTAAACACTGGGTGATCAGGGGTGGATTTGGGCTGGACTGGGGCAAATTCGTGCCATAAATATTTGTTAATCACTTAATTTTCACAAAGCACAGCTGCAAAGTAAAGCTCACGTGTCCGGGGAGGAAAGTCACCCAGGAGGAGCAGCAAACTCTTGGCTGCTGGGAATCTCTCAGTGCAGTTGTCTTTGCACATTATGAGGGATGAGATGGGTGTGAATTCCACTTACCCGTGACTAATAATGCTGTTAATGCTTATTATTATTATTATTATTATTATTATTGTTATTATTTTACTATTATTATTACTGATAATAATGTTATCAGTAATTATAAATTATTATTTATAAATATATTCTAATATATTATAATATCCTATAATATAATATATTATTATTTTTATTATTACACTGAATATTTATTAAGTAAAATTAATATATATATCTATAATCTATATATAATATATAGAATATATTATAAATATATTCTAATATATTATAATATCCTATAATATAATATATTATTATATTTATTATTACACTTAATATTTATTAAGTAAAATTAAGTAATCATTAATTGTTACTAAGTAATGCCAACAATAATAAATTAACCCCCCTAATTTTTATTATGCCCCTTAATTTTTGATAAAAATAATTATGTCTCTTCAGGAAAAAAAAAAAAACAAAACAAAACAAAACCCAAAGCCCAAAGTGCCTCAGCCAGTGAGACGAAGGACAGCTGAGCACACCTCACATCTAGAAATATTATATTATAGTATAATATTTATTATTACAGTTAATATTTATTAAGTAAAATTAAGTAATAATTATTTGTTACTAAGTAATGCCAACAATAATAAATTAACCCCCCTAATTTTTATTATGACTCTTAATTTTTGATAAAAATAATTATGTCTCTTCAGGAAAAAACAAAACAAAACAAAACAAAAACCAAAGCCCAAAGTGCCTCAGCCAGTGAGACGAAGGACAGCTGAGCACACCTCACATCTAGAAATATTATATTATAGTATAATATAATATTTATTATTACAGTTAATATTTATTAAGTAAAATTAAGTAATAATTATTTGTTACTAAGTAATGCCAACAATAATAAATTAACCCCCCTAATTTTTATTATGCCCCTTAATTTTTGATAAAAATAATTATGTCTCTTCAGGAAAAAAAAAAACCAAAACAAAAACCAAAGCCCAAAGTGCCTCAGCCAGTGAGACGAAGGACAGCCGAGCGCATCTCACCTCTAGAACGAGGCAGCGTGGTTTGTGTAAAATTTATTCATTTTAACTCTTGGAAAAATTACAAAAGACAAGCTTTAATCAAGTTGGGCAGGAGCTCGTTTCCCGCTCCCAGCCTCCTGTGCCGAACTCGGGTTGCACTGAACGAGACCCTGGGTTGTGAGGAAATATTTACAACTCTTCCTGGGTGGAAAACAGCATTAGCAAGCCACAGATTGCCTGGGTTGAATTTAAAAAGAGTTTGAATTTAAAGTTTAAATTTAAAAAGAGTTGAATTTAAAACAGAGAGGGGGGAGCCTGATGTGTTTTTTTTCTCTCAGCTGAGCTGTTGTGATTTGAGCTTATATTTGATCCTGGAAATCCCATCCCCACCGAGTTCCAACAGGTCAGTTTTTGCTTTTCTAAGCGTTTCTTCCCAAGACAAATTCCACGTTTGGTGATGCCTTATTTTGGACACCTCATCCTTCTTCCCGAAAAGATTCAAGGGAAAGCCATCAGTGAGTGCTAGAACTGAGCCCTCCCAGGTGTCAGAGCCACAAGGAAGCTTTTTCCATATTTTTCCCTATTTTCCCCTCCAATCCCTGCATGCCTGAACGCTTTCGCTCGGTTTCACCCCCACTCAGAGAAAGCAGAGCGTTGTAAGGTAACCAGAAAGTAAATCAAGATATGACAAAGCCCTTCTTCGAAAGACATGAGTGCGCTTCAATTAACTCGTGGATTTTGCTGCGCTAATTGTTCCCATTATGTTAATATCATAATTGCTGCCGTTTTCTTACATAATCCTGCTCCTCCTCACAGAACAGGAGTGGAAGGGAGCTTGAGCGTGCCCTAGGAAGTTCTCAAGGCAGAGAACAGGGGGTACAGTTAATTTGGGAGCAGATTCTGCCAGAGTCAGGTGGAGCAACTCGAGTCACTAATTCTTTGTGAGGTTCGGGAAGCCAGGCTTTTAAATTAAAATTAAATAATGCTCCCCCCCAAAAAAACAGCCTGTCAAGAATAGACATTCTGAACAGACATCAAAATGAAGTTTTCTGCAATGGAATTGCTAATGGATTAATAATTGGGGAAATTGCTGGTTATTAATAGGATTGGTAACAGCACAAGGCTTGAGAAGGAAACCTGGTTAATGATCCCTTCTCAGAGCTGAGGTGCAGGCAAAGGTACTGTGCACATCCTGCTGGGAGCTTCTCTCTCATCCTTTTTCCACCCTTTTTCCACCCTTTTCCCTCTCCTCTCCTCTCCTCTCCTCTCCTCTCCTCTCCTCTCCTCTCCTCTCCTCTCCTCTCCTCTCCCACACTAAGAATCCTCATTTTCAATAATTATGAGTTATTCAGGACCTGGAAATGTTGTGAGCTAACATTAAAATAATTAATCCCCTTCGTTTCACAGTGTGCTGGAGAAGCCAGGACAGAGGGACACAAATTTTACACCAATGCAGAGGTGAATTCAGCGGCCTTTAACTGTTCCTTCTCTGTTCTCACCCTGCTTAATACAACATGGCTGTGCCACCCCGGAATTGCAGGAAATATTAAAATTCTTGTCATGATCACACCTGAGAGATGTGGTATTCCCAGTGGTATTTCTGCTCCGGTCTCTCAGTTTGCTGGTCTGGATGAAGAGATTCTTTCCCAGCGGGACCCTGTGTCTTACACCATCCTGGAGCAGCAGCTTTTGATAGATTTTCCCCCTCAAAAACACCACAGGAGTGTAAAAAGGGGAAAAAAAAAAAAACAACCCACACTAAAAACCAAACAAACAGGATAGAGAGGAACTGCGTGAGAAGGATTAAATGGGACCTGAATTCATGAGGGGACATCTGTGCTGAAGGAGCAGCAGGTGAGAGCTCAGTGAACGCAGGAGGAATGTTGTTCACGCAGATGCCTCGGAGATGTTTCTCTTAGGCCAACAGGAATTTTTCATAACTCCACGAGGTCTCTGCCAGCCCAGGGAAGGAAAATGAACCCTCTGAACATCACCTGGAGTAAAGCAGGGCACATCTGACTAGAGGGAAATGCTCCTCCTGGCATCATCCTCATGCCTCTGGTGCTAATAAACCATAATTCCAAACGGCTTGTAAGCTGTGTAAATAATGAGTGACCTCCCATTAAGGGCTGCTAAATGAATGAGCTTCGCTGCAGTTCCCACTGCAGGACCATTGATGGAGAGTGTCTGATTGTGGTCTGTTCTGAGGGTGATTTACACCGTCCTGGCTCTGCAAAGGGGAATTAAGTGAACATAAATGTGATCTATGCCCACTTTAAGAAGCCCTTCCTGCCTGGGTGTTGAATAAAAGGAGCTTACTGTAAATAAGGCTGAGAAAAATGACATTCAGTTGCTGTTTTGGCAAGAGAATGAAGCTCAGAAATCCTCAGGGGGTGAGGGCTGGAGCAGAGGCATTTCAGCTCATGGCCTGGGAATGGGGACAGAGTCCTCACAAGGTGTTATAAAGGGACAATAAATCCAACTCTCTTTATCTAAGTGACTCAAAAGCAGCTCCTGATGCCTTCCCTGCTTGGGAAAATGAAAGCTGGGAAGTGGGAATCCAACAGCAGGAGGGATTCTGCTTGCACTGAACTGAATTTCATGGCCAGAAAGTCACATCTGTGCAATGGCAACAACAAAGTTCCCCACAACTTAGGGGGGGGGAAAAAAAAAGTTAAGGAATAAAAGAAACCAAAAATTCCCCACAGTGAAAACTAAGAAATAAAAGAAACCAAACACGCCAGATTCCTGACTGATGAAATAAAAAACAATGCAACATATTCCAGGATGGTTTTGAACCAATAAACACCCGGCAGATCCCAAGCTCTGGTTGTTGGACGCTCCCAGTAACAACCAGGCTCAAACTGGGAAGGAGCGATGGAGCTGGGCCATCCCAGAGCTCCCAGCCCCTGCACCAGCTTGTTTTTACTTCCCCAGTTCCCAGCTGTGCCACAAACCCATCTCCAAGACGCAAAAGAGAGGAGGAGAGAGCGGGTCACACATTTAGCAAACGACAGTAATTCCCTGCAGATGACAAAAAGCAGCTCGTCTATCAGCAGCCTCCTTTTGTGCTTGACTTTGAGGCGCATTATCCTTGCAGAAAGCGGAATGTGGGCAATGAAAGAGGGGGAAACAGAGCCTGTAAACTGCACAAAGCAAATGTCCCAGGCTGCCAAACTTCGCTGGAGTGGGACGAGTGGAGCGGCCGCGCTGCGCCGTGGGCTCCGCGCTCTGCCAGGGCAGGAGCTCCCGCTGCCGGAGCCGCTCTTGTCCTAAAATGCTCTGGAATCTTCTTCTCCCATTCCCTCCCCCGGTTTCCTTCCCTCCCACACGGATCCCAGCTGCAGATCCAGGAGCTTGACAACAGCCCACCTGACTGAGGGCTTTGCGGGGTGCCTCACGTTTTCCCTCCGCTGCTCCCGCACCTGGAAATCTGTCCCGAGATAATCAGGATCTGCGCGAGGGCACGAGCCTCTGGTTTGGACAAAGCAGAGGACGAGGTGTGTTTTCTCCAAAGGTGTGGGAAATGGATTTGTGGGGGATTCTCAGAGCCTGACTGAAAGCTCACACAGTTTTTACATCTGTGTGTAAATTCTGAGATAAGGAGTGCTGATTTAGGCCGTGGGATGGGACTGACACTGCTGAGAGAGAAATGGAACTGGAAACAAATTCCAAGCAATGGCCTTGCAAACAGAGCAGATATTTTGGAGAAATAGAACTATGGAAGATGTGTTGTACCAAACCCACGTATTTTTAGATGATTTGTGTTAAAAGCATTAGCAGCATTGTGTGGCAAAAGTTGATTGGCCAAAAAACCCTTATAATGTTTTGTAATTAGGAAATAGTTTGGCTTCTGATTGCGATGGTGTGAATTGTAATGTCTGCACCATCTCCTGAGACTGAAAATCAAATAAAATCTTTTAACAGTTCTCTCAGGAGCCCCGTCTCTGGGTCAGAAAAAGGGTTTTCTGACACAAAGGTACCCCTGGATCCCTGGAAGTGTCCAAGGCCAGGCTGGAGCACCCTGGGAAAATGGGAGATGTCCCTGCCATGGCAGGGGTGGCACTGGGTGATTTTTAAGGTCCCTTCCAACCCAAACCATTCCAGGATTTTTGTGTTCCAGGGCTGCTGGGATTCTGTGCACCAGAACAAGAGAAAGGATGGAGCAGTAATTTTGAAAGTGTCTTTTGCCAATATTAAGGAATCGCTGCCTCAGAGCGAAGGGTATTGAATACTGAGCAGTAGTTAAAATGTAAAAATGTAGAGATTTTAATCAAGATACCGAGGCGCCTCTCATGCCTGTTTTAAGGAGAAAACCACTTGAATGAGGATGAACAGATGGATACTGGGCAGCACTGAAAGGCAGCAATGAATAACCTCAAAATAAAGAGCAGGAGAGAGCAGAAAAATCTTTTCTGTTGTTCTCACCATATGAGAGTGGAAGAGTTTTGTGTTTTATGAGAAGGAAACCATCTACAAGCGATTGTAACCCACTCCTCACCAGAAAAACTGGTGTCAGCAAGGTGAGGTCAAACTTCAGAGGCTGCTGCTGATTTTTCATCTTTCCTTCCCAAAGGAGTGTGCATTTAACACGGCAAAATGCACCTGCATTCAAAAAATACACCTGGATTCTGAAAACACATCTGGATTCTGAAAATACACCTGGATTCTGAAAATACACCTGGATTCTGAAAACACACCTGGATTCTGAAAACACATCTGGATTCTGAAAACACATCTGGATTCTGAAAATACACCTGGATTCTGAAAACACACCTGGATTCTGAAAACACATCTGGATTCTGAAAATACACCCGGATTCTGAAAATACACCTGGATTTTCATTATTCCTTCCCAAGGGAGTGTGTATTTAGCAGTGCAAAATGCGACTGCATTCCAAAAATACATCTGGATTCTAAGAATACACCTGTATTCTGAAAATACACATGGATTCCAAAAATACACCTGGATTCTAAGAATACACCTGCATTCTGAAAATGTACGTGGATTCAAAAAATGCACCTGGATTCTAAGAATACACCTGTATTCTGAAAATACACATGGATTCTGAAAATACACCTGGATTCCAAAAATACATCTGGATTCTAAGAATACACCTGTATTCTGAAAATGCACGTGGATTCCAAAAATGCACCTGGATTCTAAAAATATACCCGGACTCCAAGAATGTACCTGGATTCTAAAAATACAGCTGGATTCTGAAAATACGCATGGATTCCAAAACCTCACCTGCATTCCAAAACCTCACCCGCATCCCAAAAATACCCCTGCGCTCCAAACCCACACCTGCACTCCCGAAGCGCTCCTGCATTCCTGCTCTGCACAGCTCCACGGGGCTGTTGCTCTGTGCCTGAGTCAAAACAGAGGAAACTTCTGCTGCTGCCAGTAGGATTTGGATGAAATCCCCGCTAACAACAGGAACGAGGAGTTCATTTGAAGCCTTTCCTGTCAGTTCTGTTCCAGCCTCTCTTCAGTCACTCCAGGCTCCACATTCTTGTTCTATTGGAACGGAGCCTCGGGAAAGGGGACAATTTACCTTAAATTCACCTTAAATCCACCTCAAATTTACCTTAAATTCACCCTAAATTCACCTAAATTCCCCTCCACTAAAACAACTTTATGGCTGTGGAGCAGCTGTTCCGCACAGCAGTCCAGCCACCTCCGTCATATTCCATTATTTGTAAATAAATTCAGCAATTAAGATTTGGTTTGATGACCTTGAGCAGCCCCTGGGGTTCACTTTTCCCATCTTGGGCAGTTTGAGTTACTCTTTGGGTATCTTCAATGACGCTTCAGGTAAAGTGAGGAGAATAAAGAGATTTACCAGGGAAAATCCTGCGTGCGATGCAAATTCCCACGTGAAATTAGGATCCAGAAATGATCGGGACTCTTTTGATATTTAACAGCATTGTTTCACATTTAATATCTGAAAGCAAACACCACCAATAAAACTTAAAAAGCCCAAATCGGGAGAATCAAGCCCCTCCCTCCAGGCTTCCCTCCTAACTGCAAACAATAAATCAGGGCAGTTAAGGAGTTTTAAGCCATAAAACTGCAAATCAGGCATTTTGTGCTGCAAATCGATTTCTATTGAGAGCTCTCCCTCCGTGCAACTTCATTTGGAGCTGCCAGGGGCTGCTAACAGAGTTTGCAGCATCAAACACGGGTGACAGGAACTAATCTGGCTGTGTGGGGGCAGCCCTCTCATCTGCAAGAGAAACGGAATTTTGGTGGTTTTTTGTGTGTTTTTTTTTTTTTTTCCCTACATGCAAAGCAGGTAAAATCGAAAGCAATTTGTGCAGAATTGAAGCGCAGGTTAAAGCGCTGCTGCAATCCATCTCCAAAAGTTCAGCTCTGCCAGACTTGAATTTTTTCTCTTTTTTCTTTTTCTTTTTTTTTTTTTTCCCATTTGTTTTTTAGCATTTATTACAGCAGGGAATGATGATGCCTTAGGAAGGGGAGATTTAGTGCCGTGCGTGAAACAGGAGCAGACCAGACCTAGGAGCACTTGTGCTGCCTGATGCCAAATAATATCTTTGCCTGATTCTAAAATGCACTAAAAATAAAAGCTCTGCATTCATGCACTACATTAGCACTGAAAAGGAGCCCCAGAGAACATCTCATTTCTGCAGCGTGCACTATCAAGCTGCCAAGAAAGAGCTACTGCAAACTGATTTTATGATGCTTGTTACTGGCTGATAAAATTTATGTTGTCACGCAGCAAACACAGATTCTTAATACTTGGATAAAATAGCAGTTGTCATAATGAAATCAGGCTGCCTGGGAGCCAAAATAAAACGAAAACGAAAGGGAGATGGCACTTTAGACAATTTTGGGAGTTCAGCGGAGGCAGAAAATATTAAGACAGACCTGAGCTTGTTCACCTTCTCGTCACAGACAAATTGGATTAGTGGGTACCCGGTTGTTTGCTCCTTTGTTTGCTTCCTGTCTGCAGTGAAGGGACCGGCCCAGGGTTGCCAGGAATGAGAAATGGTTGGATAATTCTCACTCTGCTTCCTCAGGGAAAGGATGCCAGCCATGAGAGGACGTGTGGGTTCTCTGGACGAGTTAAATTGCAACACTCACACAATTGAAGTTAATTACCTGACCCAAATCCTTTTCTGGGTTAGGAATGCACAGCTCAGGCTTTTCCAAGGAAAAAAAAAAAGCCACATGGATTTTCCCAGTGAAGGCACTGCAGGTGCTGAACTTTCATCTGGAGTTTCCTCAGAGCCAGGACAATTTCAGACACTGAAATTGCCATGAAAATTTTATGATTTCTATGAAATCTTGGCCCCATAGGGGAATTGCATCACCAGCTTAGCGGGGACACGATTTCCCTGAAGTTCCTTGTTTACAGTGCAGAATGTGACTAATTAAAGTCCATACAGGGACTGCTTTTCCCCGAGGTGTAACTTGGGTGCGAAGCTGTTTTAAACCAAACACACAGGGGATGCACAGACACCCCTCACCATCCTCTCTGCCCACATGGGAACCTCACATGCCCATGGAGACATTTACTCACTCCATAAAGTTTATAAAGCCATCACTGAATATAATTAAAGGTATATTTTCTTCCAGCTGATCTTTTTAAAGTGGGTCATCATGTTGATTTAAGTAACTGCAATGGTGCCTGTGAATGTTTAATGAAAATAAAGGCCAGTGAGGAACAAGCACAGACAATTTATTGTCCCATTCCCGTTTCGCCGAGGTTCTTACTCTCAGCTGCAAAGCCACTTTTAGAAGTCGTAATAAGATCATTTCCTCTCCTCCCCCCCTTCCCCTACCCTTTTATTCCGGGAAGATTAAAAAGAATAAAAGGATCTGGTCATAAAAACCGAAAGGGACGAGACTCACAATGGCTCTAATCCCTGTTCAGCCTGCAGAGCCTGGCTCAACCGGGCTCTGTCCCTGGACATTCCCAAGCAGGTCACAATTCCTGAAACACCATCACCACCTCAGAGAAACCAGCCTTAAGGCGCAGCAGTGATGAGGCAGAGCAGGAATTTGGGTTCCCAAACTCTATTTTTGGGCTCTGTGCCCCACGCCCATCACTCTGGGCCACGTCCCACGCACTCCAGGATGTTCGCATCGAGTTTATTTCTCACTGTCCCCTCAAAGAGAGGGGTTAAAGCCAAGGAAAATCATTTCCTCCTCCTTCAGGGGTGTGCACAGAGGAGTGACAGCAGATAAGGATCAAGTTTTACATGTGCCATGTCACCCAACACTCTGAGTTAGAAGAGCAAACAAAAAAAATATGAAGGTTTTGTGATGTGACTGTGATGCCTTGGGAAGGCTGAGCTGGAAACAGAGCTGGAGAATAAAGTGGATATTTACTGAAAGGCTTTTAGGGTAAACCTTGGGCAGGACAAGAGCCTGGCCAGGGCTGCACCCCAGGAGGACCCAGAATGGACCCAAAATGGACAAAGGGTCACGAGGTCTCACACTTTTATAAGTTCTGGTCCATTTGCACATTGGGGTTTCATTGTCCCATCCCAGCTCCAGGCTGTGAGCTCCCATCCTTCTCGTTCCTCCCTCCAGCCACCGCTGTTTGTGCTTTGGGGCTGAAAGTTGTCCTTGGTGTGCAGCAGGAGCAGGATTTGTTTTGTGTCCCTGCTGTGTGCAGAGAGCTGAGTGACCCTGAGTGTGAGCTCAGAGCTGCACCTGGGCAGCGCAGAACCTGAAAAACATGGAAGATGAAACTTAAGGCATCAGCTGCAATGCCAAGGAGAAGCTGGACAGGGCTGCTGGAAGCTGTCCCATGGCAGGGGCTGGGATTGGATGATCATTAAGGTCCCTTCAACTCAGACCTCTCCATGATTCTTTTTTCTGATTTAACACCACCCCGATATCTCAATATTCCCATCAGCCACGCTGGTGAGAAATCTGAGAATTCAGAGTGACCCAATGGAATTCCCACTGTGGTGAAGGAGAGATGTTAAACCCCACGATTCCCTCTGGGCCCCTTCATTTGGAGTTATCTGAGCCTAATTTTTCCCATAAACATGAAACTGTGAAAAATCAGTGTCACGTAAGAGACTTTCAGTAAACCAGACCTATTTTTTCTGAGAGATCCATTAATAGTTGTTATTAAGCAGAGGAACATAAAGCAGCATTTGTCGAATCACAGCCCAAGTGGCCTTTTCATTACGGGCTTCATCTTCCACCACTGACAGAAACAGGGCCCAGGATTGAGCTAAATTGGGTTTTATTGACCAAACACCAGCCTGGAAGGGCTGCAACAACAACAACAGCAAAAATTGAGTTTTTATTAAAAAATAAAGAGATAAGTTTGTCCAGGACAAGATAATACCCAGGAACCATCATCCTTGAAAGGTCAATGCTCTTCCATGCTAAAGCATTGGTTCAGGTGTAGAAAATTCCCGTATTTATGCATGTTGCCATATTCCCAAGTGCAGAAAATGCCCAGGGAAGGAATTCCAAGGAATCCTGTCCCTCCTGGAAAGGCTGCCAGGGCTCCAGTGCCTCACCTTGCAGAGCTCAGAGGGGCAGCAGCTCCGGGTCTGTCCTCAGGCTGTGAAATCCTGATTTGTTCATGGCTACAAACCCTTGAAAGAAACATCATTACCACTGGAGTTTGCTTTATGAGCCTTGAGTCGAGTTTGGATTGTTAGAGGGGTTTTATGGACGTCTCTGGCGCGAGCAACAAACCTGGGGTTTGGATTGCAGTGACACTCGTAAAAGTCAGGTATTTACTGCTCTCTCTGCTCCCACCACCTCATAAACTGGGCCTAAGGCATCGCCCTGACCTGAGATGTGTTTAAAAGGTGACAAATCCCAGCAAGGATCCCGGAGCAGGAGGCACAGAGCAGTTCCCAGCCTGGAAAAGGCGCCCAGGGAAGCTCAGGGTCGCTGCGCTTCCAAGAGCCTTTCTCTTCCCTAGCAGAGGGACTCAGGGAAGAAATGTCACCTCCAAACCCTCCCTGCAGTGCCTGACACAAAACTTCTGCAGCTTCACTTCCCAGGAAATCAGGAATTTATTCACATTTTTTTTCTTTTTTTTTCCCTAAAGGAACGGGTTCCTCAGACACACACTGGGAGTCCGTCACCTCAAAAGCCCTCGAACAGCTTCTCGTCAAACGCTTTAATTCAGAGTTTAGGATCACTCCCAGTTAGTTTATACCCCAAGCACGTTTTTAATGCCACTTTTGGACTCTGGAGCCTCGTGTTGGTTCCTGAATCAAGTGCAGGACTGAGGCTCCTGTTCCAAATTGTGCCATTTCCGATATTTATCTCTGGCAAGGAGCTCGAATGACAGGAGCTCTTCTCCCAGACTGCCAAGTTATTTATTGGGTGGCCTCAGGGAAGGTCACTTTCCCCTCCTTTTCTCACTGTTTTATTTATTTACTGCATACATGTTATATATAAAACATTATTGGCTTCCTTTGAGGAGTTTTTTGAGGTCTGGAAATGAAAAGCAGGCGCTGTTGGTATTCTCAGATGAGTTGTTCATCTGCCCCTGTCAGACAATTCTCTCCTTTTTTTTTAAGGGGAGTTCAGGAAAAATCAAACATTGGCATTTGCATGACTGGCACTGCCGGTGAAAACACACATCATTCTTTGTGGTTATAAAAATAAATACAAACAATCCTCTTGTGTCACACAGGGGTGAAGAAAATCATCTCCAGGGGCGGATGGGGCTTGACCTGAAAACTCCAGCAGCTTCTCTGATGAGTTAAACCAACAAAGCAAACGCTGATTCCTCTAACTGGGATTCAGACCAGCACAATTCCCCAAATCTGATGCAGCCACCCACTGCCTGCAGCCAACAAAACCTTCACAGAACTCCTCAGGTAACCAGACCTGGCATGGATCAGACCCTCCCAGGGCTCTCATCCCTTCCCTGGGACACTCGAACAAAGAAATCTCCTTAAGGCTCCTTTGCATCAAGAACCAGCTCAAGGGAAAATCCCAGCACAATCTGCTCTGCAAACAGGTTCAGACCCAGGTGCCCTCCCTGGCACAGCTCCTGGCACAGCCCTGGGATGGTTCTGCCCTTTCACCCTCCCTCGGGAACATGTTGAGTGTCCCAAGGTCAGCTCCACGTTCCCACAGCACAGGCACAGCAAAATCCAAAATCCACCCTGTCAGGAAGGAGGAGGAGAGCAGGAAACACGGAAGGAGGAGATCAAGAAGAAGAAAAGGAGGAGCTCAGGAAGCACAGGAGGAGATCAGGAATCACAGAAGGAGGAGATCAAGAAGAAGAAAAGGAGGAGCTCAGAAAGCACAGGAAGAACTCAGGAAGCAGAGAAGGAGGAACTCAGGAAACACAGGAGGAGATCAGGATCACAGAAGGGGGAGATCAGAAAGCACAGAAGGAGGAGATCAAGAAGCACAAGAGGAAGAGGAGATCAGGAAACACAAAAGGAGATCAGGAAGTACAGGAGGAAGGAGCTCAGGAAGCACAGAAGGAAGAGATCAAGAAGACGAAAAGGAGGAATTCAGGAAGCCCAGGAGGAGAGCACGAATCACAGAATGGGGAGATCAAGAAGCAAAGGAGGAAGAGGAGATCAGGAATCACAGAAGGAGGAGATCAGGAAGTACAGGAGAAGGAACTCAGGAAGCACAGGAGGAGGAACTCAGGGAGCACTGG
Source organism: Delichon dasypus (assembly GCA_037837765.1). Classification (NCBI taxonomy): domain Eukaryota; kingdom Metazoa; phylum Chordata; class Aves; order Passeriformes; family Hirundinidae; genus Delichon; species Delichon dasypus. The sequence continues at coordinate 2,227,017 of JBBAXF010000023.1, forward strand.
AGAATCATCTCCCCCTCCAGATCCCTGCCTCAGAGCAGTTCTTGTCGGTGACAGCCCAAGGATGCTCCCCCGGCCTCCTGTCCCAACACACACAGAGCCCTTCTGATGTTTTCCCTCCCCAAACCACAAACTCTTCTCCGGAGTGAGCCCTGGGAAGGTGCTGCTGGAGCTGTGCCGGCTGCAGGAAGCGCTGCAGGATGACCTGAGCCAACCAGGCACACAAACCCTGCAGGTGCCCCCTGAGATCTGCCCTTGCCTTTTAGGGCCGTGTTTTACATTTCACCAAGCGTGTAAAATTCACCAAAAAGCCACGTTTTTGACAAGATAAGCTTTGGTCAATTATTAGAGCCTGACATGCTGGTGCTAATTAATCAGTGACTGATTATACCTCTTTGGGGGGGTCAGGACAGTGGCTGAACGTTGGATTTAACGAACGAAGCTGGAGCTGCACAGCCACAGCTCAGGTCACGCTAAATTAGCTGAATGTTAATTGGACTAAATGACCTAAAATAAGTTATAAAATGTTTGACCACTGCTGCTGCACAACAACCAAATGAGAGGTGACTGTTCTGCTGCCTGTCGGAGCGTTGCAGGATGAGAATTCCCTGTCCTGGGAGAGCACTCGTGGCTCTGTTTATTCTGGGCTGAAGCAAAATCCACCACAGGATCTGCCTGGAGAATGAGCCAAGGTCCCCAGTTCTTGCTCCTTCCCTCCTTCTGTTGGAAATTCAGAATTGGGAGGTTCTTTCCCGCTCGCTCTCTCTAATTAAATCCCTGAAAATATTTTCAATATTTCCATGTAAACTCCTTGCAGTCCAGTCTTGTTTCCTCAGCATTTCCCACTGAGGGCAAGGGGGATTCCCGGAAGAATTAATTTCCTAAATATTCTTTATTTCTGTTAGAATGGTGTCCAAAGCCTCTCAGACAAAGGTGTTTAGCCCATCCACGTCTGGCTGGAACCAACTCTAACCATAAGGATTAAGAACTGTGGTTCAATTAGAGCACACAAGAGCAGCAAACTGGGAACACAAGTGGGATTTTGGTGTGGTTTGTTTGTTTGTTTGTTTTTCCACATAGCAGAGCCAAAGTCCAAGAAAATGCCCGAAGAAGAGAATTTTTCCTCTTTTCAAGCAGACAGAGGATGCTTTTAGAGCACAGGAAGTCACTGGCCCTTTGCCAGATCTGAGAATCAGGGGAGAATCAATCCCCAGGTGGGTTTGATTCCCAGCAGGCAGGGCCCGTCCCGGCTCCCCGAGCACTGGATTTTGCGGGATTATGTGGAACAGGATACAGCACAGTCTCAGGCAGCACCATTTTCCCCTCCAGGGATGAGGAATTTATTATTTCTTGCAGGCTTTATTTGGCTGCAGTTGGGTATTTTGAAACCACAGCGGCCAGGGCTCAGAGGTTCACATCCCAAAAACTTGGATTCAGTTCCAGCAGAGGATTATTCCAGGTGCCCGTTTTGAGCACATCCTTGTCACAACAGGGGGATGAAAAACTGACAATTTACGTCTTAAACTGAAAAAGGGAGGAAGGGAGATGACAACAATTTTCCTTCCATGAGACAAATGCGCTCCAAGCGTGGAACTAAGCTCGGCTTCGAGGGTATTACCAACGCACTGGGGTGTCCAGCGCTGTAAAAAACAGTTGGTTTAAGTGGATGAAAAATGGTAAAAAAAAGTGCTGTTTGTTGTGTCTGGCCATGGGGTGTGATCAGTGCCCAAAGTGGGCAGAAAGAACCACAGGAAAACAGGAGTTTGCTGCTGATTCCTGTCCCCCATCCCACGCAGAAATTCAGAATTCCCTAATTTGTAATGCCCCCGAGGATGTAGATGCAACAGGCATTGTCAGTTCTGTCCAAAGGGGAGGTTAGGACTTTAAAAATCAAACACATCAGCTTTAAATGATATTATTTCATTTGTTTAATAAGGAATAAACGTCACATTTTATCTACCACGTAATTCCTGCATAGACTCTCACACGCTAAGGAATGAGGAAACTCACAACAGAACCTTCAAACAGAATTTATTCATTTATGATGGGGAAGACAAGGAGCCCCTGGAAATGAGGCTCCATGAGCTCCCTCACCCTGGAGCTCCTGTTGAATCCCAGAAAAGCCAAATTATTTAAGCTGAGCCACCTGGGCAACACTTGGGCCATGGTTTTGAGCGGGAATAGAGGAAAAGTTGTCGGTTTTCTGCTTGGAAGGGATAGGGAAGAGGAAAAAGTGGTTTTGCCTTTGCAGGTCAAAGAATGGGCTTGACCTGCAAATCAAGCTTGGTTCCAGCTGCATCTGAAAAGCCCTTTCAAATCTGCACAACAGAGGGAAGTTAAATGCCGACAATTTCCCTACAAATCCTCCCCGATGGGGAAATTCCCAGCCAGAGGCACCGGGGTTTCCTCTTTCCCCATTCCCGCTTTTCAAGCTCAGCAATAAAATCCCCCAAAGGTGACAAACTTCTCAAGGACAACTGAACTTCACCTTCAAAAGCCCCTTGACTTCCCTGGGATTCTGCCCCAACACCTCAGCCTCCTTTCAGAGCAGTTTTTTTTGCCCCAGCCCCACATAAAGAATTTATTTTTTCAGTCCCATATCCGTCTATAAATAACATTCCAGGCTAAAAATCTGGCCAAAGCTCCCAGCTGCCACTCAGCAAAGCTCTCAGGAATTATTGTTCTTTCTCTTTAGCTGCAAAGAACTCTGCAAGCAGGATTATAACTCTTTCTTTCCAACCTCCCCCTTCTCACGTGGAAGGTTTTTGGGGGATCTGAGATAAAGTTTTCTCTCCTGCTGTGGAGAATTGTTTCGTGAGCACTTTCAGAGTAAAAAAAGCTCCCTAAAGCCGAGCTGAGTCCTCTCCCAGGACACTCCTGGCCTGGTTCTCCACTCACTCAGAATAACACAATTCCAGAACAAGCTGAGTTTCCCTGGTCAGGCTTTCCCAAGTTTTCTCGTCTCTTCTAAAAAAAACCAAAACACCCAAACCCAAAAACCATAACAAAGGGTATTTTCCTAAAGGCATCGAAGTACACAAAACGAGGTTTCCACATTTCTGCGTGCAGGCTCAGAATTCCAGGGGGTGCAGGGAAACGAACACAGAGATTTAGGAATTTGCAGATGCTTCCTGAGAACCAGGTCGTGAGGAACAGAAGATGCATCTTCCGAGGTGGTAAAATTACAAAGCATCTACAAATTGTTGCAGGTGTTTCTTACAGAGCCTGGAGATTTAGGCACCAGTTAAACAACAGCTGAAAAATCTGTGTATTTACAGGAATTATGGAAAGGTTTGGGTGGGCAGGGACCTTAAAAACCCTCCAGTGTCCTGGATGAACACACCCCCTCCAGCTTCCTTGGCAGCCCCTTCAGACCCTGGGATGCTGCTCTGAGATGTTATTTTGATCTAATTTCTGTGACTTTCTGCATTGGCAGAGGGAAAAGGCCAGGTTTAATTCAGGATTTGCTGGGTTTTTGTGTGTGTGGCTTTTCTGCAGAGGTTTCCTGATCCCTGGAAGTGCCCAAGGCCACGATGGAGCACCTGGGACAGTGGGAGGTGTCCCTGCCATGGCAGGGGTGGCACTGGGTGGGATTTAAGGTCCCTTCCCACCCCAACCATTCCAGGATTCTGAGATTTCTGTCTCTCACAAGAGCTCAGGGCTCTCGTACTCTGCCTCTGACCAACATTCCCATCCTGAGAAGTGCCTTTGTTACCTTTAAAACAAACACCAGGCTTCAAATTCATGTCCAACCACAACAAAACCCCTTCAGAACCGTTCACCTCCCAGCAATAGGAGAGGTTCCGTGTCCCCAGCTGTGGCTGAGGCAGGATCTGGGTCATCTTCAGTCCCTCAGTGCCCAGAACAGAACTAAAACCAGCTGAGCACGGGGAGGGAAATCAACACATCCAGTGACGGGCGCTGGAAACTGGGAACTGCTGCTCAAACAATCAAGGCTGTCCTTCACGAGCTTCTTATAAACACCCATATTTTTTATTCCCCACCCTGATGTTTAAGGGAATGAAACCCTCTAATCCCTTTCACAACTTTAGCAACAGCACTGGGAGCAAGAAAGCAGCAGGAAAAAAAAAGATCAGAAGACCCTGAGATCTGTCTGAAGGGTTGGCTCCAATTCCTGTGCAGGGAAGATGAAATATTCCAGGCATTCAAGGGAATGTGACAGAAATTTGACCTCTTTATTTTAAGTTTTCATTAAATAATGATAAATGACCGTGAAAAATCCGTGGAGGAGATGGATTCTCACTCCAGTTATACGCATTGGCAGGGAATTTAATCAAATTAATGTAAGATATGATTTGAAATATTAAATTTGGTATTTACATCTGGATGACGTACGTTGAGTTTGGGCAGTTTTGAACTGGTTTTAGGTTGGATTTATGAAAGAAAAGAAGGATCCACTCAATGGCTTGGGGGAATTAGGCACCCAGTGCCCAGGATCTTTTGGAAAATCCCAGGCTAAATAAATCATCTGCTGAAGGCCTTTTCAGGATGACAATTTTGTTATTTTATATATCTTATATAAATATTTTCATTATAATATTATTATTATTATTATATATAAACAATTTAAATGATTTTATATATTCTATTATATATTTTTTCAACACTGAGCTGCCCAAATTTTGCAAACAGAGAGGTTTTGGGTGATGTTTGGGGTTTTTTTGCTAAATAATCAAAAGTATTTTGTACCATTTTTATGTCTGGCTTCCCAACAGCACAAGGCTGCTTGCTGAGGAAAATTCCCATTTTCCCACAGAAAGGCAGAACCCTTGGGTGAAAAACGCAGGGATTTTGACTTTGTATTGTCGTTTTGCTGCTTTTTTATTTTTCTTCCCTTTTCTAAGGTGCAAGTGAACAGAATTAAGGCACAGCCCTGCGCAACAATTTGCAGAAATCCTATAAAAAAGATGAATTTGCTGGAGCAGAGCAAAGGGAGGAGCAGAGCACCCCAATCCCACGGGAATCCAGCTCCCCTTGGCCCAGGGCTGTGATTCCTCAATCCTTTCCAGGGATTGGCTGGAGCAGGAACTCACTCAGAATCCCTGAAATACTTGAAATTTAAAAAAAAATCCACATTTATCTTTGGGATTTTTCTCCCCCCCCTACCCACAGAAATAAACTGATTTTCTGTTACGTTTTGCAGGGTTTACACTCAAACGCCCACATGACGGAACAAACAGGCTGGAAAAGCCGTTCCTCTATCACCAAATCACGCATTGGGGAGGCGAAATAATTAAAAATAAACAAGCAAACAAAGCAGGAGAGTTGGTTTGTGCGGTGCCCTGCAAATCTCCGTGGCAAATTTGGGGGAAAACCTCCCCAGTTTGGCGCAGTGCAGGGAAGTGGCACCACCTGTCCTCTGCCAGGAGCTCCTAAAGCCCCAGAGCTCCCTGAGGAGGAAAGGCGGCCAAGTATCCAAATAAATTGTGACTGCAACACTGAAGATCATTTTATTCTTGCCTGGAGGGGCTTTTGAAGCTCTCCCTATGAAATTATCTCATAAATAATTCACTGGAAGTGATTTACAAGGAGGAACAGTGTGTTGTCAAAAATTATTTCAATTATTCAATCCTGAATTCCAAATAAATTGACTTAGATCAAGTTTCGATACCAATTAACAGCGGCCGCTGATTTCTTTGTGCGTCAAGCTAAGGGCACAGAAAGGAGGTAACGACATTATTTCCTCCTCCACTCCTAAAAAGCCACCAACAAAACAAAAATCCATCTCTTCACCCCTGAATACTTGTGGTACAATTAGAACTTCTGCAGTGGATACAGGGAAAAAACCCAAACCAACCAAACCAAACCAAACCAAACCAAACCAAACCAATCAAACCAAACCAAACCAATCAAACCAAACCAAACCAAACCAAACCAATCAAACCAAACCAAACCAATCAAACCAATCAAACCAAACCAACCCAAACCAAACCAACCCAACCCAACCCAACCAACCAATCAAACCAAACCAAACCAAACCAATCAAACCAAACCAACCAAACCAAACCAAACCAAACCAAACCAAACCAACCAACCAAACCAAACCAAACCAACCAACCAAACCAAACCAAACCAATCAAACCAAACCAAACCAAACCAACCAACCAAACCAAACCAAACCAAACCAATCAAACCAAACCAAACCAAACCAAACCAAACCAAACCAATCAAACCAAACCAAACAAACCAAACCAATCAAACCAAACCAAACCAAACCAATCAAACCAAATCAAACCAAACCAAACCAACCAAACCAAACCAATCAAACCAATCAAACCAAACCAATCAAACCAAACCAAACCAATCAAACCAAACCAAACCAAACCAAACCAATCAAACCAACCAAACCAAACCAATCAAACCAATCAAACCAAACCAATCAACCAATCAAAACCAAGCGTGGCTCCATTTATTTAAGAAATAATCAGTGCAAAAGGAGAGCAGCCAGTCCTAAATCTGGTCACTTCTCTTCTGGGCAATGGAAGAACAGAATTTATTTTTAAATCTTCTGAATTTCACGTTGGGAGAGTTTGAACAGAAATTAAAGTGAGTTACGTTAAGCAGAGAGGTTGAAAAGACCCAGCTGGCTCCAGAGGCGCAGCTCCGTGCCCAGTCCATCCTTGGGTATAAAACTGGGAAGGTGTGGGGTGAGGTTTTGTTTTCGCTCAGCTGGGGAAGGAATGTGACCAATAAAACACTTCAGGTAGATCTGAAACCTCTGAATGCCAGCACAGAAAGAGGCAGCCTTCAAAATGCCCCTAAAATGGTTTGTTTAAAAGAAATATATATATATATATTCCAGGGACTAAATATCAGCTATTTGAACGCACTCTGAAATGCAGGCAGAAAAATGGAAAATACTTTAATAAATCTAATTTATGGTGGTTGTCTGAATGGATTCTTCCCTCTTTGCTGCTGTTTTCCTGCAGCTTTTCCTGTACAGATACTTTGCACAAGAAGAGAAATATTCCCAGACCCAGCTCGGGCCCATCTCCTGAAGCTGCCTCAGCCTCGGGCAGAGTTCCCTGCTGGTACCAAACCCTGGAGGTGCTGCAGGGTGATTTAGAACCCCCCCCCAAATTAAAGCCAGGCGGAGAGGAGCCCATTTCCACTCGCCACAAGCCACCTTTTCTCCTCTCCCAGTGCATCCTGAACACCTGGGGGCTCTGGGCGTTGTTACTACCAGGATCCCACATCTCAGAAACTCAGAGCAAGCAGGAATTTACACTGAACTGGTTGGTTTTTTTTTTTTTGTTTTTTTTTTTCTCGTTCCTGCACAACAAAAAAGCTTTTTCTTCACATGCCTCATGGATTTTAAGAGAAAAAAAAAAAAAAAAAGGTGGGAAAGGAGCAGTAATGCCATGTTTATTCCTTCTGGAGTTTCCGTGCCTCCACAGCGAAGGGAGTTGCTGGGAGGTTGGATCAATCCCACTCCAAACCGAGCTGGCCTCGCTCCTCTCCCTCCTTCTTTTGGGTTCATCCAGGTTTTAGTGGCAAACCAGGAATGCTTAAATCACAGTGGGTTTGACAGGGGTGCAGGATGAATCCAGAGGGGCGCGGTGGGCTGGAGCAGCTCCAGGTAGTGCTCATTTGTTGGTGAGCACTGATGCCTCTTTAGAGGAGCAAACAATCATTTGTTCCAGTTAATTCATTGAAGTAAATTCAAGTTAATTCAAGGACAGCAGCTCCTCACATCCTGGAGGGAATCCCTTTGGTCAGGGTGGACCAAAAGGAGCGTGGGAGTGATCCTATCCCTGCATCTGGAAATGTGCAGAGAGGCTTTTCCCAGTTACTCTCAGCATCGTCACCCTCTACTTCCACCTGAGACAGAAAAGAGGCAGCAGATGTTGCTTGTAGAGAAGGGAAGAAATGAAAACAAGGAACCAGAGCTGCTGATCTGATTCGGGCAAAATGGGAATATTTAATCTACTTTTTTCCACCCCAGGAATATTTAATCTAATTTTTCCCATGTCCCAAGGGATAATCTCAACTCCTGAGCTTTCCTGGAATCCATAAGGCCCCTTCCAGCAGCTGGGCTTGAACTCAAGCCTTTTTTTTTTTTTTTTTTTTTTTTTTTTAAACTTTTGGCTGCATTCCTGTAAAATTGTCCTGCTTGAGTATATTGACAGGGGTAAATAGCAGTTAATTAAGAATTAATTTAAATATTCCTGGTGAGTTGAATTTCTCCCAACTAAGGTAGTAGACACTCCGGTTTTGCTTGGATCCTGATCGTTCCTTTCTACCCAATTCTGCTGCTCATTTCATTTAATTTCATTTCCTCCCGCTGTCCATGGTCTTGATGGAATCAGGGCAATCCTTTTAAAGCTGGGAAACACACGGGAGGGAATTTCTTGCATTTCCCAGGGCTTGGAGCTCCACCCCTGAAGGGCAAAGCTCCCCCAGCAGTGTTTAATAATGGGGAAACCTGGGCCTGGGGGTTTAGGAAATAATGCTGTGCTTCTAATCCTAATCTTTAGATGGGATTAGACGACAAACATTACAGATTTTAGTGCGGCAGTAATCACAAAAGTGGAACTTTTTATAGAAATAGTCTAAAGCTCTTATCAAATATATGCTCTATTATTTATACCCAAAGTCCCAAATCCGTATTTTATGCAACTTCCAATTACTCTTCTAACAGAGCCCTTATTAATTTAAAAGCAGTGATACTTAATCAACTTTGAACCCAGCAGATGGCTCAGCTTTGGCAGCTGTGACTGTGCATTAACTCTTTCCAAGTTGTTTCAAACACCTCAGAGGTTTTCTGACCACACCTTTCATTCTTTGCACAACCGGTTCTCTCCATGCTAAAACGAAAAAAGATAAAATATGGGGTGCTCAAGTGATGCCTGGAATAGGAGAAAGGGGCAGCTGCAGGTTTGGGAGCAAAGCTTTGAATTTAGAAGAGTTTTGGTGGAATGCAGAGAAGAAAAGGAAGAGATTAAGCCAGTGGAACAAGGGAAAATATTGAATTCTGCCTTATAAATAAATAACAGGAAAAAAATGTAAGAGAGAGTAGGAGACAAAATTCACATTGTAAGGAACAGCAGGAACAGCTCACACTGTGGAGTTCAAGGTGAAGTTGATTTTTTTAATATTCCAGGTCGACTCTGGAGCCTCCTGTTCAGTAGAACCAGGAGGAAAATGTTCTCTTTTTTTTCTGTGATGTACGGGGGGAAAAAAAAAGAAAAGGAAAAGAAAATATGGTCAAATCTTGACCTAAAACTGCCCCAAAACCACACAAAGAAAGCTGCCTAAGGGAAAATAACTCAACCCAGGGAAAATCTGAGTTAGCACCAGCAGCTGGTTAATTTTGGGTTGTGAAGACACACATGGGCAGCCCTGCAGGGAATTTTTGCAGCTTTGCATTCAACCTGGGAAAAAAAAAAAAATTAATGATGCTTAAAAATGTTGTCATTACATGTGAGAAAATAGAGGTAAAATAAGTAATTGCTGATTAAGGTAAAAGCTGGAAAACAGAAGCTCAAGATTCCTTTCTCTGTGCTGGTTTTAACTTCCATAAAAGATTTTTCAGCCAACTATTTGCTCCAAAAAGGCTTTAGATCAAAAAAAGAAAACAGTTCCTTATTATGTTTATACTCAGGAGCCTTAAACTGAATGGAAACTGCCAAAAAGCAAGGGAAGAAATCACACTCCATTTCCAAAAGTGAGATTTTAAAATCCCAAAGCCCATGAGGGAAAAAGCCACAGCACTTTATGAAAATTCCCTACTCGGGAAATTCAGGATACTTTCAAAACTTTCCTTCCGATGTCTTCTACGATTGTCTTAAGTTTCCACCACTTCTCTCCCTCTCAAAAGAACAAAATAATTAAATCCCAGCCTAGTTTTGACAAAGATTTAAACTTGAAAATCCTCTTTGGGAGGAAGATTACAGAGGCTGGAAGAGCTGCAGCCCCCATAAAAATCAAGTAAATAAAACTTGTCTCATTCCGAATTCCGGAGGATTCTCCATCCAAAATGTTCCTGGAACCAGCAAGAGGAGGAAATCCCTAAAAATGTCACATTTAGGGATCATTCTGAGGTGCTAAAATTACTAAAAAGAGCTGGTGTGGGGTTACCTTTCCTTGAAAATAATAATAAAAAAATTCTTTATTTTTATCACAAATATTCCCACATTTAGAAGAATTAAGGGAGAAATGTATGGAGAGAGAGGAAATCCATCCACAAACTGAAAAAATAAAAGTACCTTTACCTCTTATTTTGTCCTGACTGTTAAATTAAAATAAATGAACCCCAAATCACTTTGATTTCAACCTCTGGGTCGTATCTGCCAGCAAACAAAAAAAACGTCACTGCAGAGTGCGCAGATAGTGCCAAGTTCAGCGGGTGAAAATATAAAAATAAATGTAAATGAGCCTGGAGATTAAAGGAAAATCCTGTCTGAAAAGCTTATTACGAGTAATTTGTTATGTTTTCCTCCTAATTACGGGAATTAATAACAATAATATCCCTTCCACCCCCAGGATTAATGGGAGACGTTTCCTTCTTTGGTGAATACTTTTTTTTTCCAGTGGGGAAGTTCGTCAAAGCCCCATTTTAAGAATTTGTTTCATTAAGGAAGCTTCAAACACGGAAATGGATGAAGTGCTAAAAGTTTATACAGCAGATGATGGATATAGAAACACACAGAAATAATTAGAATACAGAGACATGTAGGAATAATTTCTCTCCTTTTTAGTTCAACAGATGAGTAGTAATTTAAAAAAAGAAGAAGCCAGAGAGAGGAAACAAAACAAAACAAAAAAAAAAATAAACACTTTTTAAAAAATAAACTGCAAATATTAACTTGAAGATCGCTTGAAATAAATAAATAAAACATCCCTTAACTTTGTCACATCCTTAGAACAAATGTTACAGCAGTGGTAATTGTGCAATTAAATTCCCAGGCTTTTCCATCTCCTTGATTCATTAATGTCCAAAATGCAACCCTGTTGCAGCAAATATGGAATTAATAAGGAATGGGCTTATAAACCATATTTTTGTAATTTATTTGCCAGTTCATTAAGTAGAAACACTAAGGTGGGACTAAGAAAAGCAGCAGAGGGAGCAGCGAGGGTTTTTTTTTGTCTATGTAGGCAATTTCCCCAAAAGTGATGGATTACTTTGCTGGGTTTTTTGCTATTAACTCTCAGAATATTTACGATATTAGAGGGGAAATGAGAGCATTGATGAGGACATTTCCACGTGCTGGGGCCAGCCTGGAGGTCACATTAACTCTGCTCTCTCCCCATCCCTGCTCCAGGAGGACTCTCAGTTCTACACCTTGGAAAACGCTGAATTTTCCATCCCTGCCACTTCCCCTGGGAGGAGCAACACCCAAATCCGAGCCTGTCATCAGAACGGCCCGAAGTGTGTTGTTTGGGGTTGTTTTTAGTTCATTTGTTTGTTTGTTTTTTGGACTTTTTTTGTGTGTGTGTTGTTTTTGGTTTTTTATTTTTTCTTTCAGAAAAAAAAAATCCTCCCCCTCCCTGTTCTGTGGGAGGAATCACAATTCCTGCTTCCAAACAGGAAAAGAATGAGGACAGATCTCGAGATCCACAAAAGGCAGATGGATAAAATATGATCTCCAAATCCCTCCAAAATATGGCAAATTGCGAGAGTAACCGAGGTACAAAAACATCCAACAGCAGCGGGAGAAGTGTGGGATGGGCAAAAATCCCTGCTGGAAATGGGAATGGTGCTCCACAGTCAGAGCCCACATGTTCAGTGTTGAAACACTGAGGGTTTAAATGAGAATTTCAATTTAGGAGCTGGGAAACCATTGATAAAACGCATCTCTGCCCCCTGCTTTCAAGAGGGAAATCGTCCAGATCCCGTTGTGCTGGAGCAAGGAGTTTTCATCTCCTAAAACTCTTCCACAGCAGCGGCCAAGCAGCACCCACATCCCCGAGAGGGGGAATAAAAAGAGTTTCTGTTAACTTTGCTCCCCTTTTGATGGGAATAAACATCCCTGAAGGAGCCCTGCAGCAGATCTGGGGCTCTGGGAGCAGCTGTGGCGATGCTGGAGCCAGCTGGTAACAGCAGCAACATCTGGCGGGGGCACAGCTGGATGTGAGCAGCACGTTGATCCCCACCTGGGAGAGGGCAGAGTTTTGGGCTCTTCCCCAGCTCTGCTGGCCTGCTCTCACTCCAGCCCTCTGTGAAGCTCCCAGTTCTTCCAAGCAGAGCAATTCATCACCTTCCCTGTCTGGATTGGTCCTGGTGGGAGGTGATGAGAGCCCAGCTAACGAGGCATTAATTCTAATCAGAGACACTCGGTGTTTCCTTGCCATTCGTTGTGTAAATAATTCGAAATAGCCCTCTGCCATATGCCAGGGGTCTGCTGGTGTGATCAGCATGGAAATGCTTCCCTCTGAGGGTCCTGATGGACTGAGAGGCAGCACAGGCACCAGGAAACTCCCTGATCTTCTCACCCTCTGCTTCCTCTGTGGTCTGACAGAGATAATCAGAGGGATTGCCCCTGATAAATCAAATTATGGCGAGATAAACAAATGGTGAGGGCCAGGGGAAATGCTCTGTGCTGTTTGCAGCCAGCCTTTCTTGGTTCTGCTCCTCTGGGCAGGTCTGTGGGTTGGAATTTGCTCTCCTTTCTGGGAATTTGGAACCCAGGAGCCCCAGGGTCCAGCAGAGTGAGCAGCAAACATCCCCTGCCTGGACAGCTCTTGATTGCAGTTCAATAAAGGTACAGAGGAGGCTCTGGCAGCTGGAAAATGTCCGGTCTGCACCATGGAACAAAGAGAATTCCAGACTGGTCTGGGATGGAAGGACCTTAAAGCCCATCCAGTCCCACACCTGCCATACCCTTGTTAGCGCTGAAACACATAATCGCAGAATTGTCATGTGCAAGTGCTGTCATTGAAGAGCTCTGGGAATCAGGGGCACAGACGGACCCAAATCTGACTCTGACACAGGTTTGAGATGAACATGTTTTTATACCTGTTTTGTTACATAACTGTATATTAATTATTAAACCCATATTGTTCTGTTGTATACATTGATCTTATCCAAGCATGAATTCTTGTAGTTTTCATCAGGTTCCCCCAAACATCCTTTCTCATCATTCTTGTTACAATGACATCGTTTCTCATGATTCTTATTACGACTGAACAACAATCACATTCAATTACCAAACAACCATTACATTTAACAATCACATCATTTATCATATGATGATTATTCAGGTGCAGTTCCACGTGATCCACTAAACCAAAACCCAACATTCATTCCCAAGGCCTAGTTCCCTTTCCCAGTCTTACCACACCCAACCTTTCTTCCCACCCCCTGAACCTATTGCGCACAATTCCCACGATTTTCAGAAACATTTTAACCCTGTGCTATCACCCTGGCTGGGATTCAGTTTCCCATGGTTCAGCCGACAGATTTTCTTTTGAAAACTTCCTCCTGAGAAGTCGTGGATTTCAGCCTGAACTCCTCCATGCAGATGCTCTTAGCAGTTTATTTCAGTGCCTCTAAATATCTTGTCTGGACTCAAACTGGAATAAAAAGAGGTTACCACCCTGGTGTTTATCCCTAGAGATTTAAAAGGGTTAAGGAAATTCAACTAACAAGATAATCCAAATTATCTGCTTCTGAATGTGTGCAAGGAGAAATATTCCAAATGAAAAAGTTCAGAGCTGTCACAACAATCCTGGCCTCATGAATTCTGAGATTAGGGATATAAAAGGGATTATAAAAGGGACATTTTGGGATTTGGGCCCGAAGGATTTTACAGTGGGCAACGCAGAATCAGCTCCTCTGGAGTCACCAATGCCAAGAGATAAAACCCAAACCGAAGGAAAAAAACTGATGATCAAAGTTCAGAACCACTTGGAATGGGCAATTCCTGCAGCAGTGAAAAAACCGCTGTCCTTTGTTAAACTGCCTGAAGAGGTGACAAAAGTCATGGCAGCACAACCAAACCTGGTGTGTCTGAATTACAGCTGTCTGATGGGAGGGGTCACCGTGACAAAGTTCTAACAAAGATATTCTAACTCCAGGGATAGAACTGCAATAGAACTGCAAACCAACACAGCTCAACTCTCCACCATTCCACCCCCCCCAAAAAAGTCATCACGATCCGCAGAAGTAGAAATGAAATTGGTGTGAGGCCAAAAGAAGGGTGTCAGAATCCTCTGTTAGCAAAAACATTGCCCTTTCCACGGAGCAGCTTTAAAAATAAACAGTTTATAGCTGGGTATTAAGAGGGGCAGGCAGATTTCAGCAGGAAAACCCCGCTGCCTGGATCCCTGCCACGCTGCTGCCTGCATTAGGAAGTCATTTGAAATATTAATCCAGCAGTTTGCAGTTTATCCTGGCCAGTGGTGCAGGCGCGGAGCTCCGGCCTCGCTGAGCGTGCCAAGTTCAACCCTGGCTCCCAGGAGAGCCTTTGCTGAGCAGGACTGGGAAAGGGGAAAAAGGGAAAAAAAAAAAGTGAAAAAAAGCAAAAAAAGCACAAAGGAATGTAGAAATTGCTTCTTTCTCCTGCTGCTGAGGACTCCAGGACGGTGTAGATAAAAGTAGACGAGAGATCTCTGAAGCTGGGTTTTAGAAGATGAGGTTTATTGTAAGGGATGTGGGGGCCTTGCTCTGAGCTGCCAGGCTGCAGCTCGTGGTGAGACCTAGGGAATGGGGGAAGGGAGAGGTAGGGAGAGGAAATTCCCAGAGAGGAAAGTCCTCGGGAAAGGGTGCAAGTGAAGAGAGACCCAAAGAGCAAAGAGGCCGAGCCACCTTTGCAGCCCCCTGATAAGGGGTCTCGAGCTGGGCTGGAACAGGACTTGTGCCAATGGGGTCACAGGTACCTGATACTTCAGGGGAGGGGTACAGGTGTGGGATGAACCATACATTGGGGTGAGACAGAACATTCCATTTGACCTCTGGGTCTGGCTGCAGGTAACCTTCAGATGGTCACCTAACTGTTTTCCCAGACATCCAGTATCTTAACACATCTCAAACATCAAAACTTACTTTCAATTCTATCTCACATACAGGTTTCTCATTCTCAGAATACAGGCAATCATATTTATAGGGTTTCTTGGCTTCCTCCTCCCCAACAAAGGAAAATCGTTGCTTTGAAGGAAGAAGGGAGAGACAAAGGCTGGCGGAAGGCACGGAAAGATCTGAAGGGCCTTTTCTGCATCTGCCTGCCTTCGGAGCCGCGGAGTTCAACAGCTTCTCACACAGCTCTGGCTCCCTGGGCCAGCCAGGGCTGTCACCTGTGTCACCTGTGTCACCCCTGCCCCACCCACCCCTCCCGCTGCCCAGGGCAGAGAATTCTCCTCAGCCGCTCTGCACCTCCAGCTTTGGAAAAACCCCACTCTGTCCTTCGCCTCCCTCTCCACACCTGCTTTGATCAACAATTTTCCACCCCAACTGACCAGCAAATGGAAGTTGTAACATTTAATTAGACAGAATTTAATTAAACAACATTCCTAATGCTCTGATTTCTGTCTCTGTACCCGAGATCTGCAGGATAAAGGTGATTTTCAGTCACAGATGTGTTTTCAGCCCAGGGAATCCCTCTAGCAGGTTCTGTCAATGCTCCCAACCCCTCTCCTGGTTCTGCAGGTCTTTGGGTTGGTTCCTCCTGGCAGGAGGATGCTCAGGGATCTCCAGCGGGAATTTTTTTTACCTTTTCCTGCCCCTCTTTGTCAAATGCAGTTAAACAGACACTCATTTTCAGCACCCAACCTGTCAGCAACACATCGAATAAATGAACCCACTTAAACTGATTTATCCTGTCAATACAAAACAAACAAACAAAAATCTCCGAGAAGTTTTATAGTGAATGCATGGATGAGTAATGAATAATAAAAAAAAAAAGATTTAAAAACCCTTGGGAAATTATTGTGGTTCATTTTCCTTATTTATAATATGGATCTACCCCCCACACACATCTATAAGGCACCAGCGAAGCACAGGAGGAATTCAAGGTGCCCAAGAATGCAAAATCCCCACGGAAAATCACCTCAAACAAATAAAAAGAACTTGGGGCAAAGGGATTTGATTAGAAATCCAAAACTGTCTTAATTTCATAGAACTACAGGAAGGATTCTAATTTTTTATTTCTGTTTGGATTATGGGACAAGTCAAATGCTGAGGTTATTTCTTCCTTCCTGGATGATCTCTTCCCTCCCAGCTCCTGGAAGGCTGTAGAAGTTCAGGGCGTGGCAGAGTTTTGTATATTGAGATTTTAATCAACCTTCACTTCATTCCTGCTGTTTGTTCAGTGTTTTCCTGCACAGCATAAAAACAAAACAGAAATTCTCCCCTCTCGCTGTCGCTGGCTAACAGACCCCAAAAAAAAGTGACAAACCACAAGCAGACTGCAAACTTAAAAACAAAAAACCAAACCCCAAAACTTAAAAAAAACCTAAAAAACCCTAAAAAACTAAACTAAATGGCAAACTTCAACTAAAAAAAAAAAAAAAAAAAAAAAAAAAGTTATGAAGTGTTAATAATGAATGGTTTCATGGTTTCATGTTTGACTGCAGCTGCCTTTAGGGATGCTTGAGCATCCTTTGGAAACCAAAAAGATTGCATAAAAAAAAAATACCTGACTCTTCTCTGTTTGCTCTCAAAAGGGGAACAACTCACAGGACCAAGAAATCTTTGCTCATTCAAGCCCAAAAATCAGCCACGGGAAGACGTCAGAGCAGGAACGCAGGAATCCTGTGAACAATTCCCTGTTTGCCTGGGAACGCAGATCTGGAACGACCCTATGGATTGATTCTGTCACTGTGAGCCGAAATCAGTCTCAAGAGATTGCCAGAAAAGTCAGTGAATTATCAAAGTGGTTTTTAAATAAAAACAAACTAAACCCACCAAACCATCCTCACACAACTGCTGCAAGAAGCTGGGTTTGGGTTTGAACAGGTGATTTTCGATCTTCTCAACTCTGCACTTTCCCCAGCCATTTCAGACTCTTTATAACTCATTGCCTGAAGGAACTGAGCTGTAAATTTCTCCTTTTTTTGTGAGACAAGTCCAGTGGAACAGCAGGCAAGTCAATCCCAGCGCTCAGTCGGTCTTTCCCTGTCAGATTTAGGCACTGAGTGGATTAACCGACCCTAACTCCTATAATCCAATAAAAATTTCTATCCAGAGGCAAAAGTGATAGAGGGAAAAAAAAGAACTAAGAGGGAGAATGAACGGCCACAAACCCAGAGCTGAGCGGTTCATGAGAGAGAGGGGAAAACCAGCAAAAAACTAAAAATACAAAATTTGCTGAGCAGGAGGGGCCATAATTGATGCAAAGAATGAATATTATTAGCATAATATCACTCCAGATTGATTGAACAGAGCCTCCTGAGGGAAGAACTCGCCGTGTTTACGATCAGGAGTAGTGGGGAAACAAAAGGACACTCCAGCTGAAGAGACATTGATCTGAGAAGGGACGAGGTAGAGAGAGAGACTTCCAAATAAATCAGGGTTTTTCTAGGAAAAGCTCTAGGGAATGTTATGGAAGCAAACAACATTACCAGGAGAGTGGAGGATTCAGCAACTTGTGCCATCAGGGAGCTTGGGAAAACCTCTTCTAAAGCCTCTCCTGTCGCAAAACTTCCTCAGACTTTAATGAGAATTTCATGTACAAATACTTAAACCCACCCCTGTCTTGGTCCCTCTGGATCTACTTTTAACTTACAGGTAGGAAATGGATGTTTTTCCCAAACCATGCAGTGCTAGCTCTGGCAGAGCAGTTTGAGACACTCCAGGGCCAGGGCAGGGATGAACAAAATCCCCGAGACCATCAAGGCTGGCTCTGGGTTGAGGCTGCTGCACTGGAGGGCACCCAGTGCAAATCCATCCCCTGGTGCCGGCAGTGCCCAGCTCAGGAATGCCGTAATTCCCTGGAAACCTTCACAGGTGTTCGTGTCCCATCTGGGTCGTCAGTTGTCGGGGTTCCTTTTCAGGAGTTTAAATTCCCCGGCATTCAGGTGGTTTTAGAGTTCTGGCCCTCTGCAAAGCTCTGTGCCAAACGGAGGAAAAGACGGAGTCTTCAAGGTTACATGCTTCGTTTATTAGTTCTTATCTTACAATTTTCTCAGTGTCCAAAAGATGTTTGCCACGGCTTGGACATCTGGTGACTCCTCCCGTCTCTGGGCTGTCCTTATCTTTTATACTAATTGCTACGTATTCTTTATTTACTATTTATTACCAGTGTCTATCACTATTACTAAAAAGGTCATCTTTACTCTGACCCAATCCTCACTGACTACTTTGTGCCAACGTCACTGCAGAAATGGAGTGAGGGAACAAGAAGGAAGAAGAAGGAGACAACGCCCCAAATTCTCCATCTTGCCCCATTCACTTCAACGGTAAAAATCCCAAACTCACTGTTTTTTCACCCTGTGATATACTATACAATTATTTTTCACACTCTTGTGACCTGCAATGCTTCCTGCAGTGCCAGAAGCCTCTGCCATGGACTGAAATCAAATCCAGTGTCTCTCTGAGCTCTGGGCTGGGGTCCCAGACCCCCCTGCCCAGGTCTCTGACCCTCCAGGCCAACCAAAAGAACGCCCTGGGCTCCAACACACAGGCAGAGGGAAAAGCTGCCAAGAACTCTAAAGTCTTCCTGAGGCTGTGCTGCTCCCCCTGGGCACAGCAGGACCCGAGGTGACCCATATGCCCTCAGGATCCGCCAGGACGGAGGGATCCCGAGAAGGGCTCAGAGCCTGGTGCTAAAACCCACCCGGGGATGGTTTAGTCCCTGCTTGGGCCACCTGGTAAGAGCTGGACTTGCTGATCCTTGTGAATCCCTTCCAGCTGGGAATATCCTGGGATTCTGGTTTGCCCTGGGAGGGCTGAGATCCCTCTCCAAGGAAAGAGAAACCTGGTGTGGGATGGAATCCTCGACAGAATCCCTCTTCCCACAACTGCACCGCACTCTCCGGGATTCTCTGTCCCACTCTGTCCTCCGTCCCGGCCTGTTTGCTGCCAGGAAGAGCAGGAGATAATCCTGATTCCAGGTGATGGAAACAAAAGGTACAGCTGGGAGTCCTCCACGGAATGCTGACAGTGGGA